>OY829914.1:0-1203671 GCA_963691935.1 Nephrotoma guestfalica
CGTGTTCTAATGCGCTTTTGTGTTCATTTCCAATTGATTATAGTTGAATTAATCTTAATAATTCAGAATATATCACGAGACAACACAAAAGATCGCATTTGAATTTAATATAAGCGTTTGAGTGCATATTGCCGAATTTCCCGGAAAAGCGTGTTCTAATGCGCTTTTGTGTTCATTTCCAATTGATTATAGTTGAATTAATCTTAATAATTCAGAATATATCACGAGACAACACAAAAGATCGCATTTGAATTTAATATAAGCGTTTGAGTGCATATTGCCGAATTTCCCGGAAAAGCGTGTTCTAATGCGCTTTTGTGTTCATTTCCAATTGATTATAGTTGAATTAATCTTAATAATTCAGAATATATCACGAGACAACACAAAAGATCGCATTTGAATTTAATATAAGCGTTTGAGTGCATATTGCCGAATTTCCCGGAAAAGCGTGTTCTAATGCGCTTTTGTGTTCATTTCCAATTGATTATAGTTGAATTAATCTTAATAATTCAGAATATATCACGAGACAACACAAAAGATCGCATTTGAATTTAATATAAGCGTTTGAGTGCATATTGCCGAATTTCCCGGAAAAGCGTGTTCTAATGCGCTTTTGTGTTCATTTCCAATTGATTATAGTTGAATTAATCTTAATAATTCAGAATATATCACGAGACAACACAAAAGATCGCATTTGAATTTAATATAAGCGTTTGAGTGCATATTGCCGAATTTCCCGGAAAAGCGTGTTCTAATGCGCTTTTGTGTTCATTTCCAATTGATTATAGTTGAATTAATCTTAATAATTCAGAATATATCACGAGACAACACAAAAGATCGCATTTGAATTTAATATAAGCGTTTGAGTGCATATTGCCGAATTTCCCGGAAAAGCGTGTTCTAATGCGCTTTTGTGTTCATTTCCAATTGATTATAGTTGAATTAATCTTAATAATTCAGAATATATCACGAGACAACACAAAAGATCGCATTTGAATTTAATATAAGCGTTTGAGTGCATATTGCCGAATTTCCCGGAAAAGCGTGTTCTAATGCGCTTTTGTGTTCATTTCCAATTGATTATAGTTGAATTAATCTTAATAATTCAGAATATATCACGAGACAACACAAAAGATCGCATTTGAATTTAATATAAGCGTTTGAGTGCATATTGCCGAATTTCCCGGAAAAGCGTGTTCTAATGCGCTTTTGTGTTCATTTCCAATTGATTATAGTTGAATTAATCTTAATAATTCAGAATATATCACGAGACAACACAAAAGATCGCATTTGAATTTAATATAAGCGTTTGAGTGCATATTGCCGAATTTCCCGGAAAAGCGTGTTCTAATGCGCTTTTGTGTTCATTTCCAATTGATTATAGTTGAATTAATCTTAATAATTCAGAATATATCACGAGACAACACAAAAGATCGCATTTGAATTTAATATAAGCGTTTGAGTGCATATTGCCGAATTTCCCGGAAAAGCGTGTTCTAATGCGCTTTTGTGTTCATTTCCAATTGATTATAGTTGAATTAATCTTAATAATTCAGAATATATCACGAGACAACACAAAAGATCGCATTTGAATTTAATATAAGCGTTTGAGTGCATATTGCCGAATTTCCCGGAAAAGCGTGTTCTAATGCGCTTTTGTGTTCATTTCCAATTGATTATAGTTGAATTAATCTTAATAATTCAGAATATATCACGAGACAACACAAAAGATCGCATTTGAATTTAATATAAGCGTTTGAGTGCATATTGCCGAATTTCCCGGAAAAGCGTGTTCTAATGCGCTTTTGTGTTCATTTCCAATTGATTATAGTTGAATTAATCTTAATAATTCAGAATATATCACGAGACAACACAAAAGATCGCATTTGAATTTAATATAAGCGTTTGAGTGCATATTGCCGAATTTCCCGGAAAAGCGTGTTCTAATGCGCTTTTGTGTTCATTTCCAATTGATTATAGTTGAATTAATCTTAATAATTCAGAATATATCACGAGACAACACAAAAGATCGCATTTGAATTTAATATAAGCGTTTGAGTGCATATTGCCGAATTTCCCGGAAAAGCGTGTTCTAATGCGCTTTTGTGTTCATTTCCAATTGATTATAGTTGAATTAATCTTAATAATTCAGAATATATCACGAGACAACACAAAAGATCGCATTTGAATTTAATATAAGCGTTTGAGTGCATATTGCCGAATTTCCCGGAAAAGCGTGTTCTAATGCGCTTTTGTGTTCATTTCCAATTGATTATAGTTGAATTAATCTTAATAATTCAGAATATATCACGAGACAACACAAAAGATCGCATTTGAATTTAATATAAGCGTTTGAGTGCATATTGCCGAATTTCCCGGAAAAGCGTGTTCTAATGCGCTTTTGTGTTCATTTCCAATTGATTATAGTTGAATTAATCTTAATAATTCAGAATATATCACGAGACAACACAAAAGATCGCATTTGAATTTAATATAAGCGTTTGAGTGCATATTGCCGAATTTCCCGGAAAAGCGTGTTCTAATGCGCTTTTGTGTTCATTTCCAATTGATTATAGTTGAATTAATCTTAATAATTCAGAATATATCACGAGACAACACAAAAGATCGCATTTGAATTTAATATAAGCGTTTGAGTGCATATTGCCGAATTTCCCGGAAAAGCGTGTTCTAATGCGCTTTTGTGTTCATTTCCAATTGATTATAGTTGAATTAATCTTAATAATTCAGAATATATCACGAGACAACACAAAAGATCGCATTTGAATTTAATATAAGCGTTTGAGTGCATATTGCCGAATTTCCCGGAAAAGCGTGTTCTAATGCGCTTTTGTGTTCATTTCCAATTGATTATAGTTGAATTAATCTTAATAATTCAGAATATATCACGAGACAACACAAAAGATCGCATTTGAATTTAATATAAGCGTTTGAGTGCATATTGCCGAATTTCCCGGAAAAGCGTGTTCTAATGCGCTTTTGTGTTCATTTCCAATTGATTATAGTTGAATTAATCTTAATAATTCAGAATATATCACGAGACAACACAAAAGATCGCATTTGAATTTAATATAAGCGTTTGAGTGCATATTGCCGAATTTCCCGGAAAAGCGTGTTCTAATGCGCTTTTGTGTTCATTTCCAATTGATTATAGTTGAATTAATCTTAATAATTCAGAATATATCACGAGACAACACAAAAGATCGCATTTGAATTTAATATAAGCGTTTGAGTGCATATTGCCGAATTTCCCGGAAAAGCGTGTTCTAATGCGCTTTTGTGTTCATTTCCAATTGATTATAGTTGAATTAATCTTAATAATTCAGAATATATCACGAGACAACACAAAAGATCGCATTTGAATTTAATATAAGCGTTTGAGTGCATATTGCCGAATTTCCCGGAAAAGCGTGTTCTAATGCGCTTTTGTGTTCATTTCCAATTGATTATAGTTGAATTAATCTTAATAATTCAGAATATATCACGAGACAACACAAAAGATCGCATTTGAATTTAATATAAGCGTTTGAGTGCATATTGCCGAATTTCCCGGAAAAGCGTGTTCTAATGCGCTTTTGTGTTCATTTCCAATTGATTATAGTTGAATTAATCTTAATAATTCAGAATATATCACGAGACAACACAAAAGATCGCATTTGAATTTAATATAAGCGTTTGAGTGCATATTGCCGAATTTCCCGGAAAAGCGTGTTCTAATGCGCTTTTGTGTTCATTTCCAATTGATTATAGTTGAATTAATCTTAATAATTCAGAATATATCACGAGACAACACAAAAGATCGCATTTGAATTTAATATAAGCGTTTGAGTGCATATTGCCGAATTTCCCGGAAAAGCGTGTTCTAATGCGCTTTTGTGTTCATTTCCAATTGATTATAGTTGAATTAATCTTAATAATTCAGAATATATCACGAGACAACACAAAAGATCGCATTTGAATTTAATATAAGCGTTTGAGTGCATATTGCCGAATTTCCCGGAAAAGCGTGTTCTAATGCGCTTTTGTGTTCATTTCCAATTGATTATAGTTGAATTAATCTTAATAATTCAGAATATATCACGAGACAACACAAAAGATCGCATTTGAATTTAATATAAGCGTTTGAGTGCATATTGCCGAATTTCCCGGAAAAGCGTGTTCTAATGCGCTTTTGTGTTCATTTCCAATTGATTATAGTTGAATTAATCTTAATAATTCAGAATATATCACGAGACAACACAAAAGATCGCATTTGAATTTAATATAAGCGTTTGAGTGCATATTGCCGAATTTCCCGGAAAAGCGTGTTCTAATGCGCTTTTGTGTTCATTTCCAATTGATTATAGTTGAATTAATCTTAATAATTCAGAATATATCACGAGACAACACAAAAGATCGCATTTGAATTTAATATAAGCGTTTGAGTGCATATTGCCGAATTTCCCGGAAAAGCGTGTTCTAATGCGCTTTTGTGTTCATTTCCAATTGATTATAGTTGAATTAATCTTAATAATTCAGAATATATCACGAGACAACACAAAAGATCGCATTTGAATTTAATATAAGCGTTTGAGTGCATATTGCCGAATTTCCCGGAAAAGCGTGTTCTAATGCGCTTTTGTGTTCATTTCCAATTGATTATAGTTGAATTAATCTTAATAATTCAGAATATATCACGAGACAACACAAAAGATCGCATTTGAATTTAATATAAGCGTTTGAGTGCATATTGCCGAATTTCCCGGAAAAGCATGTTCTAATGCGCTTTTGAGTACATTTCCAATTGATTATAGTTGAATTAATCTTAATAATTCAGAATATATCACGAGACAACACAAAAGATCGCATTTGAATTTAATATAAGCGTTTGAGCGCATATTGCCGAATTTCCCGGAAAAGCGTGTTCTAATGCGCTTTTGTGTTCATTTCCAATTGATTATAGTTGAATTAATCTTAATAATTCAGAATATATCACGAGACAACACAAAAGATCGCATTTGAATTTAATATAAGCGTTTGAGTGCATATTGCCGAATTTCCCGGAAAAGCGTGTTCTAATGCGCTTTTGTGTTCATTTCCAATTGATTATAGTTGAATTAATCTTAATAATTCAGAATATATCACGAGACAACACAAAAGATCGCATTTGAATTTAATATAAGCGTTTGAGTGCATATTGCCGAATTTCCCGGAAAAGCGTGTTCTAATGCGCTTTTGTGTTCATTTCCAATTGATTATAGTTGAATTAATCTTAATAATTCAGAATATATCACGAGACAACACAAAAGATCGCATTTGAATTTAATATAAGCGTTTGAGTGCATATTGCCGAATTTCCCGGAAAAGCGTGTTCTAATGCGCTTTTGTGTTCATTTCCAATTGATTATAGTTGAATTAATCTTAATAATTCAGAATATATCACGAGACAACACAAAAGATCGCATTTGAATTTAATATAAGCGTTTGAGTGCATATTGCCGAATTTCCCGGAAAAGCGTGTTCTAATGCGCTTTTGTGTTCATTTCCAATTGATTATAGTTGAATTAATCTTAATAATTCAGAATATATCACGAGACAACACAAAAGATCGCATTTGAATTTAATATAAGCGTTTGAGTGCATATTGCCGAATTTCCCGGAAAAGCGTGTTCTAATGCGCTTTTGTGTTCATTTCCAATTGATTATAGTTGAATTAATCTTAATAATTCAGAATATATCACGAGACAACACAAAAGATCGCATTTGAATTTAATATAAGCGTTTGAGTGCATATTGCCGAATTTCCCGGAAAAGCGTGTTCTAATGCGCTTTTGTGTTCATTTCCAATTGATTATAGTTGAATTAATCTTAATAATTCAGAATATATCACGAGACAACACAAAAGATCGCATTTGAATTTAATATAAGCGTTTGAGTGCATATTGCCGAATTTCCCGGAAAAGCGTGTTCTAATGCGCTTTTGTGTTCATTTCCAATTGATTATAGTTGAATTAATCTTAATAATTCAGAATATATCACGAGACAACACAAAAGATCGCATTTGAATTTAATATAAGCGTTTGAGTGCATATTGCCGAATTTCCCGGAAAAGCGTGTTCTAATGCGCTTTTGTGTTCATTTCCAATTGATTATAGTTGAATTAATCTTAATAATTCAGAATATATCACGAGACAACACAAAAGATCGCATTTGAATTTAATATAAGCGTTTGAGTGCATATTGCCGAATTTCCCGGAAAAGCGTGTTCTAATGCGCTTTTGTGTTCATTTCCAATTGATTATAGTTGAATTAATCTTAATAATTCAGAATATATCACGAGACAACACAAAAGATCGCATTTGAATTTAATATAAGCGTTTGAGTGCATATTGCCGAATTTCCCGGAAAAGCGTGTTCTAATGCGCTTTTGTGTTCATTTCCAATTGATTATAGTTGAATTAATCTTAATAATTCAGAATATATCACGAGACAACACAAAAGATCGCATTTGAATTTAATATAAGCGTTTGAGTGCATATTGCCGAATTTCCCGGAAAAGCATGTTCTAATGCGCTTTTGAGTACATTTCCAATTGATTATAGTTGAATTAATCTTAATAATTCAGAATATATCACGAGACAACACAAAAGATCGCATTTGAATTTAATATAAGCGTTTGAGCGCATATTGCCGAATTTCCCGGAAAAGCGTGTTCTAATGCGCTTTTGAGTCCAGTTCGCATTTGCCGAATACAATTTCTTCAATAACATTTATAATTTCAGTTAAATGTTTTTAGGCTACAGTACAATGCATTTGTAATGACTGCAAAATGCTTTTAGGGCAGACCATGGTGCGAGTTAAACTCCTCCCCTACCTAATTAAAATTAAAGCTGCCCCCAAATGATTCACTACATGGTAAACGTATATATACGAATTTCGATGTACGCTCTCATCTAGCGAATTAGAAATCGCGTCGTACAATTCTATTACGAATTGTTGAGTGACGCAATAAAACATAAGTAATAACTATTAACAAAATATGAAACGAAAAAACATTATGATTAGAAAAATTTCATTTTAGTTAATTGTTATTTATTTTAATATTGGAAATTTGATTTTGGGTTTGCCTTATTTATTAACTGTAAATTTTATGGTATACATTTGCTTAAACCATTTTAATTCTAATTTTATGCGCTCGAACAAAATAAAAGGAAAACATATTTATTAACAAAATTCTCACAACGAAGCAAAATTTAACATCAAAAGCAAACAAAAAAGAGTAAAATTTTACGTTGTAGTTGTTGTTAACAACATGTCCACCCGTTTACGAGATTTTAGATTGTAAGAACCATAGAAATAGAGTATATAGAATGAATGTAATGAGCTGTCAAGTGAGTCAAATTCGGGGGGTAATAGAGAAAGCATATAAATTAACAGGGTCGTATAAATTTTTTTCGACCGAATGGAATGAAGTTAGGAAGTTAAAATTAAAAAATTATTTAAATATAAATAATTTTTTATTTCTTTAATAAAACTAAATTAATTATTTTTATTTAAATATAACATTATGTATAACAATTTAGAACTAGATTGTAGTTGCGTTATGGTTTTGTAGTCGAACAACGAATTGTTGAGTGACGCAATAAAACCTAAGTAATATTAACAAAATATGAAACGAAAAAACATTATGATTAGAAAAATTTCATTTTAGTTAATTGTTATTTATTTTAGTATTGGAGATTTGATTTTGGGTTTGCCTTATTTATTAACTGTAAATTTTATGGTATACATTTGCTTAAACCATTTTAATTCTAATTTTATGCGCTCGAACAAAATAAAAGGAAAACATATTTATTAACAAAATTCTCACAACGAAGCAAAATTTAACATCAAAAGCAAACAAAAAAGAGTAAAGTTTTACGTTGTAGTTGTTGTTAACAACATGTCCGCCCGTTTACGAGATTTTAGTTTTAGATTGTAAGAACCATAGAAATAGAGTATATAGAATGAATGTAATGAGCTGTCAAGTGAGTCAAATTCGGAGGGTAATAGAGAAAGCATATAAATTAACAGGGTCGTATAAATTTTTTTCGACCGAATGGAATGAAGTTAGGAAGTTAAAATTAAAAAATTATTTAAATATAAATAAATTTTTATTTCTTTAATAAAACTAAATTAATTATTTTTATTTAAATATAATATTATGTATAACAATTTAGAACTAGATTGTAGTTGCGTTATGGTTTTGTAGTCGCAATAGCCAATTCCCCTTTTAATACTGCTTCGAAATATTTACAAATTTTTATACTGACGGCGAAGGAGTTAAAAGACCACCCCTATTTAGTAAATTGATTAGCGATTTATGAGAATAATAATGTAATTCTTAATTAATTTGCAACAGTCAAAATACAGTTGTGAAAATACACTTAGTATAATTGGGTATCCAAAAAAAATCTTCGTCATACATATTAGATTCGTCTACTTTAGAAATTTCTTGGCCAATTGAAATATCATCTGATGAGGCTTCAACCATTGCTTTTTCAATTCTCCATATTTTGGTAAACTAAAAACAAGAGTTTACATTATAATTTCTGTAAAAAATTGTATTTACAATACATATTACAAAATAAAAATAAATTATGAAAAAAATCACATAGCACATGAAACAATCAACACCATCTTTTCGAACCATAGTAATACGAAAAATGCGGCACTGGTAAAAACATTTGTTTACAAAATTATAAAAACCAACGCCAACGAATAAAATTATTTACTAATTTTTTCTTATTTATAACTTAAATTAACGATAATTTTACCACAAATCACTTTTTTATTAACATAATTTACATTTTATTTTATATAAAAACACATACTGATGGCACGAAATTCCTTATTGAAATTTATTAGGCGTATTTTTGTAGTTTTTCACAAAACACTTAATTTTATTAAGAGATTCTAATTTTTATTATGAAATGATGCACTACACACTATCCACTAATTATTTTATAATATTTTAATTATTTTCTTGATTATTTTAATTAACATTTTCAAGATTTTTTAAGAGCACAAAATTAAACGCGTCATTTTAAACCAAAACCAAAACTTTTTATTTTGAGATATGAGACCGCCATATGCATTTTTTATATAACCTGCTCTGGCTTGTGACACTAAGAAAAGATACACAGTTTAGAAATTGTTAAAATTTATTACAAAAATAATATAATGATTCTATTCGAACCGGTGAGTAAGTGTTACGGATAATAATGGATGTGAGTGCAACGCGATGGATGCAACGCGAATAAACGTAATTCATTTAATGATAATAACAAACTTGGAAAGAAAATGATTTGTTAAAGAATAATGTACTAATAAAGAACTACTAAACAAATCAAAGAAGTGATAATAATTCCCACCAGAACTAAAACAAGTCCCAAACCATAGCAAAAATTATACCAACACTAACTAATACCAGCGAATTTAAGAAATAGTGATAATAATATTATGCAAATTAAAAATAGTAATATTTAGTAAAACCAAAATAAGGCCAGTGATAATAATTATATACAAAAGGATTTATTTACAACAATAAAAAATCAAAACAAATATAAGAAAACATCTTGATTGGTTGATTGATTGAAATGTATGACCCGACAATTTATCGAGACTCCTGGATGACGCCGGGCCCGCCATACACCTTTATTACATTTAACAAGATGAAGGATATGATAGGCATGTTAAATATGACCGAATTGACCCGGTTACAGACACCTAAGTAGTCAATAGTTAGTTGAAATTATAACAGTAGATAAGCTATGTTACTTCCAGCACAAAAACGCGTGTATTTTCTTATGGAGGTCCGAAAACTCAAAATTCCGCCATATTGGATTTTCTGGCATAGAAAGTGGCGTTATATCGCTTCGATATAACTTTCTCTTTCCTATTCGCTCAAACAAAAAACTATGAAATATATTTTAAATCAAAACATCATGTTATGGTATGATCATAATAATTAAATGTGTATGTATGGTTATTGCATGTAGTAGTGAAAGAAAAATGTAATTGAATTTTTAATTGAGAAAAATGTTTATGTTAATTTAAAAATGTTAATTTATATAGTATCGGGTATAGATAAAGTAGGTAAGTATGAAAATAAATAAATAAAAACCAACAAAAATTTCTTTATACGCCCAATGTAAATTCATTGGGCGTATAAATAAAGAAATTTTTGTTCACATGCAAATTTTGAAGTTTAATAAATTTAATTATGAAAACTCATATTTATCTTGGCATACCAATCAGGAAATAAATCTTAAAAACATTTTCTATGTTTAAACTGCTCAAAGTATACCGACCTGCGCAAGTTATTCAACATTATAACGAGTTTTGTAGGCTCCGATAACCATAATGCCATACGAATATCTCAAACTTCCTCATTGAGGAAAACACGTTCCAATTAATTTATTGCAAAAGTGAGTTTTAGTAACCGATTTATTATCACATTCAAATTTGCATCGTAAATATTATTATACTTAGCACTTACCAATCAGCTGATGAGCTTTCGATACGTGCCCCTAGTTCACATCCAAATTTTGAAATTTAATAAATTTAATTATGAAAACTCATATTTATCTTGGCATACCAAACAGGAACTTAATCTTTAAAACATTATCTATGCTTAAACTGTTCAAAGTATCCCCAAAGTATATATTAAATATTCTGCAACAAAATAATTGGTAACGACCTGCGCAAGTTATTCAACATTATAACGAGGTTTGTAAGCTCGAATGACCATAATGCCATACGAATATCTCAAACTTCCTCATTGAGGAAACACGTTCTCCAATTAATTTATTGCAAAAGTGAGTTTTAGTAACCGATTTATTATCACATTCAAATTTGCATCGTAAACATTATTATACTTACCAATCAGCTGTAAAAAACATAAAAATATAATTAGAAAAGTGCTTATCTAAAATATAAATATATAATTAGAAAAATATAATTGCAATAAAAATCAAAAACATCTCACATGAATAATGTATAAATATTTCCTAGCGATCATCTTTAAAGTATAACAAATAATTCTGAAATATTTTTCAGAATTGTAGTATACATAAAGAAAATGATCCGATCATTTCGAGGAACCTAAACCTCATGCTAGTAAAACGGGAGAACCAAAACCAAAACTGTGCTCGCAAGTAGTCATGACAAAACCAATTATTTCGGAACACACTACTAAAGGTACAGCAGTGCTCCAAAAGATACTAAGAAGCATGGAAGCTCTTAACATTCGTCTAGCTAAACAAGAGAAATGCCTTCAAGCTCTAAGCAACAGGTTAGATAAGCAAGACTCTCTAAATGAAATGAAATCCATGCTCTATTAAAATTATGCAAACGACAACAAATAAAACATTAAGAATAGTAACCTGGAATGCAAATGGGCTAATGCAACATATTCCAGAATTAGAAATTTTCCTAAATACTGAAAAAATAGATATATGCCTAGTATCGGAAACCCATTTTACTTCAACTTCATATCTTAAAATATATGGATACAATTGTTACCACGCCATTCATCCAGCAGGAAGGGCAAGGGGAGGATCGTCGGTGGTTATAAAAGAAAACATCAAACACTTTATAGATCTTAAAATTGAAGAGGAATTTATGCAAGTAGTCACCTTAAAAGTATTTATAAATAACAACAAAGAATATAGTGTATCGTCAATATATTGCCCCCCAAGATATAATTTAATTAAACAAGACTGTGCACGTTATTTAAATCACTTGGATCAAGTTTCATAATCGGAGGCAATTTTAATGCAAAAAACACCTACTGGGGATCAAGAGTAACCTCTAAAAAAGGAAGAGAGCTGTTTGCAGCAGGAAGACTATGCAATTGCGATTTTCATTCTGGAGATCAACCAACTTATTGGCCTACGGATAGAAACAAAATACCCGATATCATTGATTTCTTTATCACCAAAGGTATAGACGAAAACTACATATACCTAGAAAGCAGCGAGGGGATTATGTCGGATCATACGCCTGTTATTATGACAATCAGTGCAACGATTATTAAAAAAACTAGTCCACCTTCGCTAACGAACAAAAAAACGTTCTGGAGAAATTCAAGAAACTTGACAACAACAAATCAGACATTCATATATGTACGTCACACATATTAAACGTATTTCACTTTCACACACAATATCAAAGAAAACGAAATAACAACAACAAACAAATATAGTATATGTACTACATACTATTTTCTCTTATCGCATTTTTATATACCCAAAAATAAGAAAATAATTAAAAAAGTAAATGCGAACATCGTACGTACTAATTAAAGAAAAACAACAACAAAAATCAATATGAATATCGTCTGGACATTATAGGAACCCACCCATATGTGTGAAACATATTTTTTTGAGTTCACACGAAATATCAGTAAACTACTTATAATTTTTGATGATTGAAAATTTTGGTAAAACACTTTCCAATTTCATACACATTAAATTGAATTACTTGCGTCCTAAATAATTCTTAAACAAACAATATATTGTCGGATCCTCGAAATTTGAATTGTTGGTAGAATTAGTATCATAAAATTAGCATATACGATTCGATTTTTTAAAACGAAAAATATAGTTCACTTTAAACCATCTTAGTGTCAACGTGTGTTTCTAAAATTAAAATTGTGAAATTTAAATAATAAAAAGTTAATAAACTATAATCAACCTAAGAATTTTTCCTTCTGATAAAAAAATATAAGACTCATATAAGCAAAGCAGAATAATTTGGGTAAGTATTTTCAACCTACTAACTCTTGCGAACCGATTTAGTTACTTGTGTTTACATTACTTCGCACGGCAAAGCGAAGGAGAATAGCGAAAGTGTGATCTAATCACAGTACCTGTTCCTATGCTAAGCAAACTTGATTAAATCTACACTAAAACCTCTTATTTCTCATCTACAAAACATACCAATCCATTCATAGCTAAAGCTAAATCTACGATATAACTTATCTTACTAATCAAATCATTCATCGATCATTTACTTGAAATATCCTTAATCCTAACTATCAGAGGCCCTACTTTTTGAAAAATGTGAATGATTTTCCGTTCACACAGGCCTAGACCAACTCAAATTAATTTTTCGCTGTGGATCCGCCGTTTAGTAATATCGGAAAATTCGGAAAACCCGAATTTATATCATAACCCCGGTTATGTGTTCAAATATCCTTAATCCTAACTACCAGAGGCCCTACTTTTTGGAAAATGTGAATGATTTTCCGTTCACACAGGCCTAGACCAACTCAAATTTATTTTCTGCTAGTGGTTCCGCCGTTTAGTAATATCGGAAAACTCGGAAAACCCGAATTTATTGCATAACCCCGGTTAGTGTTCAAATATCCTTAATCCTAACTACCAGAGGCTCTAATTTTTGGAAAATGTGAATGATTTTCCGTTCACACAGGGCTAGACCAACTCAAATTTATTTTCTGCTAGTGGTTCCGCCGTTTAGTAGTATCGGAAAACTCGGAAAAACCGAATTTATTTCAAAACCCCGGTTATGTGTTCAAATATCCTTAATCCTAACTACCAGAGGCCCTACTTTTTGGAAAATGTGAATAATTTTTCGTTCACACAGACCTAGACCAACTCAAATTTATTTTCCGCTAGTGGTTCCGCCGTTTAATAATATCGGAAAACTCGGAAAACCCGAATTTATTTCATAACCCCGGTTATGTGTTCAAATATCCTTAATCCTAACTACCAGAGGCCCTACTTTTTGGAAAGTCTGAATGATTTTCCGTTCACACAGGCCTAGACCAACTCAAATTTATTTTCTGTTAGTGGTTCCGCCGTTTAGTAATATCGTAAAACTCGGAAAAACCGAATTTATTTCATAACCCCGGTTAGTGTTCAAATATCCTTAATCCTAACTACCAAAGGCCCTACTTTTTGGAAAATGTGAATGATTTTCCGATCACGCAGGCCTAGACCAACTCAAATTTATTTTCTGCTAGTGGTTCCGCCGTTTAGTAATATCGGAAAACTCGGAAAAACCGAATTTATTTCATAACCCCGGTTATGTGTTCAAATATCCTTAATCCTAACTACCAGAGGCCCTACTTTTTGGAAAATGTGAATGATTTTCCGTTCACACAGGCCTAGACCAACTCAAGTTGATTTCCCGCCAGTGGTTCTGCCGTTTAGTAATATCGGAAAACTCGGAAAACCCGAATTTATTTCATAACCCCGGTTATGTGAAATATCCTTAATCCTAACTACCAGAGGCCCTACTTTCTGGAAAATGTGAATGATTTTCCGTTCACACAGGCCTAGACCAACTCAAATTTATTTTCTGCTAGTGGTTCCGCCGTTTAGTAATATCGGAAAACTCGGAAAACCCGAATTTATTTCATAACCCCGGTTAGTGTTCAAATATCCTTAACCCTAACTACCAGAGGCCCTACTTTCTGGAAAATGTGAATGATTTTCCGTTCACACAGGCTTAGACCAACTCAAATTAATTTTCTGCTGTGGTTCCGCCGTTTAGTAATATCGGAAAACTCGGAAAAACCGAATTTATTTCGTAATCCAGGTTATGTGTTCAAATATCCTTAATCCTAACTACCAGAGGCCCTACTTTCTGGAAAATGTGAATGATTTTCCGTTCACACAGGCCTAGACCAACTCAAATTAATTTCCCGCTAGTGGTTCCGCCGTTTAGTAATATCGGAAAACTCGGAAAAACCGAATTTATTTCATAACCCCGGTTATGTGTTCAAATATCCTTAATCCTAACTACAAGAGGCCCTACTTTTTTGAAAATGTGAATGATTTTCCGTTCACACAGGCCTAGACCAACTCAAATTTATTTTTCGTTAGTGGTTCCGCCGTTTAGTAATATCGGAAAACTCGGAAAAACCGAATTTATTTCAAAACCCCGGTTATGTGTTCAAATATCCTTAATCCTAACTACCAGAGGCCCTACTTTTAGGAAAATGTGAATAATTTTTCGTTCACACAGACCTAGACCAACTCAAATTAATTTTCCGCTAGTGGTTCCGCCGTTTAGTAATATCGGAAAACTCGGACAAACCGAATTTATTTCATAACCCCGGTTATGTGTTCAAATATCCTTAATCCTAACTACCAGAGGCCCTACTTTTTGGAAAATGTGAATGATTTTCCGTTCACACAGGCCTAGACTAACTCAAATTTATTTTCTGCTAGTGGTTCCGCCGTTTAGTAATATCGGAAAACTCGGAAAAACCGAATTTATTTCATAATCCCGGTTAGTGTTCAAATATCCTTAATCCAAACTACCAAAGGCCCTACTTTTTGGAAAATGTGAATGATTTTCCGATCACGCAGGCCTAGACCAACTCAAATTTATTTTCTGCTAGTGGTTCCACCGTTTAGTAATATCGGAAAACTCGGAAAAACCGAATTTATTTCGTAATCCAGGTTATGTGTTCAAATATCCTTAATCCTAACTACCAGAGGCCCTACTTTCTGGAAAATGTGAATGATTTTCCGTTCACACAGGCCTAGACCAACTCAAATTAATTTTCCGCCAGTAGTTCCGCCGTTTAGTAATATCGGAAAACTCGGAAAAACCGAATTTATTTCATAACCCCGGTTATGTGTTCAAATATCCTTAATCCTAAGTACCAGAGGCCCTACTTTTTTGAAAATATGAATGATTTTTCGTTCACACAGGCCTAGACTAACTCAAATTTATTTTCCGTTAGTGGTTCCGCCGTTTAGTATTATCAGAAAACTCGGAACAACCGAATTTATTTTATAACCCCGGTTATGTGTTCAAATATCCTTAATCCTAACTACCAGAGGCCCTACTTTTTGGAAAATGTGAATGATTTTCCGTTCACACAGACCTAGACCAACTCAAATTAATTTTTCGCTAGTGGTTCCGCCGTTTAGTAATATCGGAAAACTCGGAAAAACCGAATTTATTTCATAACCCCGGTTATGTGTTCAAATATCCTTAATCCTAACTACCAGAGGCCCTACTTTTTGGAAAATGTGAATGATTTTCCGTTTACACAGGCCTAGACCAACTCAATTTTTTTTTCTGTTAGTGGTTCCGCCGTTTAGTAATATCGGAAAACTCGGAAAAACCGAATTTATTTCATAACCCCGATTAGTGTTAAAATATCCTTAATCCTAACTACCAAAGGCCCTACTTTTTGGAAAATGTGAATGATTTTCCGATCACGCAGGCCTAGACCAACTCAAATTTATTTTCTGCTAGTGGTTCCGCCGTTTAGTAATATCGGAAAACTCGGAAAAACCGAATTTATTTCATAACCCAGGTTATGTGTTCAAATATCCTTAATCCTAACAACCAGAGGCCCTACTTTTTGGAAAATGTGAATGATTTTTCGTTCACACAGGCCTAGACCAACTCAAATTAATTTCCCGCCAGTGGTTCTGCCGTTTACTATCATCGGAAAACTCGGAAAACCCGAATTTATTTCATAACCCCGGTTATGTGTTCAAATACCCTTAATCCTAACTACCAGAGGCCCTACTTTTTGGAAAATGTGAATGATTTTCCGTTCACACAGGCCTAGACCAACTCAAATTTATTTTCTGCTAGTGGTTCCGCCGTTTAGTAATATCGGAAAACTCGGAAAAACCGAATTTATTTCATAATCCCGGTTATGTGTTCAAATATCCTTAATCCTAACTACCAGAGGCCTTACTTTTTGGAAAATGTGAATAATTTTCCGTTCACACAGGCCTAGACCAACTCAAATTTATTTTCTGCTAGTGGTTCCGCCGTTTAGTAATATCGGAAAACTCGGAAAAACCGAATTTATTTCATAATCCCGGTTATGTGTTCAAATATCCTTAATCCTAACTACCAGAGGCCTTACTTTTTGGAAAATGTGAATGATTTTCCGTTCACACAGGCCTAGACCAACTCAAATTTATTTTCTGCTAGTGGTTCCGCCGTTTAGTAATATCGGAAAACTCGGAAAAACCGAATTTATTTCATAACCCCGGTTATGTGTTCAAATATCCTTAATCCTAACAACCAGAGGCCCTACTTTTTGGAAAATGTGAATGATTTTCCGTTCACACAGGCCTAGACCAACTCAAGTTGATTTCCCGCCAGTGGTTCTGCCGTTTAGTAATATCGGAAAACTCGGAAAACCCGAATTTATTTCATAACCCAGGTTATGTGAAATATCCTTAATCCTAACTACCAGAGGCCCTACTTTCTGGAAAATGTGAATGATTTTCCGTTCACACAGGCCTAGACCAACTCAAATTTATTTTCTGCTAGTTGTTCCGCCGTTTAGTAATATCGGAAAACTCGGAAAACCCGAATTTATTTCATAACCCCGGTTAGTGTTCAAATATCCTTAATCCTAACTACCAGATGCCCCACTTTTTGGAAAATGTGAATGATTTTCCGTTCACACAGGCCTAGACCAACTCAAATTAATTTTCCGCTAGTGGTTCTGCCGTTTAGTAATATCGGAAAACCCGAATTTATTTCATAACCCAGGTTATGTGTTCAAATATCCTTAATCCTAACTACCAGACACCCTACTTTTTGGAAAATGTGAATGATTTTCCGTTCACACAGGCCTAGACCAACTCAAATTAATTTTCTGCTAGTGGGTCCGCCGTTTAGTAATATCGGAAAACTCGGAAAAACCGAATTTATTTCATAACCCCGGTTAGTGTTCAAATATTCTTAATCCTAACTACCAGATGCCCCACTTTCTCGAAAATGTGAATGATTTTCCGTTCACACAGGCCTAGACCAACTATAATTTATTTTCTGCTAGTGGTTCCGCCGTTTAGTAATATCGGAAAACTCGGAAAACCCGAATTTATTTCATAACCCCGGTTATGTGTTCAAATTTCCTTAATCCTAACTACCAGAGGCCCTACTTTTTGGAAAATGTAAATGATTTTCCGTTCACACAGGCCTAGACCAACTCAAATTAATTTTCCGCTAGTGGTTCCGCCGTTTAGTATTATCGGAAAACTCGGAAAACCCGAATTTATTTCATAACTCAGGTAACCCAGGTAACCCAGGAACCCATAATCCCGGTTATGTGTTCAAATATCCTTAATCCTAACTACCAGAGGCCCTACTTTTTGGAAAATGTGAATGATTTTCCGTTCACACAGGCCTAGGCTAACTCAAATTTATTTTCTGCTAGTGGTTCCGCCGTTTAGTAATATCGGAAAACTCGGAAAACCCGAATTTATTTCATAACCTCGGTTATATGTTCAAATATCCTTAATCCTAACTACCAGAGTCCCTACTTTTTGGAAAATGTGAATGATTTTCCGTTCACACAGGCCTAGACCAACTCAAATTAATTTTCCGCTAGTGGTTCCGCCGTTTAGTAATATCGGAAAACTCGGAAAAACTGAATTTATTTCATAACCCCGGTTATGTGTTCAAATATCCTTAATCCTAACTACCAGAGGCCTTACTTTTTGGAAAATGTGATTGACTTTCCGTTCGCGCAGGCCTAGACCAACTCAAATTTATTTTCTGCTAGTGGTTCCGCCGTTTAGTAATATCGGAAAACTCGGAAAACCCGAATTTATTTCATAATCCCGGCTATGTGTTCAAATATCCTTAATCCTAACTACCATAGGCCCTACGTTTTGGAAAATGTGAATGATTTTCCGTTCACACAGGCCTAGACCAACTCAAATCAATTTTCCGCCAGTGGTTCCGCCGTTTAGTAATATCGGAAAACTCGGAAAACCCGAATTTATACCTACTACCAAAGGCCCTACTTTTTGGAAAATGTGAATGATTTTCCGATCACGCAGGCCTAGACCAACTTAAATTTATTTTCTGCTAGTGGTTCCGCCGTTTAGTAATATCGGAAAACTCGGAAAAACCGAATTTATTTCATAACCCAGGTTATGTGTTCAAATATCCTTAATCCTAACAACCAGAGGCCCTACTTTTTGGAAAATGTGAATGATTTTTCGTTCACACAGGCCTAGACCAACTCAAATTAATTTCCCGCCAGTGGTTCTGCCGTTTACTATCATCGGAAAACTCGGAAAACCTGAATTTATTTCATAACCCCGGTTATGTGTTCAAATATCCTTAATCCTAACTACCAGAGGCCCTACTTTTTTGAAAATGTGAATGATTTTCCGTTCACACAGGCCTAGACCAACTCAAATTTATTTTTCGTTAGTGGTTCCGCCGTTTAGTAATATCGGAAAACTCGGAAAAACCGAATTTATTTTATAACCCCGGTTATGTGTTCAAATATCCTTAATCCTAACTACCAGAGGCCCTACTTTTAGGAAAATGTGAATAATTTTTCGTTCACACAGACCTAGACCAACTCAAATTAATTTTCCGCTAGTGGTTCCGCCGTTTAGTAATATCGGAAAACTCGGACAAACCGAATTTATTTCATAACCCCGGTTATGTGTTCAAATATCCTTAATCCTAACTACCAGAGGCCCTACTTTTTGGAAAATGTGAATGATTTTCCGTTCACACAGGCCTAGACTAACTCAAATTTATTTTCTGCTAGTGGTTCCGCCGTTTAGTAATATCGGAAAACTCGGAAAAACCGAATTTATTTCATAATCCCGGTTAGTGTTCAAATATCCTTAATCCAAACTACCAAAGGCCCTACTTTTTGGAAAATGTGAATGATTTTCCGATCACGCAGGCCTAGACCAACTCAAATTTATTTTCTGCTAGTGGTTCCACCGTTTAGTAATATCGGAAAACTCGGAAAAACCGAATTTATTTCGTAATCCAGGTTATGTGTTCAAATATCCTTAATCCTAACTACCAGAGGCCCTACTTTCTGGAAAATGTGAATGATTTTCCGTTCACACAGGCCTAGACCAACTCAAATTAATTTTCCGCCAGTAGTTCCGCCGTTTAGTAATATCGGAAAACTCGGAAAAACCGAATTTATTTCATAACCCCGGTTATGTGTTCAAATATCCTTAATCCTAAGTACCAGAGGCCCTACTTTTTTGAAAATATGAATGATTTTTCGTTCACACAGGCCTAGACTAACTCAAATTTATTTTCCGTTAGTGGTTCCGCCGTTTAGTATTATCGGAAAACTCGGAACAACCGAATTTATTTTATAACCACGGTTATGTGTTCAAATATCCTTAATCCTAACTACCAGAGGCCCTACTTTTTGGAAAATGTGAATGATTTTCCGTTCACACAGACCTAGACCAACTCAAATTAATTTTTCGCTAGTGGTTCCGCCGTTTAGTAATATCGGAAAACTCGGAAAAACCGAATTTATTTCATAACCCCGGTTATGTGTTCAAATATCCTTAATCCTAACTACCAGAGGCCCTACTTTTTGGAAAATGTGAATGATTTTCCGTTTACACAGGCCTAGACCAACTCAATTTTTTTTTCTGTTAGTGGTTCCGCCGTTTAGTAATATCGGAAAACTCGGAAAAACCGAATTTATTTCATAACCCCGATTAGTGTTAAAATATCCTTAATCCTAACTACCAAAGGCCCTACTTTTTGGAAAATGTGAATGATTTTCCGATCACGCAGGCCTAGACCAACTCAAATTTATTTTCTGCTAGTGGTTCCGCCGTTTAGTAATATCGGAAAACTCGGAAAAACCGAATTTATTTCATAACCCCGGTTATGTGTTCAAATATCCTTAATCCTAACAACCAGAGGCCCTACTTTTTGGAAAATGTGAATGATTTTTCGTTCACACAGGCCTAGACCAACTCAAATTAATTTCCCGCCAGTGGTTCTGCCGTTTACTATCATCGGAAAACTCGGAAAACCCGAATTTATTTCATAACCCCGGTTATGTGTTCAAATACCCTTAATCCTAACTACCAGAGGCCCTACTTTTTGGAAAATGTGAATGATTTTCCGTTCACACAGGCCTAGACCAACTCAAATTTATTTTCTGCTAGTGGTTCCGCCGTTTAGTAATATCGGAAAACTCGGAAAAACCGAATTTATTTCATAATCCCGGTTATGTGTTCAAATATCCTTAATCCTAACTACCAGAGGCCTTACTTTTTGGAAAATGTGAATGACTTTCCGTTCACACAGGCCTAGACCAACTCAAATTTATTTTCTGCTAGTGGTTCCGCCGTTTAGTAATATCGGAAAACTCGGAAAAACCGAATTTATTTCATAATCCCGGTTATGTGTTCAAATATCCTTAATCCTAACTACCAGAGGCCTTACTTTTTGGAAAATGTGAATGATTTTCCGTTCACACAGGCCTAGACCAACTCAAATTTATTTTCTGCTAGTGGTTCCGCCGTTTAGTAATATCGGAAAACTCGGAAAAACCGAATTTATTTCATAACCCCGGTTATGTGTTCAAATATCCTTAATCCTAACAACCAGAGGCCCTACTTTTTGGAAAATGTGAATGATTTTCCGTTCACACAGGCCTAGACCAACTCAAGTTGATTTCCCGCCAGTGGTTCTGCCGTTTAGTAATATCGGAAAACTCGGAAAACCCGAATTTATTTCATAACCCAGGTTATGTGAAATATCCTTAATCCTAACTACCAGAGGCCCTACTTTCTGGAAAATGTGAATGATTTTCCGTTCACACAGGCCTAGACCAACTCAAATTTATTTTCTGCTAGTGGTTCCGCCGTTTAGTAATATCGGAAAACTCGGAAAACCCGAATTTATTTCATAACCCCGGTTAGTGTTCAAATATCCTTAATCCTAACTACCAGATGCCCCACTTTTTGGAAAATGTGAATGATTTTCCGTTCACACAGGCCTAGACCAACTCAAATTAATTTTCCGCTAGTGGTTCTGCCGTTTAGTATTATCGGAAAACCCGAATTTATTTCATAACCCAGGTTATGTGTTCAAATATCCTTAATCCTAACTACCAGACACCCTACTTTTTGGAAAATGTGAATGATTTTCCGTTCACACAGGCCTAGACCAACTCAAATTAATTTTCTGCTAGTGGGTCCGCCGTTTAGTAATATCGGAAAACTCGGAAAAACCAAATTTATTTCATAACCCCGGTTAGTGTTCAAATATTCTTAATCCTAACTACCAGATGCCCCACTTTCTCGAAAATGTGAATGATTTTCCGTTCACACAGGCCTAGACCAACTATAATTTATTTTCTGCTAGTGGTTCCGCCGTTTAGTAATATCGGAAAACTCGGAAAACCCGAATTTATTTCATAACCCCGGTTATGTGTTCAAATTTCCTTAATCCTAACTACCAGAGGCCCTACTTTTTGGAAAATGTAAATGATTTTCCGTTCACACAGGCCTAGACCAACTCAAATTAATTTTCCGCTAGTGGTTCCGCCGTTTAGTATTATCGGAAAACTCGGAAAACCCGAATTTATTTCATAACTCAGGTAACCCAGGTAACCCAGGAACCCATAATCCCGGTTATGTGTTCAAATATCCTTAATCCTAACTACCAGAGGCCCTACTTTTTGGAAAATGTGAATGATTTTCCGTTCACACAGGCCTAGGCTAACTCAAATTTATTTTCTGCTAGTGGTTCCGCCGTTTAGTAATATCGGAAAACTCGGAAAACCCGAATTTATTTCATAACCTCGGTTATATGTTCAAATATCCTTAATCCTAACTACCAGAGTCCCTACTTTTTGGAAAATGTGAATGATTTTCCGTTCACACAGGCCTAGACCAACTCAAATTAATTTTCCGCTAGTGGTTCCGCCGTTTAGTAATATCGGAAAACTCGGAAAAACTGAATTTATTTCATAACCCCGGTTATGTGTTCAAATATCCTTAATCCTAACTACCAGAGGCCCTACTTTTTGGAAAATGTGATTGACTTTCCGTTCGCGCAGGCCTAGACCAACTCAAATTTATTTTCTGCTAGTGGTTCCGCCGTTTAGTAATATCGGAAAACTCGGAAAACCCGAATTTATTTCATAATCCCGGCTATGTGTTCAAATATCCTTAATCCTAACTACCATAGGCCCTACGTTTTGGAAAATGTGAATGATTTTCCGTTCACACAGGCCTAGACCAACTCAAATCAATTTTCCGCCAGTGGTTCCGCCGTTTAGTAATATCGGAAAACTCGGAAAACCCGAATTTATTTCATAACCCAGGTTATGTATTCAAATATCCTTAATCCTAACTACCAGAGGCCCTACTTTTTGGAAAATGTGAATGATTTTCCGTTCACACAGGCCTAGACTAACTCAAATTTATTTTCTGCTAGTGGTTCCGCCGTTTAGTAATATCGGAAAACTCGGAAAAACCGAATTTATTTCATAACCCCGGTTAGTGTTCAAATATCCTTAATCCTAACTACCAGAGGCCCTACGTTTTGGAAAACATGAATGATTTTCCGTTCACACAGGTCCAGACCAACTCAAATTAATTTTCCGCTAGTGGTTCCGCCGTTTAGTAATATCGGAAAACTCGAAAAACCGAATTTATTTCATAAACCAGGTTATGTGTTCAAATATCCTTAATCCTAACTACCAGAGGTCCTACTTTTTGGAAAATGTGAATGATTTTCCGTTCACGCAGGAGTAGACTAACTCAAATTTATTTTCTGCTAGTGGTTCCGCCGTTTAGTAATATCGGAAAACTCGGAAAAACCGAATTTATTTCATAATCCCGGTTATGTGTTCAAATATCCTTAATACTAACTACCAGAGGCCCTACTTTCTGGAAAATGTGAATGATTTTCCGTTCACACAGGCTTAGACCAACTCAAATTTATTTTCTGCTAGTGGTTTCGCCGTTTAGTAATATCGGAAAACTCGGAAAAACCGAATTTATTTCATAACCCCGGTTATGTTTTCAAATATCCTTAATCCTAACTACCAGAGGCCCTACTTTTTGGAAAATGTGAATGATTTTCCGTTCACACAGGCCTAGACCAACTCAAATTTATTTTTCGCTAGTGGTTCCGCCGTTTAGTAATATCGGAAAACTCGGAAAACCCGAATTTATTTCATAACCCCGGTTAGTGTTCAAATATCCTTAATCCTAACTACCAGAGGCCCTACTTTTTCGAAAATGTGAATGATTTTCCGTTCACACAGGCCTAGACCAACTCAAATTTATTTTCTGCTAGTGGTTCCGCCGTTTAGTAATATCGGAAAACTCGGAAAAACCGAATTTATTTCATAATCCCGGTTATGTGTTCAAATATCCTTAATCCTAACTACCAGAGGCCCCACTTTCTGGAAAATGTGAATGATTTTCCGTTCACACAGGCCTAGACCAACTCAAATTTATTTTCTGCTAGTGGTTCCGCCGTTTAGTAATATCGGAAAACTCGGAAAACCCGAATTTATTTCATAATCCAGGTTATGTGTTCAAATATCCTTAATCCTAACTACCAGAGGCCCTACTTTCCGGAAAATGTGAATGATTTTCCGTTCACACAGGCCTAGACCAACTCAAATTTATTTTCTGCTAGTGGTTCCGCCGTTTAGTAATATCGGAAAACTCGGAAAAACCGAATTTATTTTATAACCCCGGTTATGTGTTCAAATATCCTTAATCCTAACTACCAGAGGCCCTACTTTTTGGAAAATGTGAATGACTTTCCGTTCACACAGGCCTAGACTAACTCAAATTTATTTTCTGCTAGTGGTTCCGCCGTTTAATAATATCGGAAAACTCGGAAAACACGAATTTATTTCATAATCCCGGTTATGTGTTCAAATATCCTTAATCCTAACTACCAGAGGCCCTACTTTTTGGAAAATGTGAATGATTTTCCGTTCACACAGGCCTAGACCAACTCAAATTTATTTTCTGCTAGTGGTTCCGCCGTTTAGTAATATCGGAAAACTCGGAAAAACCGAATTTATTTCATAACCCCGGTTATGTGTTCAAATATCCTTAATCCTAACTACCAGAGGCCCTACTTTTTGGAAAATGTGAATGATTTTCCGTTCACACAGGCCTAGACCAACTCAAATTAATTTTCCGCTAGTGGTTCTGCCGTTTAGTATTATCGGAAAACCCGAATTTATTTCATAACCCCGGTTATGTGTTCAAATATCCTTAATCCTAACAACCAGAGGCCCTACTTTTTGGAAAATGTGAATGATTTTCCGTTCACACAGGCCTAGACCAACTCAAATTAATTTTCCGCTAGTGGTTCCGCCGTTTAGTAATATCGGAAAACTCGGAAAACACGAATTTATTTCATAACCCCGGTTAGTGTTCAAATATTCTTAATCCTAACTACTAGAGGCCCTACTTTCTGGAAAATGTGAATGATTTTCCGTTCACACAGGCTTATACTAACTCAAATTTATTTTCTGCTAGTGGTTCCGCCGTTTAGTAATATCGGAAAACTCGGAAAAACCGAATTTATTTCATAACCCCGGTTATGTGTTCAAATATCCTTAATCCTAACTACCAGAGGCCCTACTTTTTGGAAAATGTGAATGATTTTCCGTTCACACAGACCTAGACCAACTCAAATTAATTTTCCGCTAGTGGTTCCGCCGTTTAGTAATATCGGAAAACTCGGAAAAACCGAATTTATTTCATAACTCCGGTTATGTGTTCAAATATCCTTAATGCCAACTACCAGAGGCCCTACTTTTTGGAAAATGTGAATGATTTTCCGTTCACACAGGCCTAGACCAACTCAAATTAATTTTCTGCTAGTGGTTCCGCCGTTTAGTAATATCGGAAAACTCGGAAAAACCGAATTTATTTCATAACCCCGGTTATGTGTTCAAATATCCTTAATCCTAACTACCAGAGGCCCTACTTTTTGGAAAATATGAATGATTTTCCGTTCACACAGGCCTAGACCAACTCAAATTAATTTTCCGCTAGTGGTTCTGCCGTTTAGTATTATCGGAAAAACCGAATTTATTTCATAACCCCGGTCAGCGTTCAAATATCCTTAATCCTAACTACCAGAGGCCCTACTTTTTCAAAAATGTGAATGATTTTCCGTTCACACAGGCCTAGACCAACTCAAATTATTTTTCTGTTAGTGGTTCCGCCGTTTAGTAATATCGGAAAACTCGAAAAAACCGAATTTATTTCATAACCCCGATTAGTGTTACAATATCCTTAATCCTAACTACCAAAGGCCCTACTTTTTGGAAAATGTGAATGATTTTCCGATCACGCAGGCCTAGACCAACTTAAATTTATTTTCTGCTAGTGGTTCCGCCGTTTAGTAATATCGGAAAACTCGGAAAAACCGAATTTATTTTATAACCCCGGTTATGTGTTCAAATATCCTTAATCCTAACAACCAGAGGCCCTACTTTTTGGAAAATATGAATGATTTTCCGTTCACACAGGCCTAGACCAACTCAAATTAATTTCCCGCTAGTGGTTCTGCCGTTTACTATCATTGGAAAACTCGGAAAACCCGAATTTATTTCATAACCCAGGTTATGTGTTCAAATACCCTTAATCCTAACTACCAGAGGCCCTACTTTTTGGAAAATGTGAATGATTTTCCGTTCACACAGGCCTAGACCAACTCAAATTAATTTTCTGCTAGTGGTTCCGCCGTTTAGTAATATCGGAAAACTCGGAAAAACCGAATTTATTTCATAACCCCGGTTATGTGTTCAAATATCCTTAATCCTAACTACCAGAGGCCCTACTTTTTGGAAAATGTGAATGATTTTCCGTTCACACAGGCCTAGACCAACTCAAATTAATTTTCCGCTAGTGGTTCTGCCGTTTAGTATTATCGGAAAAACCGAATTTATTTCATAACCCCGGTCAGTGTTCAAATATCCTTAATCCTAACTACCAGAGGCCCCACTTTTTCAAAAATGTGAATGATTTTCCGTTCACACAGGCCTAGACTAACTCAAATTTATTTTCTGCTAGTGGTTCCGCCGTTTAGTAATATCGGAAAACTCGGAAAACCCGAATTTATTTCATAACCCCGGTTATGTGTTCAAATTTCCTTAATCCTAACTACCAGAGGCCCTACTTTTTGGAAAATGTGAATGATTTTCCGTTCACGCAGGCTTAGACCAACTCAAATTAATTTTCCGCTAGTGGTTCCGCCGTTTAGTATTATCGGAAAACTCGGAAAACCCGAATTTATTTCATAACTCAGGTAACCCAGGTTACCCAGGAACCCATAATCCCGGTTATGTGTTCAAATATCCTTAATCCTAACTACCAGAGGCCCTACTTTTTGGAAAATGTGAATGATTTTCCGTTTACACAGGCCTAGACTAACTCAAATTTATTTTCTGCTAGTGGTTCCGCCGTTTAGTAATATCGGAAAACTCGGAAAACCCGAATTTATTTCATAACCCCGGTTATGTGTTCAAATATCCTTAACCCTAACTACCAGAGGCCCTACTTTTTGGAAAATGTAAACGATTTTCCGTTCACACAGGCCTAGACCAACTCAAATTAATTTTCCGCTAGTGGTTCCGCCGTTTAGTATTATCGGAAAACTCGGAGAAACCGAATTTATTTCATAATCCCGGTTATGTGTTCAAATATCCTTAATCCTAACTACCAGAGGCCCTACTTTTTGGAAAATGTGATTGACTTTCCGTTCACGCAGGCCTAGACCAACTCAAATTTATTTTCTGCTAGTGGTTCCGCCGTTTAGTAATATCGGAAAACTCGGAAAACACGAATTTATTTCATAATCCCGGCTATGTGTTCAAATATCCTTAATCCTAACTACCAGAGGCCCTACTTTTTGAAAATGTGAATGATTTTCCGTTCACACAGGCCTAGACTAACTCAAATTTATTTTCTGCTAGTGGTTCCGCCGTTTAGTAATATCGGAAAACTCGGAAAAACCGAATTTATTTCATAACCCCGGTTATGTGTTCAAATATCCTTAATCCTAACTACCATAGGCCCTACGTTTTGGAAAATGTGAATGATTTTCCGTTCACACAGGCCTAGACCAACTCAAATCAATTTTCCGCCAGTGGTTCCGCCGTTTAGTAATATCGGAAAACTCGGAAAACCCGAATTTATTTCATAACCCAGGTTATGTATTTAAATATCCTTAATCCTAACTACCAGAGGCCCTACTTTTTTGAAAATGTGAATGATTTTCCGTTTACACAGGCCTAGACTAACTCAAATTTATTTTCCGTTAGTGGTTCCGCCGTTTAGTAGTATCGGAAAACTCGGAAAAACCGAATTTATTTCATAACCCAGGTTAGTGTTCAAATATCCTTAATCCTAACTACCAGAGGCCCTACGTTTTGGAAAACATGAATGATTTTCCGTTCACACAGGTCCAGACCAACTCAAATTAATTTTCCGCTAGTGGTTCCGCCGTTTAGTAATATCGGAAAGCTCGAAAAACCGAATATATTTCATAATCCAGGTTATGTGTTCAAATATCCTTAATCCTAACTACCAGAGGCCCTACTTTTTGGAAAATGTGAATGATTTTCCGATCACGCAGGAGTAGACTAACTCAAATTTATTTTCTGCTAGTGGTTCCGCCGTTTAGTAATATCGGAAAACTCGGAAAAACCGAATTTATTTCATAATCCCGGTTATGTGTTCAAATATCCTTAATACTAACTACCAGAGGCCCTACTTTCTGGAAAATGTGAATGATTTTCCGTTCACACAGGCTTAGACCAACTCAAATTTATTTTCTGCTAGTGGTTCCGCCGTTTAGTAATATCGGAAAACTCGGAAAAACCGAATTTATTTCATAACCCCGGTTATGTGTTCAAATATCCTTAATCATAACTACCAGAGGCCGTTCTTTTTGAAAACTGGGAATGATTTTCCGTTCACACAGGCCTAGACCAACTCAAATTAATTTTCTGCTAGTGGTTCCGCCGTTTAGTAATATCGGAAAATTCGGAAAAACCGAATTTATATCATAACCCCGGTTATGTGTTCAAATATCCTTAATCCTAACTACCAGAGGCCGTTCTTTTTGAAAACTGGGAATGATTTTCCGTTCACACAGGCCTAGACCAACTCAAATTAATTTTCTGCTAGTGGTTCCGCCGTTTAGTAATATCGGAAAACTCGGAAAAACCGAATTTATTTCATAACCCAGGTTAGTGTTCAAATATCCTTAATCCTAACTACCAGAGGCCCTACTTTTTGGAAAATGTGAATGATTTTCCGTTCACACAGGCCTAGACCAACTCAAATTTATTTTCTGCTAGTGGTTCCGCCGTTTAGTAATATCGGAAAACTCGGAAAAACCGAATTTATTTCATAATCCCGGTTATGTGTTCAAATATCCTTAATCCTAACTACCAGAGGCCCTACTTTCTGGAAAATGTGAATGATTTTCCGTTCACACAGCCCTAGACCAACTCAAATTTATTTTCTGCTAGTGGTTCCGCCGATTAGTAATATCGGAAAACTCGGAAAAACCGAATTTATTTCATAATCCCGGTTATGTGTTCAAATATCCTTAATCCTAACTACCAGAGGCCCTACTTTCTGGAAAATGTGAATGATTTTCCGTTCACACAGGCCTAGACCAACTCAAATTTATTTTCCGCCAGTGGTTCCGCCGTTTAGTAATATCGGAAAACTCGGAAAAACCGAATTTATTTCATAACCCCGGTTATGTGTTCAAATATCCTTAATCCTAACTACCAGAGGCCCTACTTTTTGGAAAATATGAATGATTTTCCGTTCACACAGGCCTAGATTAACTCAAATTTATTTTCCGTTAGTGGTTCCGCCGATTAGTAATATCGGAAAACTCGAAAAAACCGAATTTATTTTATAATCCCGGTTATGTGTTCAAATATCCTTAATCCTAACTACCAGAGGCCCTACTTTTTGGAAAATGTGAATGACTTTCCGTTCACACAGGCCTAGACTAACTCAAATTTATTTTCAGCTAGTGGTTCCGCCGTTTAATAATATCGGAAAACTCGGAAAACACGAATTTATTTCATAATCCCGGTTATGTGTTCAAATATCCTTAATCCTAACTACCAGAGGCCCTACTTTTTGAAAATGTGAATGATTTTCCGTTCACACAGGCCTAGACCAACTCAAATTTATTTTCTGCTAGTGGTTCCGCCGTTTAGTAATATCGGAAAACTCGGAAAAACCGAATTTATTTCATAACCCCGGTTATGTGTTCAAATATCCTTAATCCTAACTACCAGAGGCCCTACTTTTTGGAAAATGTGAATGATTTTCCGTTCACACAGGCCTAGACCAACTCAAATTTATTTTCCGCTAGTGGTTCTGCCGTTTAGTATTATCGGAAAACCCGAATTTATTGCATAACCCAGGTTATGTGTTCAAATATCCTTAATCCTAACTACCAGACACCCTACTTTTTGGAAAATGTGAATGATTTTCCGTTCACACAGGCCTAGACCAACTCAAATTTATTTCTTGCTAGTGGTTCCGCCGTTTAGTAATATCGGAAAACTCGGAAAAACCGAATTTATTTCATAACCCCGGTTAGTGTTCAAATATCCTTAATCCTAACTACCAGAGGCCCTACTTTTTCGAAAATGTGAATGATTTTCCGTTCACACAGGCCTAGACCAACTCAAATTTATTTTCTGCTAGTGGTTCCGCCGTTTAGTAATATCGGAAAACTCGGAAAAACCGAATTTATTTCATAATCCCGGTTATGTGTTTAAATATCCTTAATCCTAACTACCAGAGGCCCTACTTTCTGGAAAATGTGAATGATTTTCCATTCACACAGGCCTAGACCAATTTAAATTAATTTTCCGCCAGTGGTTCCGCCGTTTAGTAATATCGGAAAACTCGGAAAAACCGAATTTATTTCATAACCCAGGTTATGTGTTCAAATATCCTTAATCCTAACTACCAGAGGCCCTACTTCTTGGAAAATATGAATGATTTTCCTTTCACACAGACCTAGACCAACTCAAATTAATTTTCCGTTAGTGGTTCCGCCGTTTAGTAATATCGGAAAACTCGGAAAACCCGAATTTATTTCATAACCCCGGTTATGTGTTCAAATATCCTTAATCCTAACTACCAGAGGCCCTACTTTCTGGAAAATGTGAATGATTTTCCATTCACACAGGCCTAGACCAATTTAAATTATTTTCCGCCAGTGGTTCCGCCGTTTAGTAATATCGGAAAACTCGGAAAACCCGAATTTATTTCATAACCCAGGTTATGTGTTCAAATATCCTTAATCCTAACTACCAGAGGCCCTACTTTTTGGAAAATGTGAATGATTTTCCGTTCACACAGGCCTAGACTAACTCAAATTTATTTTCTGCTAGTGGTTCCGCCGTTTAGTAATATCGGAAAACTCGGAAAAACCGAATTTATTTCATAACCCCGGTTATGTGTTCAAATATCCTTAATCCTAACTACCATAGGCCCTACGTTTTGGAAAATGTGAATGATTTTTCGTTTACACAGGCCTAGACCAACTCAAATTAATTTTCCGCCAGTGGTTCCGCCGTTTAGTAATATCGGAAAACTCGGGAAACCCGAATTTATTTCATAACCCAGGTTATGTATTTAAATATCCTTAATCCTAACTACCAGAGGCCCTACTTTTTGGAAAATGTGAATGATTTTCCGTTCACACAGGCCTAGACTAACTCAAATTTATTTTCCGTTAGTGGTTCCGCCGTTTAGTAATATCGGAAAACTCGGAAAAACCGAATTTATTTCATAACCCCGGTTAGTGTTCAAATATCCTTAATCCTAACTACCAGAGGCCCTACGTTTTGGAAAACATGAATGATTTTCCGTTCACACAGGTCCAGACCAACTCAAATTAATTTTCCGCTAGTGGTTCCGCAGTTTAGTAATATCGGAAAGCTCGAAAAACCGAATATATTTCATAATCCAGGTTATGTGTTCAAATATCCTTAATCCTAACTACCAGAGGTCCTACTTTTTGAAAAATTTAAATGATTTTCCGTTCACACAGGCTTAGACCAACTCAAATTTATTTTCTGCTAGTGGTTCCGCCGTTTAGTAATATCGGAAAACTCGGAAAAACCGAATTTATTTCATAACCCCGGTTATGTGTTCAAATATCCTTAATCATAACTACCAGAGGCCCTACTTTTTGGAAAATGTGAATGATTTTCCGTTCACACAGGCCTAGACCAACTCAAATTTATTTTTCGCTGTGGTTCCGCCGTTTAGTAATATCGGAAAAATCGGAAAAACCGAATTTATATCATAACCCCGGTTATGTGTTCAAATATCCTTAATCCTAACTACCAGAGGCCGTTCTTTTTGAAAACTGGGAATGATTTTCCGTTCACACAGGCCTAAACCAACTCAAATTAATTTTCTGCTAGTGGTTCCGCCGTTTAATAATATCGGAAAACTCGGAAAAACCGAATTTATTTCATAACCTCGGTTAGTGTTCAAATATCCTTAATCCTAACTACCAGAGGCCCTACTTTTTGGAAAATGTGAATGATTTTCCGTTCACACAGGCCTAGACCAACTCAAATTTATTTTCTGCTAGTGGTTCCGCCGTTTAGTAATATCGGAAAACTCGGAAAAACCGAATTTATTTCATAATCCCGGTTATGTGTTCAAATATCCTTAATCCTAACTACCAGAGGCCCTACTTTCTGGAAAATGTGAATGATTTTCCGTTCACACAGCCCTAGACCAACTCAAATTTATTTTCTGCTAGTGGTTCCGCCGATTAGTAATATCGGAAAACTCGGAAAAACCGAATTTATTTCATAATCCCGGTTATGTGTTCAAATATCCTTAATCCTAACTACCAGAGGCCCTACTTTCTGGAAAATGTGAATGATTTTCCGTTCACACAGGCCTAGACCAACTCAAATTTATTTTCCGCCAGTGGTTCCGCCGTTTAGTAATATCGGAAAACTCGGAAAAACCGAATTTATTTCATAACCCCGGTTATGTGTTCAAATATCCTTAATCCTAACTACCAGAGGCCCTACTTTTTGGAAAATATGAATGATTTTCCGTTCACACAGGCCTAGACTAACTCAAATTAATTTTCCGTTAGTGGTTCCGCCGATTAGTAATATCGGAAAACTCGAAAAAACCGAATTTATTTTATAATCCCGGTTATGTGTTCAAATATCCTTAATCCTGACTACCAGAGGCCCTACTTTTTGGAAAATGTGAATGACTTTCCGTTCACACAGGCCTAGACTAACTCAAATTTATTTTCAGCTAGTGGTTCCACCGTTTAGTAATATCGGAAAACTCGGAAAACACGAATTTATTTCATAATCCCGGTTATGTGTTCAAATATCCTTAATCCTAACTACCAGAGGCCCTACTTTTTGGAAAATGTGAATGATTTTCCGTTCACACAGGCCTAGACCAACTCAAATTTATTTTCTGCTAGTGGTTCCGCCGTTTAGTAATATCGGAAAACTCGGAAAAACCGAATTTATTTCATAACCCCGGTTATGTGTTCAAATATCCTTAATCCTAACTACCAGACACCCTACTTTTTGGAAAATGTGAATGATTTTCCGTTCACACAGGCCTAGACCAACTCAAATTTATTTCTTGCTAGTGGTTCCGCCGTTTAGTAATATCGGAAAACTCGGAAAAACCGAATTTATTTCATAACCCAGGTTAGTGTTCAAATATCCTTAATCCTAACTACCAGAGGCCCTACTTTTTCGAAAATGTGAATGATTTTCCGTTCACACAGGCCTAGACCAACTCAAATTTATTTTCTGCTAGTGGTTCCGCCGTTTAGTAATATCGGAAAACTCGGAAAAACCGAATTTATTTCATAATCCCGGTTATGTGTTTAAATATCCTTAATCCTAACTACCAGAGGCCCTACTTTCTGGAAAATGTGAATGATTTTCCATTCACACAGGCCTAGACCAATTTAAATTAATTTTCCGCCAGTGGTTCCGCCGTTTAGTAATATCGGAAAACTCGGAAAACCCGAATTTATTTCATAACCCAGGTTATGTGTTCAAATATCCTTAATCCTAACTACCAGAGGCCCTACTTCTTGGAAAATATGAATGATTTTCCTTTCACACAGACCTAGACCAACTCAAATTAATTTTCCGTTAGTGGTTCCGCCGTTTAGTAATATCGGAAAACTCGGAAAACCCGAATTTATTTCATAACCCCGGTTATGTGTTCAAATATCCTTAATCCTAACTACCAGAGGCCCTACTTTCTGGAAAATGTGAATGATTTTCCATTCACACAGGCCTAGACCAACTCAAATTTATTTTCCGCTAGTGGTTCTGCCGTTTAGTATTATCGGAAAACCCGAATTTATTGCATAACCCAGGTTATGTGTTCAAATATCCTTAATCCTAACTACCAGACACCCTACTTTTTGGAAAATGTGAATGATTTTCCGTTCACACAGGCCTAGACCAACTCAAATTTATTTCTTGCTAGTGGTTCCGCCGTTTAGTAATATCGGAAAACTCGGAAAAACCGAATTTATTTCATAACCCAGGTTAGTGTTCAAATATCCTTAATCCTAACTACCAGAGGCCCTACTTTTTCGAAAATGTGAATGATTTTCCGTTCACACAGGCCTAGACCAACTCAAATTTATTTTCTGCTAGTGGTTCCGCCGTTTAGTAATATCGGAAAACTCGGAAAAACCGAATTTATTTCATAATCCCGGTTATGTGTTTAAATATCCTTAATCCTAACTACCAGAGGCCCTACTTTCTGGAAAATGTGAATGATTTTCCATTCACACAGGCCTAGACCAATTTAAATTAATTTTCCGCCAGTGGTTCCGCCGTTTAGTAATATCGGAAAACTCGGAAAACCCGAATTTATTTCATAACCCCGGTTATGTGTTCAAATATCCTTAATCCTAACTACCAGAGGCCCTACTTCTTGGAAAATATGAATGATTTTCCTTTCACACAGACCTAGACCAACTCAAATTAATTTTCCGTTAGTGGTTCCGCCGTTTAGTAATATCGGAAAACTCGGAAAACCCGAATTTATTTCATAACCCCGGTTATGTGTTCAAATATCCTTAATCCTAACTACCAGAGGCCCTACTTTCTGGAAAATGTGAATGATTTTCCATTCACACAGGCCTAGACCAATTTAAATTAATTTTCCGCTAGTGGTTCCGCCGTTTAGTAATATCGGAAAACTCGGAAAACCCGAATTTATTTCATAACCCAGGTTATGTGTTCAAATATCCTTAATCCTAACTACCAGAGGCCCTACTTTTTGGAAAATGTGAATGATTTTCCGTTCACACAGGCCTAGACCAACTCAAATTTATTTTCTGCTAGTGGTTCCGCCGTTTAGTAATATCGGAAAACTCGGAAAAACCGAATTTATTTCATAATCCCGGTTATCTGTTCAAATATCCTTAATCCTAACTACCAGAGGCCATACTTTCTGGAAAATGTGAATGATTTTCCGTTCACACAGGCCTAGACCAACTCAAATTTATTTTCTGCTAGTGGTTCCGCCGATTAGTAATATCGGAAAACTCGGAAAAACCGAATTTATTTCATAATCCCGGTTATGTGTTCAAATATCCTTAATCCTAACTACCAGAGGCCCTACTTTCGATAAAATGTGAATGATTTTCCGTTCACACAGGCCTAGACCAACTCAAATTTATTTTCTGCCAGTGGTTCCGCCGTTTAGTAATATCGGAAAACTCGGAAAACCCGAATTTATTTCATAACCCCGGTTATGTGTTCAAATATCCTTAATCCTAACTACCAGAGGCCCTACTTTTTGGAAAATGTGAATGATTTTCCGTTCACACAGGCCTAGACCAACTCAAATTTATTTATCGCTAGTGGTTCTGCCGTTTAGTATTATCGGAAAACCCGAATTTATTTCATAACCCAGGTTATGTGTTCAAATATCCTTAATCCTAACTACCAGACACCCTACTTTTTGGAAAATGTGAATGATTTTCCGTTCACACAGGCTTAGACCAACTCAAATTTATTTTCTGCTAGTGGTTCCGCCGTTTAGTAATATCGGAAAACTCGGAAAACCCGAATTTATTTCATAATCCAGGTTATGTGTTCAAATATCCTTAATCCTAACTACCAGAGGCCCTACTTTTTGGAAAATGTGAATGATTTTCCGTTCACACAGGCCTACACCAACTCAAATTTATTTTTCGCTAGTGGTTCTGCCGTTTAGTATTATCGGAAAAACCGAATTTATTTCATAACCCAGGTTATGTGTTCAAATATCCTTAATCCTAACTACCAGAGGCCCTACTTTTTCGAAAATGTGAATGATTTTCCGTTCACACAGGCCTAGACCAACTCAAATTTATTTTCTGCTAGTGGTTCCGCCGTTTAGTAATATCGGAAAACTCGGAAAAACCGAATTTATTTCATAATCCAGGTTATGTGTTTAAATATCCTTAATCCTAACTACCAGAGGCCCTACTTTCTGGAAAATGTGAATGATTTTCCATTCACACAGGCCTAGACCAATTTAAATTAATTTTCCGCCAGTGGTTCCGCCGTTTAGTAATATCGGAAAACTCGGAAAAACCGAATTTATTTCATAACCCAGGTTATGTGTTCAAATATCCTTAATCCTAACTACCAGAGGCCCTACTTTTTGGAAAATATGAATGATTTTCCTTTCACACAGACCTAGACCAACTCAAATTTATTTTCCGTTAGTGGTTCCGCTGTTTAGTAATATCGGAAAACTCGGAAAACCCGAATTTATTTCATAACCCCGGTTATGTGTTCAAATATCCTTAATCCTAACTACCAGAGGCCCTACTTTCTGGAAAATGTGAATGATTTTCCGTTCACACAGGCCTAGACCAACTCAAATTAATTTTCCGCCAGTGGTTCCGCCGTTTAGTAATATCGGAAAACTCGGAAAAACCGAATTTATTTCATAATCCCGGTTATGTGTTCAAATATCCTTAATCCTAACTACCAGAGGCCCTACTTTCTGGAAAACTTGAATGATTTTCCATTCGCACAGGCCTAGACCAACTCAAATTTATTTTCTGCTAGTGGTTCCACCGTTTAGTAATATCGGAAAACTCGGAAAAACCGAATTTATTTCATAACCCCGGTTATGTGTTCAAATATCCTTAATCCTAACTACCAGAGGCCCTACTTTTTGGAAAATGTGAATGATTTTCCGTTCACACAGGCCTAGACCAACTCAAATTTATTTTCCGGCAGTGGTTCTGCCGTTTACTATCATCGGAAAACTAGGAAAACCCGAATTTATTTCATAACCCAGGTTATGTGTTCAAATATCCTTAATCCTAACTACCAGAGGCCCTACTTTTTCGAAAATGTGAATGATTTTCCGTTCACACAGGCCTAGACCAACTCAAATTTATTTTCTGCTAGTGGTTCCGCCGTTTAGTAATATCGGAAAACTCGGAAAAATCGAATTTATTTCATAATCCAGGTTATGTGTTTAAATATCCTTAATCCTAACTACCAGAGGCCCTACTTTCTGGAAAATGTGAATGATTTTCCATTCACACATGCCTAGACCAATTTAAATTAATTTTCCGCCAGTGGTTCCGCCGTTTAGTAATATCGGAAAACTCGGAAAAACCGAATTTATTTCATAACCCAGGTTATGTGTTCAAATATCCTTAATCCTAACTACCAGAGGCCCTACTTTTTGGAAAATATGAATGATTTTCCTTTCACACAGACCTAGACCAACTCAAATTTATTTTCCGTTAGTGGTTCCGCTGTTTAGTAATATCGGAAAACTCGGAAAACCCGAATTTATTTCATAACCCCGGTTATGTGTTCAAATATCCTTAATCCTAACTACCAGAGGCCCTACTTTCTGGAAAATGTGAATGATTTTCCGTTCACACAGGCCTAGACCAACTATAATTAATTTTCCGCCAGTGGTTCCGCCGTTTAGTAATATCGGAAAACTCGGAAAAACCGAATTTATTTCATAATCCCGGTTATGTGTTCAAATATCCTTAATCCTAACTACCAGAGGCCCTACTTTCTGGAAAACGTGAATGATTTTCCATTCGCACAGGCCTAGACCAACTCAAATTTATTTTCTGCTAGTGGTTCCGCCGTTTAGTAATATCGGAAAACTCGGAAAAACCGAATTTATTTCATAACCCCGGTTAGTGTTCAAATATCCTTAATCCTAACTACCAGAGGCCCTACTTTTTGGAAAATGTGAATGATTTTCCGTTCACACAGGCCTAGACTAACTCAAATTTATTTTCTGTTAGTGGTTCCGCCGTTTAGTAATATCGGAAAACTCGCAAAAACCCGAATTTATTTCATAACCCCGGTTAGTGTTCAAATATCCTTAATCCTAACTACCAGAGGCCCTACTTTTTGAAAAATGTGAATGATTTTCCGTTCACACAGGCCTAGACCAACTCAAATTTATTTTCTGCTAGTGGTTCCGCCGTTTAGTAATATCGGAAAACTCGGAAAAACCGAATTTATTTCATAATCCAGGTTATGTGTTCAAATATCCTTAATCCTAACTACCAGAGGCCCTACTTTTTGGAAAATGTGAATTATTTTCCGTTCACACAGGCCTAGACCAACTCAAATTACTTTTCCGCCAGTGGTTCTGCCGTTTACTATTATCGGAAAACTCGGAAAAACCGAATTTATTTAATAACCCAGGTTATGTGTTCAAATATCCTTAATCCTAACTACCAGAGGCCCTACTTTTTGGAAAATGTGAATGATTTTCCGTTCACACAGGCCTAGATCAACTCAAACTTATTTTCCACTAGTGGTTCCGCCGTTTAGTAATATCGGAAAACTCGGAAAACACGAATTTATTTCATAATCCCGGTTATGTGTTCAAATATCCTTAATCCTAACTACCAGAGACCCTACTTTTTGGAAAATGTGAATGATTTTCCGTTCACACAGGCCTAGACCAACTCAAATTTATTTTCTGCTAGTGGTTCCGCCGTTTAGTAATATCGGAAAACTCGGAAAACCCGAATTTATTTCATAATCCCGAATATGTGTTCAAATATCCTTAATCCTAACTACCAGAGGCCCTACTTTTTGGAAAATGTGAATGATTTTTCGTTCACACAGGGCTAGACCAACTCAAATTAGATTTTCGCTAGTGGTTCCACCGTTTAGTAATATCGGAAAACTCGGAAAAACCGAATTTATTTCATAACCCCGGTTATGTGTTCAAATATCCTTAATCCTAACTACCAGAGGCCCTACTTTTTGGAAAATGTGAATGATTTTCCGTTTACACAGGCCTAGACAAACTCAAATTGGTTTTCCGCCAGTGGTTCCGCCGTTTAGTAATATCGGAAAACTCGGAAAAACCGAATTTATTTCATAATCCCGGTTATGTGTTAAAATATCCTTAATCCTAACTACCAGAGGCCCTACTTTTTGGAAAATGTGAATGAATTTTCATTCAAACAGGCCTAGACCAACTCAAATTTATTTTCTGCTAGTGGTTTCGCCGTTTAGTAATATCGGAAAACCGAATTTATTTCATAATCCCGGTTATGTGTTCAAATATCCTTAATCCTAACTACCAGAGGCCCTAATTTCTGGAAAATGTGAATAATTTTCCGTTCACACAGGCCTAGACCAACTCAAATTTATTGTTCGCTAGTGGTTCCGCCGTTTAATAATATCGGAAAACTCGGAAAAACCGAATTTATATCATAACCCCGGCTATGTGTTCAAATATCCTTAATCCTAACTACCATAGGCCCTACTTTCTGGAAAATGTGAATGATTTTCCGTTCACACAGGCCTAGACAAACTCAAATGTATTTTGTGCTATTGGTTCCGTCGTTTAGTAATATCGGAAAACTCGGAAAAACCGAATTTATTTCATAATCCCGATTGTATGTGTTCAAATATCCTTAATCCTAACTACCAGAGGCCGTAAAAGAACGAATTGGGCACCGTATGCGGCACTAAGTCAACAAACGCTAGTAATCATTGGATCAAACTTCACGCTGCCAACCAGTGGATATATGTGATACCCAACGAAATCACAATCGATGTCATATGTGGGTCTAAAATCCAATCTTACACCATCGTAGGTTCCCGCATAGTCGAAATCGAATCTACGGGAATTCAGTGCTGCGGTCAAAAATAAAGCAAATGAGGGTGAGCAATTGAATTTACTAACCACGCCAGAAACAACCGGATTAGATGATCAGCTTGAAGCATTGAGAAATGATGAACAAATTACCTTCCATCATCAGAGTGCTCATCATATCCACCATTACGCGATGATCCACATTTTATTTGGGAGTGCTGTAGTAATAGGAGTCATCTGGGTTTTAAACAAATTAAGAGGAAGATGCATTGCAACCCACCGGCCACCGTCTCCTCTAGCGAGAGCCAACGAAAGTATAGTTTAACAGATGTACGACATCAGCAAGGTCCGGGAATATGTTGAAACAACGTCAACATGCGCAATAATACAATATTCCAAGCGGGCAATGACACAGGTGGAATATTGTATATTGTAGCAAATTCAACAGTTTGGATTTTTTGTATATGACAGCAAATTCAACAATTTTCCTTTTTTTTATATTGTATTGGGTGTTTTTGTTGTTCTAAATTTTATGCATAAGCAATTATTATGTATAAAAACCCGATTTATTGATGTAATAAAGCAGAATTAAAAACAAATTACAACAGTCAGTTTAGTTCTCGTCGTGAATATTTAGAGCTCACCCGTGGTAAACCAAATAATCACTTAGACATACAAAATCCAGGCAAAAGCCGGATTTTTACAATTTAAAAGAGAGATATTATCATCATCCGATAAGAACCAATACATCAAAATTATATAGAAAATTTGTGACGAGACAAACTGATAGAGAAAACAGTCTCTGCAATACAAACCAACGAATGAAGTTGTTATTCGTAAAAATATTAGCTTAATGATGTCTGTGTATGTTATCAATATTCAATTTTGCACATAAACACAACGTACTACCGTACGACACAGGCCTTGTTGTTAATACACTAGTTGGTGTATTAAGTTAGTTAAAACAACGGTAAGAAACATTTATATTTTCGACGTAACCGTGAGTTGTTTGTTTTGATAATGATCATAATAGCGATAATTAACTTTCGTTAGTACATTTTTTTAGCAAACTAAATAGATTGTAAGATAATTTTCAACAAAAAAATTACTGAAAGATTTAACGGCTTACAATTGTGACCATGATATACTACAGAATGATTTTATATGTTTTAGGTCGCGGTGAAATTCGCTTGTGAATGTTTTATATGTTATGTTGCTGATTCCGTAACATAGTTGCGATGGTTTCAATTATGAGGTATACGGCAATGCATAGTGTAAACGTGAATACCGTTAAACGTTAATTTTGATGAACATTTTTATTTATTTTGCTAGCTCTACATCGCATTCAGGGATTTGGCCACCTTATTTCTAAGTTTACATGATCAATTTTAATACGAGTATTCGTTGAACCCTAGCCAGGATCCTAGCAAAATATGACATAAAAATATGCTTTCGATTTTCTTAATAATAAAGTGTTACAAACAATCCACATATGATAATATTACCACGTCTACATTGTTCACTTTGGCAATGGAGGTATCGTTCATGGTTAAGTTTTCGTCGTATATGTTTTTCTAAATTTGTTTATTAAATTTGAATCAGAATACAATTTCAAACAGAATTAACCGTAATATATATTCGTATAACAATGGGAAAAATTGATTACCAACCGATTATTTTAAACAGAAAATTTTCGGTTGTTACTCGGAAAATTTATCAAAATTCAGAAAAATGAAATTCCTGGAATAAAATTCTGATTGTTTTAAATTGTTATACGGTTATTATTAGATACTTATTAAATTACGATGCATATGTGCAATAAACCCTCTCCACATTGATTTTCTGAGCGGTGTGAGCTAATTATTTATCATCAAGGCGAAAACGAAACATTTAAGTTTACTGATGGACAAAAGGAGTTGAATCTAATATTTACAAGCAATTTTTCTCTTGTTTGAAGCTTTACAAATCAAAACGAGAATCTGTGAAATGAAACCGCAGTTGGCATCAGTCAAACAACTTAGCTCTATTATTTTACATTATTTTGTTGCGCACTTTTATCACGAGATTTAATTTCAAATTCAAATAAAAAGTGAGAATGAAGGAAAAGCAAAAGATATTTCTTTTAACGAAAAAAGATTTTCTTTTAAAGAAACAGATATCCTCACTTTTTATTTAAATTTGAAATTAAATCTCGTGATCAGGCGAATCAGCCAAAGTATTAGCCAAATATTATAATTTAAGTCACAAATTGAGGTAAGAGATAAGATTGAATAAAATTTGCTACAAACGTTAGAAATCCTACACGGAATGAAAAAAGGCGATTAAATGAATAGAATAGAGGAGTATAAGAGTTATCAACACAGGAACAATCCACAATTATTAAACGATAGGATGTCGTACAACGAAATTTACGAATATATAAAGGAATATTTGTGAACCAGAAATTAAAATAGAGAAAATAGCCGACGTAGAAAGAACTCTCGAAACTAGTCCATAATACAAAATAAAAATAAATAAAAATTATCACTTATAGAAAACGATATTCTCACTTTTTATTTAAGTTGGAAAATAAGTTATTTTTTCTAGTGTGCAAACGGGAATAATAATTTGATACACTCCGTAAGATTAGCATAATCATATCGAATGTTTACATTTTAGATTTATAAAACGCAGGAGTCTAATCATTTCAAAAGTTAAGAGAAAATTTGTGCTTATATAAGATTTCAAAAAGAAACAAATTAGAGTACTTCCATTCGCCCAATATATTGAACTCAGCTCAACTGTACATAACGCATATTATATTTGGCAGACGTTCTATTTCCTCGCAAAATCACCAAAAAATTAAATTAAATAATTTATATCAGAACGTTGGAGTACATTTCCAACTGGAACTAAAACTAATCATCATCAATTACGACAGGTAAGCGTGACTTTCGTAATTTTAAACAGAACAAGTTCTGTGAAAGATTAATGCGCGTTCTATGAAAGGTTCAACATAAATGATTTGATTCAATTTTATGGTCATGTTGACGTTATTGTCTACATCCAAATTTAAATAGTGTGAAAATACGCATAGAGGTACAGCACCGCATATTCTAAGTAAATGAAGCGATTTAGTATTTTACTATATGATTTATTTGAATTTGTTAGAGATATCCTGAAAGTTGCACCAGTTATTTTGAAAACTCCGAAAATATGAGGAACATTTGTTCATCAGGTATTTCGAAGAAAATAAATTTTGAAAACAAATCGCCTCTAAGGTTTATTCTTGCTATACAAATCTTACATGATAACAATTTTAAGGGTCTGTTTAGCAACTTGGCGTTTATTCGAGGGCTTACATATAACCGGTGATCAAATTAGTATTATATATTTTAGAAACATAAGAGCGGCCATTTTTTCAGATTCTCTTCAAAATTGACATTTGTATTGTAGTATTAGTTGGCCAATCACTAAGAAAAGATACACCGTTTAGAAATTGTTAAAATTTATTACAAAAATAATGATTCTATTCGAACCGGTGAGTAAGTGTTACGGATAATAATGGATGTGAGTACCTGCAACGCGAATAAATGTAATTCATTTAATGATAATAACAAACTTGGAAACAAAATGATTTGTTAAAGAATAATGTACTAATAAAGAACTACTAAACAAATCAAAGAAGTGATAATAATTTCCACCAGAACTAAAAAAAGTCCCAAACCATAGCAAAACTTAAATAAATTAATTCAACTCAGCGAAATCATTAATTATCATACAAAATAATATAAAAGAAAACGAAATAACTCACCATCGAAATCTCCCACAACACATAAAGTGTAATAATGCTGAAAGATGGTTTGGTTTCCAGGATAAGGCATTTTGGCAACGAGACGCCGTAGACGTGTTTTGTGTTGCTCGTCAACCTATAATTAAATAAAATTTGATTTTAGTGAAATTTACATGAAATTAATTTGATTTAGTGAAAAAACAAATAAAACAAATTATAAATACAGTAGTAGTGGAAATATTTAGTTACTCACAAAAACATGTCGGAAACAAATATGTAAATGCATAAAAAATTAGTATCCAAAACGTGTCAATAAATGATATAAATATGGGATCATCCGAATCTGAAATAGAATTGGTTTCCAGCGAAATGGATGAATCTAATGAGGAACCACCAAAAGCGTTAGCTAAAATGGAAAGTAAACAAGCAACTACAAAACGAAAAAAGTGTGAAAATGCCCTATTAATCGGAAATAGAAAAATAAAGGCAAAATTCAAGAACTCGAAGAAATGTTGGAACAGTTATATACACAAATAAATAATACAAATATGGCCAGATCCAATAAGAGATTAGAAACCTTTGACATGCGACGAAAATTATACCAACACTAACTAATACCAGCGAATTTAAGAAATAGTGATAATAATATTATGCAAATTAAAAATAGTCATATTTAGTAAAAACAAAATAAGGCCAGTGATAATAATTAAATACAACAGGATTTATTTAGAACAATAAAAAATCGAAACAAACATAAGAAAACATCTTGATTGGTTGATTGATTGAAATGTATGACCCGACAATTTATCGAGACTCCTGGATGACGCTGGGCCCGCCATACACCTTTATTACATTTAACAAGATGAAGGATATGATAGGCATGTTAAATATGACCGGATTGACCCGGTTACAGACACCTAAGTAGTCAATAGTTAGTTGAAATTATAATGTAAGGCGGTTATAGCACAAGAATTTTTGATTTTTTTGGATATAAATATTCAGCAATTATAATTAAAAATGTATAATTAATTAAGTTGCAGTAAATTTCCTGATATGAAACGTCATTACTATGAGTTAAATTGTAGTTGAATAAAATAAATGTAATGTTATTATTAGTATTAACTAAATTAACTTGGTTCTCTTAAAACAAATTAAATCAAAATAAAATAAATCGAATCCATAAATCACCAAATATTGTAGTACTCGTATATCAAAGCAGGAAAGGAACTCATGACACGATTTCTTTAACGGATAGAATCTTTGTAAATCTGTTGGTTTGATGCATTTATTTATAAGTCACACCTAGTTCGAAATGACAGAAAAAAATGTACCCATATATATTGTTCATATAACACCAGATAATCAATTAACAGAATTCGCTAAAATTCGAAATATAATTTATCAACGAATATTCTGGTATCCAATGATACGCCAAAAATTAATTCTATTTCATAATTGTCAACGATATCGCCACGTAGCAGCGAACTGCATATTTGAGTAGAGATATGTTAAATGCAGTAATAAACACACACCAGGACAGTGTGCAACTTTAAATCACACAAATTATGTTGGTGATCACGCAACAGAAATGGGTGCGGAAAATACGTTCTGTATTAATTGTAAAACAAGGAGCAACCAACATCAAACAAGGACTGCCCAATATACAAGTCGTTGATACAAAACCTAAATTTAAAGAAAAACAATCTAATAGAGAGAAGCAATAATAACCACTAACATAACAATAGAAACCTATTTAAATCAATAAGGAAAGAAGGGATAACATATGCAGATCGCGTAAGACGAAGCAGAAACCGGGACTATGCTTAAACAATGGTTAGATCTGAATGCAAACTTCTATAAAATGCAGTTAAAATATTCGGCAAAACTAACATACATTCCAAGTGCGTCATACTTAGATATAGTTCTTCACGATAGTAGACTAAAAATTTCAAATACAATAACCACTCTCGATGCGTGATGCGAGAGTGATCTCTATAGGGCTATACAATGGTGATTTGCCAATGGCATGGCAAATGACATAGCATTTCTGATATAAATAATAATGATATTAGAAATAATTCTATAAATAACATTAATTGGCCAAAGTACCAAAAACAAATGATATTAAGCTATTACAACCATTTAACTCAGAACAATGAACAAAAGATAGTCAAAAACAATAAGAATTTATCAAACATTGAAATAGGCAATCACCGTAAGCAAATAAATCATTTAATTTGGAAGCCATAGAAACATCAACACCAGAAACCAAAGGACAGAAAACTTTAAAACAAATATGATTATGAAATTATACAAAACCAAAAGCGAGTACATCACTAAAATTAAAACTATAAAACGGCAACATTTTTATGATTTAAGCAACCCAACAATTGTACAAAAACTGAACCAACTAAAATCAGTAATAAAAAATATTAAAATATTAATAATGCAAAATATTAAACTACAAGTGAATAAATACTGGAAAAGAAAAATTGAAAAAATTAAGATAAATGACGGAAATAGAAATATATTTAAAAAAATTAACACGTTATTTAGACCAAAAGAGCAAATAGAAATTTCCGATCTGATGGTGGACAAATTTAGTGTTAGGTCAATGAGAAATACAGAAATAGGAAATATTAATTTGGATAATAGTGTCGACGAACACGACAAACTAAAAATAATCGGAGCATTCAATGAAAGTGAATCAAAAATAATACTAACTCCATCATTCGAAAAAGAAATTGAAGCTACTACTCAAAAATTCAGAGCGATGAGAAAACTTACACACCCACAAAGTGATATTCAGCGACGATTTTCTGGCAAATGCGGAAAATTTAGATGTCATAAATATAGAATATAAAGAACTAGAAGAGATATTTAAATGTCTTAATAAAAAAACATCATCAGGTATCGATAAAATTACAAACGTCGCTCTTAAATTTATTCCAATGGAAATTATTCAAGAATATTGTACAATAGTTAACAACATAATAAAAAACCTTTACATTTCTAGTGCTTGGAAAATAGCTAAAATTATACTAATTATGATCCAAGAAAAAAAATCCAAACGAATGTGAAAACTATATGCCAATAAACTTATTAGTAAATATTAGGAAAATATTTGAAATAATCATATACAATCGAATAAAGACACACGTAACAGAAAATCTAATTCTTAAATTGTTACAGATATTCAATTTTTCTTTCGACAAGGACATTCGACGATCCGCGCAATAAACAAATTAACATCCGATATTATAAAAGACTTTAAGAATAAAAAAAGTTACAGGAGCCACCTTAATAGATGTTAAAAGAGCGTCATATCAATAATCAACCAATATTCAATTTTACACACAAACCCAACGCACTACCGCACGACACAGACTATGTTATTAATGCATACACTGGTTGGTGTGTTAGTTAAAATAACGGTAAGAAGCATTTATATTTTCAACGTAACTGTGAGTTGTTTATTTCGATAATGATTATAATGAAAAAATGTTTTAAAACGAAATGACTCACCATTGAAATCTCCCACAACACATAATGTGTTATAATGCTGAAAGATGACTTAATTGCTAAGCACAGTATCTTTACGCTGCTACAATGGCAGTGCTGTTTTAACAAATTGTTATCAGTTTAATATTTTTAATGAGCATATTTCACTAGCCCCATATTATTCACGAAACTAACTAGATACTAAACTAAACTTAAAATTAATTAAAACCAGGAGAAAATAAAAATAAATTATTCCAAATCGCACAATATTATGTCCACTGGCGAACAACACTACACAAACGAGATCAATTTAGTATGATGACAAATTTTCAACCGAAAAAGTTGTATAAATTAAAGTTTCGATTTTAAATTCACTCGAATTACTACCAGTTACCTGGTGTATCACTCCCAAAAGATTTGCACAAACTAACAAAATAAGTAATTACAAAATGTTGTTACTGATCGTAAACAGTAATAAATGAGTTGAATTTAAAAGAGAGATATTATCATCATCCGATAAGAACCAATACATCAAAATTATATAGAAAATTGTTGACGAGACAAACTGATACAGAAAACAGTCTCTGCAATACAAACCAACGAATGAAGTTGTTATTCGTAAAAATATTAGCTTAATGATGTCTGTGTATGTTATCAATATTCAATTTTGCACATAAACACAACGTACTACCGTACGACACAGGCCTTGTTGTTAATACACTAGTTGGTGTATTAAGTTAGTTAAAACAACGGTAAGAAATATTTATATTTTCAACGTAACCGTGAGTTGTTTGTTTCGATAATGATCATAATAACGATAATTAACTTTCGTTAGTACATTTTTTTAGCAAACTAAATAGATTGTAAGGTAATTTTCAACATAAAAATTACTAAAAGATTTAACGGCTTACAATTGTGACCATGATATACTACAGAATGATTTTATATGTTTTAGGTCGCGGTGAAATTCGCTTGTGAATGTTTTATATGTTATGTCGCTGATTCCGTAAGATAGTTGCGATGGTTTCAATTATGAGGTATACGGCAATGCATAGTGTAAACGTAAATACCGTTAAACGTTAATTTTGATGAACATTTTTATTTATTTTGCTAGCTCTACATCGCATTCAGGGATTTGGCCACCTTATTTCTAAGTTTACATGATCAATTTTAATACGAGTATCCGTTGAACCCTAGCCAGGATCCTAGCAAAATATGACATAAAAATATGCTTTCGATTTTCTTAATAATAAAGTGTTACAAACACTCCACATATTATCGGTTACCACGTCTACGACATTGTTCACTTTGGCAGTGGAGGTCACACGTCACACGTCGCAAATGTAAATCCACCTTCACACATGGGCTGCCCAATATACAAGTTTTTGATACAAAAACTAAATTTAAAGAAAAACGAACTAATAGAGAGAAGGAATAATAACCACTAACATAACGATAGAAACCTATTTAATTCAATAAGGAAAGAAGGGATAAAATATGCAGATCGTGTAAGAGAAAGTAAAGACCAAGACTATGCTTAAACAATGGTTAGATCTGAATGCAAACTTCTATAAAATACAGTTAAAATGTTCGGCATAACCAACATACATTCTAAGTGCGTCATACTTAGATGTTCTTCATGATAGTAGACTAAGAATTTCAAATATCAGAAATGCTATGTCATTTGCCATGACATTGGCAAATCACCATTGTATAGCCCTATGATCACTCTCGCATCACGCATCGAAGGATGGTTATTGACCAATGACGTAGCAAATGACGTATGGCAAATGACATAGCATTTCTGATATAAATAATAATGCAAGTAATAATGATATTAGAAATAATTCTATAAATAACATTAATTGGCCAGAGTACCAAATGAAATGATATTAAGCTATTACAACCATTTAACTCAGAACAATGAACCAAGGATAGTCCCAAATAATAAGAATTTATCAAACATTAGAATAGGCAATCATCGTAAGCAAATAAATCATTTAATTTTGGAAGCCATTGAATCATCAACACCAGAAACCAAAGGACAGAAAACTTTAAAACAAATATGATTACGAAATTATACAAAACCAAAAGCGAGTACATCACTAAAATTAAAACTATAAAACGGCAACATTTTTATGATTTAAGCAACCCAACAATTGTACAAAAATTAAGCCAACTAAAATCAGTAATAAAAAATATTAAAATATTAATAACGCAAAATATTAAAGTGAGGCATGTTGTGATACTCACAACCTCACCCATTGCATCTTTAATGTCGTAGATCAAAATTCCATCATCACAAATCAAATAAAAACCTAATCAATAAATTAAATGCAAAATACAAATCGCTACGACAATGTAAACGATATCGCATATACCATTCAACGTACATGCATATTTACGTTCATACAAAAGTCACACAATAAGCAAGATCCACACATCATATGTAGAAACAAATAAAAATATAAAAACAACAACAAGTGACATTCATATATGTACGTCACACATATTAAACGTATTTCACTTTTACACACAATATCAAAGAAAACGAAATAACAACAACAAACAAATATAGTATATGTACTACATACTATTTTCTGGTATCGCATTTTTATATACCCAAAAATAAGAAAATAATTAAAAAAGTAAATACGATCGTACGTACTAATTAAAGAAAAACAACAACAAAAATCAATATGAATATCGTCTGGACATTATAGGAACCCATATGTGTGAAACATATTTTTTTGAGTTCACACGAAATATCAGTAATCTACTTATAATTTTTGATGATTGAAAATTTTGGTAAAACACTTTCCAATTTCATACACATTAAATTTAATTACTTGCGTCCTAAATAATTCTTAAACAAACAATATATTGTCGGATCCTCGAAATTTGAATTGTTGGTAGAAGTATCATAAAATTAGCATATAAGATTCGATTTTTTAAAACGAAAAATATAGTTTACTTTAAACCATCTTAGTGTCAACGTGTGTTTCTAAAATTAAAATTGTGAAGTTTAAATAATAAAAAGTTAATAAACTATAATCAACCTAAGAATTTTTCCTTCAGCAGAATAATTTGGGTAAGTATTTTAAACCTACTAACTCTTGCGAACCGATTTAGTTACTTGTGTTTACTTTACTTCGCACGGCAAAGCGAAGGAGAATAGCAAAAGTGTGATCTAATCACAGTACCTGTTCCTATGCTAAGCACACTTGATTAAATCTACACTAAAACCTCTTATTTCTCATCTACAAAACATACCAATCCATTCATAGCTAAAGCTAAATCTACGATATAACTTATCTTACTAATCATTCATCGATCATTTACTTGAAATATCCTTAATCCTAACTACCAGAGGCCCTACTTTTTGGAAAATGTGAATTATTTTCCGTTCACACAGGCCTAGACCAACTCAAATTAATTTTCCGCTAGTGGTTCCGCCGTTAAATAATATCGGAAAACTCGGAAAAACCGAATTTATTTCATAACCCCGGTTATGTGTTCAAATATCCTTAATCCTAACTACCAGAGGCCCTACTTTTTGGAAAATGTGAATGATTTTTCGTTCACACAGGCCTAGACCAACTCAAATTTATTTTCCGCTAGTGGTTCCGCCGTTTAGTAATATCGGAAAACTCGGAAAAACCGAATTTATTTCATAATCCAGGTTATGTGTTCAAATATCCTTAATCCTAACTACCAGAGGCCCTACTTTTTGGAAAATGTGAATGATTTTCCATTCACACAGGCCTAGACCAACTCAAATTTATTTTTCGCTAGTGATTCCGCCGTTTAGTAATATCGGAAAACTCGGAAAAACCTAATTTATTTCATAATCCAGGTTAAGTATTCAAATATCCTTAATCCTAACTACCAGAGGTCCTACTTTCTGGAAAATGTGAATGATTTTCCGTTCACACAGGCCTAGACTAACTCAAATTAGTTTTCTGCTAGTGGTTCCGCCGTTTAGTAATATCGGAAAACTCGGGAAAACCGAATTTATTTCATAACCCCGGTTATGTGTTCAAATATCCTTAATCCTAACTACCAGAGGCCCTAATTTTTGGAAAATATGAATGACTTTCCGTTCACACAGGCCTAGACCAACCTAAAATTTATTTTCCGCTAGTGGTTCCACCGTTTAGTAATATCGGGAAACTCGGAAAACCCGAATTTATTTCATAACCCGGGTTATGTGTTCAAATATCCTTAATCCTAACTACCAAAGGCCCTACTTTCTGGAAAATGTGAATGATTTGCCGTTCACACAGGCCTAGACCAACTCAAATTAATTTTCCGCTAGTGGTTCTGCCTTTTAGTAATATCGGAAAACTCGGAAAAACTGAATTTATTTCATAACCCCGGTTATGTGTTCAAATATCCTTAATCCTAACTACCAGAGGCCCTACTTTTTGGAAAATATGAATGATTTTCCGTTCACACAGGCCTAGACCAACCTAAAATTTATTTTCCGCTAGTGGTTCCACCGTTTAGTAATATCGGAAAACTCGGAAATCCCGAATTTATTTCATAACCCGGGTTATGTGTTCAAATATCCTTAATCCTAACTACCAGAGGCCCTACTTTTTGAAAAATGTGAATGATTTTCCGTTCACACAGGCCTAGACCAACTCAAATTTATTTTCTGCTATTGCTTCCGCCGTTTAGTAATATCGAAAAACTCGGAAAAAACCGAATATATTTCATAATCCAGGTTATGTGTTCAAATATCCTTAATCCTAACTACCAGAGGCCCTACTTTTTGGAAAATGTGAATGATTTTCCGTTCACACAGGCCTAAACCAACTCAAATTTATTTTCTGCTAGTGGTTCCGCCGTTTAGTAATATCGGAAAACTCGGAAAAACCTAATTTATTTCATAATCCCGGTTATGTGTTCAAATATCCTTAATCCTAACTACCAGAGGCCCTACTTTTTGGAAAATGTGAATGATTTTCCGTTCACACAGGCCTAGACCAACTCAAATTTATTTTCCGCTAGTGGTTCCGCCGTTTAGTAATATCGGAAAACTAGGAAAAACCGAATTTATTTATTAATCCCGGTTATGTGTTCAAATATCCCTAATCCTAACTACCAGAGGCCCTACTTTTTGGAAAATGTGAATGATTTTTCGTTCACACAGGCCTAGACCAACTCAAATTAATTTTCCGCTAGTGGTTCCGAAGTTTAGTAATATCGGAAAACTCGGAAAAACCGAATTTATTTTATAATCCCGGTTATGTGTTCAAATATCCTTAATCCTAACTACCAGTGGCCCTACTTTTTGGAAAATGTGAATGATTTTCCGTTCACACAGGCTTAGACCAACTCAAATTAATTTTCCGCTAGTGGTTCCGCCGTTTAGTAATATCGGAAAACTCGGAAAACCGAATTTATTTCATAACCCCGGTTATGTGTTCAAATATCCTTAATCCTAACTACCAGAGGGCCCTACTTTCTGGAAAATGTGAATGATTTTCCGTTCACACAGGCCTAGACCAACTCAAATTTATTTTCTGCTAGTGGTTCCGCCGTTTAGTAATATCGGAAAACTCGGAAATCCCGAATTTATTTCATAACCCAGGTTATGTGTTCAAATATCCTTAATCCTAACTACCAGAGGCCTAACTTTCTGGAAAATGTGAATGATTTTCCGTTCACACAGGCCTAGACCAACTCAAATTTATTTTCCGCCAGTGGTTCCGCCGTTTAGTAATATCGGAAAACTCGGAAAAACCGAATTTATTTCATAACCCCGGTTAGTGTTCAAATATCCTTAATCCTAACTACCAGAGGCCCTACGTTTTGGAAAACATGAATGATTTTCCGTTCACACAGGTCCAGACCAACTCAATTTAATTTTCCGCTAGTGGTTCCGCCGTTTAGTAATATCGGAAAGCTCGAAAAACCGAATATATTTCATAATCCAGGTTATGTGTTCAAATATCCTTAATCCTAACTACCAGAGGTCCTACTTTTTGAAAAATTTAAATGATTTTCCGTTCACACAGGCTTAGACCAACTCAAATTTATTTTCTGCTAGTGGTTCCGCCGTTTAGTAATATCGGAAAACTCGGAAAAACCGAATTTATTTCATAACCCCGGTTATGTGTTCAAATAACCTTAATCATAACTACCAGAGGCCCTACTTTTTGAAAAATGTGAATGATTTTCCGTTCACACAGGCCTAGACCAACTCAAATTTATTTTTCGCTGTGGTTCCGCCGTTTAGTAATATCGGAAAAATCGGAAAAACCGAATTTATATCATAACCCCGGTTATGTGTTCAAATATCCTTAATCCTAACTACCAGAGGCCGTTCTTTTTGAAAACTGGGAATGATTTTCCGTTCACACAGGCCTAAACCAACTCAAATTAATTTTCTGCTAGTGGTTCCGCCGTTTAATAATATCGGAAAACTCGGAAAAACCGAATTTATTTCATAACCTCGGTTAGTGTTCAAATATCCTTAATCCTAACTACCAGAGGCCCTACTTTTTGGAAAATGTGAATGATTTTCCGTTCACACAGGCCTAGACCAACTCAAATTTATTTTCTGCTAGTGGTTCCGCCGTTTAGTAATATCGGAAAACTCGGAAAAACCGAATTTATTTCATAATCCCGGTTATGTGTTCAAATATCCTTAATCCTAACTACCAGAGGCCCTACTTTCTGGAAAATGTGAATGATTTTCCGTTCACACAGCCCTAGACCAACTCAAATTTATTTTCTGCTAGTGGTTCCGCCGATTAGTAATATCGGAAAACTCGGAAAAACCGAATTTATTTCATAATCCCGGTTATGTGTTCAAATATCCTTAATCCTAACTACCAGAGGCCCTACTTTCTGGAAAATGTGAATGATTTTCCGTTCACACAGGCCTAGACCAACTCAAATTAATTTTCCGCCAGTGGTTCCGCCGTTTAGTAATATCGGAAAACTCGGAAAAACCGAATTTATTTCATAACCCCGGTTATGTGTTCAAATATCCTTAATCCTAACTACCAGAGGCCCTACTTTTTGGAAAATATGAATGATTTTCCGTTCACACAGGCCTAGACTAACTCAAATTAATTTTCCGTTAGTGGTTCCGCCGATTAGTAATATCGGAAAACTCGAAAAAACCGAATTTATTTTATAATCCCGGTTATGTGTTCAAATATCCTTAATCCTGACTACCAGAGGCCCTACTTTTTGAAAAATGTGAATGACTTTCCGTTCACACAGGCCTAGACTAACTCAAATTTATTTTCAGCTAGTGGTTCCGCCGTTTAGTAATATCGGAAAACTCGGAAAACACGAATTTATTTCATAATCCCGGTTATGTGTTCAAATATCCTTAATCCTAACTACCAGAGGCCCTACTTTTTGGAAAATGTGAATGATTTTCCGTTCACACAGGCCTAGACCAACTCAAATTTATTTTCTGCTAGTGGTTCCGCCGTTTAGTAATATCGGAAAACTCGGAAAAACCGAATTTATTTCATAACCCCGGTTATGTGTTCAAATATCCTTAATCCTAACTACCAGACACCCTACTTTTTGGAAAATGTGAATGATTTTCCGTTCACACAGGCCTAGACCAACTCAAATTTATTTCTTGCTAGTGGTTCCGCCGTTTAGTAATATCGGAAAACTCGGAAAAACCGAATTTATTTCATAACCCAGGTTAGTGTTCAAATATCCTTAATCCTAACTACCAGAGGCCCTACTTTTTCGAAAATGTGAATGATTTTCCGTTCACACAGGCCTAGACCAACTCAAATTTATTTTCTGCTAGTGGTTCCGCCGTTTAGTAATATCGGAAAACTCGGAAAAACCGAATTTATTTCATAATCCCGGTTATGTGTTTAAATATCCTTAATCCTAACTACCAGAGGCCCTACTTTCTGGAAAATGTGAATGATTTTCCATTCACACAGGCCTAGACCAATTTAAATTAATTTTCCGCCAGTGGTTCCGCCGTTTAGTAATATCGGAAAACTCGGAAAAACCGAATTTATTTCATAACCCAGGTTATGTGTTCAAATATCCTTAATCCTAACTACCAGAGGCCCTACTTCTTGGAAAATATGAATGATTTTCCTTTCACACAGACCTAGACCAACTCAAATTAATTTTCCGTTAGTGGTTCCGCCGTTTAGTAATATCGGAAAACTCGGAAAACCCGAATTTATTTCATAACCCCGGTTATGTGTTCAAATATCCTTAATCCTAACTACCAGAGGCCCTACTTTCTGGAAAATGTGAATGATTTTCCATTCACACAGGCCTAGACCAACTCAAATTTATTTTCCGCTAGTGGTTCTGCCGTTTAGTATTATCGGAAAACCCGAATTTATTGCATAACCCAGGTTATGTGTTCAAATATCCTTAATCCTAACTACCAGACACCCTACTTTTTGGAAAATGTGAATGATTTTCCGTTCACACAGGCCTAGACCAACTCAAATTTATTTCTTGCTAGTGGTTCCGCCGTTTAGTAATATCGGAAAACTCGGAAAAACCGAATTTATTTCATAACCCAGGTTAGTGTTCAAATATCCTTAATCCTAACTACCAGAGGCCCTACTTTTTCGAAAATGTGAATGATTTTCCGTTCACACAGGCCTAGACCAACTCAAATTTATTTTCTGCTAGTGGTTCCGCCGTTTAGTAATATCGGAAAACTCGGAAAAACCGAATTTATTTCATAATCCCGGTTATGTGTTTAAATATCCTTAATCCTAACTACCAGAGGCCCTACTTTCTGGAAAATGTGAATGATTTTCCATTCACACAGGCCTAGACCAATTTAAATTAATTTTCCGCCAGTGGTTCCGCCGTTTAGTAATATCGGAAAACTCGGAAAACCCGAATTTATTTCATAACCCCGGTTATGTGTTCAAATATCCTTAATCCTAACTACCAGAGGCCCTACTTCTTGGAAAATATGAATGATTTTCCTTTCACACAGACCTAGACCAACTCAAATTAATTTTCCGTTAGTGGTTCCGCCGTTTAGTAATATCGGAAAACTCGGAAAAACCGAATTTATTTCATAACCCCGGTTATGTGTTCAAATATCCTTAATCCTAACTACCAGAGGCCCTACTTTCTGGAAAATGTGAATGATTTTCCATTCACACAGGCCTAGACCAATTTAAATTAATTTTCCGCTAGTGGTTCCGCCGTTTAGTAATATCGGAAAACTCGGAAAACCCGAATTTATTTCATAACCCAGGTTATGTGTTCAAATATCCTTAATCCTAACTACCAGAGGCCCTACTTTTTGGAAAATGTGAATGATTTTCCGTTCACACAGGCCTAGACCAACTCAAATTTATTTTCTGCTAGTGGTTCCGCCGTTTAGTAATATCGGAAAACTCGGAAAAACCGAATTTATTTCATAATCCCGGTTATGTGTTCAAATATCCTTAATCCTAACTACCAGAGGCCATACTTTCTGGAAAATGTGAATGATTTTCCGTTCACACAGGCCTAGACCAACTCAAATTTATTTTCTGCTAGTGGTTCCGCCGATTAGTAATATCGGAAAACTCGGAAAAACCGAATTTATTTCATAATCCCGGTTATGTGTTCAAATATCCTTAATCCTAACTACCAGAGGCCCTACTTTCGATAAAATGTGAATGATTTTCCGTTCACACAGGCCTAGACCAACTCAAATTTATTTTCTGCCAGTGGTTCCGCCGTTTAGTAATATCGGAAAACTCGGAAAACCCGAATTTATTTCATAACCCTGGTTATGTGTTCAAATATCCTTAATCCTAACTACCAGAGGCCCTACTTTTTGGAAAATGTGAATGATTTTCCGTTCACACAGGCCTAGACCAACTCAAATTTATTTATCGCTAGTGGTTCTGCCGTTTAGTATTATCGGAAAACCCGAATTTATTTCATAACCCAGGTTATGTGTTCAAATATCCTTAATCCTAACTACCAGACACCCTACTTTTTGGAAAATGTGAATGATTTTCCGTTCACACAGGCTTAGACCAACTCAAATTTATTTTCTGCTAGTGGTTCCGCCGTTTAGTAATATCGGAAAACTCGGAAAACCCGAATTTATTTCATAATCCAGGTTATGTGTTCAAATATCCTTAATCCTAACTACCAGAGGCCCTACTTTTTGGAAAATGTGAATGATTTTCCGTTCACACAGGCCTACACCAACTCAAATTTATTTTTCGCTAGTGGTTCTGCCGTTTAGTATTATCGGAAAAACCGAATTTATTTCATAACCCAGGTTATGTGTTCAAATATCCTTAATCCTAACTACCAGAGGCCCTACTTTTTGGAAAATGTGAATGATTTTCCGTTCACACAGGCCTAGACCAACTCAAATTTATTTTCTGCTAGTGGTTCCGCCGTTTAGTAATATCGGAAAACTCGGAAAAACCGAATTTATTTCATAATCCAGGTTATGTGTTTAAATATCCTTAATCCTAACTACCAGAGGCCCTACTTTCTGGAAAATGTGAATGATTTTCCATTCACACAGGCCTAGACCAATTTAAATTAATTTTCCGCCAGTGGTTCCGCCGTTTAGTAATATCGGAAAACTCGGAAAAACCGAATTTATTTCATAACCCAGGTTATGTGTTCAAATATCCTTAATCCTAACTACCAGAGGCCCTACTTTTTGGAAAATATGAATGATTTTCCTTTCACACAGACCTAGACCAACTCAAATTTATTTTCCGTTAGTGGTTCCGCTGTTTAGTAATATCGGAAAACTCGGAAAACCCGAATTTATTTCATAACCCCGGTTATGTGTTCAAATATCCTTAATCCTAACTACCAGAGGCCCTACTTTCTGGAAAATGTGAATGATTTTCCGTTCACACAGGCCTAGACCAACTCAAATTAATTTTCCGCCAGTGGTTCCGCCGTTTAGTAATATCGGAAAACTCGGAAAAACCGAATTTATTTCATAATCCCGGTTATGTGTTCAAATATCCTTAATCCTAACTACCAGAGGCCCTACTTTCTGGAAAACTTGAATGATTTTCCATTCGCACAGGCCTAGACCAACTCAAATTTATTTTCTGCTAGTGGTTCCACCGTTTAGTAATATCGGAAAACTCGGAAAAACCGAATTTATTTCATAACCCCGGTTATGTGTTCAAATATCCTTAATCCTAACTACCAGAGGCCCTACTTTTTGGAAAATGTGAATGATTTTCTGTTCACACAGGCCTAGACCAACTCAAATTTATTTTCCGGCAGTGGTTCTGCCGTTTACTATCATCGGAAAACTAGGAAAACCCGAATTTATTTCATAACCCAGGTTATGTGTTCAAATATCCTTAATCCTAACTACCAGAGGCCCTACTTTTTCGAAAATGTGAATGATTTTCCGTTCACACAGGCCTAGACCAACTCAAATTTATTTTCTGCTAGTGGTTCCGCCGTTTAGTAATATCGGAAAACTCGGAAAAACCGAATTTATTTCATAATCCAGGTTATGTGTTTAAATATCCTTAATCCTAACTACCAGAGGCCCTACTTTCTGGAAAATGTGAATGATTTTCCATTCACACATGCCTAGAAAAATTTAAATTAATTTTCCGCCAGTGGTTCCGCCGTTTAGTAATATCGGAAAACTCGGAAAAACCGAATTTATTTCATAACCCAGGTTATGTGTTCAAATATCCTTAATCCTAACTACCAGAGGCCCTACTTTTTGGAAAATATGAATGATTTTCCTTTCACACAGACCTAGACCAACTCAAATTTATTTTCCGTTAGTGGTTCCGCTGTTTAGTAATATCGGAAAACTCGGAAAACCCGAATTTATTTCATAACCCCGGTTATGTGTTCAAATATCCTTAATCCTAACTACCAGAGGCCCTACTTTCTGGAAAATGTGAATGATTTTCCGTTCACACAGGCCTAGACCAACTATAATTAATTTTCCGCCAGTGGTTCCGCCGTTTAGTAATATCGGAAAACTCGGAAAAACCGAATTTATTTCATAATCCCGGTTATGTGTTCAAATATCCTTAATCCTAACTACCAGAGGCCCTACTTTCTGGAAAACGTGAATGATTTTCCATTCGCACAGGCCTAGACCAACTCAAATTTATTTTCTGCTAGTGGTTCCGCCGTTTAGTAATATCGGAAAACTCGGAAAAACCGAATTTATTTCATAACCCCGGTTAGTGTTCAAATATCCTTAATCCTAACTACCAGAGGCCCTACTTTTTGGAAAATGTGAATGATTTTCCGTTCACACAGGCCTAGACCAACTCAAATTTATTTTCTGTTAGTGGTTCCGCCGTTTAGTAATATCGGAAAACTCGCAAAAACCCGAATTTATTTCATAACCCAGGTTAGTGTTCAAATATCCTTAATCCTAACTACCAGAGGCCCTACTTTTTGAAAAATGTGAATGATTTTCCGTTCACACAGGCCTAGACCAACTCAAATTTATTTTCTGCTAGTGGTTCCGCCGTTTAGTAATATCGGAAAACTCGGAAAAACCGAATTTATTTCATAATCCAGGTTATGTGTTCAAATATCCTTAATCCTAACTACCAGAGGCCCTACTTTTTCGAAAATGTGAATTATTTTCCGTTCACACAGGCCTAGACCAACTCAAATTACTTTTCCGCCAGTGGTTCTGCCGTTTACTATTATCGGAAAACTCGGAAAAACCGAATTTATTTAATAACCCAGGTTATGTGTTCAAATATCCTTAATCCTAACTACCAGAGGCCCTACTTTTTGGAAAATGTGAATGATTTTCCGTTCACACAGGCCTAGATCAACTCAAACTTATTTTCCACTAGTGGTTCCGCCGTTTAGTAATATCGGAAAACTCGGAAAACACGAATTTATTTCATAATCCCGGTTATGTGTTCAAATATCCTTAATCCTAACTACCAGAGACCCTACTTTTTGGAAAATGTGAATGATTTTCCGTTCACACAGGCCTAGACCAACTCAAATTTATTTTCTGCTAGTGGTTCCGCCGTTTAGTAATATCGGAAAACTCGGAAAACCCGAATTTATTTCATAATCCCGAATATGTGTTCAAATATCCTTAATCCTAACTACCAGAGGCCCTACTTTTTGGAAAATGTGAATGATTTTTCGTTCACACAGGGCTAGACCAACTCAAATTAGATTTTCGCTAGTGGTTCTGCCGTTTAGTAATATCGGAAAACTCGGAAAAACCGAATTTATTTCATAACCCCGGTTATGTGTTCAAATATCCTTAATCCTAACTACCAGAGGCCCTACTTTTTGGAAAATGTGAATGATTTTCCGTTTACACAGGCCTAGACAAACTCAAATTGGTTTTCCGCCAGTGGTTCCGCCGTTTAGTAATATCGGAAAACTCGGAAAAACCGAATTTATTTCATAATCCCGGTTATGTGTTAAAATATCCTTAATCCTAACTACCAGAGGCCCTACTTTTTGGAAAATGTGAATGAATTTTCATTCAAACAGGCCTAGACCAACTCAAATTTATTTTCTGCTAGTGGTTTCGCCGTTTAGTAATATCGGAAAACCGAATTTATTTCATAATCCCGGTTATGTGTTCAAATATCCTTAATCCTAACTACCAGAGGCCCTAATTTCTGGAAAATGTGAATAATTTTCCGTTCACACAGGCCTAGACCAACTCAAATTTATTGTTCGCTAGTGGTTCCGCCGTTTAATAATATCGGAAAACTCGGAAAAACCGAATTTATATCATAACCCCGGCTATGTGTTCAAATATCCTTAATCCTAACTACCATAGGCCCTACTTTCTGGAAAATGTGAATGATTTTCCGTTCACACAGGCCTAGACAAACTCAAATGTATTTTGTGCTATTGGTTCCGTCGTTTAGTAATATCGGAAAACTCGGAAAAACCGAATTTATTTCATAATCCCGATTGTATGTGTTCAAATATCCTTAATCCTAACTACCAGAGGCCGTAAAAGAACGAATTGGGCACCGTATGCGGCACTAAGTCAACAAACGCTAGTAATCATTGGATCAAACTTCACGCTGCCAACCAGTGGATATATGTGATACCCAACGAAATCACAATCGATGTCATATGTGGGTCTAAAATCCAATCTTACACCATCGTAGGTTCCCGCATAGTCGAAATCGAATCTACGGGAATTCAGTGCTGCGGTCAAAAATAAAGCAAATGAGGGTGAGCAATTGAATTTACTAACCACGCCAGAAACAACCGGATTAGATGATCAGCTTGAAGCATTGAGAAATGATGAACAAATTACCTTCCATCATCAGAGTGCTCATCATATCCACCATTACGCGATGATCCACATTTTATTTGGGAGTGCTGTAGTAATAGGAGTCATCTGGGTTTTAAACAAATTAAGAGGAAGATGCATTGCAACCCACCGGCCACCGTCTCCTCTAGCGAGAGCCAACGAAAGTATAGTTTAACAGATGTACGACATCAGCAAGGTCCGGGAATATGTTGAAACAACGTCAACATGCGCAATAATACAATATTCCAAGCGGGCAATGACACAGGTGGAATATTGTATATTGTAGCAAATTCAACAGTTTGGATTTTTTGTATATGACAGCAAATTCAACAATTTTCCTTTTTTTTATATTGTATTGGGTGTTTTTGTTGTTCTAAATTTTATGCATAAGCAATTATTATGTATAAAAACCCGATTTATTGATGTAATAAAGCAGAATTAAAAACAAATTACAACAGTCAGTTTAGTTCTCGTCGTGAATATTTAGAGCTCACCCGTGGTAAACCAAATAATCACTTAGACATACAAAATCCAGGCAAAAGCCGGATTTTTACAATTTAAAAGAGAGATATTATCATCATCCGATAAGAACCAATACATCAAAATTATATAGAAAATTTGTGACGAGACAAACTGATAGAGAAAACAGTCTCTGCAATACAAACCAACGAATGAAGTTGTTATTCGTAAAAATATTAGCTTAATGATGTCTGTGTATGTTATCAATATTCAATTTTGCACATAAACACAACGTACTACCGTACAACAGGCCTTGTTGTTAATACACTAGTTGGTGTATTAAGTTAGTTAAAACAACGGTAAGAAACATTTATATTTTCGACGTAACCGTGAGTTGTTTGTTTTGATAATGATCATAATAGCGATAATTAACTTTCGTTAGTACATTTTTTTAGCAAACTAAATAGATTGTAAGATAATTTTCAACAAAAAAATTACTGAAAGATTTAACGGCTTACAATTGTGACCATGATATACTACAGAATGATTTTATATGTTTTAGGTCGCGGTGAAATTCGCTTGTGAATGTTTTATATGTTATGTTGCTGATTCCGTAACATAGTTGCGATGGTTTCAATTATGAGGTATACGGCAATGCATAGTGTAAACGTGAATACCGTTAAACGTTAATTTTGATGAACATTTTTATTTATTTTGCTAGCTCTACATCGCATTCAGGGATTTGGCCACCTTATTTCTAAGTTTACATGATCAATTTTAATACGAGTATTCGTTGAACCCTAGCCAGGATCCTAGCAAAATATGACATAAAAATATGCTTTCGATTTTCTTAATAATAAAGTGTTACAAACAATCCACATATGATAATATTACCACGTCTACATTGTTCACTTTGGCAATGGAGGTATCGTTCATGGTTAAGTTTTCGTCGTATATGTTTTTCTAAATTTGTTTATTAAATTTGAATCAGAATACAATTTCAAACAGAATTAACCGTAATATATATTCGTATAACAATGGGAAAAATTGATTACCAACCGATTATTTTAAACAGAAAATGTTCGGTTGTTACTCGGAAAATTTATCAAAATTCAGAAAAATGAAATTCCTGGAATAAAATTCTGATTGTTTTAAATTGTTATACGGTTATTATTAGATACTTATTAAATTACGATGCATATGTGCAATAAACCCTCTCCACATTGATTTTCTGAGCGGTGTGAGCTAATTATTTATCATCAAGGCGAAAACGAAACATTTAAGTTTACTGATGGACAAAAGGAGTTGAATCTAATATTTACAAGCAATTTTTCTCTTGTTTGAAGCTTTACAAATCAAAACGAGAATCTGTGAAATGAAACCGCAGTTGGCATCAGTCAAACAACTTAGCTCTATTATTTTACATTATTTTGTTGCGCACTTTTATCACGAGATTTAATTTCAAATTCAAATAAAAAGTGAGAATGAAGGAAAAGCAAAAGATATTTCTTTTAACGAAAAAAGATTTTCTTTTAAAGAAACAGATATCCTCACTTTTTATTTAAATTTGAAATTAAATCTCGTGATCAGGCGAATCAGCCAAAGTATTAGCCAAATATTATAATTTAAGTCACAAATTGAGGTAAGAGATAAGATTGAATAAAATTTGCTACAAACGTTAGAAATCCTACACGGAATGAAAAAAGGCGATTAAATGAATAGAATAGAGGAGTATAAGAGTTATCAACACAGGAACAATCCACAATTATTAAACGATAGGATGTCGTACAACGAAATTTACGAATATATAAAGGAATATTTGTGAACCAGAAATTAAAATAGAGAAAATAGCCGACGTAGAAAGAACTCTCGAAACTAGTCCATAATACAAAATAAAAATAAATAAAAATTATCACTTATAGAAAACGATATTCTCACTTTTTATTTAAGTTGGAAAATAAGTTATTTTTTCTAGTGTGCAAACGGGAATAATAATTTGATACACTCCGTAAGATTAGCATAATCATATCGAATGTTTACATTTTAGATTTATAAAACGCAGGAGTCTAATCATTTCAAAAGTTAAGAGAAAATTTGTGCTTATATAAGATTTCAAAAAGAAACAAATTAGAGTACTTCCATTCGCCCAATATATTGAACTCAGCTCAACTGTACATAACGCATATTATATTTGGCAGACGTTCTATTTCCTCGCAAAATCACCAAAAAATTAAATTAAATAATTTATATCAGAACGTTGGAGTACATTTCCAACTGGAACTAAAACGAATCATCATCAATTACGACAGGTAAGCGTGACTTTCGTAATTTTAAACAGAACAAGTTCTGTGAAAGATTAATGCGCGTTCTATGAAAGGTTCAACATAAATGATTTGATTCAATTTTATGGTCATGTTGACGTTATTGTCTACATCCAAATTTAAATAGTGTGAAAATACGCATAGAGGTACAGCACCGCATATTCTAAGTAAATGAAGCGATTTAGTATTTTACTATATGATTTATTTGAATTTGTTAGAGATATCCTGAAAGTTGCACCAGTTATTTTGAAAACTCCGAAAATATGAGGAACATTTGTTCATCAGGTATTTCGAAGAAAATAAATTTTGAAAACAAATCGCCTCTAAGGTTTATTCTTGCTATACAAATCTTACATGATAACAATTTTAAGGGTCTGTTTAGCAACTTGGCGTTTATTCGAGGGCTTACATATAACCGGTGATCAAATTAGTATTATATATTTTAGAAACATAAGAGCGGCCATTTTTTCAGATTCTCTTCAAAATTGACATTTGTATTGTAGTATTAGTTGGCCAATCACTAAGAAAAGATACACCGTTTAGAAATTGTTAAAATTTATTACAAAAATAATGATTCTATTCGAACCGGTGAGTAAGTGTTACGGATAATAATGGATGTGAGTACCTGCAACGCGAATAAATGTAATTCATTTAATGATAATAACAAACTTGGAAACAAAATGATTTGTTAAAGAATAATGTACTAATAAAGAACTACTAAACAAATCAAAGAAGTGATAATAATTTCCACCAGAACTAAAAAAAGTCCCAAACCATAGCAAAACTTAAATAAATTAATTCAACTCAGCGAAATCATTAATTATCATACAAAATAATATAAAAGAAAACGAAATAACTCACCATCGAAATCTCCCACAACACATAAAGTGTAATAATGCTGAAAGATGGTTTGGTTTCCAGGATAAGGCATTTTGGCAACGAGACGCCGTAGACGTGTTTTGTGTCGCTCGTCAACCTATAATTAAATAAAATTTGATTTTAGTGAAATTTACATGAAATTAATTTGATTTAGTGAAAAAACAAATAAAACAAATTATAAATACAGTAGTAGTGGAAATATTTAGTTACTCACAAAAACATGTCGGAAACAAATATGTAAATGCATAAAAAATTAGTATCCAAAACGTGTCAATAAATGATATAAATATGGGATCATCCGAATCTGAAATAGAATTGGTTTCCAGCGAAATGGATGAATCTAATGAGGAACCACCAAAAGCGGTAGCTAAAATGGAAAGTAAACAAGCAACTACAAAACGAAAAAAGTGTGAAAATGCCCTATTAATCGGAAATAGAAAAATAAAGGCAAAATTCAAGAACTCGAAGAAATGTTGGAACAGTTATATACACAAATAAATAATACAAATATGGCCAGATCCAATAAGAGATTAGAAACCTTTGACATGCGACGAAAATTATACCAACACTAACTAATACCAGCGAATTTAAGAAATAGTGATAATAATATTATGCAAATTAAAAATAGTCATATTTAGTAAAAACAAAATAAGGCCAGTGATAATAATTAAATACAACAGGATTTATTTAGAACAATAAAAAATCGAAACAAACATAAGAAAACATCTTGATTGGTTGATTGATTGAAATGTATGACCCGACAATTTATCGAGACTCCTGGATGACGCTGGGCCCGCCATACACCTTTATTACATTTAACAAGATGAAGGATATGATAGGCATGTTAAATATGACCGGATTGACCCGGTTACAGACACCTAAGTAGTCAATAGTTAGTTGAAATTATAATGTAAGGCGGTTATAGCACAAGAATTTTTGATTTTTTTGGATATAAATATTCAGCAATTATAATTAAAAATGTATAATTAATTAAGTTGCAGTAAATTTCCTGATATGAAACGTCATTACTATGAGTTAAATTGTAGTTGAATAAAATAAATGTAATGTTATTATTAGTATTAACTAAATTAACTTGGTTCTCTTAAAACAAATTAAATCAAAATAAAATAAATCGAATCCATAAATCACCAAATATTGTAGTACTCGTATATCAAAGCAGGAAAGGAACTCATGACACGATTTCTTTAACGGATAGAATCTTTGTAAATCTGTTGGTTTGATGCATTTATTTATAAGTCACACCTAGTTCGAAATGACAGAAAAAAATGTACCCATATATATTGTTCATATAACACCAGATAATCAATTAACAGAATTCGCTAAAATTCGAAATATAATTTATCAACGAATATTCTGGTATCCAATGATACGCCAAAAATTAATTCTATTTCATAATTGTCAACGATATCGCCACGTAGCAGCGAACTGCATATTTGAGTAGAGATATGTTAAATGCAGTAATAAACACACACCAGGACAGTGTGCAACTTTAAATCACACAAATTATGTTGGTGATCACGCAACAGAAATGGGTGCGGAAAATACGTTCTGTATTAATTGTAAAACAAGGAGCAACCAACATCAAACAAGGACTGCCCAATATACAAGTCGTTGATACAAAACCTAAATTTAAAGAAAAACAATCTAATAGAGAGAAGCAATAATAACCACTAACATAACAATAGAAACCTATTTAAATCAATAAGGAAAGAAGGGATAACATATGCAGATCGCGTAAGACGAAGCAGAAACCGGGACTATGCTTAAACAATGGTTAGATCTGAATGCAAACTTCTATAAAATGCAGTTAAAATATTCGGCAAAACTAACATACATTCCAAGTGCGTCATACTTAGATATAGTTCTTCACGATAGTAGACTAAAAATTTCAAATACAATAACCACTCTCGATGCGTGATGCGAGAGTGATCTCTATAGGGCTATACAATGGTGATTTGCCAATGGCATGGCAAATGACATAGCATTTCTGATATAAATAATAATGATATTAGAAATAATTCTATAAATAACATTAATTGGCCAAAGTACCAAAAACAAATGATATTAAGCTATTACAACCATTTAACTCAGAACAATGAACAAAAGATAGTCAAAAACAATAAGAATTTATCAAACATTGAAATAGGCAATCACCGTAAGCAAATAAATCATTTAATTTGGAAGCCATAGAAACATCAACACCAGAAACCAAAGGACAGAAAACTTTAAAACAAATATGATTATGAAATTATACAAAACCAAAAGCGAGTACATCACTAAAATTAAAACTATAAAACGGCAACATTTTTATGATTTAAGCAACCCAACAATTGTACAAAAACTGAACCAACTAAAATCAGTAATAAAAAATATTAAAATATTAATAATGCAAAATATTAAACTACAAGTGAATAAATACTGGAAAAGAAAAATTGAAAAAATTAAGATAAATGACGGAAATAGAAATATATTTAAAAAAATTAACACGTTATTTAGACCAAAAGAGCAAATAGAAATTTCCGATCTGATGGTGGACAAATTTAGTGTTAGGTCAATGAGAAATACAGAAATAGGAAATATTAATTTGGATAATAGTGTCGACGAACACGACAAACTAAAAATAATCGGAGCATTCAATGAAAGTGAATCAAAAATAATACTAACTCCATCATTCGAAAAAGAAATTGAAGCTACTACTCAAAAATTCAGAGCGATGAGAAAACTTACACACCCACAAAGTGATATTCAGCGACGATTTTCTGGCAAATGCGGAAAATTTAGATGTCATAAATATAGAATATAAAGAACTAGAAGAGATATTTAAATGTCTTAATAAAAAAACATCATCAGGTATCGATAAAATTACAAACGTCGCTCTTAAATTTATTCCAATGGAAATTATTCAAGAATATTGTACAATAGTTAACAACATAATAAAAAACCTTTACATTTCTAGTGCTTGGAAAATAGCTAAAATTATACTAATTATGATCCAAGAAAAAAAATCCAAACGAATGTGAAAACTATATGCCAATAAACTTATTAGTAAATATTAGGAAAATATTTGAAATAATCATATACAATCGAATAAAGACACACGTAACAGAAAATCTAATTCTTAAATTGTTACAGATATTCAATTTTTCTTTCGACAAGGACATTCGACGATCCGCGCAATAAACAAATTAACATCCGATATTATAAAAGACTTTAAGAATAAAAAAAGTTACAGGAGCCACCTTAATAGATGTTAAAAGAGCGTCATATCAATAATCAACCAATATTCAATTTTACACACAAACCCAACGCACTACCGCACGACACAGACTATGTTATTAATGCATACACTGGTTGGTGTGTTAGTTAAAATAACGGTAAGAAGCATTTATATTTTCAACGTAACTGTGAGTTGTTTATTTCGATAATGATTATAATGAAAAAATGTTTTAAAACGAAATGACTCACCATTGAAATCTCCCACAACACATAATGTGTTATAATGCTGAAAGATGACTTAATTGCTAAGCACAGTATCTTTACGCTGCTACAATGGCAGTGCTGTTTTAACAAATTGTTATCAGTTTAATATTTTTAATGAGCATATTTCACTAGCCCCATATTATTCACGAAACTAACTAGATACTAAACTAAACTTAAAATTAATTAAAACCAGGAGAAAATAAAAATAAATTATTCCAAATCGCACAATATTATGTCCACTGGCGAACAACACTACACAAACGAGATCAATTTAGTATGATGACAAATTTTCAACCGAAAAAGTTGTATAAATTAAAGTTTCGATTTTAAATTCACTCGAATTACTACCAGTTACCTGGTGTATCACTCCCAAAAGATTTGCACAAACTAACAAAATAAGTAATTACAAAATGTTGTTACTGATCGTAAACAGTAATAAATGAGTTGAATTTAAAAGAGAGATATTATCATCATCCGATAAGAACCAATACATCAAAATTATATAGAAAATTGTTGACGAGACAAACTGATACAGAAAACAGTCTCTGCAATACAAACCAACGAATGAAGTTGTTATTCGTAAAAATATTAGCTTAATGATGTCTGTGTATGTTATCAATATTCAATTTTGCACATAAACACAACGTACTACCGTACGACACAGGCCTTGTTGTTAATACACTAGTTGGTGTATTAAGTTAGTTAAAACAACGGTAAGAAATATTTATATTTTCAACGTAACCGTGAGTTGTTTGTTTCGATAATGATCATAATAACGATAATTAACTTTCGTTAGTACATTTTTTTAGCAAACTAAATAGATTGTAAGGTAATTTTCAACATAAAAATTACTAAAAGATTTAACGGCTTACAATTGTGACCATGATATACTACAGAATGATTTTATATGTTTTAGGTCGCGGTGAAATTCGCTTGTGAATGTTTTATATGTTATGTCGCTGATTCCGTAAGATAGTTGCGATGGTTTCAATTATGAGGTATACGGCAATGCATAGTGTAAACGTAAATACCGTTAAACGTTAATTTTGATGAACATTTTTATTTATTTTGCTAGCTCTACATCGCATTCAGGGATTTGGCCACCTTATTTCTAAGTTTACATGATCAATTTTAATACGAGTATCCGTTGAACCCTAGCCAGGATCCTAGCAAAATATGACATAAAAATATGCTTTCGATTTTCTTAATAATAAAGTGTTACAAACACTCCACATATTATCGGTTACCACGTCTACGACATTGTTCACTTTGGCAGTGGAGGTCACACGTCACACGTCGCAAATGTAAATCCACCTTCACACATGGGCTGCCCAATATACAAGTTTTTGATACAAAAACTAAATTTAAAGAAAAACGAACTAATAGAGAGAAGGAATAATAACCACTAACATAACGATAGAAACCTATTTAATTCAATAAGGAAAGAAGGGATAAAATATGCAGATCGTGTAAGAGAAAGTAAAGACCAAGACTATGCTTAAACAATGGTTAGATCTGAATGCAAACTTCTATAAAATACAGTTAAAATGTTCGGCATAACCAACATACATTCTAAGTGCGTCATACTTAGATGTTCTTCATGATAGTAGACTAAGAATTTCAAATATCAGAAATGCTATGTCATTTGCCATGACATTGGCAAATCACCATTGTATAGCCCTATGATCACTCTCGCATCACGCATCGAAGGATGGTTATTGACCAATGACGTAGCAAATGACGTATGGCAAATGACATAGCATTTCTGATATAAATAATAATGCAAGTAATAATGATATTAGAAATAATTCTATAAATAACATTAATTGGCCAGAGTACCAAATGAAATGATATTAAGCTATTACAACCATTTAACTCAGAACAATGAACCAAGGATAGTCCCAAATAATAAGAGTTTATCAAACATTAGAATAGGCAATCATCGTAAGCAAATAAATCATTTAATTTTGGAAGCCATTGAATCATCAACACCAGAAACCAAAGGACAGAAAACTTTAAAACAAATATGATTACGAAATTATACAAAACCAAAAGCGAGTACATCACTAAAATTAAAACTATAAAACGGCAACATTTTTATGATTTAAGCAACCCAACAATTGTACAAAAATTAAACCAACTAAAATCAGTAATAAAAAATATTAAAATATTAATAACGCAAAATATTAAAGTGAGGCATGTTGTGATACTCACAACCTCACCCATTGCATCTTTAATGTCGTAGATCAAAATTCCATCATCACAAATCAAATAAAAACCTAATCAATAAATTAAATGCAAAATACAAATCGCTACGACAATGTAAACGATATCGCATATACCATTCAACGTACATGCATATTTACGTTCATACAAAAGTCACACAATAAGCAAGATCCACACATCATATGTAGAAACAAATAAAAATATAAAAACAACAACAAGTGACATTCATATATGTACGTCACACATATTAAACGTATTTCACTTTTACACACAATATCAAAGAAAACGAAATAACAACAACAAACAAATATAGTATATGTACTACATACTATTTTCTGGTATCGCATTTTTATATACCCAAAAATAAGAAAATAATTAAAAAAGTAAATACGATCGTACGTACTAATTAAAGAAAAACAACAACAAAAATAATATGAATATCGTCTGGACATTATAGGAACCCATATGTGTGAAACATATTTTTTTGAGTTCACACGAAATATCAGTAATCTACTTATAATTTTTGATGATTGAAAATTTTGGTAAAACACTTTCCAATTTCATACACATTAAATTTAATTACTTGCGTCCTAAATAATTCTTAAACAAACAATATATTGTCGGATCCTCGAAATTTGAATTGTTGGTAGAAGTATCATAAAATTAGCATATAAGATTCGATTTTTTAAAACGAAAAATATAGTTTACTTTAAACCATCTTAGTGTCAACGTGTGTTTCTAAAATTAAAATTGTGAAGTTTAAATAATAAAAAGTTAATAAACTATAATCAACCTAAGAATTTTTCCTTCAGCAGAATAATTTGGGTAAGTATTTTAAACCTACTAACTCTTGCGAACCGATTTAGTTACTTGTGTTTACTTTACTTCGCACGGCAAAGCGAAGGAGAATAGCAAAAGTGTGATCTAATCACAGTACCTGTTCCTATGCTAAGCACACTTGATTAAATCTACACTAAAACCTCTTATTTCTCATCTACAAAACATACCAATCCATTCATAGCTAAAGCTAAATCTACGATATAACTTATCTTACTAATCATTCATCGATCATTTACTTGAAATATCCTTAATCCTAACTACCAGAGGCCCTACTTTTTGGAAAATGTGAATTATTTTCCGTTCACACAGGCCTAGACCAACTCAAATTAATTTTCCGCTAGTGGTTCCGCCGTTAAATAATATCGGAAAACTCGGAAAAACCGAATTTATTTCATAACCCCGGTTATGTGTTCAAATATCCTTAATCCTAACTACCAGAGGCCCTACTTTTTGGAAAATGTGAATGATTTTTCGTTCACACAGGCCTAGACCAACTCAAATTTATTTTCCGCTAGTGGTTCCGCCGTTTAGTAATATCGGAAAACTCGGAAAAACCGAATTTATTTCATAATCCAGGTTATGTGTTCAAATATCCTTAATCCTAACTACCAGAGGCCCTACTTTTTGGAAAATGTGAATGATTTTCCATTCACACAGGCCTAGACCAACTCAAATTTATTTTTCGCTAGTGATTCCGCCGTTTAGTAATATCGGAAAACTCGGAAAAACCTAATTTATTTCATAATCCAGGTTAAGTATTCAAATATCCTTAATCCTAACTACCAGAGGTCCTACTTTCTGGAAAATGTGAATGATTTTCCGTTCACACAGGCCTAGACTAACTCAAATTAGTTTTCTGCTAGTGGTTCCGCCGTTTAGTAATATCGGAAAACTCGGGAAAACCGAATTTATTTCATAACCCCGGTTATGTGTTCAAATATCCTTAATCCTAACTACCAGAGGCCCTAATTTTTGGAAAATATGAATGACTTTCCGTTCACACAGGCCTAGACCAACCTAAAATTTATTTTCCGCTAGTGGTTCCACCGTTTAGTAATATCGGGAAACTCGGAAAACCCGAATTTATTTCATAATCCTGGTTATGTGTTCAAATATCCTTAATCCTAACTACCAGAGGCCCTACTTTCTGGAAAATGTGAATGATTTGCCGTTCACACAGGCCTAGACCAACTCAAATTAATTTTCCGCTAGTGGTTCTGCCTTTTAGTAATATCGGAAAACTCGGAAAAACTGAATTTATTTCATAACCCCGGTTATGTGTTCAAATATCCTTAATCCTAACTACCAGAGGCCCTACTTTTTGGAAAATATGAATGATTTTCCGTTCACACAGGCCTAGACCAACCTAAAATTTATTTTCCGCTAGTGGTTCCACCGTTTAGTAATATCGGAAAACTCGGAAATCCCGAATTTATTTCATAACCCGGGTTATGTGTTCAAATATCCTTAATCCTAACTACCAGAGGCCCTACTTTTTGAAAAATGTGAATGATTTTCCGTTCACACAGGCCTAGACCAACTCAAATTTATTTTCTGCTATTGCTTCCGCCGTTTAGTAATATCGAAAAACTCGGAAAAAACCGAATTTATTTCATAATCCAGGTTATGTGTTCAAATATCCTTAATCCTAACTACCAGAGGCCCTACTTTTTGGAAAATGTGAATGATTTTCCGTTCACACAGGCCTAAACCAACTCAAATTTATTTTCTGCTAGTGGTTCCGCCGTTTAGTAATATCGGAAAACTCGGAAAAACCTAATTTATTTCATAATCCCGGTTATGTGTTCAAATATCCTTAATCCTAACTACCAGAGGCCCTACTTTTTGGAAAATGTGAATGATTTTCCGTTCACACAGGCCTAGACCAACTCAAATTTATTTTCCGCTAGTGGTTCCGCCGTTTAGTAATATCGGAAAACTAGGAAAAACCGAATTTATTTATTAATCCCGGTTATGTGTTCAAATATCCTTAATCCTAACTACCAGAGGCCCTACTTTTTGGAAAATGTGAATGATTTTTCGTTCACACAGGCCTAGACCAACTCAAATTAATTTTCCGCTAGTGGTTCCGAAGTTTAGTAATATCGGAAAACTCGGAAAAACCGAATTTATTTTATAATCCCGGTTATGTGTTCAAATATCCTTAATCCTAACTACCAGAGGCCCTACTTTTTGGAAAATGTGAATGATTTTCCGTTCACACAGGCTTAGACCAACTCAAATTAATTTTCCGCTAGTGGTTCCGCCGTTTAGTAATATCGGAAAACTCGGAAAACCGAATTTATTTCATAACCCAGGTTATGTGTTCAAATATCCTTAATCCTAACTACCAGAGGGCCCTACTTTCTGGAAAATGTGAATGATTTTCCGTTCACACAGGCCTAGACCAACTCAAATTTATTTTCTGCTAGTGGTTCCGCCGTTTAGTAATATCGGAAAACTCGGAAATCCCGAATTTATTTCATAACCCAGGTTATGTGTTCAAATATCCTTAATCCTAACTACCAGAGGCCTAACTTTCTGGAAAATGTGAATGATTTTCCGTTCACACAGGCCTAGACCAACTCAAATTTATTTTCCGCCAGTGGTTCCGCCGTTTAGTAATATCGGAAAACTCGGAAAAACCGAATTTATTTCATAACCCCGGTTATGTGTTCAAATATCCTTAATCCTAACTACCAGAGGCCCTACTTTTTGGAAAATGTGAATGATTTTCCGTTCACACAGGCCTAGATCAACCTAACATTTATTTTTTGCTAGTGGTTCTGCCGTTTAGTAATATCGAAAAACTCGGAAAAACCGAATTTATTTCATAACCCCGGTTATGTGTTCAAATATCCTTAATCCTAACTACCAGAGGCCCTACTTTTTGGAAAATGTGAATGATTTTCCGTTCACACAGGCCTAGACCAACTCAAATTTATTTTCCGCTAGTGGTTCCGCCGTTTAGTAATATCGGAAAACTCGGAAAAACCGAATTTATTTTATAATCCCTGTTATGTGTTCAAATATCCTTAATCCTGACTACCAGAGGCCCTACTTTTTGGAAAATGTGAACGATTTTCCGTTCACACAGGCTTAGACCAACTCAAATTAATTTTCCGCTAGTGGTTCCGAAGTTTAGTAATATCGGAAAACTCGGAAAAACCGAATTTATTTCATAACCCAGGTTATGTGTTCAAATATCCTTAATCCTAACTACCAGAGGCCTAACTTTCTGGAAAATGTGAATGATTTTCCGTTCACACAGGCCTAGACCAACTCAAATTAATTTTCCGCCAGTGGTTCCGCCGTTTATTAATATCGGAAAACTCGGAAAAACCGAATTTATTTCATAACCCCGGTTATGTGTTAAAATATCCTTAATCCTAACTACCAGAGGCCCTACTTTTTGGAAAATATGAATGATTTTCCGTTCACACAGGCTTAGACCAACTCAAATTTATTTTCCGTTAGTGGTTCCGCCGTTTAGTAATATCGGAAAACTCGGAAAAACCGAATTTATTTCATAACCCCGGTTATGTGTTCAAATATCCTTAATCCTAACTACCAGAGGCCCTACTTTTTGGAAAATGTGAATAATTTTTCGTTCACACAGACCTAGACCAACTCAAATTTATTTTCTGCTAGTGGTTCCGCCGTTTAGTAATATCGGAAAACTCGGAATTTATTTCATAACCCCGGTTAGTGTTCAAATATCCTTAATCCTAACTACCAGAGGCCCTACTTTTTGGAAAATGTGAATGATTTTCCGTTCACACAGGTTTAAACCAACTCAAATTTATTTTTCGCCAGTGGTTCCGCCGTTTAGTAATATCGGAAAACTCGGAAAACCTGAGTTTATTTCACAACTCCGGTTATGTGTTCAAATATCCTTAATCCTAACTACCAGAGGCCCTACGTTTTGGAAAATGTGAATGATTTTCCGTTCATACAGGTCCAGACCAACTCAAATTTATTTTCTGCTAGTGGTTTCGCCTTTTAGTAATATCGGAAAACTCGGAAAAACCGAATTTATTTCATAACCCCGGTTATGTGTTCAAATATCCTTAATCCTAACTACCAGAGGACCTACTTTTTGGAAAATGTGAATGATTTTCCGTCCACACAGGCCTAGACCAACTCAAATTTATTTTCTGCTAGTGGTTCCGCCGTTTAGTAATATCGGAAAACTCGGAAAACCCGAATTTATTTCATAATCCCGGTTATGTGTTCAAATATCCTTAATCCTAACTACCAGAGTCCCTACTTTTTGGAAAATGTGAATGATTTTCCGTTCACACAGGCCTAGACCAACTCAAATTTATTTTCTGCTAGTAGTTCCGCCGTTTAGTAATATCGGAAAACTCGGAAAAACCGAAATTATTTCATAACTCCGGTTATCTGTTCAAATATCCTTAATCCTAACTACCAGGGGCCTTTCTTTTTTGGAAAATGTGAATGATTTTCCGTTCACACAGGCCTAGACCAACTCAAATTTATTTTCTGCTAGTGGTTCCGCCGTTTAGTAATATCGGAAAACTCGGAAAACGCGAATCTATTTCATAACCCCGGTTATGTGTTCAAATATCCTTAATCCTAACTACCAGAGGCCCTACTTTTTGGAAAATGTGAATGATTTTCCGTTCACACAGGCCTAGACTAACTCAAATTAATTTTCCGCTAGTGGTTCTGCCGTTTAGTAATATCGGAAAACTCGGAAAAATCGAATTTATTTCATAATCCCGGTTATGTGTTCAAATATCCTTAATCCTGACTACCAGAGGCCCTACTTTTTGGAAAATTTGAATTATTTTCCGTTCACACAGGCCTAGATCAACTCAAATTAATTTTCCACTAGTGGTTCCGCCGTTTAGTAATATCGGAAAACTCGGAAAAACCGAATTTATTTCATAATCCAGGTTATGTGTTCAAATATCCTTAATCCTAACTACCAGAAACCCTACTTTTTGGAAAATGTGATTAATTTTTCGTTCACACAGACCTAGACCAACTCAAATTTATTTTCTGCTAGTGGTTCCGCCGTTTAGTAATATCGGAAAACTCGGAAAACCGAATTTATTTCATAATCCAGGTTATGTGTTCAAATATCCTTAATCCTAACTACCAGAGGCCCTACTTTCTGGAAAATGTGAATAATTTTCCGTTCACACAGGCCTAGACCAACTCAAATTAATTGTTCGCTAGTGATTCCGCCTTTTAGTAATATCGGAAAACTCGGAAAAACCGAATTTATATCATAACCCCGGTTATGTGTTCAAATATCCTTAATCCTAACTACCAGAGGCCCTACTTTTTGAAAAATGTGAATGATTTTCCGTTCACACAGGCCTAGACCAACTCAAATTTATTTTCTGCTAGTGGTTCCGCCGTTTAGTAATATCGAAAAATTCGGAAAAACCGAATTTATTTCATAATCCTGGTTATGTGTTCAAATATCCTTAATCCTAACTACCAGAGGCCCTTCTTTTTTGGAAAATGTGATTGATTTTCCGTTCACACAGGCTTAGACCAACTCAAATTTATTTTCTGCTAGTGGTTCCGCCGTTTAGTAATATCGGAAAATTCGGAAAACGCGAATTTATTTCATAACCCAGGTTATGTGTTCAAATATCCTTAATCCTAACTACCAGAGGCCCTACTTTTTGGAAAATGTGAATGATTTTTCGTTCACACAGGCCTAGACCAACTCAAATGTATTTTCTGCTATTGATTCCGTCGTTTAGTAATATCGGAAAACTCGGAAAAATCGAATTTATTTCATAATCCCGATTATATGTGTTCAAATATCCTTAATCCTAACTACCAGAGGCCCTAAAGGAACGAATTGGGCATCGTATGCGGCACTAAGTCAACAAACGCTAGTAATCATTGGATCAAACTTCACGCTGCCAACCAGTGGATATATGTGATACCCAACGAAATCACAATCGATGTCATATGTGGGTCTAAAATCCAATCTTACACCATCGTAGGTTCCCGCATAGTCGAAATCGAATCTACGGGAATTCAGTGCTGCGGTCAAAAATAAAGCAAATGAGGGTGAGCAATTGAATTTACTAACCACGCCAGAAACAACCGGATTAGATGATCAGCTTGAAGCATTGAGAAATGATGAACAAATTACCTTCCATCATCAGAGTGCTCATCATATCCACCATTACGCGATGATCCACATTTTATTTGGCAGTGCTGTAGTAATAGGAGTCATCTGGGTTGTAAACAAATTAAGAGGAAGATGCATTGCAACCCACCGGCCACCGTCTCCTCTAGCGAGAGCCAACGAAAGTATAGTTTAACAGATGTACGACATCAGCAAGGTCCGGGAATATGTTGACAATTACAATTACAATTAACAGAATTCGCTAAAATTCGAAATATAATTTATCAACGAATATTCTGGTATCCAATGATACGCCAAAAATTAATTCTATTTCATAATTGTCAACGATATCGCCACGTAGCAGCGAACTGCATATTTGAGTAGAGATATGTTAAATGCAGTAATAAACACACACCAGGACAGTGTGCAACTTTAAATCACACAAATTATGTTGGTGATCACGCAACGGAAATGGGTGCGGAAAATACGTTCTGTATTAATTGTAAAACAAGGAGCAACCAACATCAAACAAGGACTGCCCAATATACAAGTCGTTGATACAAAACCTAAATTTAAAGAAAAACAATCTAATAGAGAGAAGCAATAATAACCACTAACATAACAATAGAAACCTATTTAAATCAATAAGGAAAGAAGTAGGGCCTCTGGTAGTTAGGATTAAGGATATTTGAACACATAACCGAATTTATTTCATAATCCAGGTTATGTGTTCAAATATCCTTAATCCTAACTACCAGAGGCCCTACTTTTTGGAAAATGTGAATGATTTTCCATTCACACAGGCCTAGACCAACTCAAATTTATTTTTCGCTAGTGATTCCGCCGTTTAGTAATATCGGAAAACTCGGAAAAACCGAATTTATTTCATAATCCAGGTTAAGTGTTCAAATATCCTTAATCCTAACTACCAGAGGTCCTACTTTCTGGAAAATGTGAATGATTTTCCGTTCACACAGGCCTAGACTAACTCAAATTAGTTTTCTGCTAGTGGTTCCGCCGTTTAGTAATATCGGAAAACTCGGGAAAACCGAATTTATTTCATAACCCCGGTTATGTGTTCAAATATCCTTAATCCTAACTACCAGAGGCCCTAATTTTTGGAAAATATGAATGACTTTCCGTTCACACAGGACTAGACCAACCTAAAATTTATTTTCCGCTAGTGGTTCCACCGTTTAGTAATATCGGGAAACTCGGAAAACCCGAATTTATTTCATAACCCGGGTTATGTGTTCAAATATCCTTAATCCTAACTACCAGAGGCCCTACTTTCTGGAAAATGTGAATGATTTGCCGTTCACACAGGCCTAGACCAACTCAAATTAATTTTCCGCTAGTGGTTCTGCCTTTTAGTAATATCGGAAAACTCGGAAAAACTGAATTTATTTCATAACCCCGGTTATGTGTTCAAATATCCTTAATCCTAACTACCAGAGGCCCTACTTTTTGGAAAATATGAATGATTTTCCGTTCACACAGGCCTAGACCAACCTAAAATTTATTTTCCGCTAGTGGTTCCACCGTTTAGTAATATCGGAAAACTCGGAAATCCCGAATTTATTTCATAACCCGGGTTATGTGTTCAAATATCCTTAATCCTAACTACCAGAGGCCCTACTTTTTGAAAAATGTGAATGATTTTCCGTTCACACAGGCCTAGACCAACTCAAATTTATTTTCTGCTATTGCTTCCGCCGTTTAGTAATATCGAAAAACTCGGAAAAAACCGAATTTATTTTATAATCCAGGTTATGTGTTCAAATATCCTTAATCCTAACTACCAGAGGCCCTACTTTTTTGAAAATGTGAATGATTTTCCGTTCACACAGGCCTAAACCAACTCAAATTTATTTTCCGCTAGTGGTTCCGCCGTTTAGTAATATCGGAAAACTCGGAAAAACCTAATTTATTTCATAATCCCGGTTATGTGTTCAAATATCCTTAATCCTAACTACCAGAGGCCCTACTTTTTGGAAAATGTGAATGATTTTCCGTTCACACAGGCCTAGACCAACTCAAATTTATTTTCCGCTAGTGGTTCCGCCGTTTAGTAATATCGGAAAACTAGGAAAAACCGAATTTATTTATTAATCCCGGTTATGTGTTCAAATATCCTTAATCCTAACTACCAGAGGCCCTACTTTTTGGAAAATGTGAATGATTTTTCGTTCACACAGGCCTAGACCAACTCAAATTAATTTTCCGCTAGTGGTTCCGCCGTTTAGTAATATCGGAAAACTCGGAAAAACCTAATTTATTTCATAATCCCGGTTATGTGTTCAAATATCCTTAATCCTAACTACCAGAGGCCCTACTTTTTGGAAAATGTGAATGATTTTCCGTTCACACAGGCTTAGATCAACTCAAATTAATTTTCCGCTAGTGGTTCCGCCGTTTAGTAATATCGGAAAACTCGGAAAACCGAATTTATTTCATAACCCAGGTTATGTGTTCAAATATCCTTAATCCTAACTACCAGAGGCCCTACTTTCTGGAAAATGTGAATGATTTTCCGTTCACACAGGCCTAGACCAACTCAAATTTATTTTCTGCTAGTGGTTCCGCCGTTTAGTAATATCGGAAAACTCGGAAATCCCGAATTTATTTCATAACCCAGGTTATGTGTTCAAATATCCTTAATCCTAACTACCAGAGGCCTAACTTTCTGGAAAATGTGAATGATTTTCCGTTCACACAGGCCTAGACCAACTCAAATTAATTTTCCGCCAGTGGTTCCGCCGTTTAGTAATATCGGAAAACTCGGAAAAACCGAATTTATTTCATAACCCCGGTTATGTGTTCAAATATCCTTAATCCTAACTACCAGAGGCCCTACTTTTTGGAAAATGTGAATGATTTTCCGTTCACACAGGCCTAGATCAACCTAAAATTTATTTTTTGCTAGTGGTTCTGCCGTTTAGTAATATCGAAAAACTCGGAAAAACCGAATTTATTTCATAACCCCGGTTATGTGTTCAAATATCCTTAATCCTAACTACCAGAGGCCCTACTTTTTGGAAAATGTGAATGATTTTCCGTTCACACAGGCCTAGACCAACTCAAACTAATTTTCCGCTAGTGGTTCCGCCGTTTAGTAATATCGGAAAACTCGGAAAAACCGAATTTATTTTATAATCCCTGTTATGTGTTCAAATATCCTTAATCCTGACTACCAGAGGCCCTACTTTTTGGAAAATTTGAACGATTTTCCGTTCACACAGGCTTAGACCAACTCAAATTAATTTTCCGCTAGCGGTTCCGCCGTTTAGTAATATCGGAAAACTCGGAAAAACCGAAATTATTTCATAACCCAGGTTATGTGTTCAAATATCCTTAATCCTAACTACCAGAGGCCTAACTTTCTGGAAAATGTGAATGATTTTCCGTTCACACAGGCTTAGACCAACTCAAATTTATTTTCCGTTAGTGGTTCCGCCGTTTAGTAATATCGGAAAACTCGGAAAAACCGAATTTATTTCATAACCCCGGTTATGTGTTCAAATATCCTTAATCCTAACTACCAGAGGCCCTACTTTTTGGAAAATGTGAATAATTTTTCGTTCACACAGATTTGACCAACTCAAATTTATTTTCTGCTAGTGGTTCCGCCCTTTAGTAATATCGGAAAACTCGAAAAACCGAATTTATTTCACAACTCCGGTTATGTGTTCAAATATCCTTAATCCTAACTACCAGAGGACCTACTTTTTGGAAAATGTGAATGATTTTCCGTCCACACAGGCCTAGACCAACTCAAATTTATTTTCTGCTAGTGGTTCCGCCGTTTAGTAATATCGGAAAACTCGGAAAACCCGAATTTATTTCATAACCCCGGTTATGTGTTCAAATATCCTTAATCCTAACTACCAGAGTCCCTACTTTTTGGAAAATGTGAATGATTTTCCGTTCACACAGGCCTAGACCAACTCAAATTTATTTTCTGCTAGTAGTTCCGCCGTTTAGTAATATCGGAAAACTCGGAAAAACCGAAATTATTTCATAACTCCGGTTATCTGTTCAAATATCCTTAATCCTAACTACCAGGGGCCTTTCTTTTTTGGAAAATGTGAATGATTTTCCGTTCACACAGGCTTAGACCAACTCAAATTTATTTTCTGCTAGTGGTTCCGCCGTTTAGTAATATCGGAAAACTCGGAAAACGCGAATCTATTTCATAACCCCGGTTATGTGTTCAAATATCCTTAATCCTAACTACCAGAGGCCCTACTTTTTGGAAAATGTGAATGATTTTCCGTGCACACAGGCCTAGACTAACTCAAATTAATTTTCCGCTAGTGGTTCTGCCGTTTAGTAATATCGGAAAACTCGGAAAAATCGAATTTATTTCATAATCCCGGTTATGTGTTCAAATATCCTTAATCCTGACTACCAGAGGCCCTACTTTTTGGAAAATTTGAATTATTTTCCGTTCACACAGGCCTAGATCAACTCAAATTAATTTTCCGCTAGTGGTTCCGCCGTTTAGTAATATCGGAAAACTCGGAAAAACCGAATTTATTTCATAATCCCGGTTATGTGTTCAAATATCCTTAATCCTAACTACCAGAGGCCCTACTTTTTGGAAAATGTGATTAATTTTTCGTTCACACAGACCTAGACCAACTCAAATTTATTTTCTGCTAGTGGTTCCGCCGTTTAGTAATATCGGAAAACTCGGAAAACCGAATTTATTTCATAATCCAGGTTATGTGTTCAAATATCCTTAATCCTAACTACCAGAGGCCCTACTTTCTGGAAAATGTGAATAATTTTCCGTTCACACAGGCCTAGACCAACTCAAATTAATTGTTCGCTAGTGATTCCGCCGTTTAGTAATATCGGAAAACTCGGAAAAACCGAATTTATATCATAACCCCGGTTATGTGTTCAAATATCCTTAATCCTAACTACCAGAGGCCCTACTTTTTGAAAAATGTGAATGATTTTTCGTTCACACAGGCCTAGACCAACTCAAATTTATTTTCTGCTAGTGGTTCCGCCGTTTAGTAATATCGAAAAATTCGGAAAACCCGAATTTATTTCATAATCCTGGTTATGTGTTCAAATATCCTTAATCCTAACTACCAGAGGCCCTTCTTTTTTGGAAAATGTGATTGATTTTCCGTTCACACAGGCTTAGACCAACTCAAATTTATTTTCTGCTAGTGGTTCCGCCGTTTAGTAATATCGGAAAATTCGGAAAACGCGAATTTATTTCATAACCCAGGTTATGTGTTCAAATATCCTTAATCCTGACTACCAGAGGCCCTACTTTTTGGAAAATGTGAATGATTTTCCGTTCACACAGGCCTAGACAAACTCAAATGTATTTTCTGCTATTGATTCCGTCGTTTAGTAATATCGGAAAACTCGGAAAAATCGAATTTATTTCATAATCCCGATTATATGTGTTCAAATATCCTTAATCCTAACTACCAGAGGCCCTAAAGGAACGAATTGGGCACCGTATGCGGCACTAAGTCAACAAACGCTAGTAATCATTGGATCAAACTTTACGCTGCCAACCAGTGGATATATGTGATACCCAACGAAATCACAATCGATGTCATATGTGGGTCTAAAATCCAATCTTACACCATCGTAGGTTCCCGCATAGTCGAAATCGAATCTACGGGAATTCAGTGCTGCGGTCAAAAATAAAGCAAATGAGGGTGAGCAATTGAATTTACTAACCACGCCAGAAACAACCGGATTAGATGATCAGCTTGAAGCATTGAGAAATGATGAACAAATTACCTTCCATCATCAGAGTGCTCATCATATCCACCATTACGCGATGATCCACATTTTATTTGGGAGTGCTGTAGTAATAGGAGTCATCTGGGTTGTAAACAAATTAAGAGGAAGATGCATTGCAACCCACCGGCCACCGTCTCCTCTAGCGAGAGCCAACGAAAGTATAGTTTAACAGATGTACGACATCAGCAAGGTCCGGGAATATGTTGAAACAACGTCAACATGCGCAATAATACAATATTCCAAGCGGGCAATGACACAGGTGGAATATTGTATATTGTAGCAAATTCAACAGTTTGGATTTTTTGTATATGACAGCAAATTCAACAATTTTCCTTTTTTTTTATATTGTATTGGGTGTTTTTGTTGTTCTAAATTTTATGCATAAGCAATTATTATGTATAAAAACCCGATTTATTGATGTAATAAAGCAGAATTAAAAACAAATTACAACAGTCAGTTTAGTTCTCGTCGTGAATATTTAGAGCTCACCCGTGGTAAACCAAATAATCACTTAGACATACAAAATCCAGGCAAAAGCCGGATTTTTACAATTTAAAAGAGAGATATTATCATCATCCGATAAGAACCAATACATCAAAATTATATAGAAAATTTGTGACGAGACAAACTGATAGAGAAAACAGTCTCTGCAATACAAACCAACGAATGAAGTTGTTATTCGTAAAAATATTAGCTTAATGATGTCTGTGTATGTTATCAATATTCAATTTTGCACATAAACACAACGTACTACCGTACGACACAGGCCTTGTTGTTAATACACTAGTTGGTGTATTAAGTTAGTTAAAACAACGGTAAGAAACATTTATATTTTCGACGTAACCGTGAGTTGTTTGTTTTGATAATGATCATAATAGCGATAATTAACTTTCGTTAGTACATTTTTTTAGCAAACTAAATAGATTGTAAGATAATTTTCAACAAAAAAATTACTGAAAGATTTAACGGCTTACAATTGTGACCATGATATACTACAGAATGATTTTATATGTTTTAGGTCGCGGTGAAATTCGCTTGTGAATGTTTTATATGTTATGTTGCTGATTCCGTAACATAGTTGCGATGGTTTCAATTATGAGGTATACGGCAATGCATAGTGTAAACGTGAATACCGTTAAACGTTAATTTTGATGAACATTTTTATTTATTTTGCTAGCTCTACATCGCATTCAGGGATTTGGCCACCTTATTTCTAAGTTTGCATGATCAATTTTAATACGAGTATTCGTTGAACCCTAGCCAGGATCCTAGCAAAATATGACATAAAAATATGCTTTCGATTTTCTTAATAATAAAGTGTTACAAACAATCCACATATGATAATATTACCACGTCTACATTGTTCACTTTGGCAATGGAGGTATCGTTCATGGTTAAGTTTTCGTCGTATATGTTTTTCTAAATTTGTTTATTAAATTTGAATCAGAATACAATTTCAAACAGAATTAACCGTAATATATATTCGTATAACAATGGGAAAAATTGATTACCAACCGATTATTTTAAACAGAAAATGTTCGGTTGTTACTCGGAAAATTTATCAAAATTCAGAAAAATGAAATTCCTGGAATAAAATTCTGATTGTTTTAAATTGTTATACGGTTATTATTAGATACTTATTAAATTACGATGCATATGTGCAATAAACCCTCTCCACATTGATTTTCTGAGCGGTGTGAGCTAATTATTTATCATCAAGGCGAAAACGAAACATTTAAGTTTACTGATGGACAAAAGGAGTTGAATCTAATATTTACAAGCAATTTTTCTCTTGTTTGAAGCTTTACAAATCAAAACGAGAATCTGTGAAATGAAACCGCAGTTGGCATCAGTCAAACAACTTAGCTCTATTATTTTACATTATTTTGTTGCGCACTTTTATCACGAGATTTAATTTCAAATTCAAATAAAAAGTGAGAATGAAGGAAAAGCAAAAGATATTTCTTTTAACGAAAAAAGATTTTCTTTTAAAGAAACAGATATTCTCACTTTTTATTTAAATTTGAAATTAAATCTCGTGATCAGGCGAATCAGCCAAAGTATTAGCCAAATATTATAATTTAAGTCACAAATTGAGGTAAGAGATAAGATTGAATAAAATTTGCTACAAACGTTAGAAATCCTACACGGAATGAAAAAAGGCGATTAAATGAATAGAATAGAGGAGTATAAGATTTATCAACACAGGAACAATCCACAATTATTAAACGATAGGATGTCGTACAACGAAATTTACGAATATATAAAGGAATATTTGTGAACCAGAAATTAAAATAGAGAAAATAGCCGACGTAGAAAGAACTCTCGAAACTAGTCCATAATACAAAATAAAAATAAATAAAAATTATCACTTATAGAAAACGATATTCTCACTTTTTATTTAAGTTGGAAAATAAGTTATTTTTTCTAGTGTACAAACGGGAATAATAATTTGATACACTCCGTAAGATTAGCATAATCATATCGAATGTTTACATTTTAGATTTATAAAACGCAGGAGTCTAATCATTTCAAAAGTTAAGAGAAAATTTGTGCTTATATAAGATTTCAAAAAGAAACAAATTAGAGTACTTCCATTCGCCCAATATATTGAACTCAGCTCAACTGTACATAACGCATATTATATTTGGCAGACGTTCTATTTCCTCGCAAAATCACCAAAAATTTAAATTAAATAATTTATATCAGAACGTTGGAGTACATTTCCAACTGGAACTAAAACGAATCATCATCAATTACGACAGGTAAGCGTGACTTTCGTAATTTTAAACAGAACAAGTTCTGTGAAAGATTAATGCGCGTTCTATGAAAGGTTCAACATAAATGATTTGATTCAATTTTATGGTCATGTTGACGTTATTGTCTACATCCAAATTTAAATAGTGTGAAAATACGCATAGAGGTACAGCACCGCATATTCTAAGTAAATGAAGCGATTTAGTATTTTACTATAAGATTTATTTGAATTTGTTAGAGATATCCTGAAATTTGCACCAGTTATTTTGAAAACTCCGAAAATATGAGGAACATTTGTTCATCAGGTATTTCGAAGAAAATAAATTTTGAAAACAAATCGCCTCTAAGGTTTATTCTTGCTATACAAATCTTACATGATAACAATTTTAAGGGTCTGTTTAGCAACTTGGCGTTTATTCGAGGGCTTACATATAACCGGTGATCAAATTAGTATTATATATTTTAGAAACATAAGAGCGGCCATTTTTTCAGATTCTCTTCAAAATTGACATTTGTATTGTAGTATTAGTTGGCCAATCACTAAGAAAAGATACACCGTTTAGAAATTGTTAAAATTTATTACAAAAATAATGATTCTATTCGAACCGGTGAGTAAGTGTTACGGATAATAATGGATGTGAGTACCTGCAACGCGAATAAATGTAATTCATTTAATGATAATAACAAACTTGGAAACAAAATGATTTGTTAAAGAATAATGTACTAATAAAGAACTACTAAACAAATCAAAGAAGTGATAATAATTTCCACCAGAACTAAAAAAAGTCCCAAACCATAGCAAAACTTAAATAAATTAATTCAACTCAGCGAAATCATTAATTATCATACAAAATAATATAAAAGAAAACGAAATAACTCACCATCGAAATCTCCCACAACACATAAAGTGTAATAATGCTGAAAGATGGTTTGGTTTCCAGGATAAGGCATTTTGGCAACGAGACGCCGTAGACGTGTTTTGTGTCGCTCGTCAACCTATAATTAAATAAAATTTGATTTTAGTGAAATTTACATGAAATTAATTTGATTTAGTGAAAAAACAAATAAAACAAATTATAAATACAGTAGTAGTGGAAATATTTAGTTACTCACAAAAACATGTCGGAAACAAATATGTAAATGCATAAAAAATTAGTATCCAAAACGTGTCAATAAATGATATAAATATGGGATCATCCGAATCTGAAATAGAATTGGTTTCCAACGAAATGGATGAATCTAATGAGGAACCACCAAAAGCGGTAGCTAAAATGGAAAGTAAACAAGCAACTACAAAACGAAAAAAGTGTGAAAATGCCCTATTAATCGGAAATAGAAAAATAAAGGCAAAATTCAAGAACTCGAAGAAATGTTGGAACAGTTATATACACAAATAAATAATACAAATATGGCCAGATCCAATAAGAGATTAGAAACCTTTGACATGCGACGAAAATTATACCAACACTAACTAATACCAGCGAATTTAAGAAATAGTGATAATAATATTATGCAAATTAAAAATAGTCATATTTAGTAAAAACAAAATAAGGCCAGTGATAATAATTAAATACAACAGGATTTATTTAGAACAATAAATAATCGAAACAAACATAAGAAAACATCTTGATTGGTTGATTGATTGAAATGTATGACCCGACAATTTATCGAGACTCCTGGATGACGCTGGGCCCGCCATACACCTTTATTACATTTAACAAGATGAAGGATATGATAGGCATGTTAAATATGACCGGATTGACCCGGTTACAGACACCTAAGTAGTCAATAGTTAGTTGAAATTATAATGTAAGGCGGTTATAGCACAAGAATTTTTGATTTTTTTGGATATAAATATTCAGCAATTATAATTAAAAATGTATAATTAATTAAGTTGCAGTAAATTTCCTGATATGAAACGTCATTACTATGAGTTAAATTGTAGTTGAATAAAATAAATGTAATGTTATTATTAGTATTAACTAAATTAACTTGGTTCTCTTAAAACAAATTAAATCAAAATAAAATAAATCGAATCCATAAATCACCAAATATTGTAGTACTCGTATATCAAAGCAGGAAAGGAACTCATGACACGATTTCTTTAACGGATAGAATCTTTGTAAATCTGTTGGTTTGATGCATTTATTTATAAGTCACACCTAGTTCGAAATGACAGAAAAAAATGTACCCATATAAAGGGTGTTTTTTTAGGAGGTTTGTTTTTCCGATAGATGTCGTTTTATTTTATGACAGTTGTTTTGACAGCTCAAAGTGGCATTTCTACTCAGTATTGTTTGGCAAATCATTATGAATAGGTTAACTCCAGAACAACGTTTTCAAATCGTGGAAATTTATTTTCAAAATCAGTGTTCAATTAAAAATGTTTATAGAGCACTTCGTGAATTTTATGGTGCACATAATCGTCCGTCAGAGACCACCATAAAGAACGTAATTACCAAATTTCGGTCTACATTCACTCTTTTGGATGCCAAGCCACCGACAAGAATGAGAAGAGTTCGTACAGAAGAAAATATTGCTGTCGTTGAGGCCAGTGTCGAAGAAAACGACAATTTATCGATTCGTCGTCGTGCTCAGCAAATTGGACTTTGTCCATCGACTTTATGGAAAATTTTACGTAAAGATTTGGGTTTGGTGCCATACAAAATTCAATTGGTGCAAGAATTAAAGCCACACGACCATCGTTTGCGCCGTGAATTCAGTGATTGGTCGTTAAATCAATTGAACGAAGATCCATTTTTTTACCGTAAAATTCTCTTCAGTGATGAGGCGCATTTTTAGTTAAATGGATACGTCAACAAACAAAATTGTCGCATTTGGAGCAAAGATAATCCACACGCCGTTCTAGAATTACCAATGCATCCTGATAAATGTACTGTTTGGTGCGGTCTATGGGCTGGTGGGATCATCGGTCCATATTTCTTTAAAAATGAGGAAGGACGACGCGTTACCGTGAATGGAAATCGATACAGAACCATGTTAAATGAGTTTTTGTTGTCAAATCTTGAAGATATGGATATGAATGAAATGTGGTTTCAACAAGATGGTGCCACTTGCCATACAGCACGTGAAACAATCGACTTATTGAAAGAAACTTTCAACGACAACATTATTTCGAGAAATGGTCCGGTGAATTGGCCTCCGCGTTCGTGCGATTTGACGCCACTCGATTACTTTTTGTGGGGATACGTGAAGTCATTGGTTTATGTGGATAAACCTCAATCGATTGACGCTTTGGAAACCAATATTCAACGTGTCATTGCTGACATACGCTCTCAAATGCTTGAAAAAGTGCTGGAAAATTGGACCTCCAGAATGACATTTGTGAAAAATAGTCGTGGTAGCCATATGCCAGAAATTGTGTTTAAATGTTAAATGCCAAAAAATTATCTACCAAATAAAAAAAAATTTTGGTCATTTCATAATTTTATATGTGTTTTATTCAAAAAAAAAATCGGCAACCTCTTAAAAAAACACCCTTTATATTGTTCATATAACACCAGATAATCAATTAACAGAATTCGCTAAAATTCGAAATATAATTTATCAACGAATATTCTGGTATCCAATGATACGCCAAAAATTAATTCTATTTCATAATTGTCAACGATATCGCCACGTAGCAGCGAACTGCATATTTGAGTAGAGATATGTTAAATGCAGTAATAAACACACACCAGGACAATGTGCAACTTTAAATCACACAAATTATGTTGGTGATCACGCAACGGAAATGGGTGCGGAAAATACGTTCTGTATTAATTGTAAAACAAGGAGCAACCAACATCAAACAAGGACTGCCCAATATACAAGTCGTTGATACAAAACCTAAATTTAAAGAAAAACAATCTAATAGAGAGAAGCAATAATAACCACTAACATAACAATAGAAACCTATTTAAATCAATAAGGAAAGAAGGGATAACATATGCAGATCGCGTAAGACGAAGTAGAAACCGGGACTATGCTTAAACAATGGTTAGATCTGAATGCAAACTTCTATAAAATGCAGTTAAAATATTCGGCAAAACCAACGTACATTCCAAGTGCGTCATACTTAGATATAGTTCTTCACGATAGTAGACTAAAAATTTCAAATACAATAACCAGTTTTTGATGCGTGATGCGAGAGTGATCTCTATAAGGCTATACAATGGTGATTTGCCAATGGCATGGCAAATGACATAGCATTTCTGATATAAATAATAATGATATTAGAAATAATGCTATAAATAACATTAATTGGCCAAAGTACCAAAAACAAATGATATTAAGCTATTACAACCATTTAACTCAGAACAATGAACAAAAGATAGTAAAAAACAATAAGAATTTATCAAACATTGAAATAGGCAATCACCGTAAGCAAATAAATCATTTAATTTGGAAGCCATAGAAACATCAACACCAGAAACCAAAGGACAGAAAACTTTAAAACAAATATGATTATGAAATTATACAAAACCAAAAGCGAGTACATCACTAAAATTAAAACTATAAAACGGCAAAATTTTTATGATTTAAGCAACCCAACAATTGTACAAAAACTGAACCAACTAAAATCAGTAATAAAAAATATTAAAATATTAATAATGCAAAATATTAAACTACAAGTGAATAAATACTGGAAAAGAAAAATTGAAAAAATTAAGATAAATGACGGAAATAGAAATATATTTAAAAAAATTAACACGTTATTTAAACCAAAAGAGCAAATAGAAATTTCCGATCTGATGGTGGACAAATTTAGTGTTAGGTCAATGAGAAATACAGAAATAGGAAATATTAATTTGGATAATAGTGTCGACGAACACGACAAACTAAAAATAATCGGAGCATTCAATGAAAGTGAATCAAAAATAATACTAACTCCATCATTCGAAAAAGAAATTGAAGCTACTACTCAAAAATTCAGAGCGATGAGAAAACTTACACACCCACAAAGTGATATTCAGCGACGATTTTCTGGCAAATGCGGAAAATTTAGATGTCATAAATATAGAATATAAAGAACTAGAAGAGATATTTAAATGTCTTAATAAAAAACATCATCAGGTATCGATAAAATTACAAACGTCGCTCTTAAATTTATTCCAATGGAAATTATTCAAGAATATTGTACAATAGTTAGCAACATAATAAAAAACCTTTACATTTCTAGTGCTTGGAAAATAGCTAAAATTATACTAATTATGATCCAGGAAAAAAAATCCAAACGAATGTGAAAACTATATGCCAATAAACTTATTAGTAAATATTAGGAAAATATTTGAAATAATCATATACAATCGAATAAAGACACACGTAACAGAAAATCTAATTCTTAAATTGTTACAGATATTCAAATAAACAAATTAACATCCGATATTATAAAAGACTAACAATAAAAAAGTTACAGGAGCCACCTTAATAGATGTTAAAAGAGCGTCATATCAATAATCAACCAATATTCAATTTTACACACAAACCCAACGCACTACCGCACGACACAGACTATGTTATTAATGCATACACTGGTTGGTGTGTTAGTTAAAATAACGGTAAGAAGCATTTATATTTTCAACGTAACTGTGAGTTGTTTATTCCGATAATGATTATAATGAAAAAATGTTTTAAAACGAAATGACTCACCATTGAAATCTCCCACAACACATAATGTGTTATAATGCTGAAAGATGACTTAATTGCTAAGCACAGTATCTTTACGCTGCTACAATGGCAGTGCTGTTTTAACAAATTGTTATCAGTTTAATATTTTTAATGAGCATATTTCACTAGCCCCATATTATTCACGAAACTAACTAGATACTAAACTAAACTTAAAATTAATTAAAACCAGGAGAAAATAAAAATAAATTATTCCAAATCGCACAATATTATGTCCACTGGCGAACAACACTACACAAACGAGATCAATTTAGTATGATGACAAATTTTCAACCGAAAAAGTTGTATAAATTAAAGTTTCGATTTTAAATTCACTCGAATTACTACCAGTTACCTGGTGTATCACTCCCAAAAGATTTGCACAAACTAACAAAATAAGTAATTACAAAATGTTGTTACTGATCGTAAACAGTAATAAATGAGTTGAATTTAAAAGAGAGATATTATCATCATCCGATAAGAACCAATACATCAAAATTATATAGAAAATTGTTGACGAGACAAACTGATACAGAAAACAGTCTCTGCAATACAAACCAACGAATGAAGTTGTTATTCGTAAAAATATTAGCTTAATGATGTCTGTGTATGTTATCAATATTCAATTTTGCACATAAACACAACGTACTACCGTACGACACAGGCCTTGTTGTTAATACACTAGTTGGTGTATTAAGTTAGTTAAAACAACGGTAAGAAATATTTATATTTTCAACGTAACCGTGAGTTGTTTGTTTCGATAATGATCATAATAACGATAATTAACTTTCGTTAGTACATTTTTTTAGCAAACTAAATAGATTGTAAGGTAATTTTCAACATAAAAATTACTAAAAGATTTAACGGCTTACAATTGTGACCATGATATACTACAGAATGATTTTATATGTTTTAGGTCGCGGTGAAATTCGCTTGTGAATGTTTTATATGTTATGTCGCTGATTCCGTAAGATAGTTGCGATGGTTTCAATTATGAGGTATACGGCAATGCATAGTGTAAACGTAAATACCGTTAAACGTTAATTTTGATGAACATTTTTATTTATTTTGCTAGCTCTACATCGCATTCAGGGATTTGGCCACCTTATTTCTAAGTTTACATGATCAATTTTAATACGAGTATCCGTTGAACCCTAGCCAGGATCCTAGCAAAATATGACATAAAAATATGCTTTCGATTTTCTTAATAATAAAGTGTTACAAACACTCCACATATTATCGGTTACCACGTCTACGACATTGTTCACTTTGGCAGTGGAGGTCACACGTCACACGTCGCAAATGTAAATCCACCTTCACACATGGGCTGCCCAATATACAAGTTTTTGATACAAAAACTAAATTTAAAGAAAAACGAACTAATAGAGAGAAGGAATAATAACCACTAACATAACGATAGAAACCTATTTAATTCAATAAGGAAAGAAGGGATAAAATATGCAGATCGTGTAAGAGAAAGTAAAGACCAAGACTATGCTTAAACAATGGTTAGATCTGAATGCAAACTTCTATAAAATACAGTTAAAATGTTCGGCATAACCAACATACATTCTAAGTGCGTCATACTTAGATGTTCTTCATGATAGTAGACTAAGAATTTCAAATATCAGAAATGCTATGTCATTTGCCATGACATTGGCAAATCACCATTGTATAGCCCTATGATCACTCTCGCATCACGCATCGAAGGATGGTTATTGACCAATGACGTAGCAAATGACGTATGGCAAATGACATAGCATTTCTGATATAAATAATAATGCAAGTAATAATGATATTAGAAATAATTCTATAAATAACATTAATTGGCCAGAGTACCAAATGAAATGATATTAAGCTATTACAACCATTTAACTCAGAACAATGAACCAAGGATAGTCCCAAATAATAAGAATTTATCAAACATTAGAATAGGCAATCATCGTAAGCAAATAAATCATTTAATTTTGGAAGCCATTGAATCATCAACACCAGAAACCAAAGGACAGAAAACTTTAAAACAAATATGATTACGAAATTATACAAAACCAAAAGCGAGTACATCACTAAAATTAAAACTATAAAACGGCAACATTTTTATGATTTAAGCAACCCAACAATTGTACAAAAATTAAACCAACTAAAATCAGTAATAAAAAATATTAAAATATTAATAACGCAAAATATTAAAGTGAGGCATGTTGTGATACTCACAACCTCACCCATTGCATCTTTAATGTCGTAGATCAAAATTCCATCATCACAAATCAAATAAAAACCTAATCAATAAATTAAATGCAAAATACAAATCGCTACGACAATGTAAACGATATCACATATACCATTCAACGTACATGCATATTTACGTTCATACAAAAGTCGCACAATAAGCAAGATCCACACATCATATGTAGAAACAAATAAAAATATAAAAACAACAACAAGTGACATTCATATATGTACGTCACACATATTAAACGTATTTCACTTTTACACACAATATCAAAGAAAACGAAATAACAACAACAAACAAATATAGTATATGTACTACATACTATTTTCTGGTATCGCATTTTTATATACCCAAAAATAAGAAAATAATTAAAAAAGTAAATACGATCGTACGTACTAATTAAAGAAAAACAACAACAAAAATCAATATGAATATCGTCTGGACATTATAGGAACCCATATGTGTGAAACATATTTTTTTGAGTTCACACGAAATATCAGTAATCTACTTATAATTTTTGATGATTGAAAATTTTGGTAAAACACTTTCCAATTTCATACACATTAAATTTAATTACTTGCGTCCTAAATAATTCTTAAACAAACAATATATTGTCGGATCCTCGAAATTTGAATTGTTGGTAGAAGTATCATAAAATTAGCATATAAGATTCGATTTTTTAAAACGAAAAATATAGTTTACTTTAAACCATCTTAGTGTCAACGTGTGTTTCTAAAATTAAAATTGTGAAGTTTAAATAATAAAAAGTTAATAAACTATAATCAACCTAAGAATTTTTCCTTCAGCAGAATAATTTGGGTAAGTATTTTAAACCTACTAACTCTTGCGAACCGATTTAGTTACTTGTGTTTACTTTACTTCGAACGGCAAAGCGAAGGAGAATAGCAAAAGTGTGATCTAATCACAGTTCCGCTGTTCCGCGCAATTTTCCGCTAGTGGTTCCGCCGTTTAATAATATCGGAAAACTCGGAAAAACCGAATTTATTTCATAACCCCGGTTATGTGTTCAAATATCCTTAATCCTAACTACCAGAGGCCCTACTTTTTGAAAAATGTGAATGATTTTCCGTTCACACAGGCCTAGACCAACTCAAATTAATTTTCCGCTAGTGGTTCCGCCGTTTAGTAATATCGGAAAACTCGGAAAAACCGAATTTATTTCATAATCCCGGTTATGTGTTCAAATATCCTTAATCCTAACTACCAGAGGCCCTACTTTTTGGAAAATGTGAATGATTTTTCATTCACACAGGCCTAGACCAACTCAAATGTATTTTTCGCTAGTGATTCCGCCGTTTAGTAATATCGGAAAACTCGGAAAAACCGAATTTATTTCATAATCCAGGTTAAGTGTTCAAATATCCTTAATCCTAACTACCAGAGGTCCTACTTTCTGGAAAATGTGAATGATTTTCCGTTCACACAGGCCTAGACTAACTCAAATTAGTTTTCTGCTAGTGGTTCCGCCGTTTAGTAATATCGGAAAACTCGGGAAAACCGAATTTATTTCATAACCCCGGTTATGTGTTCAAATATCCTTAATCCTAACTACCAGAGGCCCTACTTTTTGGAAAATATGAATGATTTTCCGTTCACACAGGCCCAGACCAACCTAAAAATTATTTTCCGCTAGTGGTTCCACCGTTTAGTAATATCGGAAAACTCGGAAAACCCGAATTTATTTCATAACCCGGGTTATGTGTTCAAATATCCTTAATCCTAACTACCAGAAGCCCTACTTTCTGGAAAATGTGAATGATTTTCCGTTCATACAGGCCTAGACCAACTCAAATTAATTTTCCGCTAGTGGTTCTGCTTTTTAGTAATATCGGAAAACTCGGAAAAACTGAATTTATTTCATAACCCCGGTTATGTGTTCAAATATCCTTAATCCTAACTACCAGAGGCCCTAATTTTTGGAAAATATGAATGATTTTCCGTTCACACAGGCCTAGACCAACCTAAAATTTATATTCCGCTAGTGGTTCCACCGTTTAGTAATATCGGAAAACTCGGAAAACCCGAATTTATTTCATAACCCGGGTTATGTGTTCAAATATCCTTAATCCTAACTAGCAGAAGCCCTACTTTCTGGAAAATGTGAATGATTTTCCGTTCATACAGGCCTAGACCAACTCAAATTAATTTTCCGCTAGTGGTTCTGCTTTTTAGTAATATCGGAAAACTCGGAAAAACTGAATTTATTTCATAACCCCGGTTATGTGTTCAAATATCCTTAATCCTAACTACCAGAGGCCCTTCTTTTTGGAAAATATGAATGATTTTCCGTTCACACAGGCCTAGATCAACCTAAAATTAATTTTCCGCTAGTGGTTCCGCCGTTTAGTAATATCGGAAAACTCGGAAAACCCGAATTTATTTCATAACCCGGGTTATGTGTTCAAATATCCTTAATCCTAACTACCAGAGGCCCTAATTTTTGGAAAATATGAATGATTTTCCGTTCACACAGGCCTAGACCAACCTAAAATTTATTTTCCGCTAGTGGTTCCACCGTTTAGTAATATCGGAAAGCTCGGAAAACCCGAATTTATTTCATAACCCGGGTTATGTGTTCAAATATCCTTAATCCTAACTACCAGAGGCCCTACTTTTTGAAAAATGTGAAGGATTTTCCGCTCACACAGGCCTAGACCAACTCAAATTTATTTTCTGCTATTGCTTCCGCCGTTAGTAATATCGAAAAACTCGGAAAAACCCGAATTTATTTCATAATCCAGGTTATGTGTTCAAATATCCTTAATCCTAACTACCAGAGGCCCTACTTTCTGGAAAATGTGAATGATTTTCCGTTCACGCAGGCCTAAACCAACTTAAATTTATTTTCCGCTAGTGGTTCCGCCGTTTAGTAATATCGGAAAACTCGGAAAAACCGAATTTATTTCATAATCCCGGTTATGTGTTCAAATATCCTTAATCCTAACTACCACAGGCCCTACTTTCTGGAAAATGTGAATGATTTTCCGTTCACACAGGCCTAGACCAACTCAAATTAGTTTTCCGCTAGTGGTTCCGCCGTTTAGTAATATCGGAAAACTAGGAAAAACCGAATTCATTCCTTAATCCCGGTTATGTGTTCAAATATCCTTAATCCTAACTACCAGAGGCCCTACTTTTTGGAAAATGTGAATGATTTTTCGTTCACACAGGCCTAGACCAACTCAAATTTATTTTCCGCTAGTGGTTCCGCCGTTTAGCAATACCGGAAAACTCGGAAAAACCGAATTTATTTCATAATCCCGGTTATGTATTCAAATATCCTTAATCCTAACTACCAGAGGCCCTACTTTTTGGAAAATGTGAATGATTTTCCGTTCACACAGGCTTAGACCAACTCAAATTAATTTTCCGCTAGTGGTTCCGCCGTTTAGTAATATCGGAAAACTCGGAAAACCGAATTTATTTCATAACCCCGGTTGTGTTCAAATATCCTTAATCCTAACTACCAGAGGCCCTACTTTCTGGAAAATGTGAATGATTTTCCGTTCACACAGGCCTAGACCAACTCAAATTTATTTTCTGCTAGTGGTTCCGCCGTTTAGTAATATCGGAAAACTCGGAAATCCCGAATTTATTTCATAATCCCGGTTATGTGTTCAAATATCCTTAATCCTAACTACCAGAGGCCCTACTTTTTGGAAAATGTGAATGATTTTCCGTTCACACAGGTCTAGACCAACTCAAATTTATTTTTCGCTAGTGGTTCCGCCGTTTAGTAATATCGGAAAACTCGGAAAACCTGAGTTTATTTCATAACTCCGGTTATGTGTTCAAATATCCTTAATCCTAACTACCAGAGGCTCTACTTTTTGGAAAATGTGAATGATTTTCCGTTCACACAGGCCTAGACCAACTCAAATTAATTTTCCGCTAGTGGTTCCGCCGTTTAGTAATATCGGAAAACTCGGAAAAACCGAATTTGTTTCATAATCCCGGTTATGTGTTCAAATATCCTTAATCCTAACTACCAGAGGCCCTACTTTTTGGAAAATGTGAATGATTTTTGTTCACACAGGCCTATATCAACTCACATTTATTTTCTGCTATTGGTTCCGCCGTTTAGTAATATCGGAAAACTCGGAAAACCGAATTTATTTCATAATCCCGGTTATGTGTTCAAATATCCTTAATCCTAACTACCAGAGGCCCTACATTTTGGAAAATGTGAATGATTTTCCGTTCACACAGGCTTAGACCAACTCAAATTTATTTTCTGCTAGTGGTTCCGCCGTTTAGTAATATCGGAAAACTCGGAAAACCCGAATTAATTTCATAATCCCGGTTATGTGTTCAAATATCCTTAATCCTAACTACCAGAGGCCCTACTTTTTGGAAAATGTGAATGATTTTCCGTTCACACAGGCCTAGACCAACTCAAATTAGTTTTCCGCTAGTGGTTCCGCCGTTTAGTAATATCGGAAAACTCGGAAAAACCGAATTTATTTCATAATCCCGGTTATGTGTTCAAATATCCTTAATCCTAACTACCAGAGGCCCTACTTTTTGGAAAATTGGAATGATTTTCCATACACACAGGCCTAGACCAACTCAAATTTATTTTCTGCTAGTGGTTCCGCCGTTTAGTAATATCGGAAAACTCGGAAAAACCGAATTTATTTCATAATCCCGGTTATGTGTTCAAATATTCTTAATCCTAACTACCAGAGGCCCTACTTTTTCGAAAATGTGAATGATTTTCCGTTCACACAGGTTTAAACCAACTTAAATTTATTTTTCGCCAGTGGTTCCGCCGTTTAGTAATATCGGAAAACTCGGAAAACCTGAGTTTATTTCACAACTCCGGTTATGTGTTCAAATATCCTTAATCCTAACTACCAGAGGCCGTACGTTTTGGAAAATGTGAATGATTTTCCATTCATACAGGTCCAGACCAACTCAAATTTATTTTCCGCTAGTGGTTCCGCCGTTTAGTAATATCGGAAAACTCGGAAAAACCGAATTTATTTCATAACCCCGGTTATGTGTTCAAATATCCTTAATCCTAACTACCATAGGCCCTACTTTTTGGAAAATGTGAATGATTTTCCGTTCACACAGGCCAAGACCAACTCAAATTTATTTTCTGCTAGTGGTTCCGCCGTTTAGTAATATCGGAAAACTCGGAAAAACCGAATTTATTTTATAATCCCGGTTATGTGTTCAAATATCCTTAATCCTAACTACCAGAGTCCCTACTTTTTGGAAAATGTGAATGATTTTCCGTTCACACAGGCTTAGACCAACTCAAATTAATTTTCTGCTAGTAGTTCCGCCGTTTAGTAATATCGGAAAACTCGGAAAACCGAATTTATTTCATAACCCAGGTTGTGTTCAAATATCCTTAATCCTAACTACCAGAGGCCCTACTTTCTGGAAAATGTGAATGATTTTCCGTTCACACAGGCCTAGACCAACTCAAATTTATTTTCTGCTAGTGGTTCCGCCGTTTAGTAATATCGGAAAACTCGGAAATCCCGAATTTATTTCATAATCCCGGTTATGTGTTCAAATATCCTTAATCCTAACTACCAGAAGCCCTACTTTCTGGAAAATGTGAATGATTTTCCGTTCATACAGGCCGAGACCAACTCAAATTAATTTTCCGCTAGTGGTTCTGCTTTTTAGTAATATCGGAAAACTCGGAAAAACTGAATTTATTTCATAACCCCGGTTATGTGTTCAAATATCCTTAATCCTAACTACCAGAGGCCCAAATTTTTGGAAAATATGAATGATTTTCCGTTCACACAGGCCTAGACCAACCTAAAATTTATTTTCCGCTAGTGGTTCCACCGTTTAGTAATATCGGAAAACTCGGAAAACCCGAATTTATTTCATAACCCGGGTTATGTGTTCAAATATCCTTAATCCTAACTACCAGAGGCCCTAATTTTTGGAAAATATGAATGATTTTCCGTTCACACAGGCCTAGACCAACCTAAAATTTATTTTCCGCTAGTGGTTCCACCGTTTAGTAATATCGGAAAACTCGGAAAACCCGAATTTATTTCATAACCCCGGTTATGTGTTCAAATATCCTTAATCCTAACTACCAGAGGCCCTACTTTTTGAAAAATGTGAATGATTTTCCGTTCACACAGGCCTAGACCAACTCCAATTTATTTTCTGCTATTGCTTCCGCCGTTTAGTAATATCGAAAAACTCGGAAAAACCGAATTTATTTCATAATCCCGGTTATGTGTTCAAATATCCTTAATCCTAACTACCAGAGGCCCTACTTTTTGGAAAATGTGAATGATTTTCCGTTCACGCAGGCCTAAACCAACTTAAATTTAATTTCCGCTAGTGGTTCCGCCGTTTAGTAATATCGGAAAACTAGGAAAAACCGAATTTATTTCATAATCCCGGTTATGTGTTCAAATATCCTTAATCCTAACTACCACAGGCCCTACTTTCTGGAAAATGTGAATGATTTTCCGTTCACACAGGCCTAGACCAACTCAAATTAGTTTTCCGCTAGTGGTTCCGCCGTTTAGTAATATCGGAAAACTAGGAAAAACCGAATTTATTCCTTAATCCCGGTTATGTGTTCAAATATCCTTAATCCTAACTACCAGAGGCCCTACTTTTTGGAAAATGTGAATGATTTTTCGTTCACACAGGCCTAGACCAACTCAAATTTATTTTCCGCTAGTGGTTCCGCCGTTTAGTAATATCGGAAAACTCGGAAAAACCGAATTTATTTCATAATCCCGGTTATGTATTCAAATATCCTTAATCCTAACTACCAGAGGCCCTACTTTTTGGAAAATGTGAATGATTTTCCGTTCACACAGGCTTAGACCAACTCAAATTAATTTTCCGCTAGTGGTTCCGCCGTTTAGTAATATCGGAAAACTCGGAAAACCGAATTTATTTCATAACCCAGGCTGTGTTCAAATATCCTTAATCCTAACTACCAGAGGCCCTACTTTCTGGAAAATGTGAATGATTTTCCATTCACACAGGCCTAGACCAACTCAGATTTATTTTCTGCTAGTGGTTCCGCCGTTTAGTAATATCGGAAAACTCGGAAATCCCGAATATATTTCATAATCCCGGTTATGTGTTCAAATATCCTTAATCCTAACTACCAGAGGCCCTACTTTTTGGAAAATGTGAATGATTTTCCGTTCACACAGGTCTAGACCAACTCAAATTTATTTTCTGCTAGTGGTTCCGCCGTTTAGTAATATCGGAAAACTCGGAAAACCTGAGTTTATTTCATAACTCCGGTTATGTGTTCAAATATCCTTAATCCTAACTACCAGAAGCTCTACTTTTTGGAAAATGTGAATGATTTTCCGTTCACACAGGCCTAGACCAACTCAAATTAGTTTTCCGCTAGTGGTTCCGCCGTTTAGTAATATCGGAAAACTCGGAAAAACCGAATTTGTTTCATAACCCCGGTTATGTGTTCAAATATCCTTAATCCTAACTACCAGAGGCCCTACTTTTTGGAAAATATGAATGATTTTTGTTCACACAGGCCTAGATCAACCTAAAATTTATTTTTTGCTAGTGGTTCTGCCGTTTAGTAATATCGGAAAACTCGGAAAAACCGAATTTATTTCATAACCCCGGTTATGTGTTCAAATATCCTTAATCCTAACTACCAGAGGCCCTACTTTTTGGAAAATGTGAATGATTTTCCGTTCACACAGGCCTAGACCAACTCAAATTAATTTTCCGCTAGTGGTTCCGCCGTTTAGTAATATCGGAAAACTCGGAACAACCGAATTTATTTTATAATCCCTGTTATGTGTTCAAATATCCTTAATCCTGACTACCAGAGGCCCTACTTTTTGGAAAATTTGAATGATTTTCCGTTCACACAGGCCTAGACCAACTCAAATTAATTTTCCGCTAGTGGTTCCGCTGTTTAGTAATATCGGAAAACTCGGAAAAACCGAATTTATTTCATAACCCAGGTTATGTGTTCAAATATCCTTAATCCTAACTACCAGAGGCCTAAATTTCTGGAAAATGTGAATGATTTTCCGTTCACACAGGCCTAGACCAACTCAAATTAATTTTCCGCCAGTGGTTCCGCCGTTTAGTAATATCGGAAAACTCGGAAAAACCGAATTTATTTCATAATCCCGGTTATGTGTTCAAATATCCTTAATCCTAACTACCAGAGGCCCTACTTTTTGGAAAATATGAATGATTTTCCGTTCACACAGGCCTAGACCAACTCAAATTTATTTTCCGTTAGTGGTTCCGCCGTTTAGTAATATCGGAAAACTCGGAAAAACCGAATTTATTTCATAACCCCGGTTATGTGTTCAAATATCCTTAATCCTAACTACCAGAGGCCCTACTTTTTGGAAAATGTGAATAATTTTTCGTTCACACAGATTTGACCAACTCAAATTTATTTTCTGCTAGTGGTTCCGCCGTTTAGTAATATCGGAAAACTCGGAATTTATTTCATAACCCCGGTTAGTGTTCAAATATCCTTAATCCTAACTACCAGAGGCCCTACTTTTTGGAAAATGTGAATGATTTTCCGTTCACAAAGGTTTAAACCAACTCAAATTTATTTTTCGCTAGTGGTTCCGCCGTTTAGTAATATCGGAAAACTCGGAAAACCTGAGTTTATTTCACAACTCTGGTTATGTGTTCAAATATCCTTAATCCTAACTACCAGAGGCCCTACGTTTTGGAAAATGTGAATGATTTTCCGTTCATACAGGCCAAGACCAACACAAATTTATTTTCCGCTAGTGGTTCCGCCGTTTAGTAATATCGGAAAACTCGGAAAAACCGAATTTATTTCATAACCCCGGTTATGTGTTCAAATATCCTTAATCCTAACTACCAGAGGCCCTACTTTCTGGAAAATGTGAATGATTTTCCGTCCACACAGGCCTAGACCAACTCAAATTTATTTTCTGCTAGTGGTTCCGCCGTTTAGTAATATCGGAAAACTCGGAAAAACCGAATTTATTTTATAATCCCGGTTATGTGTTCAAATATCCTTAATCCTAACTACCAGAGTCCCTACTTTTTGGAAAATGTGAATGATTTTCCGTTCACACAGGCCTAGACCAACTCAAATTTATTTTCTTTTAGTAGTTCCGCCGTTTAGTAATATCGGAAAACTCGGAAAAACCGAAATTATTTCATAACTCCGGTTATCTGTTCAAATATCCTTAATCCTAACTACCAGAGGCCCTTCTTTTTTGGAAAATGTGAATGATTTTCCGTTCACACAGGCCTAGACCAACTCAAATTTATTTTCTGCTAGTGGTTCCGCCGTTTAGTAATATCGGAAAATTCGGAAAACGCGAATTTATTTCATAACCCCGGTTATGTGTTCAAATATCCTTAATCCTAACTACCAGAGGCCCTACTTTTTGGAAAATGTGAATGATTTTCCGTTCACACAGGCCTAGATCAACCTAAAATTTATTTTTTGCTAGTGGTTCTGCCGTTTAGTAATATCGGAAAACTCGAAAAAACCGAATTTATTTCATAACCCCGGTTATGTGTTCAAATATCCTTAATCCTAACTACCAGAGGCCCTACTTTTTGGAAAATGTGAATGATTTTTCGTTCACACAGGCCTAGACCAACTCAAATTTATTTTCCGCTAGTGGTTCCGCCGTTTAGTAATATCGGAAAACTCGGAAAAACCGAATTTATTTCATAATCCCGGTTATGTATTCAAATATCCTTAATCCTAACTACCAGAGGCCCTACTTTTTGGAAAATGTGAATGATTTTCCGTTCACACAGGCTTAGACCAACTCTAATTAATTTTCCGCTAGTGGTTCCGCCGTTTAGTAATATCGGAAAACTCGGAAAAACCGAATTTATTTCATAATCCAGGTTAAGTGTTCAAATATCCTTAATCCTAACTACCAGAGGCCCTACTTTCTGGAAAATGTGAATGATTTTCCATTCACACAGGCCTAGACCAACTCAGATTTATTTTCTGCTAGTGGTTCCGCCGTTTAGTAATATCGGAAAACTCGGAAATCCCGAATTTATTTCATAATCCCGGTTATGTGTTCAAATATCCTTAATCCTAACTACCAGAGGCCCTACTTTTTGGAAAATGTGAATGATTTTCCGTTCACACAGGTCTAGACCAACTCAAATTTATTTTCTGCTAGTGGTTCCGCCGTTTAGTAATATCGGAAAACTCGGAAAACCTGAGTTTATTTCATAACTCCGGTTATGTGTTCAAATATCCTTAATCCTAACTACCAGAAGCTCTACTTTTTGGAAAATGTGAATGATTTTCCGTTCACACAGGCCTAGACCAACTCAAATTAGTTTTCCGCTAGTGGTTCCGCCGTTTAGTAATATCGGAAAACTCGGAAAAACCGAATTTGTTTCATAACCCCGGTTATGTGTTCAAATATCCTTAATCCTAACTACCAGAGGCCCTACTTTTTGGAAAATATGAATGATTTTTGTTCACACAGGCCTAGATCAACCTAAAATTTATTTTTTGCTAGTGGTTCTGCCGTTTAGTAATATCGGAAAACTCGGAAAAACCGAATTTATTTCATAACCCCGGTTATGTGTTCAAATATCCTTAATCCTAACTACCAGAGGCCCTACTTTTTGGAAAATGTGAATGATTTTCCGTTCACACAGGCCTAGACCAACTCAAATTAATTTTCCGCTAGTGGTTCCGCCGTTTAGTAATATCGGAAAACTCGGAACAACCGAATTTATTTTATAATCCCTGTTATGTGTTCAAATATCCTTAATCCTGACTACCAGAGGCCCTACTTTTTGGAAAATTTGAATGATTTTCCGTTCACACAGGCCTAGACCAACTCAAATTAATTTTCCGCTAGTGGTTCCGCTGTTTAGTAATATCGGAAAACTCGGAAAAACCGAATTTATTTCATAACCCAGGTTATGTGTTCAAATATCCTTAATCCTAACTACCAGAGGCCTAAATTTCTGGAAAATGTGAATGATTTTCCGTTCACACAGGCCTAGACCAACTCAAATTAATTTTCCGCCAGTGGTTCCGCCGTTTAGTAATATCGGAAAACTCGGAAAAACCGAATTTATTTCATAATCCCGGTTATGTGTTCAAATATCCTTAATCCTAACTACCAGAGGCCCTACTTTTTGGAAAATATGAATGATTTTCCGTTCACACAGGCCTAGACCAACTCAAATTTATTTTCCGTTAGTGGTTCCTTCGTTTAGTAATATCGGAAAACTCGGAAAAACCGAATTTATTTTATAACCCCGGTTATGTGTTCAAATATCCTTAATCCTAACTACCAGAGGCCCTACTTTTTGGAAAATGTGAATAATTTTTCGTTCACACAGATTTGACCAACTCAAATTTATTTTCTGCTAGTGGTTCCGCCGTTTAGTAATATCGGAAAACTCGGAATTTATTTCATAACCCCGGTTAGTGTTCAAATATCCTTAATCCTAACTACCAGAGGCCCTACTTTTTGGAAAATGTGAATGATTTTCCGTTCACAAAGGTTTAAACCAACTCAAATTTATTTTTCGCTAGTGGTTCCGCCGTTTAGTAATATCGGAAAACTCGGAAAACCTGAGTTTATTTCACAACTCTGGTTATGTGTTCAAATATCCTTAATCCTAACTACCAGAGGCCCTACGTTTTGGAAAATGTGAATGATTTTCCGTTCATACAGGCCAAGACCAACACAAATTTATTTTCCGCTAGTGGTTCCGCCGTTTAGTAATATCGGAAAACTCGGAAAAACCGAATTTATTTCATAACCCCGGTTATGTGTTCAAATATCCTTAATCCTAACTACCAGAGGCCCTACTTTCTGGAAAATGTGAATGATTTTCCGTCCACACAGGCCTAGACCAACTCAAATTTATTTTCTGCTAGTGGTTCCGCCGTTTAGTAATATCGGAAAACTCGGAAAAACCGAATTTATTTTATAATCCCGGTTATGTGTTCAAATATCCTTAATCCTAACTACCAGAGTCCCTACTTTTTGGAAAATGTGAATGATTTTCCGTTCACACAGGCCTAGACCAACTCAAATTTATTTTCTTTTTGTAGTTCCGCCGTTTAGTAATATCGGAAAACTCGGAAAAACCGAAATTATTTCATAACTCCGGTTATCTGTTCAAATATCCTTAATCCTAACTACCAGAGGCCCTTCTTTTTTGGAAAATGTGAATGATTTTCCGTTCACACAGGCTTAGACCAACTCAAATTTATTTTCTGCTAGTGGTTCCGCCGTTTAGTAATATCGGAAAATTCGGAAAACGCGAATTTATTTCATAACCCCGGTTATGTGTTCAAATATCCTTAATCCTAACTACCAGAGGCCCTACTTTTTGGAAAATGTGAATGATTTTCCGTTCACACAGGCCTAGATCAACCTAAAATTTATTTTTTGCTAGTGGTTCTGCCGTTTAGTAATATCGGAAAACTCGAAAAAACCGAATTTATTTCATAACCCCGGTTATGTGTTCAAATATCCTTAATCCTAACTACCAGAGGCCCTACTTTTTGGAAAATGTGAATGATTTTCCGTTCACACAGGCCTAGACCAACTCAAATTTATTTTCCGCTAGTGGTTCTGCCGTTTAGTAATACCGGAAAACTCAGAAAAATCGAATTTATTTCATAATCCCGGTTATGTGTTCAAATATCCTTAATCCTGACTACCAGAGGCCCTACTTTCTGGAAAATTTGAATGATTTTCCGTTCACACAGGCCTAGACCAACTCAAATTAATTTTCCGCTAGTGGTTCCGCCGTTTAGTAATATCGGAAAACTCGGAAAAACCGAATTTATTTCATAATCCCGGTTATATGTTCAAATATTCTTAATCCTAACTACCAGAGGCCCTACTTTTTCGAAAATGTGAATGATTTTCCGTTCACACAGGTTTAAACCAACTTAAATTTATTTTTCGCCAGTGGTTCCGCCGTTTAGTAATATCGGAAAACTCGGAAAACCTGAGTTTATTTCACAACTCCGGTTATGTGTTCAAATATCCTTAATCCTAACTACCCAGAGGCCCTACGTTTTGGAAAATGTGAATGATTTTCCGTTCATACAGGTCCAGACCAACTCAAATTTATTTTCTGCTAGTGGTTCCGCCGTTTAGTAATATCGGAAAACTCGGAAAAACCGAATTTATTTCATAACCCCGGTTATGTGTTCAAATATCCTTAATCCTAACTACCAGAGGCCCTACTTTTTGGAAAATGTGAATGATTTTCCGTTCACACAGGCCAAGACCAACTCAAATTTATTTTCTGCTAGTGGTTCCGCCGTTTAGTAATATCGGAAAACTCGGAAAAACCGAAATTATTTCATAACTCCGGTTATCTGTTCAAATATCCTTAATCCTAACTACCAGAGGCCCTTCTTTTTTGGAAAATGTGAATGATTTTCCGTTCACACAGGCTTAGACCAATTAAAATTTATTTTCTGCTAGTGGTTCCGCCGTTTAGTAATATCGGAAAATTCGGAAAACCGAATTTATTTCATAACCCCGGTTGTGTTCAAATATCCTTAATCCTAACTACCAGAGGCCCTACTTTTTGGAAAATGTGAATGATTTTCCGTTCACACAGGCTTAGATCAACCTAAAATTTATTTTTTGCTAGTGGTTCTGCCGTTTAGTAATATCGGAAAACTCGGAAAAACCGAATTTATTTCATAACCCCGGTTATGTGTTCAAATATCCTTAATCCTAACTACCAGAGGCCCTACTTTTTGGAAAATGTGAATGATTTTCCGTTCACACAGGCCTAGACCAACTCAAATTAATTCTCCGCTAGTGGTTCCGCCGTTTAGTAATATCGGAAAACTCGGAAAAACCGAATTTATTTTATAATCCCTGTTATGTGTTCAAATATCCTTAATCCTGACTACCAGAGGCCCTACTTTTTGGAAAATTTGAATGATTTTCCGTTCACACAGGCCTAGACCAACTCAAATTAATTTTCCGCTAGTGGTTCCGCCGTTTAGTAATATCGGAAAACTCGGAAAAACCGAATTTATTTCATAACCCAGGTTATGTGTTTAAATATCCTTAATCCTAACTACCAGAGGCCCTACTTTCTGGAAAATGTGAATGATTTTCCGTTCACACAGGCCTAGACCAACTCAAATTAATTTTCCGCCAGTGGTTCCGCCGTTTAGTAATATCGGAAAACTCGGAAAAACCGAATTTATTTCATAACCCCGGTTATGTGTTCAAATATCCTTAATCCTAACTACCAGAGGCCCTTCTTTTTGGAAAATATGAATGATTTTCCGTTCACACAGGCCTAGACCAACTCAAATTTATTTTCCGTTAGTGGTTCCGCCGTTTAGTAATATCGGAAAACTCGGAAAAACCGAATTTATTTTATAACCCCGGTCATGTGTTCAAATATCCTTAATCCTAACTACCAGAGGCCCTACTTTTTGGAAAATGTGAATAATTTTTCGTTCACACAGATTTGACCAACTCAAATTTATTTTCTGCTAGTGGTTCCGCCGTTTAGTAATATCGGAAAACTCGGAATTTATTTCATAACCCCGGTTAGTGTTCAAATATCCTTAATCCTAACTACCAGAGGCCCTACTTTTTGCAAAATGTGAATGATTTTCCGTTCACACAGATTTAAACCAACTCAAATTTATTTTTCGCCAGTGGTTCCGCCGTTTAGTAATATCGGAAAACTCGGAAAAACCGAATTTATTTCATAACCCCGGTTATGTGTTCAAATATCCTTAATCCTAACTACCAGAGGACCTACTTTTTGGAAAATGTGAATGATTTTCCATCCACACAGGCCTAGACCAACTCAAATTTATTTTCTGCTAGTGGTTCGGCCGTTTAGTAATATCGGAAAACTCGGAAAACCCGAATTAATTTCATAATCCCGGTTATGTGTTCAAATATCCTTAATCCTAACTACCAGAGTCCCTACTTTTTGGAAAATGTGAATGATTTTCCGTTCACACAAGCCTAGACCAACTCAAATTTATTTTCTGCTAGTGGTTCCGCCGTTTAGTAATATCGGAAAACTCGGAAAAACCGAAATTATTTCATAATCCCGGTTATCTGTTCAAATATCCTTAATCCTAACTACCAGAGGCCCTTCTTTTTTGGAAAATGTGAATGATTTTCCGTTCACACAGGCTTAGACCAACTAAAATTTAATTTCTGCTAGTGGTTCCGCCGTTTAGTAATATCGGAAAACTCGGAAAAACCGAATTTATTTCATAACCCCGGTTATGTGTTCAAATATCCTTAATCCTAACTACCAGAGGCCCTACTTTTTGGAAAATGTGAATGATTTTCCGTTCACACAGGCCTAGACCAACTCAAATTTATTTTCCGCTAGTGGTTTTGCCGTTTAGTAATATCGGAAAACTCGGAAAAATCGAATTTATTTCATAATCCCGGTTATGTGTTCAAATATCCTTAATCCTGACTACCAGAGGCCCTACTTTTTGGAAAATTTGAATGATTTTCCGTTCACACAGGCCTAGACCAACTCAAATTATTTTTCCGCTAGTGGTTCCGCCGTTTAGTAATATCGGAAAACTCGGAAAAACCGAATTTATTTCATAATCCCGGTTATGTGTTCAAATATCCTTAATCCTAACTACCAGAGGCCCTACTTTTTGGAAAATGTGAATGATTTTTCGTTCACACAGACCTAGACCAACTCAAATTTATTTTCTGCTAGTGGTTCCGCCGTTTAGTAATATCGGAAAACTCGGAAAAACCGAATTTATTTCATAACCCCGGTTAGTGTTCAAATATCCTTAATCCTAACTACCAGAGGCCCTACTTTTTGGAAAATGTGAATGATTTTCCGATCATGCAGGCCTAGGCCAACTCAAATTTATTTTCCGCTAGTGGTTCCGCCGTTTAGTAATATCGGAAAACTCGGAAAAACCGAATTTATTTCATAACCCAGGTTATGTGTTCAAATATCCTTAATCCTAACTACCAGAGGCCCTACTTTTTCGAAAGTGTGAATGATTTTCCGTTCACACAGGCCTAGACTAACTCAAATTAATTTTCCGCTAGTGGTTCCGCCGTTTAGTAATATCGGAAAACTCGGAAAACCCGAATTTATTTCATAATCCCGGTTATATGTTCAAATATCCTTAATCTTAACTACCAGAGGCCCTACTTTTTGGAAAATGTGAATGATTTTCCGTTCACACAGGCCTAGACCAACTCAAATTTATTTTCCGCTAGTGGTTCCACCGTTTAGTAATATCGGAAAACTCGGAAAAACCGAATTTATTTCATAATCCCGGTTATGTGTTCAAATATCCTTAATCCTAACTACCAGAGACCCTACTTTTTGGAAAATGTGAATGATTTTCCGTTCACACAGGCCTAGACCAACTCAAATTTATTTTCTGCTAGTGGTTCCGCCGTTTAGTAATATCGGAAAACTCGGAAAACCCGAATTTATTTCATAATCCCGATTATGTGTTCAAATATCCTTAATCCTAACTACCAGAGGCCCTACTTTTTGGAAAATGTGAATGATTTTCCGTTCACACAGGTCTAGACAAACTCAAATTTATTTTTCGCTAGTGGTTCCACCGTTTAGTAATATCGGAAAACTCGGAAAACCCGAATTTATTTCATAACCCCGGTTATGTGTTCAAATATCCTTAATCCTAACTATCAGAGGCCCCACTTTTTGGAAAATGTGAATGATTTTTCGTTCACACAGGCCTAGACCAACTCAAATTAGTTTTCCGCTAGTGGTTCCGCCGTTTAGTAATATCGGAAAACTCGGAAAAACCGAATTTATTTCATAATCCCGGTTATGTGTTCAAATATCCTTAATCCTAACTACCAGAGGCCCTTCTTTTTTGGAAAATGTCAATGAATTTTCATTCGCACAGGCCTAGACTAACTCAAATTAATTTTCCGCTAGTGGTTACGCCGTTTAGTAATATCGGAAAACTCGGAAAAACCGAATTTATTTCATAACCCCGGTTATATGTTCAAATATCCTTAATCTTAACTACCAGAGGCCCTACCTTTTGGAAAATGTGAATGATTTTCCGTTCACACAGGCCTATATCAACTCAAATTTATTTTCCGCTAGTGGTTCCACCGTTTAGTAATATCGGAAAACTCGGAAAAACCGAATTTATTTCATAATCCCGGTTATGTGTTCAAATATCCTTAATCATAACTACCAGAGACCCTACTTTTTGGAAAATGTGAATGATTTTCCGTTCACACAGGCCTAGACCAACTCAAATTTATTTTCTGCTAGTGGTTCCGGCGTTTAGTAATATCGGAAAACTCGGAAAACCCGAATTTATTTCATAATCTTGATTATGTGTTCAAATATCCTTAATCCTAACTACCAGAGGCCCTACTTTTTAGAAAATGTGAATGATTTTCCGTTCACACAGGTCTAGACAAACTCAAATTTATTTTTCGCTAGTGGTTCCACCGTTTAGTAATATCGGAAAACTCGGAAAACCCGAATTTATTTCATAACCCCGGTTATGTGTTCAAATATCCTTAATCCTAACTATCAGAGGCCCCACTTTTTGGAAAATGTGAATGATTTTCCGTTCACACAGGCTTAGACCAATTAAAATTTATTTTCTGCTAATGGTTCCGCCGTTTAGTAATATCGGAAAACGCGAATTTATTTCATAACCCCGGTTGTGTTCAAATATCCTTAATCCTAACTACCAGAGGCCCTACTTTTTGGAAAATGTGAATGATTTTCCGTTCACAGAGGCCTAGATCAACCTAAAATTTATTTTTTGCTAGTGGTTCTGCCGTTTAGTAATATCGGAAAACTCGGAAAAACCGAATTTATTTCATAACCCCGGTTATGTGTTCAAATATCCTTAATCCTAACTACCAGAGGGACTACTTTTTGGAAAATGTGAATGATTTTCCGTTCACACAGGCCTAGACCAACTCAAATTAATTTTCCGCTAGTGGTTCCGCCGTTTAGTAATATCGGAAAACTCGGAAAAACCGAATTTATTTTATAATCCCTGTTATGTGTTCAAATATCCTTAATCCTGACTACCAGAGGCCCTACTTTTTGGAAAATTTGAATGATTTTCCGTTCACACAGGCCTAGACCAACTCAAATTAATTTTCCGCTAGTGGTTCCACCGTTTAGTAATATCGGAAAACTCGGAAAAACCGAATTTATTTCATAACCCAGGTTATGTGTTCAAATATCCTTAATCCTAACTACCAGAGGCCTAACTTTCTGGAAAATGTGAAAAATTTTCCGTTCACACAGGCCTAGACCAACTCAAATTAATTGTTCGCCAGTGGTTCCGCCGTTTAGTAATATCGGAAAACTCGGAAAAACCGAATTTATTTCATAACCCCGGTTATGTGTTCAAATATCCTTAATCCTAACTACCATAGGCCCTACTTTTTGGAAAATATGAATGATTTTCCGTTCACACAGGGCTAGACCAACTCAAATTTATTTTCCGTTAGTGGTTCCGCCGTTTAGTAATATCGGAAAACTCGGAAAAACCGAATTTATTTTATAACCCCGGTTATGTGTTCAAATATCCTTAATCCTAACTACCAGAGGCCCTACTTTTTGGAAAATGTGAATATTTTTTTGTTCACACAGATTTGACCAACTCAAAATTATTTTCTGCTAGTGGTTCCGCCGTTTAGTAATATCGGAAAACTCGGAATTTATTTCATAACCCCGGTTAGTGTTCAAATATCCTTAATCCTAACTACCAGAGGCCCTACTTTTTGGAAAATGTGAATGATTTTCCGTTCACACAGGTTTAAACCAACTCAAATTTATTTTTCGCCAGTGGTTCCGCCGTTTAGTAATATCGGAAAACTCGGAAAACCTGAGTTTATTTCACAACTCCGGTTATGTGTTCAAATATCCTTAATCCTAACTACCAGAGGCCCTACGTTTTGGAAAATGTGAATGATTTTCCGTTCATACAGGTCCAGACCAACTCAAATTTATTTTCCGCTAGTGGTTTTGCCGTTTAGTAATATCGGAAAACTCGGAAAAACCGAATTTATTTCATAACCCCGGTTATGTGTTCAAATATCCTTAATCCTAACTACCAGAGGACCTACTTTTTGGAAAATGTGAATGATTTTCCGTCCACACAGGCCAAGAACAACTCAAATTTATTTTCCGCTAGTGGTTCCGCCGTTTAGTAATATCGGAAAACTCGGAAAAACCGAATTTATTTTATAATCCCGGTTATGTGTTCAAATATCCTTAATCCTAACTACCAGAGTCCCTACTTTTTGGAAAATGTGAATGATTTTCCGTTCACACAGGCCTAGACCAACTCAAATTTATTTTCTGCTAGTAGTTCCCGCCGTTTAGTAATATCGGAAAACTCGGAAAAACCGAAATTATTTCATAACTCCGGTTATCTGTTCAAATATCCTTAATCCTAACTACCAGAGGCCCTACTTTTTTGGAAAATGTGAATGATTTTCCGTTCACACAGGCTTAGACCAACTCAAATTTATTTTCTGCTAGTGGTTCCGCCGTTTAGTAATATCGGAAAATTCGGAAAACGCGGATTTATTTCATAACCCCGGTTATGTGTTCAAATATCCTTAATCCTAACTACCAGAGGCCCTACTTTTTGGAAAATGTGAATGATTTTCCGTTCACACAGGCCTATATCAACTCAAATTTATTTTTTGCTAGTGGTTCTGCCGTTTAGTAATATCGGAAAACTCGGAAAAACCGAATTTATTTCATAACCCCGGTTATGTGTTCAAATATCCTTAATCTTAACTACCAGAGGCCCTACTTTTTGGAAAATGTGAATGATTTTCCGTTCACACAGGCCTAGACCAACTCAAATTAATTTTCCGCTAGTGGTTCTGCCGTTTAGTAATATCGGAAAACTCGGAAAAATCGAATTTATTTCATAATCCCGGTTATGTGTTCAAATATCCTTAATCCTGACTACCAGAGGCCCTACTTTTTGGAAAATTGGAATGATTTTTCGTTCACACAGGCCTAGACCAACTCAAATTAATTTTCCGCTAGTGGTTCCGCCGTTTAGTAATATCGGAAAACTCGGAAAAACCGAATTTATTTCATAATCCCGGTTATGTGTTCAAATATCCTTAATCCTAACTACCAGAGGCCCTACTTTTTGGAAAATGTGAATAATTTTTCGTTCACACAGACCTAGACCAACTCAAATTTATTTTCCGCTAGTGGTTCCGCCGTTTAGTAATATCGGAAAACTCGGAATTTATTTCATAACCCCGGTTAGTGTTCAAATATCCTTAATCCTAACTACCAGAGGCCCTACTTTTTGGAAAATGTGAATGATTTTCCGATCACGCAGGCCTAGGCCAACTCAAATTTATTTTCCGCTAGTGGTTCCGCCGTTTAGTAATATCGGAAAACTCGGAAAAACCGAATTTATTTCATAACCCCGGTTAGTGTTCAAATATCCTTAATCCTAACTACCAGAGGCCCTACTTTTTCGAAAGTGTGAATGATTTTCCGTTCACACAGGCCTAGACTAACTCAAATTAATTTTCCGCTAGTGGTTCCGCCGTTTAGTAATATCGGAAAACTCGGAAAAACCGAATTTATTTCATAACCCCGGTTATATGTTCAAATATCCTTAATCTTAACTACCAGAGACCCTGCTTTTTGGAAAATGTGAATGATTTTCCGTTCACACAGGCCTACATCAACTCAAATTTATTTTCCGCTAGTGGTTCCACCGTTTAGTAATATCGGAAAACTCGGAAAAACCGAATTTATTTCATAATCCCGGTTATGTGTTCAAATATCCTTAATCCTAACTACCAGAGACCCTACTTTTTGGAAAATGTGAATGATTTTCCGTTCACACAGGCCTAGACCAACTCAAATTTATTTTCTGCTAGTGGTTCCGCCGTTTAGTAATATCGGAAAACTCGGAAAACCCGAATTTATTTCATAATCCCGATTATGTGTTCAAATATCCTTAATCCTAACTACCAGAGGCCCTACTTTTTAGAAAATGTGAATGATTTTCCGTTCACACAGGTTTAGACAAACTCAAATTTATTTTTCGCTAGTGGTTCCACCGTTTAGTAATATCGGAAAACTCGGAAAACCCGAATTTATTTCATAACCCTGGTTATGTGTTCAAATATCCTTAATCCTAACTATCAGAGGCCCCACTTTTTGGAAAATGTGAATGATTTTCCGTTCACACAGGCCTAGACCAACTCAAATTAGTTTTCCGCTAGTGGTTCCGCCGTTTAGTAATATCGGAAAACTCGGAAAAACCGAATTTATTTCATAATCCCGGTTATGTGTTCAAATATCCTTAATCCTAACTACCAGAGGCCCTACTTTTTGGAAAATGTCAATGAATTTTCATTCGCACAGGCCTAGACTAACTCAAATTTATTTTCTGCTAGTGGTTCCGCCGTTTAGTAATATCGGAAAACTCGGAAAACCGAATTTATTTCATAATCCCGGTTATGTGTTCAAATATCCTTAATCCTAACTACCAGAGGCCCTACTTTCTGGAAAATGTGAATAATTTTCCGTTCACACAGGCCTAGACCAACTCAAATTTATTGTTCGCTAGTGGTTCCGCCGTTTAGTAATATCGGAAAACTCGGAAAAACCGAATTTATATCATAACCCCGGTTATGTGTTCAAATATCCTTAATCCTAACTACCAGAGACCCTACTTTTTGAAAAATGTGAATGATTTTCCGTTCACACAGGCCTAGACCAACTCAATTTTATTTTCTGCTAGTGGTTCCGCCGTTTAGTAATATCGAAAAATTCGGAAAAACCGAATTTATTTCATAATCCCGGTTATGTGTTCAAATATCCTTAATCCTAACTACCAGAGGCCCTTCTTTTTTGGGAAATGTGAATGATTTTCCGTTCACACAGGCTTAGACCAACTCAAATTTATTTGCTGCTAGTGGTTCCGCCGTTTAGTAATATCGGAAAATTCGGAAAAATCGAATTTATTTCATAATCCCGATTATATGTGTTCAAATATCCTTAATCCTAACTACCAGAGGCCCTACTTTTTAGAAAATGTGAATAATTTTCCGTTCACACAGGCCTAGACCAACTCAAATTTATTTTCCGGCAGTGGTTCTGCCGTTTACTATCATCGGAAAACTCGGAAAAACCGAATTTATTTCATAACCCAGGTTATGTGTTCAAATATCCTTAATCCTAACTACCAGAGGCCCTACTTTTTGGAAAATGTGAATGATTTTCCGTTCGCATAGGCCTAGACTAACTCAAATTAATTTTCTGCTAGTGGTTCCGCCGTTTAATAATATCGGAAAACTCGGAAAACACGAATTTATTTCATAATCCCGGTTATGTGTTCAAATATCCTTAATCCTAACTACCAGAGGCCCTACTTTTTGGAAAATGTGAATGATTTTCCGTTCGCACAGGCCTAGACCAACTCAAATTTATTTTCCGCTAGTGGTTCCGCCGTTTAGTAATATCGGAAAACTCGGAAAAACCGAATTTATTTCATAACCCCGGTTATGTGTTCAAATATCCTTAATCCTAACTACCAGAGGCCCTACTTTTTGGAAAATGTGAATGATTTTCCGTTCACACAGGCCTAGACCAACTCAAATTTATTTTCCGCTAGTGGTTCTGCCGTTTAGTATTATCGGAAAACCCGAATTTATTTCATAACCCAGGTTATGTGTTCAAATATCCTTAATCCTAACTACCAGACACCCTACTTTTTGGAAAATGTGAATGATTTTCCGTTCACACAGGCCTAGACCAACTCAAATCTATTTTTTGCTAGTGGTTCCGTTGTTTAGTAATATCGGAAAACTCGGAAAAACCGAACTTATTTCATAACCCCGGTTAGTGTTCAAATATCCTTAATCCTAACTACCAGAGGCCCTACTTTTTCGAAAATGTGAACGATTTTCCGTTCACACAGGCCTAGACCAACTCAAATCTATTTTCTGCTAGTGGTTCCGCCGTTTAGTAATATCGGAAAACTCGGAAAAACCGAATTTATTTCATAATCCAGGTTATGTGTTTAAATATCCTTAATCCTAACTACCAGAGGCCCTACTTTCTGGAAAATGTGAATGATTTTCCATTCACACAGGCCTAGACCAATTTAAATTAATTTTCCGCCAGTGGTTCCGCCGTTTAGTAATATCGGAAAACTCGGAAAAACCGAATTTATTTCATAACCCAGGTTATGTGTTCAAATATCCTTAATCCTAACTACCAGAGGCCCTACTTTTTGGAAAATATGAATTATTTTCCTGTCACACAGACCAAGACCAACTCAAATTTATTTTCCGTTAGTGGTTCCGCCGTTTAATAATATCGGAAAACTCGGAAAACCCGAATTTATTTCATAACCCCGGTTATGTGTTCAAATATCCTTAATCCTAACTACCAGAGGCCCTACTTTCTGGAAAATGTGAATGATTTACCGTTCACACAGGCCTAGACCAACTCAAATTAATTTTCCGCTAGTGGTTCCGCCGTTTAGTAATATCGGAAAACTCGGAAAAACCGAATTAATTTCATAATCCCGGTTATGTGTTCAAATATCCTTAATCCTAACTACCAGAGGCCCTACTTTCTGAAAAATGTGAATGATTTTCCGTTCACACAGGCCTAGACCAACTCAAATTTATTTTCTGCTAGTGGTTCCGCCGTTTAGTAATATCGGAAAACTCGGAAAAACCGAATTTATTTCATAACCCCGGTTATGTGTTCAAATATCCTTAATCCTAACTACCAGAGGCCCTACTTTTTGGAAAATGTGAATGATTTTCCGTTCACACAGGCCTAGACCAACTCAAATTTATTTTCCGGCAGTGGTTCATCATCATCGGAAAACTCGGAAAACCCGAATTTATTTCATAACCCAGGTTATCTGTTCAAATATCCTTAATCCTAACTACCAGAGGCCCTAATTTTTGGAAAATGTGAATGATTTTTCGTTCACACAGGCTTGACCAACTTAAATTTATTTTCTGGTAGTGGTTCCGCCGTTTAGTAATATCGGAAAACTCGGAAAAACCGAATTTATTTTATAACCCCGGTTAGTGTTCAAATATCCTTAATCCTAACTACCAGAGGCCCTGCTTTTTGGAAAATGTGAATGATTTTCCGTTCACACAGGCCTAGACCAACTCAAATTTATTTTCCGCTAGTGGTTCCGCCGTTTAGTAATATCGGAAAACTCGGAAAAACCGAATTTATTTCATAACCCAGGTTATGTGTTCAAATATCCTTAATCCTAACTACCATAGGCCTAACTTTCTGGAAAATGTGAATGATTTTCCGTTCACACAGGCCTAGACCAACTCAAATTAATTTTCCGCCAGTGGTTCCGCCGTTTAGTAATATCGGAAAACTCGGAAAAACCGAATTTATTTCATAACCCCGGTTATGTGTTCAAATATCCTTAATCCTAACTACCCAGAGGCCCTACTTTTTGGAAAATATGAATGATTTTCCGTTCACACAGGCCTAGACCAACTCAAATTTATTTTCCGTTAGTGGTTTCGCCGTTTAGTAATATCGGAAAACTCGGAAAAACCGAATTTATTTTATAACCCCGGTTATGTGTTCAAATATCCTTAATCCTAACTACCAGAGGCCCTACTTTTTGGAAAATATGAATAATTTTTCGTTCACACAGATTTGACCAACTCAAATTTATTTTCTGCTAGTGGTTCCGCCGTTTAGTAATATCGGAAAACTCGGAATTTATTTCATAACCCCGGTTAGTGTTCAAATATCCTTAATCCTAACTACCAGAGGCCCTACTTTTTGGAAAATGTGAATGATTTTCCGTTCACAAAGGTTTAACCAAACTCAAATTTATTTTTCGCCAGTGGTTCCGCCGTTTAGTAATATCGGAAAACTCGGAAAACCCGAATTTATTTCACAACTCCGGTTATGTGTTCAAATATCCTTAATCCTAACTACCAGAGGCCCTACGTTTTGGAAAATGTGAATGATTTTCCGTTCTTACAGGCCAAGACCAACACAAATTTATTTTCCGCTAGTGGTTCCGCCGTTTAGTAATATCGGAAAACTCGGAAAAACCGAATTTATTTCATAACCCCGGTTATGTGTTCAAATATCCTTAATCCTAACTACCAGAGGCCCTTCTTTTTGGAAAATGTGAATGATTTTCCGTCCACACAGGCCTAGACCAACTCAAATTTATTTTCTGCTAGTGGTTCCGCCGTTTAGTAATATCGGAAAACTCGGAAAAACCGAATTTATTTTATAATCCCGGTTATGTGTTCAAATATCCTTAATCCTAACTACCAGAGTCCCTACTTTTTGGAAAATGTGAATGATTTTCCGTTCACACAGGCCTAGACCAACTCAAATTTATTTTCTTTTAGTAGTTCCGCCGTTTAGTAATATCGGAAAACTCGGAAAAACCGAAATTATTTCATAACTCCGGTTATCTGTTCAAATATCCTTAATCCTAACTACCAGAGGCCCTTCTTTTTTGGAAAATGTGAATGATTTTCCGTTCACACAGGCTTAGACCAACTCAAATTTATTTTCTGCTAGTGGTTCCGCCGTTTAGTAATATCGGAAAATTCGGAAAACGCGAATTTATTTCATAACCCCGGTTATGTGTTCAAATATCCTTAATCCTAACTACCAGAGGCCCTACTTTTTGGAAAATGTGAATGATTTTCCGTTCACACAGGCCTAGATCAACCTAAAATTTATTTTTTGCTAGTGGTTCTGCCGTTTAGTAATATCGGAAAACTCGAAAAAACCGAATTTATTTCATAACCCCGGTTATGTGTTCAAATATCCTTAATCCTAACTACCAGAGGCCCTACTTTTTGGAAAATGTGAATGATTTTCCGTTCACACAGGCCTAGACCAACTCAAATTAATTTTCCGCTAGTGGTTCTGCCGTTTAGTAATACCGGAAAACTCAGAAAAATCGAATTTATTTCATAATCCCGGTTATGTGTTCAAATATCCTTAATCCTGACTACCAGAGGCCCTACTTTTTGGAAAATTTGAATGATTTTCCGTTCACACAGGCCTAGACCAACTCAAATTAATTTTCCGCTAGTGGTTCCGCCGTTTAGTAATATCGGAAAACTCGGAAAAACCGAATTTATTTCATAATCCCGGTTATATGTTCAAATATTCTTAATCCTAACTACTAGAGGCCCTACTTTTTGGAAAATGTGAATGATTTTCCGTTCACACAGGTTTAAACCAACTTAAATTTATTTTTCGCCAGTGGTTCCGCCGTTTAGTAATATCGGAAAACTCGGAAAACCTGAGTTTATTTCACAACTCCGGTTATGTGTTCAAATATCCTTAATCCTAACTACCAGAGGCCCTACGTTTTGGACAATGTGAATGATTTTCCGTTTATACAGGTCCAGACCAACTCAAATTTATTTTCCGCTAGTGGTTCCGCCGTTTAGTAATATCGGAAAACTCGGAAAAACCGAATTTATTTCATAACCCCGGTTATGTGTTCAAATATCCTTAATCCTAACTACCAGAGGCCCTACTTTTTGGAAAATGTGAATGATTTTCCGTTCGCACAGGCCAAGACCAACTCAAATTTATTTTCTGCTAGTGGTTCCGCCGTTTAGTAATATCGGAAAACTCGGAAAAACCGAAATTATTTCATAACTCCGGTTATCTGTTCAAATATCCTTAATCCTAACTACCAGAGGCCCTTCTTTTTTGGAAAATGTGAATGATTTTCCGTTCACACAGGCTTAGACCAATTAAAATTTTTTTTCTGCTAGTGGTTCCGCCGTTTAGTAATATCGGAAAATTTGGAAAACCGAATTTATTTCATAACCCCGGTTGTGTTCAAATATCCTTAATCCTAACTACCAGAGGCCCTACTTTTTGGAAAATGTGAATGATTTTCTGTTCACACAGGCCTAGATCAACCTAAAATTTATTTTTTGCTAGTGGTTCTGCCGTTTAGTAATATCGGAAAACTCGGAAAAACCGAATTTATTTCATAACCCCGGTTATGTGTTCAAATACCCTTAATCCTAACTACCAGAGGCCCTACTTTTTGGAAAATGTGAATGATTTTCCGTTCACACAGGCCTAGACCAACTCAAATTAATTTTCCGCTAGTGGTTCCGCCGTTTAGTAATATCGGAAAACTCGGAAAAACCGAATTTATTTTATAATCCCTGTTATGTGTTCAAATATCCTTAATCCTGACTACCAGAGGCCCTACTTTTTGGAAAATTTGAATGATTTTCCGTTCACACAGGCCTAGACCAACTCAAATTAATTTTCCGCTAGTGGTTCCGCCGTTTAGTAATATCGGAAATCTCGGAAAAACCGAATTTATTTCATAACCCAGGTTATGTGTTCAAATATCCTTAATCCTAACTACCAGAGGCCCTAATTTCTGGAAAATGTGAATGATTTTCCGTTCACACAGGCCTAGACCAACTCAAATTTATTTTCTTTTAGTAGTTCCGCCGTTTAGTAATATCGGAAAACTCGGAAAAACCGAAATTATTTCATAACTCCGGTTATCTGTTCAAATATCCTTAATCCTAACTACCAGAGGCCCTTCTTTTTTGGAAAATGTGAATGATTTTCCGTTCACACAGGCTTAGACCAACTCAAATTTATTTTCTGCTAGTGGTTCCGCCGTTTAGTAATATCGGAAAATTCGGAAAACGCGAATTTATTTCATAACCCCGGTTATGTGTTCAAATATCCTTAATCCTAACTACCAGAGGCCCTACTTTTTGGAAAATGTGAATGATTTTCCGTTCACACAGGCCTAGATCAACCTAAAATTTATTTTTTGCTAGTGGTTCTGCCGTTTAGTAATATCGGAAAACTCGAAAAAACCGAATTTATTTCATAACCCCGGTTATGTGTTCAAATATCCTTAATCCTAACTACCAGAGGCCCTACTTTTTGGAAAATGTGAATAATTTTCCGTTCACACAGGCCTAGACCAACTCAAATTAATTTTCCGCTAGTGGTTCTGCCGTTTAGTAATACCGGAAAACTCAGAAAAATCGAATTTATTTCATAATCCCGGTTATGTGTTCAAATATCCTTAATCCTGACTACCAGAGGCCCTACTTTTTGGAAAATTTGAATGATTTTCCGTTCACACAGGCCTAGACCAACTCAAATTAATTTTCCGCTAGTGGTTCCGCCGTTTAGTAATATCGGAAAACTCGGAAAAACCGAATTTATTTCATAATCCCGGTTATATGTTCAAATATTCTTAATCCTAACTACCAGAGGCCCTACTTTTTCGAAAATGTGAATGATTTTCCGTTCACACAGTTTTAAACCAACTTAAATTTATTTTTCGCCAGTGGTTCCGCCGTTTAGTAATATCGGAAAACTCGGAAAACCTGAGATTATTTCACAACTCCGGTTATGTGTTCAAATATCCTTAATCCTAACTACCAGAGGCCCTACGTTTTGGAAAATGTGAATGATTTTCCGTTCATACAGGTCCAGACCAACTCAAATTTATTTTCCGCTAGTGGTTCCGCCGTTTAGTAATATCGGAAAACTCGGAAAAACCGAATTTATTTCATAACCCCGGTTATGTGTTCAAATATCCTTAATCCTAACTACCAGAGGCCCTACTTTTTGGAAAATGTGAATGATTTTCCGTTCACACAGGCCAAGACCAACTCAAATTTATTTTCTGCTAGTGGTTCCGCCGTTTAGTAATATCGGAAAACTCGGAAAAACCGAAATTATTTCATAACTCCGGTTATCTGTTCAAATATCCTTAATCCTAACTACCAGAGGCCCTTCTTTTTTGGAAAATGTGAATGATTTTCCGTTCACACAGGCTTAGACCAATTAAAATTTATTTTCTGCTAGTGGTTCCGCCGTTTAGTAATATCGGAAAATTCGGAAAACCGAATTTATTTCATAACCCCGGTTATGTGTTCAAATATCCTTAATCCTAACTACCAGAGGCCCTACTTTTTGGAAAATGTGAATGATTTTCCGTTCACACAGGCCTAGACCAACTCAAATTAATTTTCCGCTAGTGGTTCCGCCGTTTAGTAATATCGGAAAACTCGGAAAAACCGAATTTATTTTATAATCCCTGTTATGTGTTCAAATATCCTTAATCCTGACTACCAGAGGCCCTACTTTTTGGAAAATTTGAATGATTTTCCGTTCACACAGGCCTAGACCAACTCAAATTAATTTTCCGCTAGTGGTTCCGCCGTTTAGTAATATCGGAAAACTCGGAAAAACCGAATTTATTTCATAACCCAGGTTATGTGTTCAAATATCCTTAATCCTAACTACCAGAGGCCCTACTTTCTGGAAAATGTGAATGATTTTCCGTTCACACAGGCCTAGACCAACTCAAATTAATTTTCCGCCAGTGGTTCCGCCGTTTAGTAATATCGGAAAACTCGGAAAAACCGAATTTATTTCATAACCCCGGTTATGTGTTCAAATATCCTTAATCCTAACTACCAGAGGCCCTTCTTTTTGGAAAATATGAATGATTTTCCATTCACACAGGCCTAGACCAACTCAAATTTATTTTCCGTTAGTGGTTCCGCCGTTTAGTAATATCGGAAAACTCGGAAAAACCGAATTTATTTTATAACCCCGGTTATGTGTTCAAATATCCTTAATCCTAACTACCAGAGGCCCTACTTTTTGGAAAATGTGAATGATTTTCCGTTCACACAGGCCTAGATCAACCTAAAATTTATTTTTTGCTAGTGGTTCTGCCGTTTAGTAATATCGGAAAACTCGGAAAAACCGAATTTATTTCATAACCCCGGTTATGTGTTCAAATATCCTTAATCCTAACTACCAGAGGCCCTACTTTTTGGAAAATGTGAATGATTTTCCGTTCACACAGGCCTAGACCAACTCAAATTAATTTTCCGCTAGTGGTTCCGCCGTTTAGTAATATCGGAAAACTCGGAAAAACCGAATTTATTTTATAATCCCTGTTATGTGTTCAAATATCCTTAATCCTGACTACCAGAGGCCCTACTTTTTGGAAAATTTGAATGATTTTCCGTTCACACAGGCCTAGACCAACTCAAATTAATTTTCCGCTAGTGGTTCCGCCGTTTAGTAATATCGGAAAACTCGGAAAAACCGAATTTATTTCATAACCCCGGTTATGTGTTCAAATATCCTTAATCCTAACTACCAGAGGCCCTACTTTCTGGAAAATGTGAATGATTTTCCGTTCACACAGGCCTAGACCAACTCAAATTTATTTTCTTTTAGTAGTTCCGCCGTTTAGTAATATCGGAAAACTCGGAAAAACCGAAATTATTTCATAACTCCGGTTATCTGTTCAAATATCCTTAATCCTAACTACCAGAGGCCCTTCTTTTTTGGAAAATGTGAATGATTTTCCGTTCACACAGGCTTAGACCAACTCAAATTTATTTTCTGCTAGTGGTTCCGCCGTTTAGTAATATCGGAAAATTCGGAAAACGCGAATTTATTTCATAACCCCGGTTATGTGTTCAAATATCCTTAATCCTAACTACCAGAGGCCCTACTTTTTGGAAAATGTGAATGATTTTCCGTTCACACAGGCCTAGATCAACCTAAAATTTATTTTTTGCTAGTGGTTCTGCCGTTTAGTAATATCGGAAAACTCGGAAAAACCGAATTTATTTCATAACCCCGGTTATGTGTTCAAATATCCTTAATCCTAACTACCAGAGGCCCTACTTTTTGGAAAATGTGAATAATTTTCCGTTCACACAGGCCTAGACCAACTCAAATTAATTTTCCGCTAGTGGTTCTGCCGTTTAGTAATACCGGAAAACTCAGAAAAATCGAATTTATTTCATAATCCCGGTTATGTGTTCAAATATCCTTAATCCTGACTACCAGAGGCCCTACTTTTTGGAAAATTTGAATGATTTTCCGTTCACACAGGCCTAGACCAACTCAAATTAATTTTCCGCTAGTGGTTCCGCCGTTTAGTAATATCGGAAAACTCGGAAAAACCGAATTTATTTCATAATCCCGGTTATATGTTCAAATATTCTTAATCCTAACTACCAGAGGCCCTACTTTTTCGAAAATGTGAATGATTTTCCGTTCACACAGGTTTAAACCAACTTAAATTTATTTTTCGCCAGTGGTTCCGCCGTTTAGTAATATCGGAAAACTCGGAAAACCTGAGTTTATTTCACAACTCCGGTTATGTGTTCAAATATCCTTAATCCTAACTACCAGAGGCCCTACGTTTTGGAAAATGTGAATGATTTTCCGTTCATACAGGTCCAGACCAACTCAAATTTATTTTCCGCTAGTGGTTCCGCCGTTTAGTAATATCGGAAAACTCGGAAAAACCGAATTTATTTCATAACCCCGGTTGTGTTCAAATATCCTTAATCCTAACTACCAGAGGCCCTACTTTTTGGAAAATGTGAATGATTTTCCGTTCACACAGGCCAAGACCAACTCAAATTTATTTTCTGCTAGTGGTTCCGCCGTTTAGTAATATCGGAAAACTCGGAAAAACCGAAATTATTTCATAACTCCGGTTATCTGTTCAAATATCCTTAATCCTAACTACCAGTGGCCCTTCTTTTTTGGAAAATGTGAATGATTTTCCGTTCACACAGGCTTAGACCAATTAAAATTTATTTTCTGCTAGTGGTTCCGCCGTTTAGTAATATCGGAAAATTCGGAAAACCGAATTTATTTCATAACCCCGGTTGTGTTCAAATATCCTTAATCCTAACTACCAGAGGCCCTACTTTTTGGAAAATGTGAATGATTTTCCGTTCACACAGGCCTAGATCAACCTAAAATTTATTTTTTGCTAGTGGTTCTGCCGTTTAGTAATATCGGAAAACTCGGAAAAACCGAATTTATTTCATAACCCCGGTTATGTGTTCAAATATCCTTAATCCTAACTACCAGAGGCCCTACTTTTTGGAAAATGTGAATGATTTTCCGTTCACACAGGCCTAGACCAACTCAAATTAATTTTCCGCTAGTGGTTCCGCCGTTTAGTAATATCGGAAAACTCGGAAAAACCGAATTTATTTTATAATCCCTGTTATGTGTTCAAATATCCTTAATCCTGACTACCAGAGGCCCTACTTTTTGGAAAATTTGAATGATTTTCCGTTCACACAGGCCTAGACCAACTCAAATTAATTTTCCGCTAGTGGTTCCGCCGTTTAGTAATATCGGAAAACTCGGAAAAACCGAATTTATTTCATAACCCAGGTTATGTGTTCAAATATCCTTAATCCTAACTACCAGAGGCCCTACTTTCTGGAAAATGTGAATGATTTTCCGTTCACACAGGCCTAGACCAACTCAAATTAATTTTCCGCCAGTGGTTCCGCCGTTTAGTAATATCGGAAAACTCGGAAAAACCGAATTTATTTCATAACCCCGGTTATGTGTTCAAATATCCTTAATCCTAACTACCAGAGGCCCTTCTTTTTGGAAAATATGAATGATTTTCCGTTCACACAGGCCTAGACCAACTCAAATTTATTTTCCGTTAGTGGTTCCGCCGTTTAGTAATATCGGAAAACTCGGAAAAACCGAATTTATTTTATAACCCCGGTTATGTGTTCAAATATCCTTAATCCTAACTACCAGAGGCCCTACTTTTTGGAAAATGTGAATGATTTTCCGTTCACACAGGCCTAGATCAACCTAAAATTTATTTTTTGCTAGTGGTTCTGCCGTTTAGTAATATCGGAAAACTCGGAAAAACCGAATTTATTTCATAACCCCGGTTATGTGTTCAAATATCCTTAATCCTAACTACCAGAGGCCCTACTTTTTGGAAAATGTGAATGATTTTCCGTTCACACAGGCCTAGACCAACTCAAATTAATTTTCCGCTAGTGGTTCCGCCTTTTAGTAATATCGGAAAACTCGGAAAAACCGAATTTATTTTATAATCCCTGTTATGTGTTCAAATATCCTTAATCCTGACTACCAGAGGCCCTACTTTTTGGAAAATTTGAATGATTTTCCATTCACACAGGCCTAGACCAACTCAAATTAATTTTCCGCTAGTGGTTCCGCCGTTTAGTAATATCGGAAAACTCGGAAAAACCGAATTTATTTCATAACCCAGGTTATGTGTTCAAATATCCTTAATCCTAACTACCAGAGGCCCTACTTTCTGGAAAATGTGAATGATTTTCCGTTCACACAGGCCTAGACCAACTCAAATTTATTTTCTTTTAGTAGTTCCGCCGTTTAGTAATATCGGAAAACTCGGAAAAACCGAAATTATTTCATAACTCCGGTTATCTGTTCAAATATCCTTAATCCTAACTACCAGAGGCCCTTCTTTTTTGGAAAATGTGAATGATTTTCCGTTCACACAGGCTTAGACCAACTCAAATTTATTTTCTGCTAGTGGTTCCGCCGTTTAGTAATATCGGAAAATTCGGAAAACGCGAATTTATTTCATAACCCCGGTTATGTGTTCAAATATCCTTAATCCTAACTACCAGAGGCCCTACTTTTTGGAAAATGTGAATGATTTTCCGTTCACACAGGCCTAGATCAACCTAAAATTTATTTTTTGCTAGTGGTTCTGCCGTTTAGTAATATCGGAAAACTCGGAAAAACCGAATTTATTTCATAACCCCGGTTATGTGTTCAAATATCCTTAATCCTAACTACCAGAGGCCCTACTTTTTGGAAAATGTGAATAATTTTCCGTTCACACAGGCCTAGACCAACTCAAATTAATTTTCCGCTAGTGGTTCTGCCGTTTAGTAATACCGGAAAACTCAGAAAAATCGAATTTATTTCATAATCCCGGTTATGTGTTCAAATATCCTTAATCCTGACTACCAGAGGCCCTACTTTTTGGAAAATTTGAATGATTTTCCGTTCACACAGGCCTAGACCAACTCAAATTAATTTTCCGCTAGTGGTTCCGCCGTTTAGTAATATCGGAAAACTCGGAAAAACCGAATTTATTTCATAATCCCGGTTATATGTTCAAATATTCTTAATCCTAACTACCAGAGGCCCTACTTTTTCGAAAATGTGAATGATTTTCCGTTCACACAGGTTTAAACCAACTTAAATTTATTTTTCGCCAGTGGTTCCGCCGTTTAGTAATATCGGAAAACTCGGAAAACCTGAGTTTATTTCACAACTCCGGTTATGTGTTCAAATATCCTTAATCCTAACTACCAGAGGCCCTACGTTTTGGAAAATGTGAATGATTTTCCGTTCATACAGGTCCAGACCAACTCAAATTTATTTTCCGCTAGTGGTTCCGCCGTTTAGTAATATCGGAAAACTCGGAAAAACCGAATTTATTTCATAACCCCGGTTGTGTTCAAATATCCTTAATCCTAACTACCAGAGGCCCTACTTTTTGGAAAATGTGAATGATTTTCCGTTCACACAGGCCAAGACCAACTCAAATTTATTTTCTGCTAGTGGTTCCGCCGTTTAGTAATATCGGAAAACTCGGAAAAACCGAAATTATTTCATAACTCCGGTTATCTGTTCAAATATCCTTAATCCTAACTACCAGTGGCCCTTCTTTTTTGGAAAATGTGAATGATTTTCCGTTCACACAGGCTTAGACCAATTAAAATTTATTTTCTGCTAGTGGTTCCGCCGTTTAGTAATATCGGAAAATTCGGAAAACCGAATTTATTTCATAACCCCGGTTGTGTTCAAATATCCTTAATCCTAACTACCAGAGCCCCTACTTTTTGGAAAATGTGAATGATTTTCCGTTCACACAGGCCTAGATCAACCTAAAATTTATTTTTTGCTAGTGGTTCTGCCGTTTAGTAATATCGGAAAACTCGGAAAAACCGAATTTATTTCATAACCCCGGTTATGTGTTCAAATATCCTTAATCCTAACTACCAGAGGCCCTACTTTTTGGAAAATGTGAATGATTTTCCGTTCACACAGGCCTAGACCAACTCAAATTAATTTTCCGCTAGTGGTTCCGCCGTTTAGTAATATCGGAAAACTCGGAAAAACCGAATTTATTTTATAATCCCTGTTATGTGTTCAAATATCCTTAATCCTGACTACCAGAGGCCCTACTTTTTGGAAAATTTGAATGATTTTCCGTTCACACAGGCCTAGACCAACTCAAATTAATTTTCCGCTAGTGGTTCCGCCGTTTAGTAATATCGGAAAACTCGGAAAAACCGAATTTATTTCATAACCCAGGTTATGTGTTCAAATATCCTTAATCCTAACTACCAGAGGCCCTACTTTCTGGAAAATGTGAATGATTTTCCGTTCACACAGGCTTAGACCAACTCAAATTAATTTTCCGCCAGTGGTTCCGCCGTTTAGTAATATCGGAAAACTCGGAAAAACCGAATTTATTTCATAACCCCGGTTATGTGTTCAAATATCCTTAATCCTAACTACCAGAGGCCCTTCTTTTTGGAAAATATGAATGATTTTCCGTTCACACAGGCCTAGACCAACTCAAATTTATTTTCCGTTAGTGGTTCCGCCGTTTAGTAATATCGGAAAACTCGGAAAAACCGAATTTATTTTATAACCCCGGTTATGTGTTCAAATATCCTTAATCCTAACTACCAGAGGCCCTACTTTTTGGAAAATGTGAATAATTTTTCGTTCACACAGATCTGACCAACTCAAATTTATTTTCTGCTAGTGGTTCCGCCGTTTAGTAATATCGGAAAACTCGGAATTTATTTCATAACCCCGGTTAGTGTTCAAATATCCTTAATCCTAACTACCAGAGGCCCTACTTTTTGGAAAATGTGAATGATTTTCCGTTCACACAGGCCAAGACCAACTCAAATTTATTTTCTGCTAGTGGTTCCGCCGTTTAGTAATATCGGAAAACTCGGAAAACCCGAAATTATTTCATAACTCCGGTTATCTGTTCAAATATCCTTAATCCTAACTACCAGTGGCCCTTCTTTTTTGGAAAATGTGAATGATTTTCCGTTCACACAGGCTTAGACCAATTAAAATTTATTTTCTGCTAGTGGTTCCGCCGTTTAGTAATATCGGAAAATTCGGAAAACCGAATTTATTTCATAACCCCGGTTGTGTTCAAATATCCTTAATCCTAACTACCAGAGGCCCTACTTTTTGGAAAATGTGAATGATTTTCCGTTCACACAGGCCTAGATCAACCTAAAATTTATTTTTTGCTAGTGGTTCTGCCGTTTAGTAATATCGGAAAACTCGGAAAAACCGAATTTATTTCATAACCCCGGTTATGTGTTCAAATATCCTTAATCCTAACTACCAGAGGCCCTACTTTTTGGAAAATGTGAATGATTTTCCGTTCACACAGGCCTAGACCAACTCAAATTAATTTTCCGCTAGTGGTTCCGCCGTTTAGTAATATCGGAAAACTCGGAAAAACCGAATTTATTTTATAATCCCTGTTATGTGTTCAAATATCCTTAATCCTGACTACCAGAGGCCCTACTTTTTGGAAAATTTGAATTATTTTCCGTTCACACAGGCCTAGACCAACTCAAATTAATTTTCCGCTAGTGGTTCCGCCGTTTAGTAATATCGGAAAACTCGGAAAAACCGAATTTATTTCATAACCCAGGTTATGTGTTCAAATATCCTTAATCCTAACTACCAGAGGCCCTACTTTCTGGAAAATGTGAATGATTTTCCGTTCACACAGGCTTAGACCAACTCAAATTAATTTTCCGCCAGTGGTTCCGCCGTTTAGTAATATCGGAAAACTCGGAAAAACCGAATTTATTTCATAACCCCGGTTATGTGTTCAAATATCCTTAATCCTAACTACCAGAGGCCCTTCTTTTTGGAAAATATGAATGATTTTCCGTTCACACAGGCCTAGACCAACTCAAATTTATTTTCCGTTAGTGGTTCCGCCGTTTAGTAATATCGGAAAACTCGGAAAAACCGAATTTATTTTATAACCCCGGTTATGTGTTCAAATATCCTTAATCCTAACTACCAGAGGCCCTACTTTTTGGAAAATGTGAATAATTTTTCGTTCACACAGATTTGACCAACTCAAATTTATTTTCTGCTAGTGGTTCCGCCGTTTAGTAATATCGGAAAACTCGGAATTTATTTCATAACCCCGGTTAGTGTTCAAATATCCTTAATCCTAACTACCAGAGGCCCTACTTTTTGGAAAATGTGAATGATTTTCCGTTCACACAGATTTAAACCAACTCAAATTTATTTTTCGCCAGTGGTTCCGCCGTTTAGTAATATCGGAAAACTCGGAAAAACCGAATTTATTTCATAACCCCGGTTATGTGTTCAAATATCATTAATCCTAACTACCAGAGGACCTACTTTTTGGAAAATGTGAATGATTTTCCATCCACACAGGCCTAGACCAACTCAAATTTATTTTCTGCTAGTGGTTCGGCCGTTTAGTAATATCGGAAAACTCGGAAAACCCGAATTAATTTCATAATCCCGGTTATGTGTTCAAATATCCTTAATCCTAACTACCAGAGTCCCTACTTTTTGGAAAATGTGAATGATTTTCCGTTCACACAGGCCTAGACCAACTCAAATTTATTTTCTGCTAGTAGTTCCGCCGTTTAGTAATATCGGAAAACTCGGAAAAACCGAAATTATTTCATAATCCCGGTTATCTGTTCAAATATCCTTAATCCTAACTACCAGAGGCCCTTCTTTTTTGGAAAATGTGAATGATTTTCCGTTCACACAGGCTTAGACCAACTAAAATTTATTTTCTGCTAGTGGTTCCGCCGTTTAGTAATATCGGAAAACTCGGAAAAACCGAATTTATTTCATAACCCCGGTTATGTGTTCAAATATCCTTAATCCTAACTACCAGAGGCCCTACTTTTTGGAAAATGTGAATGATTTTCCGTTCACACAGGCCTAGACCAACTCAAATTTATTTTCCGCTAGTGGTTTTGCCGTTTAGTAATATCGGAAAACTCGGAAAAATCGAATTTATTTCATAATCCCGGTTATGTGTTCAAATATCCTTAATCCTGACTACCAGAGGCCCTACTTTTTGGAAAATTTGAATGATTTTCCGTTCACACAGGCCTAGACCAACTCAAATTAATTTTCCGCTAGTGGTTCCGCCGTTTAGTAATATCGGAAAACTCGGAAAAACCGAATTTATTTCATAATCCCGGTTATGTGTTCAAATATCCTTAATCCTAACTACCAGAGGCCCTACTTTTTGGAAAATGTGAAAGATTTTTCGTTCACACAGACCTAGACCAACTCAAATTTATTTTCTGCTAGTGGTTCCGCCGTTTAGTAATATCGGAAAACTCGGAAAAACCGAATTTATTTCATAACCCCGGTTAGTGTTCAAATATCCTTAATCCTAACTACCAGAGGCCCTACTTTTTGGAAAATGTGAATGATTTTCCGATCTTGCAGGCCTAGGCCAACTCAAATTTATTTTCCGCTAGTGGTTCCGCCGTTTAGTAATATCGGAAAACTCGGAAAAACCGAATTTATTTCATAACCCAGGTTATGTGTTCAAATATCCTTAATCCTAACTACCAGAGGCCCTACTTTTTCGAAAGTGTGAATGATTTTCCGTTCACACAGGCCTAGACTAACTCAAATTAATTTTCCGCTAGTGGTTCCGCCGTTTAGTAATATCGGAAAACTCGGAAAACCCGAATTTATTTCATAATCCCGGTTATATGTTCAAATATCCTTAATCTTAACTACCAGAGGCCCTACTTTTTGGAAAATGTGAATGATTTTCCGTTCACACAGGCCTATATCAACTCAAATTTATTTTCCGCTAGTGGTTCCACCGTTTAGTAATATCGGAAAACTCGGAAAAACCGAATTTATTTCATAATCCCGGTTATGTGTTCAAATATCCTTAATCCTAACTACCAGAGACCCTACTTTTTGGAAAATGTGAATGATTTTCCGTTCACACAGGCCTAGACCAACTCAAATTTATTTTCTGCTAGTGGTTCCGCCGTTTAGTAATATCGGAAAACTCGGAAAACCCGAATTTATTTCATAATCCCGATTATGTGTTCAAATATCCTTAATCCTAACTACCAGAGGCCCTACTTTTTGGAAAATGTGAATGATTTTCCGTTCACACAGGTCTAGACAAGCTCAAATTTATTTTTCGCTAGTGGTTCCACCGTTTAGTAATATCGGAAAACTCGGAAAACCCGAATTTATTTCATAACCCCGGTTATGTGTTCAAATATCCTTAATCCTAACTATCAGAGGCCCCACTTTTTGGAAAATGTGAATGATTTTTCGTTCACACAGGCCTAGACCAACTCAAATTAGTTTTCCGCTAGTGGTTCCGCCGTTTAGTAATATCGGAAAACTCGGAAAAACCGAATTTATTTCATAATCCCGGTTATGTGTTCAAATATCCTTAATCCTAACTACCCAGAGGCCCTACTTTTTGGAAAATGTCAATGAATTTTCATTCGCACAGGCCTAGACTAACTCAAATTAATTTTCCGCTAGTGGTTCCGCCGTTTAGTAATATCGGAAAACTCGGAAAAACCGAATTTATTTCATAACCCCGGTTAAATGTTCAAATATCCTTAATCTTAACTACCAGAGGCCCTACCTTTTGGAAAATGTGAATGATTTTCCGTTCACACAGGCCTATATCAACTCAAATTTATTTTCCGCTAGTGGTTCCACCGTTTAGTAATATCGGAAAACTCGGAAAAACCGAATTTATTTCATAATCCCGGTTATGTGTTCAAATATCCTTAATCATAACTACCAGAGACCCTACTTTTTGGAAAATGTGAATGATTTTCCGTTCACACAGGCCTAGACCAACTCAAATTTATTTTCTGCTAGTGGTTCCGGCGTTTAGTAATATCGGAAAACTCGGAAAACCCGAATTTATTTCATAACCCCGGTTATGTGTTCAAATATCCTTAATCCTAACTACCAGAGGCCCTACTTTTTAGAAAATGTGAATGATTTTCCGTTCACACAGGTCTAGACAAACTCAAATTTATTTTTCGCTAGTGGTTCCACCGTTTAGTAATATCGGAAAACTCGGAAAACCCGAATTTATTTCATAACCCCGGTTATGTGTTCAAATATCCTTAATCCTAACTATCAGAGGCCCCACTTTTTGGAAAATGTGAATGATTTTCCGTTCACACAGGCTTAGACCAATTAAAATTTATTTTCTGCTAGTGGTTCCGCCGTTTAGTAATATCGGAAAACGCGAATTTATTTCATAACCCCGGTTGTGTTCAAATATCCTTAATCCTAACTACCAGAGGCCCTACTTTTTGGAAAATGTGAATGATTTTCCGTTCACAGAGGCCTAGATCAACCTAAAATTTATTTTTTGCTAGTGGTTCTGCCGTTTAGTAATATCGGAAAACTCGGAAAAACCGAATTTATTTCATAACCCCGGTTATGTGTTCAAATATCCTTAATCCTAACTACCAGAGGGACTACTTTTTGGAAAATGTGAATGATTTTCCGTTTACACAGGCCTAGACCAACTCAAATTAATTTTCCGCTAGTGGTTCCGCCGTTTAGTAATATCGGAAAACTCGGAAAAACCGAATTTATTTTATAATCCCTGTTATGTGTTCAAATATCCTTAATCCTGACTACCAGAGGCCCTACTTTTTGGAAAATTTGAATGATTTTCCGTTCACACAGGCCTAGACCAACTCAAATTAATTTTCCGCTAGTGGTTCCACCGTTTAGTAATATCGGAAAACTCGGAAAAACCGAATTTATTTCATAACCCAGGTTATGTGTTCAAATATCCTTAATCCTAACTACCAGAGGCCTAACTTTCTGGAAAATGTGAAAAATTTTCCGTTCACACAGGCCTAGACCAACTCAAATTAATTGTTCGCCAGTGGTTCCGCCGTTTAGTAATATCGGAAAACTCGGAAAAACCGAATTTATTTCATAACCCCGGTTATGTGTTCAAATATCCTTAATCCTAACTACCAGAGGCCCTACTTTTTGGAAAATATGAATGATTTTCCGTTCACACAGGGCTAGACCAACTCAAATTTATTTTCCGTTAGTGGTTCCGCCGTTTAGTAATATCGGAAAACTCGGAAAAACCGAATTTATTTTATAACCCCGGTTATGTGTTCAAATATCCTTAATCCTAACTACCAGAGGCCCTACTTTTTGGAAAATGTGAATAATTTTTCGTTCACACAGATTTGACCAACTCAAATTTATTTTCTGCTAGTGGTTCCGCCGTTTAGTAATATCGGAAAACTCGGAATTTATTTCATAACCCCGGTTAGTGTTCAAATATCCTTAATCCTAACTACCAGAGGCCCTACTTTTTGGAAAATGTGAATGATTTTCCGTTCACACAGGTTTAAACCAACTCAAATTTATTTTTCGCCAGTGGTTCCGCCGTTTAGTAATATCGGAAAACTCGGAAAACCTGAGTTTATTTCACAACTCCGGTTATGTGTTCAAATATCCTTAATCCTAACTACCAGAGGCCCTACGTTTTGGAAAATGTGAATGATTTTCCGTTCATACAGGTCCAGACCAACTCAAATTTATTTTCCGCTAGTGGTTTCGCCGTTTAGTAATATCGGAAAACTCGGAAAAACCGAATTTATTTCATAACCCCGGTTATGTGTTCAAATATCCTTAATCCTAACTACCAGAGGACCTACTTTTTGGAAAATGTGAATGATTTTCCGTCCACACAGGCCAAGAACAACTCAAATTTATTTTCCGCTAGTGGTTCCGCCGTTTAGTAATATCGGAAAACTCGGAAAAACCGAATTAATTTTATAATCCCGGTTATGTGTTCAAATATCCTTAATCCTAACTACCAGAGTCCCTACTTTTTGGAAAATGTGAATGATTTTCCGTTCACACAGGCCTAGACCAACTCAAATTTATTTTCTGCTAGTAGTTCCCGCCGTTTAGTAATATCGGAAAACTCGGAAAAACCGAAATTATTTCATAACTCCGGTTATCTGTTCAAATATCCTTAATCCGAACTACCAGAGGCCCTACTTTTTTGGAAAATGCGAATGATTTTCCGTTCACACAGGCTTAGACCAACTCAAATTTATTTTCTGCTAGTGGTTCCGCCGTTTAGTAATATCGGAAAATTCGGAAAACGCGGATTTATTTCATAACCCAGGTTATGTGTTCAAATATCCTTAATCCTAACTACCAGAGGCCCTACTTTTTGGAAAATGTGAATGATTTTCCGTTCACACAGGCCTATATCAACTCAAATTTATTTTTTGCTAGTGGTTCTGCCGTTTAGTAATATCGGAAAACTCGGAAAAACCGAATTTATTTCATAACCCCGGTTATGTGTTCAAATATCCTTAATCTTAACTACCAGAGGCCCTACTTTTTGGAAAATGTGAATGATTTTCCGTTCACACAGGCCTAGACCAACTCAAATTAATTTTCCGCTAGTGGTTCTGCCGTTTAGTAATATCGGAAAACTCGGAAAAATCGAATTTATTTCATAATCCCGGTTATGTGTTCAAATATCCTTAATCCTGACTACCAGAGGCCCTACTTTTTGGAAAATTGGAATGATTTTTCGTTCACACAGGCCTAGACCAACTCAAATTAATTTTCTGCTAGTGGTTCCGCCGTTTAGTAATATCGGAAAACTCGGAAAAACCGAATTTATTTCATAATCCCGGTTATGTGTTCAAATATCCTTAATCCTAACTACCAGAGGCCCTACTTTTTGGAAAATGTGAATAATTTTTCGTTCACACAGACCTAGACCAACTCAAATTTATTTTCCGCTAGTGGTTCCGCCGTTTAGTAATATCGGAAAACTCGGAATTTATTTCATAACCCCGGTTAGTGTTCAAATATCCTTAATCCTAACTACCAGAGGCCCTACTTTTTGGAAAATGTGAATGATTTTCCGATCACGCAGGCCTAGGCCAACTCAAATTTATTTTCCGCTAGTGGTTCCGCCGTTTAGTAATATCGGAAAACTCGGAAAAACCGAATTTATTTCATAACCCCGGTTAGTGTTCAAATATCCTTAATCCTAACTACCAGAGGCCCTACTTTTTCGAAAGTGTGAATGATTTTCCGTTCACACAGGCCTAGACTAACTCAAATTAATTTTCCGCTAGTGGTTCCGCCGTTTAGTAATATCGGAAAACTCGGAAAAACCGAATTTATTTCATAACCCCGGTTATATGTTCAAATATCCTTAATCTTAACTACCAGAGGCCCTACTTTCTGGAAAATGTGAATGATTTTCCGTTCACACAGGCCTACATCAACTCAAATTTATTTTCCGCTAGTGGTTCCACCGTTTAGTAATATCGGAAAACTCGGAAAAACCGAATTTATTTCATAATCCCGGTTATGTGTTCAAATATCCTTAATCCTAACTACCAGAGACCCTACTTTTTGGAAAATGTGAATGATTTTCCGTTCACACAGGCCTAGACCAACTCAAATTTATTTTCTGCTAGTGGTTCCGCCGTTTAGTAATATCGGAAAACTCGGAAAACCCGAATTTATTTCATAATCCCGATTATGTGTTCAAATATCCTTAATCCTAACTACCAGAGGCCCTACTTTTTAGAAAATGTGAATGATTTTCCGTTCACACAGGTCTAGACAAACTCAAATTTATTTTTCGCTAGTGGTTCCACCGTTTAGTAATATCGGAAAACTCGGAAAACCCGAATTTATTTCATAACCCCGGTTATGTGTTCAAATATCCTTAATCCTAACTATCAGAGGCCCCACTTTTTGGAAAATGTGAATGATTTTCCGTTCACACAGGCCTAGACCAACTCAAATTAGTTTTCCGCTAGTGGTTCCGCCGTTTAGTAATATCGGAAAACTCGGAAAAACCGAATTTATTTCATGATCCCGGTTATGTGTTCAAATATCCTTAATCCTAACTACCAGAGGCCCTACTTTTTGGAAAATGTCAATGAATTTTCATTCGCACAGGCTTAGACTAACTCAAATTTATTTTCTGCTAGTGGTTCCGCCGTTTAGTAATATCGGAAAACTCGGAAAACCGAATTTATTTCATAATCCCGGTTATGTGTTCAAATATCCTTAATCCTAACTACCAGAGGCCCTACTTTCTGGAAAATGTGAATAATTTTCCGTTCACACAGGCCTAGACCAACTCAAATTTATTGTTCGCTAGTGGTTCCGCCGTTTAGTAATATCGGAAAACTCGGAAAAACCGAATTTATATCATAACCCCGGTTATGTGTTCAAATATCCTTAATCCTAACTACCAGAGACCCTACTTTTTGAAAAATGTGAATGATTTTCCGTTCACACAGGCCTAGACCAACTCAAGTTTATTTTCTGCTAGTGGTTCCGCCGTTTAGTAATATCGAAAAATTCGGAAAAACCGAATTTATTTCATAATCCCGGTTATGTGTTCAAATATCCTTAATCCTAACTACCAGAGGCCCTTTTTTTTTGGGAAATGTGAATGATTTTCCGTTCACACAGGGTTAGACCAACTCAAATTTATTTGCTGCTAGTGGTTCCGCCGTTTAGTAATATCGGAAAATTCGGAAAACGCGAATTTATTTCATAACCCAGGTTATGTGTTCAAATATCCTTAATCCTAACTACCAGAGGCCCTACTTTTTGGAAAATGTGAATGATTTTCCGTTCACACAGGCCTAGACAAACTCAAATGTATTTTCTGCTATTGATTCCGTCGTTTAGTAATATCGGAAAACTCGGAAAAATCGAATTTATTTCATAATCCCGATTATATGTGTTCAAATATCCTTAATCCTAACTACCAGAGGCCCTACTTTTTAGAAAATGTGAATAATTTTCCGTTCACACAGGCCTAGACCAACTCAAATTTATTTTCCGGCAGTGGTTCTGCCGTTTACTATCATCGGAAAACTCGGAAAACCCGAATTTATTTCATAACCCAGGTTATGTGTTCAAATATCCTTAATCCTAACTACCAGAGGCCCTACTTTTTGGAAAATGTGAATGATTTTCCGTTCGCATAGGCCTTGACTAACTCAAATTAATTTTCTGCTAGTGGTTCCGCCGTTTAATAATATCGGAAAACTCGGAAAACACGAATTTATTTCATAATCCCGGTTATGTGTTCAAATATCCTTAATCCTAACTACCAGAGGGACTACTTTTTGGAAAATGTGAATGATTTTCCGTTTACACAGGCCTAGACCAACTCAAATTAATTTTCCGCTAGTGGTTCCGCCGTTTAGTAATATCGGAAAACTCGGAAAAACCGAATTTATTTTATAATCCCTGTTATGTGTTCAAATATCCTTAATCCTGACTACCAGAGGTCCTACTTTTTGGAAAATTTGAATGATTTTCCGTTCACACAGGCCTAGACCAACTCAAATTAATTTTCCGCTAGTGGTTCCACCGTTTAGTAATATCGGAAAACTCGGAAAAACCGAATTTATTTCATAACCCAGGTTATGTGTTCAAATATCCTTAATCCTAACTACCAGAGGCCTAACTTTCTGGAAAATGTGAAAAATTTTCCGTTCACACAGGCCTAGACCAACTCAAATTAATTGTTCGCCAGTGGTTCCGCCGTTTAGTAATATCGGAAAACTCGGAAAAACCGAATTTATTTCATAACCCCGATTATGTGTTCAAATATCCTTAATCCTAACTACCAGAGGCCCTACTTTTTGGAAAATATGAATGATTTTCCGTTCACACAGGCCTAGACCAACTCAAATTTATTTTCCGTTAGTGGTTCCGCCGTTTAGTAATATCGGAAAACTCGGAAAAACCGAATTTATTTTATAACCCCGGTTATGTGTTCAAATATCCTTAATCCTAACTACCAGAGGCCCTACTTTTTGGAAAATGTGAATAATTTTTCGTTCACACAGATTTGACCAACTCAAATTTATTTTCTGCTAGTGGTTCCGCCGTTTAGTAATATCGGAAAACTCGGAATTTATTTCATAACCCCGGTTATCTGTTCAAATATCCTTAATCCTAACTACCAGAGGCCCTACTTTTTGGAAAATGTGAATGATTTTCCGTTCACACAGGTTTAAACCAACTCAAATTTATTTTTCGCCAGTGGTTCCGCCGTTTAGTAATATCGGAAAACTCGGAAAACCTGAGTTTATTTCACAACTCCGGTTATGTGTTCAAATATCCTTAATCCTAACTACCAGAGGCCCTACGTTTTGGAAAATGTGAATGATTTTCCGTTCATACAGGTCCAGACCAACTCAAATTTATTTTCCGCTAGTGGTTTCGCCGTTTAGTAATATCGGAAAACTCGGAAAAACCGAATTTATTTCATAACCCCGGTTATGTGTTCAAATATCCTTAATCCTAACTACCAGAGGACCTACTTTTTGGAAAATGTGAATGATTTTCCGTCCACACAGGCCAAGAACAACTCAAATTTATTTTCCGCTAGTGGTTCCGCCGTTTAGTAATATCGGAAAACTCGGAAAAACCGAATTTATTTTATAATCCCGGTTATGTGTTCAAATATCCTTAATCCTAACTACCAGAGTCCCTACTTTTTGGAAAATGTGAATGATTTTCCGTTCACACAGGCCTAGACCAACTCAAATTTATTTTCTGCTAGTAGTTCCCGCCGTTTAGTAATATCGGAAAACTCGGAAAAACCGAAATTATTTCATAACTCCGGTTATCTGTTCAAATATCCTTAATCCGAACTACCAGAGGCCCTACTTTTTTGGAAAATGTGAATGATTTTCCGTTCACACAGGCTTAGACCAACTCAAATTTATTTTCTGCTAGTGGTTCCGCCGTTTAGTAATATCGGAAAATTCGGAAAACGCGGATTTATTTCATAACCCCGGTTATGTGTTCAAATATCCTTAATCCTAACTACCAGAGGCCCTACTTTTTGGAAAATGTGAATGATTTTCCGTTCACACAGGCCTATATCAACTCAAATTTATTTTTTGCTAGTGGTTCTGCCGTTTAGTAATATCGGAAAACTCGGAAAAACCGAATTTATTTCATAACCCCGGTTATGTGTTCAAATATCCTTAATCTTAACTACCAGAGGCCCTACTTTTTGGAAAATGTGAATGATTTTCCGTTCACACAGGCCTAGACCAACTCAAATTAATTTTCCGCTAGTGGTTCTGCCGTTTAGTAATATCGGAAAACTCGGAAAAATCGAATTTATTTCATAATCCCGGTTATGTGTTCAAATATCCTTAATCCTGACTACCAGAGGCCCTACTTTTTGGAAAATTGGAATGATTTTCCGTTCACACAGGCCTAGACCAACTCAAATTAATTTTCCGCTAGTGGTTCCGCCGTTTAGTAATATCGGAAAACTCGGAAAAACCGAATTTATTTCATAATCCCGGTTATGTGTTCAAATATCCTTAATCCTAACTACCAGAGGCCCTACTTTTTGGAAAATGTGAATAATTTTTCGTTCACACAGACCTAGACCAACTCAAATTTATTTTCCGCTAGTGGTTCCGCCGTTTAGTAATATCGGAAAACTCGGAATTTATTTCATAACCCCGGTTAGTGTTCAAATATCCTTAATCCTAACTACCAGAGGCCCTACTTTTTGGAAAATGTGAATGATTTTCCGATCACGCAGGCCTACATCAACTCAAATTTATTTTCCGCTAGTGGTTCCACCGTTTAGTAATATCGGAAAACTCGGAAAAACCGAATTTATTTCATAATCCCGGTTATGTGTTCAAATATCCTTAATCCTAACTACCAGAGACCCTACTTTTTGGAAAATGTGAATGATTTTCCGTTCACACAGGCCTAGACCAACTCAAATTTATTTTCTGCTAGTGGTTCCGCCGTTTAGTAATATCGGAAAACTCGGAAAACCCGAATTTATTTCATAATCCCGATTATGTGTTCAAATATCCTTAATCCTAACTACCAGAGGCCCTACTTTTTAGAAAATGTGAATGATTTTCCGTTCACACAGGTCTAGACAAACTCAAATTTATTTTTCGCTAGTGGTTCCACCGTTTAGTAATATCGGAAAACTCGGAAAACCCGAATTTATTTCATAACCCAGGTTATGTGTTCAAATATCCTTAATCCTAACTATCAGAGGCCCCACTTTTTGGAAAATGTGAATGATTTTCCGTTCACACAGGCCTAGACAAACTCAAATTAGTTTTCCGCTAGTGGTTCCGCCGTTTAGTAATATCGGAAAACTCGGAAAAACCGAATTTATTTCATAATCCCGGTTATGTGTTCAAATATCCTTAATCCTAACTACCAGAGGCCCTACTTTTTGGAAAATGTCAATGAATTTTCATTCGCACAGGCCTAGACTAACTCAAATTTATTTTCCGCTAGTGGTTCCACCGTTTAGTAATATCGGAAAACTCGGAAAAACCGAATTTATTTCATAATCCCGGTTATGTGTTCAAATATCCTTAATCCTAACTACCAGAGACCCTACTTTTTGGAAAATGTGAATGATTTTCCGTTCACACAGGCCTAGACCAACTCAAATTTATTTTCTGCTAGTGGTTCCGCCGTTTAGTAATATCGGAAAACTCGGAAAACCCGAATTTATTTCATAATCCCGATTATGTGTTCAAATATCCTTAATCCTAACTACCAGAGGCCCTACTTTCTGGAAAATGTGAATAATTTTCCGTTCACACAGGCCTAGACCAACTCAAATTTATTGTTCGCTAGTGGTTCCGCCGTTTAGTAATATCGGAAAACTCGGAAAAACCGAATTTATATCATAACCCCGGTTATGTGTTCAAATATCCTTAATCCTAACTACCAGAGACCCTACTTTTTGAAAAATGTGAATGATTTTCCGTTCACACAGGCCTAGACCAACTCAAGTTTATTTTCTGCTAGTGGTTCCGCCGTTTAGTAATATCGAAAAATTCGGAAAAACCGAATTTATTTCATAATCCCGGTTATGTGTTCAAATATCCTTAATCCTAACTACCAGAGGCCCTTCTTTTTTGGGAAATGTGAATGATTTTCCGTTCACACAGGCTTAGACCAACTCAAATTTATTTGCTGCTAGTGGTTCCGCCGTTTAGTAATATCGGAAAATTCGGAAAACGCGAATTTATTTCATAACCCAGGTTATGTGTTCAAATATCCTTAATCCTAACTACCAGAGGCCCTACTTTTTGGAAAATGTGAATGATTTTTCGTTCACACAGGCCTAGACAAACTCAAATGTATTTTCTGCTATTGATTCCGTCGTTTAGTAATATCGGAAAACTCGGAAAAATCGAATTTATTTCATAATCCCGATTATATGTGTTCAAATATCCTTAATCCTAACTACCAGAGGCCCTACTTTTTAGAAAATGTGAATAATTTTCCGTTCACACAGGCCTAGACCAACTCAAATTTATTTTCCGGCAGTGGTTCTGCCGTTTACTATCATCGGAAAACTCGGAAAACCCGAATTTATTTCATAACCCAGGTTATGTGTTCAAATATCCTTAATCCTAACTACCAGAGGCCCTACTTTTTGGAAAATGTGAATAATTTTCCGTTCGCATAGGCCTTGACTAACTCAAATTAATTTTCTGCTAGTGGTTCCGCCGTTTAATAATATCGGAAAACTCGGAAAACACGAATTTATTTCATAATCCCGGTTATGTGTTCAAATATCCTTAATCCTAACTACCAGAGGCCCTACTTTTTGGAAAATGTGAATGATTTTCCGTTCGCACAGGCCTAGACCAACTCAAATTTATTTTCCGCTAGTGGTTCCGCCGTTTAGTAATATCGGAAAACTCGGAAAAACCGAATTTATTTCATAACCCCGGTTATGTGTTCAAATATCCTTAATCCTAACTACCAGAGGCCCTACTTTTTGGAAAATGTGAATGATTTTCCGTTCACACAGGCCTAGACCAACTCAAATTTATTTTCCGCTAGTGGTTCTGCCGTTTAGTATTATCGGAAAACCCGAATTTATTTCATAACCCAGGTTATGTGTTCAAATATCCTTAATCCTAACTACCAGACACCCTACTTTTTGGAAAATGTGAATGATTTTCCGTTCACACAGGCCTAGACCAACTCAAATTTATTTTTTGCTAGTGGTTCCGTTGTTTAGTAATATCGGAAAACTCGGAAAAACCGAACTTATTTCATAACCCCGGTTAGTGTTCAAATATCCTTAATCCTAACTACCAGAGGCCCTACTTTTTCGAAAATGTGAATGATTTTCCGTTCACACAGGCCTAGACCAACTCAAATTTATTTTCTGCTAGTGGTTCCGCCGTTTAGTAATATCGGAAAACTCGGAAAAACCGAATTTATTTCATAATCCAGGTTATGTGTTTAAATATCCTTAATCCTAACTACCAGAGGCCCTACTTTCTGGAAAATGTGAATGATTTTCCATTCACACAGGCCTAGACCAATTTAAATTAATTTTCCGCCAGTGGTTCCGCCGTTTAGTAATATCGGAAAACTCGGAAAACCCGAATTTATTTCATAACCCAGGTTATGTGTTCAAATATCCTTAATCCTAACTACCAGAGGCCCTACTTTTTGGAAAATATGAATTATTTTCCTTTCACACAGACCTAGACCAACTCAAATTTATTTTCCGTTAGTGGTTCCGCCGTTTAGTAATATCGGAAAACTCGGAAAACCCGAATTTATTTCATAACCCCGGTTATGTGTTCAAATATCCTTAATCCTAACTACCAGAGGCCCTACTTTCTGGAAAATGTGAATGATTTTCCGTTCACACAGGCCTAGACCAACTCAAATTAATTTTCCGCCAGTGGTTCCGCCGTTTAGTAATATCGGAAAACTCGGAAAAACCGAATTTATTTCATAATCCCGGTTATGTGTTCAAATATCCTTAATCCTAACTACCAGAGGCCCTACTTTCTGGAAAATGTGAATGATTTTCCGTTCACACAGGCCTAGACCAACTCAAATTTATTTTCTGCTAGTGGTTCCGCCGTTTAGTAATATCGGAAAACTCGGAAAAACCGAATTTATTTCATAACCCCGGTTATGTGTTCAAATATCCTTAATCCTAACTACCAGAGGCCCTACTTTTTGGAAAATGTGAATGATTTTCCGTTCACACAGGCCTAGACCAACTCAAATTTATTTTCCGGCAGTGGTTCTGCCGTTTACTATCATCGGAAAACTCGAAAAACCCGAATTTATTTCATAACCCAGGTTATGTGTTCAAATATCCTTAATCCTAACTACCAGAGGCCCTAATTTTTGGAAAATGTGAATGATTTTTCGTTCACACAGGCTTGACCAACTTAAATTTATTTTCTGGTAGTGGTTCCGCCGTTTAGTAATATCGGAAAACTCGGAAAAACCGAATTTATTTTATAACCCCGGTTAGTGTTCAAATATCCTTAATCCTAACTACCAGAGGCCCTGCTTTTTGGAAAATGTGAATGATTTTCCGTTCACACAGGCCTAGACCAACTCAAATTTATTTTCCGCTAGTGGTTCCGCCGTTTAGTAATATCGGAAAACTCGCAAAAACCGAATTTATTTCATAACCCCGGTTAGTGTTCAAATATCCTTAATCCTAACTACCAGAGGCCCTACTTTTTGAAAAATGTGAATGATTTTCCGATCACACAGGCCTAGGCCAACTCAAATTTATTTTCTGCTAGTGGTTCCGCCGTTTAATAATATCGGAAAACTCGGAAAAACCGAATTTATTTCATAATCCCAGTTATGTGTTCAAATATCCTTAATCCTAACTACCAGAGGCCCTACTTTTTGGAAAATGTGAATGATTTTCCGTTCACACAGGCCTAGACCAACTCAAATTTATTTTCTGCTAGTGGTTCCGCCGTTTAGTAATATCGGAAAACTCGGAAAACCCGAATTTATTTCATAATCCCGATTATGTGTTCAAATATCCTTAATCCTAACTACCAGAGGCCCTACTTTTTGGAAAATGTGAATGATTTTCCGTTCACACAGGTCTAGACCAACTCAAATTTGATTTTCGCTAGTGGTTCCGCCGTTTAGTAATATCGGAAAACTCGGAAAAACCGAATTTATTTCATAACCCCGGTTATGTGTTCAAATATCCTTAATCCTAACTACCAGAGGCCCTACTTTCTGGAAAATGTCAATGATTTTCCGTTTACACAGGCCTAGACCAACTCAAATTGGTTTTCCGCTAGGGGTTCCGCCGTTTAGTAATATCGGAAAACTCGGAAAAACCGAATTTATTTTATAATCCCGGTTATGTGTTCAAATATCCTTAATCCTAACTACCAGAGGCCCTACTTTTTGGAAAATGTGAATGAATTTTCATTCAAACAGGCCTAGACCAACTCAAATTTATTTTCTGCTAGTGGTTTCGCCGTTTAGTAATATCGGAAAACCGAATTTATTTCATAATCCCGGTTATGTGTTCAAATATCCTTAATCCTAACTACCAGAGGCTCTAATTTCTGGAAAATGTGAATAATTTTCCGTTCACACAGGCCTAGACCAACTCAAATTTATTGTTCGCTAGTGGTTCCGCCGTTTAGTAATATCGGAAAACTCGGAAAAACCGAATTTATTTCATAATCCCGGTTATGTGTTCAAATATCCTTAATCCTAACTACCAGAGGCCCTTCTTTTTTGGAAAATGTGAATGATTTTCCATTCACACAGGCTTAGACCAACTCAAATTTATTTTCTGCTAGTGGTTCCGCCGTTTAGTAATATCGGAAAACTCGGAAAAACCGAATTTATTTCATAACTCCGGTTATCTGTTCAAATATCCTTAATCCGAACTACCAGAGGCCCTACTTTTTTGGAAAATGTGAATGATTTTCCGTTCACACAGGCTTAGACCAACTCAAATTTATTTTCTGCTAGTGGTTCCGCCGTTTAGTAATATCGGAAAATTCGGAAAACGCGGATTTATTTCATAACCCCGGTTATGTGTTCAAATATCCTTAATCCTAACTACCAGAGGCCCTACTTTTTGGAAAATGTGAATGATTTTCCGTTCACACAGGCCTAGGCCAACTCAAATTTATTTTTTGCTAGTGGTTCTGCCGTTTAGTAATATCGGAAAACTCGGAAAAACCGAATTTATTTCATAACCCCGGTTATGTGTTCAAATATCCTTAATCTTAACTACCAGAGGCCCTACTTTTTGGAAAATGTGAATGATTTTCCGTTCACACAGGCCTAGACCAACTCAAATTAATTTTCCGCTAGTGGTTCTGCCGTTTAGTAATATCGGAAAACTCGGAAAAATCGAATTTATTTCATAATCCCGGTTATGTGTTCAAATATCCTTAATCCTGACTACCAGAGGCCCTACTTTTTGGAAAATTGGAATGATTTTCCGTTCACACAGGCCTAGACCAACTCAAATTAATTTTCCGCTAGTGGTTCCGCCGTTTAGTAATATCGGAAAACTCGGAAAAACCGAATTTATTTCATAATCCCGGTTATGTGTTCAAATATCCTTAATCCTAACTACCAGAGGCCCTACTTTTTGGAAAATGTGAATAATTTTTCGTTCACACAGACCTAGACCAACTCAAATTTATTTTCCGCTAGTGGTTCCGCCGTTTAGTAATATCGGAAAACTCGGAATTTATTTCATAACCCCGGTTATGTGTTCAAATATCCTTAATCCTAACTACCAGAGGCCCTACTTTTTGGAAAATGTGAATGATTTTCCGATCACGCAGGCCTAGGCCAACTCAAATTTATTTTCCGCTAGTGGTTCCGCCGTTTAGTAATATCGGAAAACTCGGAAAAACCGAATTTATTTCATAACCCCGGTTAGTGTTCAAATATCCTTAATCCTAACTACCAGAGGCCCTACTTTTTCGAAAGTGTGAATGATTTTCCGTTCACACAGGCCTAGACTAACTCAAATTAATTTTCCGCTAGTGGTTCCGCCGTTTAGTAATATCGGAAAACTCGGAAAAACCGAATTTATTTCATAACCCCGGTTATATGTTCAAATATCCTTAATCTTAACTACCAGAGGCCCTACTTTCTGGAAAATGTGAATGATTTTCCGTTCACACAGGCCTACATCAACTCAAATTTATTTTCCGCTAGTGGTTCCACCGTTTAGTAATATCGGAAAACTCGGAAAAACCGAATTTATTTCATAATCCCGGTTATGTGTTCAAATATCCTTAATCCTAACTACCAGAGACCCTACTTTTTGGAAAATGTGAATGATTTTCCGTTCACACAGGCCTAGACCAACTCAAATTTATTTTCTGCTAGTGGTTCCGCCGTTTAGTAATATCGGAAAACTCGGAAAACCCGAATTTATTTCATAATCCCGATTATGTGTTCAAATATCCTTAATCCTAACTACCAGAGGCCCTACTTTTTAGAAAATGTGAATGATTTTCCGTTCACACAGGTCTAGACAAACTCAAATTTATTTTTCGCTAGTGGTTCCACCGTTTAGTAATATCGGAAAACTCGGAAAACCCGAATTTATTTCATAACCCCGGTTATGTGTTCAAATATCCTTAATCCTAACTATCAGAGGCCCCACTTTTTGGAAAATGTGAATGATTTTCCGTTCACACAGGCCTAGACAAACTCAAATTAGTTTTCCGCTAGTGGTTCCGCCGTTTAGTAATATCGGAAAACTCGGAAAAACCGAATTTATTTCATAATCCCGGTTATGTGTTCAAATATCCTTAATCCTAACTACCAGAGGCCCTACTTTTTCGAAAATGTGAACGATTTTCCGTTCACACAGGCCTAGACCAACTCAAATCTATTTTCTGCTAGTGGTTCCGCCGTTTAGTAATATCGGAAAACTCGGAAAACCGAATTTATTTCATAATCCCGGTTATGTGTTCAAATATCCTTAATCCTAACTACCAGAGGCCCTACTTTCTGGAAAATGTGAATAATTTTCCGTTCACACAGGCCTAGACCAACTCAAATTTATTGTTCGCTAGTGGTTCCGCCGTTTAGTAATATCGGAAAACTCGGAAAAACCGAATTTATATCATAACCCCGGTTATGTGTTCAAATATCCTTAATCCTAACTACCAGAGACCCTACTTTTTGAAAAATGTGAATGATTTTCCGTTCACACAGGCCTAGACCAACTCAAGTTTATTTTCTGCTAGTGGTTCCGCCGTTTAGTAATATCGAAAAATTCGGAAAAACCGAATTTATTTCATAATCCCGGTTATGTGTTCAAATATCCTTAATCCTAACTACCAGAGGCCCTTCTTTTTTGGGAAATGTGAATGATTTTCCGTTCACACAGGCTTAGACCAACTCAAATTTATTTGCTGCTAGTGGTTCCGCCGTTTAGTAATATCGGAAAATTCGGAAAACGCGAATTTATTTCATAACCCAGGTTATGTGTTCAAATATCCTTAATCCTAACTACCAGAGGCCCTACTTTTTGGAAAATGTGAATGATTTTTCGTTCACACAGGCCTAGACAAACTCAAATGTATTTTCTGCTATTGATTCCGTCGTTTAGTAATATCGGAAAACTCGGAAAAATCGAATTTATTTCATAATCCCGATTATATGTGTTCAAATATCCTTAATCCTAACTACCAGAGGCCCTACTTTTTAGAAAATGTGAATAATTTTCCGTTCACACAGGCCTAGACCAAGTCAAATTTATTTTCCGGCAGTGGTTCTGCCGTTTACTATCATCGGAAAACTCGGAAAACCCGAATTTATTTCATAACCCAGGTTATGTGTTCAAATATCCTTAATCCTAACTACCAGAGGCCCTACTTTTTGGAAAATGTGAATAATTTTCCGTTCGCATAGGCCTTGACTAACTCAAATTAATTTTCTGCTAGTGGTTCCGCCGTTTAATAATATCGGAAAACTCGGAAAACACGAATTTATTTCATAATCCCGGTTATGTGTTCAAATATCCTTAATCCTAACTACCAGAGGCCCTACTTTTTGGAAAATGTGAATGATTTTCCGTTCGCACAGGCCTAGACCAACTCAAATTTATTTTCCGCTAGTGGTTCCGCCGTTTAGTAATATCGGAAAACTCGGAAAAACCGAATTTATTTCATAACCCCGGTTATGTGTTCAAATATCCTTAATCCTAACTACCAGAGGCCCTACTTTTTGGAAAATGTGAATGATTTTCCGTTCACACAGGCCTAGACCAACTCAAATTTATTTTCCGCTAGTGGTTCTGCCGTTTAGTATTATCGGAAAACCCGAATTTATTTCATAACCCAGGTTATGTGTTCAAATATCCTTAATCCTAACTACCAGACACCCTACTTTTTGGAAAATGTGAATGATTTTCCGTTCACACAGGCCTAGACCAACTCAAATTTATTTTTTGCTAGTGGTTCCGTTGTTTAGTAATATCGGAAAACTCGGAAAAACCGAACTTATTTCATAACCCCGGTTAGTGTTCAAATATCCTTAATCCTAACTACCCAGAGGCCCTACTTTTTCGAAAATGTGAATGATTTTCCGTTCACACAGGCCTAGACCAACTCAAATTTATTTTCTGCTAGTGGTTCCGCCGTTTAGTAATATCGGAAAACTCGGAAAAACCGAATTTATTTCATAATCCAGGTTATGTGTTTAAATATCCTTAATCCTAACTACCAGAGGCCCTACTTTCTGGAAAATGTGAATGATTTTCCATTCACACAGGCCTAGACCAATTTAAATTAATTTTCCGCCAGTGGTTCCGCCGTTTAGTAATATCGGAAAACTCGGAAAAACCGAATTTATTTCATAACCCAGGTTATGTGTTCAAATATCCTTAATCCTAACTACCAGAGGCCCTACTTTTTGGAAAATATGAATTATTTTCCTTTCACACAGACCTAGACCAACTCAAATTAATTTTCCGTTAGTGGTTCCGCCGTTTAGTAATATCGGAAAACTCGGAAAACCCGAATTTATTTCATAACCCCGGTTATGTGTTCAAATATCCTTAATCCTAACTACCAGAGGCCCTACTTTCTGGAAAATGTGAATGATTTTCCGTTCACACAGGCCTAGACCAACTCAAATTAATTTTCCGCCAGTGGTTCCGCCGTTTAGTAATATCGGAAAACTCGGAAAAACCGAATTTATTTCATAATCCCGGTTATGTGTTCAAATATCCTTAATCCTAACTACCAGAGGCCCTACTTTCTGGAAAATGTGAATGATTTTCCGTTCACACAGGCCTAGACCAACTCAAATTTATTTTCTGCTAGTGGTTCCGCCGTTTAGTAATATCGGAAAACTCGGAAAAACCGAATTTATTTCATAACCCCGGTTATGTGTTCAAATATCCTTAATCCTAACTACCAGAGGCCCTACTTTTTGGAAAATGTGAATGATTTTCTGTTCACACAGGCCTAGACCAACTCAAATTTATTTTCCGGCAGTGGTTCTGCCGTTTACTATCATCGGAAAACTCGAAAAACCCGAATTTATTTCATAACCCAGGTTATGTGTTCAAATATCCTTAATCCTAACTACCAGAGGCCCTAATTTTTGGAAAATGTGAATGATTTTTCGTTCACACAGGCTTGACCAACTTAAATTTATTTTCTGGTAGTGGTTCCGCCGTTTAGTAATATCGGAAAACTCGGAAAAACCGAATTTATTTTATAACCCCGGTTAGTGTTCAAATATCCTTAATCCTAACTACCAGAGGCCCTGCTTTTTGGAAAATGTGAATGATTTTCCGTTCACACAGGCCTAGACCAACTCAAATTTATTTTCCGCTAGTGGTTCCGCCGTTTAGTAATATCGGAAAACTCGCAAAAACCGAATTTATTTCATAACCCCGGTTAGTGTTCAAATATCCTTAATCCTAACTACCAGAGGCCCTACTTTTTGAAAAATGTGAATGATTTTCCGATCACACAGGCCTAGGCCAACTCAAATTTATTTTCTGCTAGTGGTTCCGCCGTTTAATAATATCGGAAAACTCGGAAAAACCGAATTTATTTCATAATCCCAGTTATGTGTTCAAATATCCTTAATCCTAACTACCAGAGGCCCTACTTTTTGGAAAATGTGAATGATTTTCCGTTCACACAGGCCTAGACCAACTCAAATTTATTTTCTGCTAGTGGTTCCGCCGTTTAGTAATATCGGAAAACTCGGAAAACCCGAATTTATTTCATAATCCCGATTATGTGTTCAAATATCCTTAATCCTAACTACCAGAGGCCCTACTTTTTGGAAAATGTGAATGATTTTCCGTTCACACAGGTCTAGACCAACTCAAATTTGATTTTCGCTAGTGGTTCCGCCGTTTAGTAATATCGGAAAACTCGGAAAAACCGAATTTATTTCATAACCCCGGTTATGTGTTCAAATATCCTTAATCCTAACTACCAGAGGCCCTACTTTCTGGAAAATGTCAATGATTTTCCGTTTACACAGGCCTAGACCAACTCAAATTGGTTTTCCGCTAGTGGTTCCGCCGTTTAGTAATATCGGAAAACTCGGAAAAACCGAATTTATTTCATAATCCCGGTTATGTGTTCAAATATCCTTAATCCTAACTACCAGAGGCCCTACTTTTTGGAAAATGTGAATGAATTTTCATTCAAACAGGCCTAGACCAACTCAAATTTATTTTCTGCTAGTGGTTTCGCCGTTTAGTAATATCGGAAAACCGAATTTATTTCATAATCCCGGTTATGTGTTCAAATATCCTTAATCCTAACTACCAGAGGCCCTAATTTCTGGAAAATGTGAATAATTTTCCGTTCACACAGGCCTAGACCAACTCAAATTTATTGTTCGCTAGTGGTTCCGCCGTTTAGTAATATCGGAAAACTCGGAAAAACCGAATTTATTTCATAATCCCGGTTATGTGTTCAAATATCCTTAATCCTAACTACCAGAGGCCCTTCTTTTTTGGAAAATGTGAATGATTTTCCATTCACACAGGCTTAGACCAACTCAAATTTATTTTCTGCTAGTGGTTCCGCCGTTTAGTAATATCGGAAAATTCGGAAAACGCGAATTTATTTCATAACCCAGGTTATGTGTTCAAATATCCTTAATCCTAACTACCAGAGGCCCTACTTTTTGGAAAATGTGAATGATTTTCCGTTCACACAGGCCTAGACAAACTCAAATGTATTTTCTGCTATTGTTTCCGTCGTTTAGTAATATCGGAAAACTCGGGGAAACCGAATTTATTTCATAATCCCGATTATATGTGTTCAAATATCCTTAATCCTAAGTACCAGAGGCCGTAAAAGAACGAATTGGGCACCGTATGCGGCACTAAGTCAACAAACGCTAGTAATCATTGGATCAAATTTCACGCTGCCAACCAGTGGATATATGTGATACCCAACGAAATCACAATCGATGTCATATGTGGGTCTAAAATCCAATCTTACACCATCGTAGGTTCCCGCATAGTCGAAATCGAATCTACGGGAATTCAGTGCTGCGGTCAAAAATAAAGCAAATGAGGGTGAGCAATTGAATTTACTAACCACGCCAGAAACAACCGGATTAGATGATCAGCTTGAAGCATTGAGAAATGATGAACAAATTACCTTCCATCATCAGAGTGCTCATCATATCCACCATTACGCGATGATCCACATTTTATTTGGGAGTGCTGTAGTAATAGGAGTCATCTGGGTTTTAAACAAATTAAGAGGAAGATGCATTGCAACCCACCGGCCACCGTCTCCTCTAGCGAGAGCCAACGAAAGTATAGTTTAACAGATGTACGACATCAGCAAGGTCCGGGAATATGTTGAAACAACGTCAACATGCGCAATAATACAATATTCCAAGCGGGCAATGACACAGGTGGAATATTGTATATTGTAGCAAATTCAACAGTTTGGATTTTTTGTATATGACAGCAAATTCAACAATTTTCCTTTTTTTTATATTGTATTGGGTGTTTTTGTTGTTCTAAATTTTATGCATAAGCAATTATTATGTATAAAAACCCGATTTATTGATGTAATAAAGCAGAATTAAAAACAAATTACAACAGTCAGTTTAGTTCTCGTCGTGAATATTTAGAGCTCACCCGTGGTAAACCAAATAATCACTTAGACATACAAAATCCAGGCAAAAGCCGGATTTTTACAATTTAAAAGAGAGATATTATCATCATCCGTTAAGAACCAATACATCAAAATTATATAGAAAATTTGTGACGAGACAAACTGATAGAGAAAACAGTCTCTGCAATACAAACCAACGAATGAAGTTGTTATTCGTAAAAATATTAGCTTAATGATGTCTGTGTATGTTATCAATATTCAATTTTGCACATAAACACAACGTACTACCGTACGACACAGGCCTTGTTGTTAATACACTAGTTGGTGTATTAAGTTAGTTAAAACAATGGTAAGAAACATTAATATTTTCGACGTAACCGTGAGTTGTTTGTTTCGATAATGATCATAATCACGATAATTAACTTTCGTTAGTACATTTTTTTAGCAAACTAAATAGATTGAAAGGTAATTTTCAACATAAAAATTACTAAAAGATTTAACGGCTTACAATTGTGACCATGATATACTACAGAATGATTTTATATGTTTTAGGTCGCGGTGAAATTCGCTTGTGAATGTTTTATATGTTATGTTGCTGATTCCGTAATACGGCAATGCATAGTGTAAACGTGAATACCGTTAAACGTTAATTTTGATGAACATTTTTATTTATTTTGCTAGCTCTACATCGCATTCAGGGATTTGGCCACCTTATTTCTAAGTTTACATGATCAATTTTAATACGAGTATTCGTTGAACCCTAGCCAGGATCCTAGCAAAATATGACATAAAAATATGCTTTCGATTTTCTTAATAATAAAGTGTTACAAACAATCCACATATGATAATATTACCACGTCTACATTGTTCACTTTGGCAATGGAGGTATCGTTCATGGTTAAGTTTTCGTCGTATATGTTTTTCTAAATTTGTTTATTAAATTTGAATCAGAATACAATTTCAAACAGAATTAACCGTAATATATATTCGTATAACAATGGGAAAAATTGATTACCAACCGATTATTTTAAACAGAAAATTTTCGGTTGTTACTCGGAAAATTTATCAAAATTCAGAAAAATGAAATTCCTGGAATAAAATTCTGATTGTTTTAAATTGTTATACGGTTATTATTAGATACTTATTAAATTACGATGCATATGTGCAATAAACCCTCTCCACATTGATTTTCTGAGCGGTGTGAGCTAATTATTTATCATCAAGGCGAAAACGAAACATTTAAGTTTACTGATGGACAAAAGGAGTTGAATCTAATATTTACAAGCAATTTTTCTCTTGTTTGAAGCTTTACAAATCAAAACGAGAATCTGTGAAATGAAACCGCAGTTGGCATCAGTCAAACAACTTAGCTCTATTATTTTACATTATTTTGTTGCGCACTTTTATCACGAGATTTAATTTCAAATTCAAATAAAAAGTGAGAATGAAGGAAAAGCAAAAGATATTTCTTTTAACGAAAAAAGATTTTCTTTTAAAGAAACAGATATTCTCACTTTTTATTTAAATTTGAAATTAAATCTCGTGATCAGGCGAATCAGCCAAAGTATTAGCCAAATATTATAATTTAAGTCACAAATTGAGGTAAGAGATAAGATTGAATAAAATTTGCTACAAACGTTAGAAATCCTACACGGAATGAAAAAAGGCGATTAAATGAATAGAATAGAGGAGTATAAGATTTATCAACACAGGAACAATCCACAATTATTAAACGATAGGATGTCGTACAACGAAATTTACGAATATATAAAGGAATATTTGTGAACCAGAAATTAAAATAGAGAAAATAGCCGACGTAGAAAGAACTCTCGAAACTAGTCCATAATACAAAATAAAAATAAATAAAAATTATCACTTATAGAAAACGATATTCTCACTTTTTATTTAAGTTGGAAAATAAGTTATTTTTTCTAGTGTGCAAACGGGAATAATAATTTGATACACTCCGTAAGATTAGCATAATCATATCGAATGTTTACATTTTAGATTTATAAAACGCAGGAGTCTAATCATTTCAAAAGTTAAGAGAAAATTTGTGCTTATATAAGATTTCAAAAAGAAACAAATTAGAGTACTTCCATTCGCCCAATATATTGAACTCAGCTCAACTGTACATAACGCATATTATATTTGGCAGACGTTCTATTTCCTCGCAAAATCACCAAAAAATTAAATTAAATAATTTATATCAGAACGTTGGAGTACATTTCCAACTGGAACTAAAACGAATCATCATCAATTACGACAGGTAAGCGTGACTTTCGTAATTTTAAACAGAACAAGTTCTGTGAAAGATTAATGCGCGTTCTATGAAAGGTTCAACATAAATGATTTGATTCAATTTTATGGTCATGTTGACGTTATTGTCTACATCCAAATTTAAATAGTGTGAAAATACGCATAGAGGTACAGCACCGCATATTCTAAGTAAATGAAGCGATTTAGTTTTACTATAAGATTTATTTGAATTTGTTAGAGATATCCTGAAATTTGCACCAGTTATTTTGAAAACTCCGAAAATATGAGGAACATTTGTTCATCAGGTATTTCGAAGAAAATAAATTTTGAAAACAAATCGCCTCTAAGGTTTATTCTTGCTATACAAATCTTACATGATAACAATTTTAAGGGTCTGTTTAGCAACTTGGCGTTTATTCGTCGGCTTACATATAACCGGTGATCAAATTAGTATTATATATTTTAGAAACATAAGAGCGGCCATTTTTTCAGATTCTCTTCAAAATTGACATTTGTATTATAGTATTAGTTGGCCAATCACTAAGAAAAGATACACCGTTTAGAAATTGTTAAAATTTATTACAAAAATAATGATTCTATTCGAACCGGTGAGTAAGTGTTACGGATAATAATGGATGTGAGTACCTGCAACGCGAATAAACGTAATTCATTTAATGATAATAACAAACTTGGAAACAAAATGATTTGTTAAAGAATAATGTACTAATAAAGAACTACTAAACAAATCAAAGAAGTGATAATAATTTCCACCAGAACTAAAACAAGTCCCAAACGTTAAACATTTGTTCATCAGGTATTTCGAAGAAAATAAATTTTGAAAACAAATCGCCTCTAAGGTTTATTCTTGCTATACAAATCTTACATGATAACAATTTTAAGGGTCTGTTTAGCAACTTGGCGTTTATTCGAGGGCTTACATATAACCGGTGATCAAATTAGTATTATATATTTTAGAAACATAAGAGCGGCCATTTTTTCAGATTCTCTTCAAAATTGACATTTGTATTATAGTATTAGTTGGCCAATCACTAAGAAAAGATACACCGTTTAGAAATTGTTAAAATTTATTACAAAAATAATGATTCTATTCGAACCGGTGAGTAAGTGTTACGGATAATAATGGATGTGAGTACCTGCAACGCGAATAAACGTAATTCATTTAATGATAATAACAAACTTGGAAACAAAATGATTTGTTAAAGAATAATGTACTAATAAAGAACTACTAAACAAATCAAAGAAGTGATAAGAATTTCCACCAGAACTAAAACAAGTCCCAAACCATAGCAAAACTTAAATAAATTAATTCAACTCAGCGAAATCATTAATTATCATACAAAATAATATAAAAGAAAACGAAATAACTCACCATCGAAATCTCCCACAACACATAAAGTGTAATAATGCTAAAAGATGGTTTGGTTTCCAGGATAAGGCATTTTGGCAACGAGACGCCGTAGACGTGTTTTGTGTCGCTCGTCAACCTATAATTAAATAAAATTTGATTTTAGTGAAATTTACATGAAATTAATTTGATTTAGTGAAAAAACAAATAAAACAAATTATAAATACAGTAGTAGTGGAAATATTTAGTTACTCACAAAAACATGTCGGAAACAAATATGTAAATGCATAAAAAATTAGTATCCAAAACGTGTCAATAAATGATATAAATATGGGATCATCCGAATCTGAAATAGAATTGGTTTCCAGCGAAATGGATGAATCTAATGAGGAACCACCAAAAGCGGTAGCTAAAATGGAAAGTAAACAAGCAACTACAAAACGAAAAAAGTGTGAAAATGCCCTATTAATCGGAAATAGAAAAATAAAGGCAAAATTCAAGAACTCGAAGAAATGTTGGAACAGTTATATACACAAATAAATAATACAAATATGGCCAGATCCAGTAAGAGATTAGAAACCTTTGACATGCGACGAAAATTATACCAACACTAACTAATACCAGCGAATTTAAGAAATAGTGATAATAATATTATGCAAATTAAAAATAGTAATATTTAGTAAAAACAAAATAAGGCCAGTGATAATAATTAAATACAACAGGATTTATTTAGGACAATAAAAATCGAAACAAACATAAGAAAACATCTTGATTAGTTGATTGATTGAAATGTATGACCCGACAAATTAGCGAGACTCCTGGATGACGCTGGGCCCGCCATACACCTTTATTACATTTAACAAGATGAAGGATATGATAGGCATGTTAAATATGACCGGATTGACCCGGTTACAGACACCTAAGTAGTCAATAGTTAGTTGAAATTATAATGTAAGGCGGTTATAGCACAAGAATTTTTAATTTTTTTGGATATAAATATTCAGCAATCAGCATCTTTAAAAACAATTTATAATTATAATTAAAAATGTATAATTAATTAAGTTGCAGTAAATTTCCTGATATAAAACGTCATTACTATGAGTTAAATTGTAGTTGAATAAAATAAATGTAATGTTATTATTAGTATTAACTAAATTAACTTGGTTCTCTTAAAACAAATTAAATCAAAATAAAATAAATCGAATCCATAAATCACCAAATATTGTAGTACTCGTATATCAAAGCAGGAAAGGAACTCATGACACGATTTCTTTAACGGATAGAATCTTTGTAAATCTGTTGGTTTGATGCATTTATTTATAAGTCACACCTAGTTCGAAATGACAGAAAAAAATGTACCTATATATATTGTTCATATAACACCAGATAATCAATTAACAGAATTCGCTAAAATTCGAAATATAATTTATCAACGAATATTCTGGTATCCAATGATACGCCAAAAATTAATTCTATTTCATAATTGTCAACGATATCGCCACGTAGCAGCGAACTGCATATTTGAGTAGAGATATGTTAAATGCAGTAATAAACACACACCAGGACAATGTGCAACTTTAAATCACACAAATTATGTTGGTGATCACGCAACGGAAATGGGTGCGGAAAATACGTTCTGTATTAATTGTAAAACAAGGAGCAACCAACATCAAACAAGGACTGCCCAATATACAAGTCGTTGATACAAAACCTAAATTTAAAGAAAAACAATCTAATAGAGACAAGCAATAATAACCACTAACATAACAATAGAAACCTATTTAAATCAATAAGGAAAGAAGGGATAACATATGCAGATCGCGTAAGACGAAGCAGAAACCGGGACTATGCTTAAACAATGGTTAGATCTGAATGCAAACTTCTATAAAATGCAGTTAAAATATTCGGCAAAACCAACATACATTCCAAGTGCGTCATACTTAGATATAGTTCTTCACGATAGTAGACTAAAAATTTCAAATACAATAACCACTCTTCGATGCGTGATGCGAGAGTGATCTCTATAGGGCTATACAATGGTGATTTGCCAATGGCATGGCAAATGACATAGCATTTCTGATATAAATAATAATGATATTAGAAATAATTCTATAAATAACATTAATTGGCCAAAGTACCAAAAACAAATGATATTAAGCTATTACAACCATTTGACTCAGAACAATGAACAAAAGATAGTCAAAAACAATAAGAATTTATCAAACATTGAAATAGGCAATCACCGTAAGCAAATAAATCATTTAATTTGGAAGCCATAGAAACATCAACACCAGAAACCAAAGGACAGAAAACTTTAAAACAAATATGATTATGAAATTATACAAAACCAAAAGCGAGTACATCACTAAAACTAAAACTATAAAACGGCAACATTTTTATGATTTAAGCAACCCAACAATTGTACAAAAACTGAACCAACTAAAATCAGTAATAAAAAATATTAAAATATTAATAATGCAAAATATTAAACTACAAGTGAATAAATACTGGAAAAGAAAAATTGAAAAAATTAAGATAAATGACGGAAATAGAAATATATTTAAAAAAATTAACACGTTATTTAGACCAAAAGAGCAAATAGAAATTTCCGATCTGATGGTGGACAAATTTAGTGTTAGGTCAATGAGAAATACAGAAATAGGAAATATTAATTTGGATAATAGTGTCGACGAACACGACAAACTAAAAATAATCGGAGCATTAAATGAAAGTGAATCAAAAATAATACTAACTCCATCATTCGAAAAAGAAGTTGAAACTACTACTCAAAAATTCAGAGCGATGAGAAAACTTACACACCCACAAAGTGATATTCAGCGACGATTTTCTGGCAAATGCGGAAAATTTAGATGTCATAAATATAGAATATAAAGAACTAGAAGAGATATTTAAATGTCTTAATAAAAAAACATCATCAGGTATCGATAAAATTACAAACGTCGCTCTTAAATTTATTCCAATGGAAATTATTCAAGAATATTGTACAATAGTTAACAACATAATAAAAAACCTTTACATTTCTAGTGCTTGGAAAATAGCTAAAATTATACTAGTTATGATCCAGAAAAAAAAATCCAAACGAATGTGAAAAGTATCTAGAAAATCTAATTCTTAAATTGTTACAGATATTCAATTTTTCTTTCGACAAGGACATTCGACGATCCGCGCAATAAACAAATTAACATCCGATATTATAAAAGACTTTAACAATAAAAACGTTACAGGAGCCACCTTAATAGATGTTAAAAGAGCGTCATATCAATAATCAACCAATATTCAATTTTACACACAAACCCAACGCACTACCGCACGACACAGACTATGTTATTAATGCATACACTGGTTGGTGTGTTAGTTAAAATAACGGTAAGAAGCATTTATATTTTCAACGTAACTGTGAGTTGTTTATTTCGATAATGATTATAATGAAAAAATGTTTTAAAACGAAATGACTCACCATTGAAATCTCCCACAACACATAATGTGTTATAATGCTGAAAGATGACTTAATTGCTAAGCACAGTATCTTTACGCTGCTACAATGGCAGTGCTGTTTTAACAAATTGTTATCAGTTTAATATTTTTAATGAGCATATTTCACTAGCCCCATATTATTCACGAAACTAACTAGATACTAAACTAAACTTAAAATTAATTAAAACCAGGAGAAAATAAAAATAAATTATTCCAAATCGCACAATATTATGTCCACTGGCGAACAACACTACACAAACGAGATCAATTTAGTATGATGACAAATTTTCAACCGAAAAAGTTGTATAAATTAAAGTTTCGATTTTAAATTCACTCGAATTACTACCAGTTACCTGGTGTATCACTCCCAAAAGATTTGCACAAACTAACAAAATAAGTAATTACAAAATGTTGTTACTGATCGTAAACAGTAATAAATGAGTTGAATTTAAAAGAGAGATATTATCATCATCCGATAAGAACCAATACATCAAAATTATATAGAAAATTGTTGACGAGACAAACTGATACAGAAAACAGTCTCTGCAATACAAACCAACGAATGAAGTTGTTATTCGTAAAAATATTAGCTTAATGATGTCTGTGTATGTTATCAATATTCAATTTTGCACATAAGCACAACGTACTACCGTACGACACAGGCCGTGTTGTTAATACACTAGTTGGTGTATTAAGTTAGTTAAAACAACGGTAAGAAATATTTATATTTTCAACGTAACCGTGAGTTGTTTGTTTCGATAATGATCATAATAACGATAATTAACTTTCGTTAGTACATTTTTTTAGCAAACTAAATAGATTGTAAGGTAATTTTCAACATAAAAATTACTAAAAGATTTAACGGCTTACAATTGTGACCATGATATACTACAGAATGATTTTATATGTTTTAGGTCGCGGTGAAATTCGCTTGTGAATGTTTTATATGTTATGTCGCTGATTCCGTAAGATAGTTGCGATGGTTTCAATTATGAGGTATACGGCAATGCATAGTGTAAACGTGAATACCGTTAAACGTTAATTTTGATGAACATTTTTATTTATTTTGCTAGCTCTACATCGCATTCAGGGATTTGGCCACCTTAATTCTAAGTTTACATGATCAATTTTAATACGAGTATCCGTTGAACCCTAGCCAGGATCCTAGCAAAATATGACATAAAAATATGCTTTCGATTTTCTTAATAATAAAGTGTTACAAACAATCCACATATTATCGGTTACCACGTCTACAACATTGTTCACTTTGGCAGTGGAGGTCACACGTCACACGTCGCAAATGTAAATCCACCTTCACACATGGGCTGCCCAATATACAAGTTTTTGATACAAAAACTAAATTTAAAGAAAAACCAACTAATAGAGAGAAGGAATAATAACCACTAACATAACGATAGAAACCTATTTAATTTAATAAGGAAAGAAGGGATAAAATATGCAGATCGTGTAAGAGAAAGTAGAGACCAAGACTATGCTTAAACAATGGTTAGATCTGAATGCAAACTTCTATAAAATGCAGTTAAAATGTTCGGCATAACCAACATACATTCTAAGTGCGTCATACTTAGATGTTCTTCATGATAGTAGACTAAGAATTTCAAATATCAGAAATGCTATGTCATTTGCCATGACATTGGCAAATCACCATTGTATAGCCCTATGATCACTCTCGCATCACGCATCGAAGGATGGTTATTGACCATCCTTCGATGCGTGATGCGCGAGTGATCATAGGGCTATACAATGGTGATTTGCCAATGTCATGGCAAATGACATAGCATTTCTGATATAAATAATAATGCAAGTAATAATGATATTAGAAATAATTCTATAAATAACATTAATTGGCCAGAGTACCAAATGATATGATATTAAGCTATTACAACCATTTAACTCAGAACAATGAACCAAGGATAGTCCCAAATAATAAGAATTTATCAAACATTAGAATAGGCAATCATCGTAAGCAAATAAATCATTTAATTTTGGAAGCCATTGAATCATCAACACCAGAAAGCAAAGGACAGAAAACTTTAAAACAAATATGATTACGAAATTATACAAAACCAAAAGCGAGTACATCACTAAAATTAAAACTATAAAACGGCAACATTTTTATGATTTAAGCAACCCAACAATTGTACAAAAATTAAACCAACTAAAATCAGTAATAAAAAATATTAAAATATTAATAACGCAAAATATTAAAGTGAGGCATGTTGTGATACTCACAACCTCACCCATTGCATCTTTAATGTCGTAGATCAAAATTCCATCATCACAAATCAAATAAAAATCTAATCAATAAATTAAATGCAAAATACAAATCGCTACGACAATGTAAACGATATCGCATATACCATTCAACGTACATGCATATTTACGTTCATACAAAAGTCGCACAATAAGCAAGATCCACACATCGTATGTAGAAACAAATAAAAATATAAAAACAACAACAAGTGACATTCATATATGTACGTCACACATATTAAACGTATTTCACTTTTACACACAATATCAAAGAAAACGAAATAACAACAACAAACAAATATAGTATATGTACTACAACTATTTTCTGGTATCGCATTTTTATATACCCAAAAATAAGAAAATAATTAAAAAAGTAAATGCGAACATTGTACGTACTAATTAAAGAAAATCAACAACAAAAATCAATATGAATATCGTCTGGACATTATAGGAACCCATATGTGTGAAAGATATTTTTTTGAGTTCACACGAAATATCAGTAATCTACTTATAATTTTTGAAGATTGAAAATTTTGGTAAAATACTTTCCAATTTCATACACATTAAATTTAATTACTTGCGTCCTAAATAATTCTTAAACAAACAATATATTGTCGGATCCTCGAAATTTGAATTGTTGGTAGAAGTATCATAAAATTAGCATATAAGATTCGATTTTTTAAAACGAAAAATATAGTTTACTTTAAACCATCTTAGTGTCAACGTGTGTTTCTAAAATTAAAATTGTGAAGTTTAAATAATAAAAAGTTAATAAACTATAATCAACCTAAGAATTTTTCCTTCAGCAGAATAATTTGGGTAAGTATTTTAAACCTACTAACTCTTGCGAACCGATTTAGTTAATTGTGTTTAGTTTACTTCGCACGGCAAAGCGAAGGAGAATAGCGAAAGTGTGATCTAATCACAGTACCTGTTCCTATGCTAAGCACACTTGATTAAATCTACACTAAAACCTCTTATTTCTCATCTACAAAACATACCAATCCATTCATAGCTAAAGCTAAATCTACGATATAACTTATCTTACTAATCATTCATCGATAATTTACTTGAAATATCCTTAATCCTAACTACCAGAGGCCCTACTTTTTGGAAAATGTGACTGATTTTCCGTTCACACAGGCCTAGACTAACTCAAATTAATTTTCCGCTAGTGGTTCCGCCGTTAAATAATATCGGAAAACTCGGAAAAACCGAATTTATTTCATATCCCGGGTTATGTGTTCAAATATCCTTAATCCTAACTACTAGAGGCCCTACTTTTTGGAAAATGTGAATGATTTTTCGTTCACACAGGCCTAGACCAACTCAAATTTATTTTCTGCTAGTGGTTCCGCCGTTTAGTAATATCGGAAAACTCGGAAAACCCGAATTTATTTCATAATCCCGGTTATGTGTTCAAATATCCTTAATCCTAACTACCAGAGGCCCTACTTTTTGGAAAATATGAATGATTTTCCATTCACACAGGCCTAGACCAACTCAAATTTATTTTTTGTTAGTGGTTCCGCCGTTTAGTAATATCGGAAAACTCGGAAAAACCGAATTTATTTTATAATCCCGGTTATGTGTTCAAATATCCTTAATCCTAACTACCAGAGTCCCTACTTATAGGAAAATATGAATGATTTTCCGTTCACACAGGCCTATACCAACTCAAATTTAATTTTCGCTAGTGGTTCCGCCGTTTAGTAATATCGGAAAACTCGGAAAAACCGAATTTATTTCATAACTCCGGTTATCTGTTCAAATATCCTTAATCCTAACTACCAGAGGCCCCCTCTTTGGAAAATGTGAATGATTTTTCGTTCACACAGGCCTGGACCAACTCAAATTTATTTTCTGCTATTGGTTCCGCCGTTTAGTAATATCGGAAAACTCGGAAAACCCGAATTAATTTCATAATCCCGGTTATGCGTTCAAATATCCTAAATCCTAACTACCAGAGGCCCTACTTTTTGGAGAATGTGAATGATTTTCCGTTCACACAGACCTAGACCAACTCAAATTTATTTTCCGCTAGTGGTCCCGCCGTTTAGTAATATCGGAAAACTCGGAAAACCCAAATTAATTTCATAATCCCGGTTATGTGTTCAAATATCCTTAATCCTAACTACCAGAGGCCCTACTTTTTGGAAAATGTGAATGATTTTCCGTTCACACAGGCCTAGACCAACTCAAATTAGTTTTCTGCTAGTGGTTCCGCCGGTTAGTAATATCGGAAAACTCGGAAAAACCGAATTTATTTCATAACCCCGGTTATGTGTTCAAATATCCTTAATACTAACTACCAGAGGCCCTACTTTTTGGAAAATGTGAATGATTTTCCGTTTACACAGGCCTAGACCAACTCAAATTAATTTTCCGCTAGTGGTTCCGCCGTTTAGTAATATCGGAAAACTCGGAAAACCCGAATTAATTTCATAATCCCGGTTATGTGTTCAAATATCCTTAATCCTAACTACCTGAGGCCCTACTTTCTGGAAAATGTGAATGATTTTCCGTTCACACAGGCCTAGACTAACTCAAATTTATTTTCTGCTAGTGGTTCCGCCGTTTAGTAATATCGGAAAACTCGGAAAAAGCGAATTTATTTCATAACCCCGGTTATGTGTTCAAATATTCTTAATCCTAACTACCAGAGGCCCTACTTTTTGGAAAATATGAATGATTTTCCGTTCACACAGGCCTAGATCAACCTAAAATTTATTTTCCGCTAGTGGTTCTGCCGATTTGTAATATCGGAAAACTCGGAAAAACCGAATTTATTTCATAACCCAGTTATGTGTTCAAATATTCTTAATCCTAACTACCAGAGGCCCTACTTTTTGGAAAATATGAATGATTTTCCGTTCACACAGGCCTAGACCAACTCAAATTTATTTTCTGCTAGTGGTTCCGCCGTTTAGTAATATCGGAAAACTCGGAAAACCCGAATTAATTTCATAATCCAGGTTATGTGTTCAAATATCCTTAATCCTAACTACCAGAGGCCCTACTTTCTGGAAAATGTGAATGATTTTCCGTTCACACAGGCCTAGACCAACTCAAATTTATTTTCTGCTAGTGGTTCCGCCGTTTAGTAATATCGGAAAACTCGGAAAAACCGAATTTATTTCATAATCCCGGTTATGTGTTCAAATATCCTTAATCCTAACTACCAGAGGCCCTACTATTTGGAAAATGTGAACGATTTTCCGTTCACACAGGCCTAGACCAACTCAAATTTATTTTCCGCTAGTGGTTCCGCCGTTTTGTAATATCGGAAAACTCGGAAAACCCGAATTAATTTCATAATCCCGGTTATGTGTTCAAATATCCTTAATCCTAACTACCAGAGGCCCTACTTTTTGGAAAATGTGAATGATTTTTCGTTCACACAGGCCTAGACCAACTCAAATTTATTTTCTGCTAGTGGTTCCGCCGTTTAGTAATATCGGAAAACTCGGAAAACCCGAATTAATTTCATAATCCCGGTTATGTGTTCTAATATACTTAATCCTAACTACCAGAGGCCCTACTTATAGGAAAATGGGAATGATTTTCCATTCACACAGGCCTAGACCAACTCAAATTTATTTTCTGCTAGTGGTTCCGCCGTTTAGTAATATCGGAAAACTCGGAAAAACCGAATTTATTTCATAATCCCGGTTATGTGTTCAAATATCCTTAATCCTAACTACCAGAAGCCCTACTTTTTGGAAAATGTGAATGATTTTCCTTTCACACAGGCCTAGACCAACTCAAATTAGTTTTCTGCTAGTGGTTCCGCCGTTTAGTAATATCGGAAAACTCGGAAAAAGCGAATTTATTTCATAATCCCGGTTATGTGTTCAAGTATCCTTAATCCTAACTACCAGAGGCCCTACTTTTTGGAAAATTTGAATGATTTTTCATTCACACAGGAGAAGACCAACTCAAATTTACTTTCTGCTAGTGGTTCCGCCGTTTAGTAATATCGGAAAACTCGGAAAAACCCGAATTTATTTCATAATCCCAGTTATGTGTTCAAATATCCTTAATCCTAACTACCATAGGCCCAACTTTCTAAAAAATATGAATGATTTTCCGTTCACACAGACCTAGACCAACTCAAATCTGTTTTCCGCTAGTGGTTCCAACCGTTTAGTAATATCGGAAAACTCGGAAAAACCGAATTTATTTCATAACCCCGGTTATGTGTTCAAATATCCTTAATCCTAACTACCAGAGGCCCTACTTTTTGGAAAATGTGAATGATTTTCTGTTCACACAGGCCTAGACTAACTCAAATTTATTTTCCGCTAGTGGTTCTGCCGTATAGTAATATCGGAAAACTCGGAAAACCCGAATTTATTTTATAATCTCGGTTATGTGTTCAAATATCCTTAATCCTAACTACCAGAGGCCCTACTTTTTGGAAAATGTGAATGATTTTCCGTTCACACAGGCCTAGACCACCTCAAATTAATTTTCCGCTAGTGGTTCCGCCGTTTAGTAATATCTGAAAACTCGGAAAAACCGAATTTATTTCATAATCCCGGTTATGTGTTCAAATATCCTTAATCCTAACTACCAGAGGCCCTACTTTCTGGAAAATGTGAATGATTTTCCGTTCACACAGACCTAGACCAACTCAAATTTATTTTCCGCTAGTGGTTCCGCCGTTTAGTAATATCGTAAAACTCGGAAAAACCGAATTAATTTCATAATCCCGGTTATGTGTTCAAATATCCTTAATCCTAACTACCAGAGGCCCTACTTTTTGGAAAATGTGACTGATTTTCCGTTCACACAGGCCTAGACCAACTCAAATCAATTTAATAATGGCATGGCAAATGACATAGCATTTCTGATATAAATAATAATGATATTAGAAATAATTCTATAAATAACATTAATTGGCCAAAGTACCAAAAACAAATGATATTAAGCTATTACAACCATTTGACTCAGAACAATGAACAAAAGATAGTCAAAAACAATAAAAATTTATCAAACATTGAAATAGGCAATCACCGTAAGCAAATAAATCATTTAATTTGGAAGCCATAGAAACATCAACACCAGAAACCAAAGGACAGAAAACTTTAAAACAAATATGATTATGAAATTATACAAAACCAAAAGCGAGTACATCACTAAAACTAAAACTATAAAACGGCAACATTTTTATGATTTAAGCAACCCAACAATTGTACAAAAACTGAACCAACTAAAATCAGTAATAAAAAATATTAAAATATTAATAATGCAAAATATTAAACTACAAGTGAATAAATACTGGAAAAGAAAAATTGAAAAAATTAAGATAAATGACGGAAATAGAAATATATTTAAAAAAATTAACACGTTATTTAGACCAAAAGAGCAAATAGAAATTTCCGATCTGATGGTGGACAAATTTAGTGTTAGGTCAATGAGAAATACAGAAATAGGAAATATTAATTTGGATAATAGTGTCGACGAACACGACAAACTAAAAATAATCGGAGCATTAAATGAAAGTGAATCAAAAATAATACTAACTCCATCATTCGAAAAAGAAGTTGAAGCTACTACTCAAAAATTCAGAGCGATGAGAAAACTTACACACCCACAAAGTGATATTCAGCGACGATTTTCTGGCAAATGCGGAAAATTTAGATGTCATAAATATAGAATATAAAGAACTAGAAGAGATATTTAAATGTCTTAATAAAAAAACATCATCAGGTATCGATAAAATTACAAACGTCGCTCTTAAATTTATTCCAATGGAAATTATTCAAGAATATTGTACAATAGTTAACAACATAATAAAAAACCTTTACATTTCTAGTGCTTGGAAAATAGCTAAAATTATACTAGTTATGATCCAGAAAAAAAAATCCAAACGAATGTGAAAACTATCTAGAAAATCTAATTCTTAAATTGTTACAGATATTCAATTTTTCTTTCGACAAGGACATTCGACGATCCGCGCAATAAACAAATTAACATCCGATATTATAAAAGACTTTAACAATAAAAACGTTACAGGAGCCACCTTAATAGATGTTAAAAGAGCGTCATATCAATAATCAACCAATATTCAATTTTACACACAAACCCAACGCACTACCGCACGACACAGACTATGTTATTAATGCATACACTGGTTGGTGTGTTAGTTAAAATAACGGTAAGAAGCATTTATATTTTCAACGTAACTGTGAGTTGTTTATTTCGATAATGATTATAATGAAAAAATGTTTTAAAACGAAATGACTCACCATTGAAATCTCCCACAACACATAATGTGTTATAATGCTGAAAGATGACTTAATTGCTAAGCACAGTATCTTTACGCTGCTACAATGGCAGTGCTGTTTTAACAAATTGTTATCAGTTTAATATTTTTAATGAGCATATTTCACTAGCCCCATATTATTCACGAAACTAACTAGATACTAAACTAAACTTAAAATTAATTAAAACCAGGAGAAAATAAAAATAAATTATTCCAAATCGCACAATATTATGTCCACTGGCGAACAACACTACACAAACGAGATCAATTTAGTATGATGACAAATTTTCAACCGAAAAAGTTGTATAAATTAAAGTTTCGATTTTAAATTCACTCGAATTACTACCAGTTACCTGGTGTATCACTCCCAAAAGATTTGCACAAACTAACAAAATAAGTAATTACAAAATGTTGTTACTGATCGTAAACAGTAATAAATGAGTTGAATTTAAAAGAGAGATATTATCATCATCCGATAAGAACCAATACATCAAAATTATATAGAAAATTGTTGACGAGACAAACTGATACAGAAAACAGTCTCTGCAATACAAACCAACGAATGAAGTTGTTATTCGTAAAAATATTAGCTTAATGATGTCTGTGTATGTTATCAATATTCAATTTTGCACATAAGCACAACGTACTACCGTACGACACAGGCCGTGTTGTTAATACACTAGTTGGTGTATTAAGTTAGTTAAAACAACGGTAAGAAATATTTATATTTTCAACGTAACCGTGAGTTGTTTGTTTCGATAATGATCATAATAACGATAATTAACTTTCGTTAGTACATTTTTTTAGCAAACTAAATAGATTGTAAGGTAATTTTCAACATAAAAATTACTAAAAGATTTAACGGCTTACAATTGTGACCATGATATACTACAGAATGATTTTATATGTTTTAGGTCGCGGTGAAATTCGCTTGTGAATGTTTTATATGTTATGTCGCTGATTCCGTAAGATAGTTGCGATGGTTTCAATTATGAGGTATACGGCAATGCATAGTGTAAACGTGAATACCGTTAAACGTTAATTTTGATGAACATTTTTATTTATTTTGCTAGCTCTACATCGCATTCAGGGATTTGGCCACCTTAATTCTAAGTTTACATGATCAATTTTAATACGAGTATCCGTTGAACCCTAGCCAGGATCCTAGCAAAATATGACATAAAAATATGCTTTCGATTTTCTTAATAATAAAGTGTTACAAACAATCCACATATTATCGGTTACCACGTCTACAACATTGTTCACTTTGGCAGTGGAGGTCACACGTCACACGTCGCAAATGTAAATCCACCTTCACACATGGGCTGCCCAATATACAAGTTTTTGATACAAAAACTAAATTTAAAGAAAAACCAACTAATAGAGAGAAGGAATAATAACCACTAACATAACGATAGAAACCTATTTAATTTAATAAGGAAAGAAGGGATAAAATATGCAGATCGTGTAAGAGAAAGTAGAGACCAAGACTATGCTTAAACAATGGTTAGATCTGAATGCAAACTTCTATAAAATGCAGTTAAAATGTTCGGCATAACCAACATACATTCTAAGTGCGTCATACTTAGATGTTCTTCATGATAGTAGACTAAGAATTTCAAATATCAGAAATGCTATGTCATTTGCCATGACATTGGCAAATCACCATTGTATAGCCCTATGATCACTCTCGCATCACGCATCGAAGGATGGTTATTGACCATCCTTCGATGCGTGATGCGCGAGTGATCATAGGGCTATACAATGGTGATTTGCCAATGTCATGGCAAATGACATAGCATTTCTGATATAAATAATAATGCAAGTAATAATGATATTAGAAATAATTCTATAAATAACATTAATTGGCCAGAGTACCAAATGATATGATATTAAGCTATTACAACCATTTAACTCAGAACAATGAACCAAGGATAGTCCCAAATAATAAGAATTTATCAAACATTAGAATAGGCAATCATCGTAAGCAAATAAATCATTTAATTTTGGAAGCCATTGAATCATCAACACCAGAAAGCAAAGGACAGAAAACTTTAAAACAAATATGATTACGAAATTATACAAAACCAAAAGCGAGTACATCACTAAAATTAAAACTATAAAACGGCAACATTTTTATGATTTAAGCAACCCAACAATTGTACAAAAATTAAACCAACTAAAATCAGTAATAAAAAATATTAAAATATTAATAACGCAAAATATTAAAGTGAGGCATGTTGTGATACTCACAACCTCACCCATTGCATCTTTAATGTCGTAGATCAAAATTCCATCATCACAAATCAAATAAAAATCTAATCAATAAATTAAATGCAAAATACAAATCGCTACGACAATGTAAACGATATCGCATATACCATTCAACGTACATGCATATTTACGTTCATACAAAAGTCGCACAATAAGCAAGATCCACACATCGTATGTAGAAACAAATAAAAATATAAAAACAACAACAAGTGACATTCATATATGTACGTCACACATATTAAACGTATTTCACTTTTACACACAATATCAAAGAAAACGAAATAACAACAACAAACAAATATAGTATATGTACTACAACTATTTTCTGGTATCGCATTTTTATATACCCAAAAATAAGAAAATAATTAAAAAAGTAAATGCGAACATTGTACGTACTAATTAAAGAAAATCAACAACAAAAATCAATATGAATATCGTCTGGACATTATAGGAACCCATATGTGTGAAAGATATTTTTTTGAGTTCACACGAAATATCAGTAATCTACTTATAATTTTTGAAGATTGAAAATTTTGGTAAAATACTTTCCAATTTCATACACATTAAATTTAATTACTTGCGTCCTAAATAATTCTTAAACAAACAATATATTGTCGGATCCTCGAAATTTGAATTGTTGGTAGAAGTATCATAAAATTAGCATATAAGATTCGATTTTTTAAAACGAAAAATATAGTTTACTTTAAACCATCTTAGTGTCAACGTGTGTTTCTAAAATTAAAATTGTGAAGTTTAAATAATAAAAAGTTAATAAACTATAATCAACCTAAGAATTTTTCCTTCAGCAGAATAATTTGGGTAAGTATTTTAAACCTACTAACTCTTGCGAACCGATTTAGTTAATTGTGTTTAGTTTACTTCGCACGGCAAAGCGAAGGAGAATAGCGAAAGTGTGATCTAATCACAGTACCTGTTCCTATGCTAAGCACACTTGATTAAATCTACACTAAAACCTCTTATTTCTCATCTACAAAACATACCAATCCATTCATAGCTAAAGCTAAATCTACGATATAACTTATCTTACTAATCATTCATCGATCATTTACTTGAAATATCCTTAATCCTAACTACCAGAGGCCCTACTTTTTGGAAAATGTGACTGATTTTCCGTTCACACAGGCCTAGACCAACTCAAATTAATTTTCCGCTAGTGGTTCCGCCGTTAAATAATATCGGAAAACTCGGAAAAACCGAATTTATTTCATAACCCGGGTTATGTGTTCAAATATCCTTAATCCTAACTACTAGAGGCCCTACTTTTTGGAAAATGTGAATGATTTTTCGTTCACACAGGCCTAGACCAACTCAAATTAATTTTCTGCTAGTGGTTCCGCCGTTTAGTAATATCGGAAAACTCGGAAAACCCGAATTTATTTCATAATCCCGGTTATGTGTTCAAATATCCTTAATCCTAACTACCAGAGGCCCTACTTTTTGGAAAATGTGAATGATTTTCCGTTCACACAGGCCTAGACCAACTCAAATTAGTTTTCTGCTAGTGGTTCCGCCGTTTAGTAATATCGGAAAACTCGGAAAAACCGAATTTATTTCATAACCCCGGTTATGTGTTCAAATATCCTTAATACTAACTACCAGAGGCCCTACTTTTTGGAAAATGTGAATGATTTTCCGTTTACACAGGCCTAGACCAACTCAAATTAATTTTCCGCTAGTGGTTCCGCCGTTTAGTAATATCGGAAAACTCGGAAAACCCGAATTAATTTCATAATCCCGGTTATGTGTTCAAATATCCTTAATCCTAACTACCAGAGGCCCTACTTTTTGGAAAATGTGAATGATTTTCCGTTCACACAGGCCTAGACTAACTCAAATTTATTTTCTGCTAGTGGTTCCGCCGTTTAGTAATATCGGAAAACTCGGAAAACCCGAATTAATTTCATAATCCAGGTTATGTGTTCAAATATCCTTAATCCTAACTACCAGAGGCCCTACTTTCTGGAAAATGTGAATGATTTTCCGTTCACACAGGCCTAGACCAACTCAAATTTATTTTCCGCTAGTGGTTCTGCCGATTTGTAATATCGGAAAACTCGGAAAAACCGAATTTATTTCATAACCCAGTTATGTGTTCAAATATTCTTAATCCTAACTACCAGAGGCCCTACTTTTTGGAAAATATGAATGATTTTCCGTTCACACAGGCCTAGACCAACTCAAATTTATTTTCTGCTAGTGGTTCCGCCGTTTAGTAATATCGGAAAACTCGGAAAACCCGAATTAATTTCATAATCCCAATTATGTGTTCAAATATCCTTAATCCTAACTACCAGAGGCCCTACTTTCTGGAAAATGTGAATGATTTTCCGTTCACACAGGCCTAGACCAACTCAAATTTATTTTCTGCTAGTGGTTCCGCCGTTTAGTAATATCGGAAAACTCGGAAAAACCGAATTTATTTCATAATCCCGGTTATGTGTTCAAATATCCTTAATCCTAACTACCAGAGGCCCTACTATTTGGAAAATGTGAACGATTTTCCGTTCACACAGGCCTAGACCAACTCAAATTTATTTTCCGCTAGTGGTTCCGCCGTTTTGTAATATCGGAAAACTCGGAAAACCCGAATTAATTTCATAATCCCGGTTATGTGTTCAAATATCCTTAATCCTAACTACCAGAGGCCCTACTTTTTGGAAAATGTGAATGATTTTTCGTTCACAAAGGCCTAGACCAACTCAAATTTATTTTCTGCTAGTGGTTCCGCCGTTTAGTAATATCGGAAAACTCGGAAAACCCGAATTAATTTCATAATCCCGGTTATGTGTTCAAATATACTTAATCCTAACTACCAGAGGCCCTACTTATAGGAAAATGGGAATGATTTTCCGTTCACACAGGCCTAGACCAACTCAAATTTATTTTCTGCTAGTGGTTCCGCCGTTTAGTAATATCGGAAAACTCGGAAAAACCGAATTTATTTCATAATCCCGGTTATGTGTTCAAATATCCTTAATCCTAACTACCAGAAGCCCTACTTTTTGGAAAATGTGAATGATTTTCCGTTCACACAGGCCTAGACCAACTCAAATTAGTTTTCTGCTAGTGGTTCCGCCGTTTAGTAATATCGGAAAACTCGGAAAAACCGAATTTATTTCATAATCCCGGTTATGTGTTCAAGTATCCTTAATCCTAACTACCAGAGGCCCTACTTTTTGGAAAATTTGAATGATTTTTCATTCACACAGGAGAAGACCAACTCAAATTTACTTTCTGCTAGTGGTTCCGCCGTTTAGTAATATCGGAAAACTCGGAAAAACCCGAATTTATTTCATAATCCCAGTTATGTGTTCAAATATCCTTAATCCTAACTACCATAGGCCCAACTTTCTAAAAAATATGAATGATTTTCCGTTCACACAGACCTAGACCAACTCAAATCTGTTTTCCGCTAGTGGTTCCGCCGTTTAGTAATATCGGAAAACTCGGAAAAACCGAATTTATTTCATAACCCCGGTTATGTGTTCAAATATCCTTAATCCTAACTACCAGAGGCCCTACTTTTTGGAAAATGTGAATGATTTTCCGTTCACACAGGCCTAGACCACCTCAAATTAATTTTCCGCTAGTGGTTCCGCCGTTTAGTAATATCTGAAAACTCGGAAAAACCGAATTTATTTCATAATCCCGGTTATGTGTTCAAATATCCTTAATCCTAACTACCAGAGGCCCCACTTTCTGGAAAATGTGAATGATTTTCCGTTCACACAGACCTAGACCAACTCAAATTTATTTTCCGCTAGTGGTTCCGCCGTTTAGTAATATCGTAAAACTCGGAAAAACCGAATTAATTTCATAATCCCGGTTATGTGTTCAAATATCCTTAATCCTAACTACCAGAGGCCCTACTTTTTGGAAAATGTGAATGATTTTTCGTTCACACAGGCCTAGACCAACTCAAATTTATTTTCTGCTATTGGTTCCGCCCTTTAGTAATATCGGAAAACTCGGAAAACCCGAATTAATTTCATAATCCCGGTTATGTGTTCAAATATCCTTAATGCTAACTACCAGAGGCCCTACTTTTAGGAAAATGTGAATGATTTTCCGTTCACACAGGCCTAGACCAACTCAAATTAGTTTTCTGCTAGTGGTTCCGCCGTTTAGTAATATCGGAAAACTCGGAAAAACCGAATTTATTTCATAACCCCGGTTATGTGTTCAAATATCCTTAATCCTAACTACCAGAGGCCCTACTTTTTGGAAAATTTGAATGATTTTCCGTTCACACAGGCCTAGATCAACTCAAATTTATTTTCTGCTAGTGGTTCCGCCGTTTAGTAATATCGGAAAACTCGGAAAAAACGAATATCCTTAATCCTAACTACCAGGGGCCCTACGTTTTGGAAAATGTGAATGGTTTTCCGTTCACACAGGTCTAGACCAACTCAAATTAATTTTCCGCTAGTGGTTCCGCCGTTTAGTAATATCGGAAAACTCGAAAAACCGAATTTATTTCATAATCCCGGTTATGTGTTCAAATATCCTTAATCCTAACTACCAGAGGCCTAACTTTCTGGAAAATATGAATGATTTTCCGTTCACACAGGAGTAGACCAACTCAAATTTATTTTCTGCTAGTGGTTCCGCCGTTTAGTAATATCGGAAAACTCGGAAAAACCGAATTTATTTCATAATCCCGGTTATGTGTTCAAATATCCTTAATCCTAACTACCAGAGGCCCTACTTTTTGGAAAATGTGAATGATTTTTCGTTCACACAGGCCTAGACCAACTCAAATTTATTTTCCGCTAGTGGTTCCGCCGTTTAGTAATATCGGAAAACTCGGAAAAACCGAATTTATCTCATAACTCCGGTTATGTGTTTAAATATCCTTAATCCTAACTACCAAAGGCCCTACTTTTAGGAAAATGTGAATGATTTTCCGTTCACACAGGCCTAGACCAACTCAAATTAATTTTCAGCTAATGATTCCGCCGTTTAGTAATATCGGAAAACTCGGAAAACCCGAATTTATTTCATAACCCCGGTTATGTGTTCAAATATCCTTAATCCTAACTACCTGAGGCCCTACTTTCTGGAAAATGTGAATGATTTTCCGTTCACACAGGTCTAGACCAACTTAAATGTATTTTCTGCTAGTAGTTCCGTCGTTTAGTAATATCGGAAAACTCGGAAAAACCAAATTTATTTCATAATCCCAATTATGTGTTCAAATATCCTTAATCCTAACTACGCCCTAATTTTTGGAAAATGTGAATGATTTTCCGTTCACACAGGTCTAGACCAACTCAAATTTGTTTTCCGCTAGTGGTTCCGCCGTTTAGTAATATCGGAAAACTCGGAAAAACCGAATTTATTTCATAATCCCGGTTATGTGTTCAAATATCCTTAATCCTAACTTCCAGAGGCCCTACTTTTTGGAAAATGTGAATGATTTTCCGTTCACACAGGTTTAGATTAACTCAAATTTATTTTTCGCCAGTGGTTCCGCCGTTTAGTAATATCGGAAAACAAGGAAAACCTGAGTTTATTTCATAACTCCGGTTATGTGTTCAAATATCCTTAATCCTAACTACCAGAGGCCCTACGTTTTGGAAAATGTGAATGATTTTCCGTTCACACAGGTCCAGACCAACTCAAATTTGTTTTCCGCTAGTGGTTCCGTCGTTTAGTAATATCGGAAAACTCGAAAAACCGAATTTATTTCATAACCCCGGTTATGTGTTCAAATATCCTTAATCCTAACTACCAGAGGCCCTACTTTTAGGAAAATGTGAATGATTTTCCGTTCACACAGGCCTAGACCAACTCAAATTTATTTTCTGCTAGTGGTTCCGCCGTTTAGTAATATCGGAAAACTCGGAAAAACCGAATTTATTTTATAATCCCGGTTATGTGTTCAAATATCCTTAATCCTAACTACCAGAGTCCCTACTTTTTGGAAAATGTGAATAATTTTCCAATCACGCAGGCCTAGACCAACTCAAATTTGTTTTCTGCTAGTGGTTCCGCCGTTTAGTAATATCGGAAAACTCGGAAAAACCGAATTTATTTCATAACTCAAGTTATCTGTTCAAATATCCTTAATCCTAACTACCAGAGGCCCTACCTTTTGGAAAATGTGAATGATTTTTCGTTCACACAGGCCTAGATCAACCTAAAATTTATTTTCCGCTAGTGGTTCCGCCGTTTAGTAATATCGGAAAACTCGGAAAAACCGAATTTATTTCATAACCCCGGTTATGTGTTCAAATATCCTTAATCCTAACTACCAGAGGCAATACTTTTTGGAAAATGTGAATGATTTTCCGTTCACACAGGCCTAGACCAACTCAAATTAATTTTCCGCTAGTGGTTCCGCCGTTTAGTAATATCGGAAAACTCGGAAAAACCGAATTTATTTCATAATCCCGGTTATGTGTTCAAATATCCTTAATCCTAACTACCAGAGGCCCTACTTTTTGGAAAATTTGAATGATTTTCCATTCACACAGGCCTAGACCAACTCAAATTAATTTTCTGCTAGTGGTTCCGTCGTTTAGTAATATCGGAAAACTCGGAAAACCGAATTTATTTCATAATCCAGGTTATGTGTTCAAATATCCTTAATCCTAACTACCAGAGGTCCTACTTTTTGGAAAATGTGAATGATTTTCCGTTCACACAGGCCTAGACCAACTCAAATTAGTTTTCTGCTAGTGGTTCCGCCGTTTAGTAATATCGGAAAACTCGGAAAAACCGAATTTATTTCATAATCCCGGTTATGTGTTCAAATATCCTTAATCCTAACTACCAGAGGCCCTACTTTTTGGGAAATGTGAATGATTTTCCGTTCACACAGACCTAGACCAACTCAAACTTATTTTCTGCTAGTGGTTCCGCCGTTTAGTAATATCGGAAAACTCGGAAAACCCGAATTTATTTCAAAATCCCGGTTATGCGTTCAAATATCCTTAATCCTAACTACCAGAGGCCCTACTTTTTTGGAAAATTTGAATGATTTTCCATTCACACAGGCCTAGACCAACTCAAATGTATTTTCTGCTAGTGGTTCCGCCGTTTAGTAATATCGGAAAACTCGGAAAACCCGAATTAATTTCATAATCCCGGTTACGTGTTCAAATATCCTTAATCCTAACTACCAGAGGCCCTACTTTTTGGAAAATGTGAATGATTTTCCGTTCACACAGGCCTAGATCAACTCAAATTAGTTTTATGCTAGTGGTTCCGCCGTTTAGTAATATCGAAAAACTCGGAAAAACCAAATTTGTTTCATAACCCCGGTTATGTGTTCAAATATCCTTAATCCTAACTACCAGAGGCCCTACTTTTTGGAAAATGTGAATGATTTTCCGTTCACACAGGCCTAGATCAACCTAAAAAGAATTTTCCGCTAGTGGTTCCACCGTTTAGTAATATCGGAAAACTCGGAAAAACCGAATTTATTTCATAATCCCGGTTATGTGTTCAAATATCCTTAATCCTAACTACCAGAGGCCCTACTGTTTGGAAAATTTGAATGATTTTCCATTCACACAGGCTTAGACCAACTCAAATTTATTTTCTGCTAGTGGTTCCGCCGTTTAGTAATATCGGAAAACTCGGAAAAACCGAATTTATTTCATATTCCAGGTTATGTGTTCAAATATCCTTAACCCTAACTACCAGATGCTCTTTCAATAAGAATTTTTCCTTCTGATAAAAAAATATAAGACCCTTATAAGCAAAGCAAAATAATTTGGGTAAGTATTTTCAACCTACTAACTCTTGCGAACCGATTTAGTACCTTGTGTTTACTTTACTTCGCACGGCAAAGCGAAGGAGAATAGCGAAAGTGTGATCTAATCACAGTACCGGTTCCTATGCTAAGCACACTTGATTAAATCTACACTAAAACCTTTTATTTCTCATCTACAAAACATACCAATCCATTCATAGCTAAAGCTAAATCTACGATATAACTTATCTTACTAATCAAATCATTCATCGATAGTTTATTTGAAATATCCTTAATCCTAACTACCAGAGGCCCTACTTTCTGGAAAATGTGAATGATTTTCCGTTCACACGGACCTAGACCAACTCAAATTTATTTTCCGCTAGTGGTTCCGCCGTTTAGTAATATCGTAAAACTCGGAAAAACCGAATTAATTTCATAATCCCGGTTATGTGTTCAAATATCCTTAATCCTAACTACCAGAGGCCCTACTTTTTGGAAAATGTGAATGATTTTCCGTTCACACAGGCCTAGACCAACTCAAATTTATTTTCTGCTATTGGTTCCGCCCTTTAGTAATATCGGAAAACTCGGAAAACCCGAATTAATTTCATAATCCCGGTTATGTGTTCAAATATCCTTAATGCTAACTACCAGAGGCCCTACTTTTAGGAAAATGTGAATGATTTTCCGTTCACACAGGCCTAGACCAACTCAAATTTCTTTTCTGCTAGTGGTTCCGCCGTTTAGTAATATCGGAAAACTCGGAAAACCCGAATTAATTTCAAAATCCCGGTTATGTGTTCAAATATCCTTAATCCTAACTACCAGAGGCCCTACTTTTTGGAAAATGTGAATGATTTTCCGTTCACACAGGCCTAGACCAACTCAAATTAGTTTTCTGCTAGTGGTTCCGCCGTTTAGTAATATCGGAAAACTCGGAAAAACCGAATTTATTTCATAACCCCGGTTATGTGTTCAAATATCCTTAATCCTAACTACCAGAGGCCCTACTTTTTGGAAAATTTGAATGATTTTCCGTTCACACAGGCCTAGATCAACTCAAATTTATTTTCTGCTAGTGGTTCCGCCGTTTAGTAATATCGGAAAACTCGGAAAAAACGAATATCCTTAATCCTAACTACCAGGGGCCCTACGTTTTGGAAAATGTGAATGGTTTTCCGTTCACACAGGTCTAGACCAACTCAAATTAATTTTCCGCTAGTGGTTCCGCCGTTTAGTAATATCGGAAAACTCGAAAAACCGAATTTATTTCATGATCCCGGTTATGTGTTCAAATATCCTTAATCCTAACTACCAGAGGCCTAACTTTCTGGAAAATGTGAATGATTTTCCGTTCACACAGGAGTAGACCAACTCAAATTTATTTTCTGCTAGTGGTTCCGCCGTTTAGTAATATCGGAAAACTCGGAAAAACCGAATTTATTTCATAATCCCGGTTATGTGTTCAAATATCCTTAATCCTAACTACCAGAGGCCCTACTTTTTGGAAAATGTGAATGATTTTTCGTTCACACAGGCTTAGACCAACTCAAATTTATTTTCCGCTAGTGGTTCCGCCGTTTAGTAATATCGGAAAACTCGGAAAAACCGAATTTATCTCATAACTCCGGTTATGTGTTTAAATATCCTTAATCCTAACTACCAAAGGCCCTACTTTTAGGAAAATGTGAATGATTTTCCGTTCACACAGGCCTAGACCAACTCAAATTAATTTTCAGCTAATGATTCCGCCGTTTAGTAATATCGGAAAACTCGGAAAACCCGAATTTATTTCATAACCCCGGTTATGTGTTCAAATATCCTTAATCCTAACTACCTGAGGCCCTACTTTCTGGAAAATGTGAATGATTTTCCGTTCACACAGGTCTAGACCAACTTAAATGTATTTTCTGCTAGTAGTTCCGTCGTTTAGTAATATCGGAAAACTCGGAAAAACCAAATTTATTTCATAATCCCAATTATGTGTTCAAATATCCTTAATCCTAACTACGCCCTAATTTTTGGAAAATGTGAATGATTTTCCGTTCACACAGGTCTAGACCAACTCAAATTTGTTTTCCGCTAGTGGTTCCGCCGTTTAGTAATATCGGAAAACTCGGAAAAACCGAATTTATTTCATAATCCCGGTTATGTGTTCAAATATCCTTAATCCTAACTTCCAGAGGCCCTACTTTTTGGAAAATGTGAATGATTTTCCGTTCACACAGGTTTAGATTAACTCAAATTTATTTTTCGCCAGTGGTTCCGCCGTTTAGTAATATCGGAAAACAAGGAAAACCTGAGTTTATTTCATAATCCAGGTTATGTGTTCAAATATCCTTAATCCTAACTACCAGAGGTCCTACTTTTTGGAAAATGTGAATGATTTTCCGTTCACACAGGCCTAGACCAACTCAAATTAGTTTTCTGCTAGTGGTTCCGCCGTTTAGTAATATCGGAAAACTCGGAAAAACCGAATTTATTTCATAATCCCGGTTATGTGTTCAAATATCCTTAATCCTAACTACCAGAGGCCCTACTTTTTGGGAAATGTGAATGATTTTCCGTTCACACGGACCTAGACCAACTCAAACTTATTTTCTGCTAGTGGTTCCGCCGTTTAGTAATATCGGAAAACTCGGAAAACCCGAATTTATTTCAAAATCCCGGTTATGCGTTCAAATATCCTTAATCCTAACTACCAGAGGCCCTACTTTTTTGGAAAAAAAAAACGATATAACTTATCTTACTAATCAAATCATTCATCGATAGTTTATTTGAAATATCCTTAATCCTAACTACCAGAGGCCCTACTTTTTGGAAAATGTGAATGGTTTTTCGTTCACACAGGCCTAGAACAACTCAAATTTATTTTCTGCTATTGGTTCCGCCGTTTAGTAATATCGGAAAACTCGGAAAAACCGAATTTATTTCATAATCCCGGTTATGTGTTCAAATATCCTTAATCCTAACTACCAGAGGCCCTACTATTTGAAAAATGTGAATGATTTACCGTTCACACAGACCTAGACCAACTCAAATTTATTTTCCGCTAGTGGTTCCTTCGTTTAGTAATATCGGAAAACTCGGAAAAACCGAATTTATTTCATAACCCCGGTTATGTGTTCAAATATCCTTAATCCTAACTACCAGAGGCCCTACTTTTTGGAAAATGTGAATGACTTTCCGTTCACACAGGCCTAGATCAACCTAAAATTTATTTTCCGCTAGTGGTTCCACCGTTTAGTAATATCGGAAAACTGGAAAAACCGAATTTATTTCATAACCCCGGTTAGTGTTCAAATATCCTTAATCCTAACTACCAGAGGCCCCACTTTTTGAAAAATGTGAATGATTTTTCGTTCACACAGGGCTAGACCAACTCAAATTTATTTTCCGGCAGTGGTTCCGCCGTTTAGTAATATCGGAAAACTCGGAAAACCCGAATTTATTTCATAATCCCGGTTATGTGTTCAAATATCCTTAATCCTAACTACCAGAGGCCCTACTTTTTGGAAATAAGAATGATTTTCCGTTCACACAGGCCTAGACTAACTCAAATTAATTTTCTGCTAGTGGTTCCGCCGTTTAGTGATATCGGAAAACCGAATTTATTTCATAACCCCGGTTATGTGTTCAAATATTCTTAATCCTAACTACCAGAGGCCCTACTATTTGAAAAATGTGAATGATTTTCCGTTCACACAGACCTAGACCAACTCAAATGTATTTTCCGCTAGTGGTTCCGCCGTTTAGTAATATCGGAAAACTCGGAAAAACCGAATTTATTTCATAACTCCGGTTATGTGTTCAAATATCCTTAATCCTAACTACCAGAGGCCCTACTTTCTGGAAAATGTGAATGATTTTCCGTTCACACAGGCCTAGACCAACTCAAATTTATTTTCTGCTAGTAGTTCCGCCGTTTAGTAATATCGGAAAACTCGGAAAACCCGAATTTATTTCATAATCCCGGTTATGTGTTCAAATATCCTTAATCCTAACTACCAGAGGCCCTACTTTTTGGAAAATATGAATGATTTTCCGTTCACGCAGGCCTAGATCAACCTAAAATTTATTTTCCGGTATGGTTCTGCCGTTTAGTAATATCGGAAAACTCGGAAAAACCGAATTTATTTCATAACCCCGGTTATGTGTTCAAATATCCTTTAACCTGACTACCAGAGACCCTACTTTTTGTAAAATGTGAATGATTTTCCGTTCACACAGGCCTAGACCAACTCAAATTAATTTTCCGCTAGTGGTTTCGCCGTTTAGTAATATCAGAAAACTCGGAAAAACCGAATTAATTTCATAATCCCGGTTATGTGTTCAAATATCCTTAATCCTAACTACCAGAGGCCCTACTTTTTGGAAAATGTGAATGATTTTCCGTTCACACAGGCCTAGACCAACTCAAATTAATTTTCTGCTAGTGGTTCCGCCGTTTAGTAATATCGGAAAACTCGGAAAAACCGAATTTATTTCATAATCCCGGTTATGTGTTCAAATATCCTTAATCCTAACTACCAGAGGCCCTATTTTTTGGGAAATGTGAATGATTTTCCGTTCACACGGACCTAGACCAACTCAAACTTATTTTCCGCTAGTGGTTCCGCCGTTTAGTAATATCGGAAAACTCGGAAAAACCGAATTTATTTCAAAATCCCGGTTATGCGTTCAAATATCCTTAATCCTAGCTACCAGAGGCCCTACTTTTTGAAAAATTGGAATGATTTTCCGTTCACACAGGCCTATACCAACTCAAATTAATTTTCTGCTAGTGGTTCCGCCGTTTAGTAATATCGGAAAACTCGGAAAACCCGAATTAATTTCATAATCCCGGTTACGTGTTCAAATATCCTTAATCCTAACTACCAGAGGCCCTACTTTTTGGAAAATGTGAATGATTTTCCGAAACTTAAATTAGTTTTATGCTAGTGGTTCCGCCGTTTAGTAATATCGAAAAACTCGGAAAAACCAAATTTATTTCATAACCCCGGTTATGTGTTCAAATATCCTTAATCCTAACTACCAGAGGCCCTACTTTTTGGGAAATGTGAATGAATTTCCTTTCACACAAGCCTAGATCAACCTAAAATTAATTTTCCGCTAGTGGTTCCACCGTTTAGTAATATCGGAAAACTCGGAAAAACCGAATTTATTTCATAATCCCGGTTATGTGTTCAAATATCCTTAATCCTAACTACCAGAGGTCCTAATTTATGGAAAATGTGAACGATTTTTCGTTCACACAGGGCTAGACCAACTCAAATTAATTTTTCGCTAGTGGTTCCGCCGTTTAGTAATATCGGAAAACTCGGAAAAACCGAATTTATTTCATAACCCCGGTTATGTGTTCAAATATTCTTAATCCTAACTACCAGAGGCCCTACTTTTTGGAAAATAAGAATGATTTTCCGTTCACACAGACCTAGACCAACTCAAATTTATTTTCTGCTAGTGGTTCCGCCGTTTAGTAATATCGGAAAACTCGGAAAACCCGAATTAATTTCATAATCCCGGTTATGTGCTCAAATATCCTTAATCATAACTACCAGAGGCCCTACTTTTAGGAAAATGTGAATGATTTTCCATTCACACAGGCCTAGACCAACTCAAATTTATTTTCTGCTAGTGGTTCCGCCGTTTAGTAATATCGGAAAACTCGGAAAACCCGAATTAATTTCATAATCCCGGTTATGTGTTCAAATATCCTTAATCCTAACTACCAGAGGCCCTACTTTTTGGAAAATGTGAATAATTTTCCTTTCACACAGGCCTAGACCAATTTAAATTAGTTTTTTGCTAGTGGTTCCGCCGTTTAGTAATATCGGAAAACTCGGAAAAACCGAATTTATTTCATAATCCCGGTTAGTGTTCAAATATCCTTAATCCTAACTACCAGAGGCCCTACTTTCTGGAAAATGTGAATGATTTTTCGTTCACACAGGGCTAGACCAACTCAAATTAATTTTCCGCTAGTGGTTCCGCCGTTTAGTAATATCGGAAAACTCGGAAAACCCGAATTAATTTCATAATCCCGGTTATGTGTCAAATATCCTTAATCCTAACTACCAGAGGCCCTACTTTCTGGAAATATGAATGATTTTCCGTTCACACAGGCCTAGACTAACTCAAATTAATTTTCTGCTAGTGGTTCCACCGTTTAGTAATATCGGAAAACTCGGAAAAACCGAATTTATTTCATAACCCCGGTTATGTGTTCAAATATTCTTAATCCTAACTACCAGAGGCCCTACTATTTGAAAAATGTGAATGAATTTCCGTTCACACAGACCTAGACCAACTCAAATTAATTTTCCGCTAGTGGTTCCGCCGTTTAGTAATATCGGAAAACTCGGAAAAACCGAATTTATTTCATAATCCCGGTTATGTGATCAAATATCCTTAATCCTAACTACCAGAGGCCCTTCTTTTTGGAAAATGTGAATGATTTTCCGATCACACAGGCCTAGACCAACTCAAATTAGTTTTCTGCTAGTGGTTCCGCCGTTTAGTAATATCGGAAAACTCGGAAAAACCGAAATTATTTCATAACTCCGGTTATGTGTTCAAATATCCTTAATCCTAACTACCAGAGGTCCTACTTTTTGGAAAATTTGAATGATTTTCCGTTCACACAGGCCTAGATCAACTCAAATTTATTTTCTGCTAGTGGTTCCGCCGTTTAGTAATATCGGAAACCTCGGAAAAACGAATTAATTTCATAATCCCGGTTATGTGTTCAAATATCCTTAATCCTAACTACCAGAGGCCCTACTTTTTGGAAAATATGAATGATTTTCCGTTCACACAGGCCTAGATCAACCTAAAATTTATTTTCCGCTAGTGGTTCCACCGTTTAGTAATATCGGAAAACTCGGAAAAACCGAATTTATTTCATAACCCCGGTTATGTGTTCAAATATCCTTAATCCTAACTACCAAAGGCCCTACTTTTTGGAAAATATGAATGATTTTCCGTTCACACAGGCCTAGATCAACCTAAAATTTATTTTCCGCTAGTGGTTCCACCGTTTAGTAATATCGGAAAACTCGGAAAAACCGAATTTATTTCATAACCCCGGTTATGTGTTCAAATATCCTTAATCCTAACTACCAGAGGCCCTACTTTCTGGAAAATGTGAATGATTTTCCATTTACACAGGCCGAGACCAATTTAAATTAATTTCCCGCTAGTGGTTCCGCCGTTTAGTAATATCGGAAAACTCGGAAAAACCGAATTTATTTCATAATCCCGGTTATGTGTTCAAATATCCTTAATCCTAACTACCAGAGGCCCTACTTTCTGAAAAATGAGAATGATTTTCCGTTCACACAGGCCTAGACTAACTCAAATTTATTTTTCGCTAGTGGTTCCACCGTTTAGTAATATCGGAAAACTCGGAAAAACCGAATTTATTTCATAACCCCGGTTATGTGTTCAAATATCCTTAATCCTAACTACCAGAGGCCCTACTTTCTGGAAAATGTGAATGATTTTCCGTTCACACAGGCCTAGACCAACTCAAATTAGTTTTCCGCTAGTGGTTCCGCCGTTTAGTAATATCGGAAAACTCGGAAAACCCGAATTTATTTCATAATCCCGGTTATGTGTTCAAATATCCTTAATCCTAACTACCAGAGGCCCTACTTTCTGGAAAATGTGAATGATTTTCCGTTCACACAGACCTAGACCAACTCAAATTTATTTTCCGCTAGTGGTTCCGCCGTTTAGTAATATCGTAAAACTCGGAAAAACCGAATTAATTTCATAATCCCGGTTATGTGTTCAAATATCCTTAATCCTAACTACCAGAGGCCCTACTTTTTGGAAAATGTGAATGATTTTTCGTTCACACAGGCCTAGACCAACTCAAATTTATTTTCTGCTATTGGTTCCGCCCTTTAGTAATATCGGAAAACTCGGAAAACCCGAATTAATTTCATAATCCCGGTTATGTGTTCAAATATCCTTAATGCTAACTACCAGAGGCCCTACTTTTAGGAAAATGTAAATGATTTTCCGTTCACACAGGCCTAGACCAACTCAAATTTCTTTTCTGCTAGTGGTTCCGCCGTTTAGTAATATCGGAAAACTCGGAAAACCCGAATTAATTTCAAAATCCCGGTTATGTGTTCAAATATCCTTAATCCTAACTACCAGAGGCCCTACTTTTTGGAAAATGTGAATGATTTTCCGTTCACACAGGCCTAGACCAACTCAAATTAGTTTTCTGCTAGTGGTTCCGCCGTTTAGTAATATCGGAAAACTCGGAAAAACCGAATTTATTTCATAACCCCGGTTATGTGTTCAAATATCCTTAATCCTAACTACCAGAGGCCCTACTTTTTGGAAAATTTGAATGATTTTCCGTTCACACAGGCCTAGATCAACTCAAATTTATTTTCTGCTAGTGGTTCCGCCGTTTAGTAATATCGGAAAACTCGGAAAAAACGAATATCCTTAATCCTAACTACCAGGGGCCCTACGTTTTGAAAAATGTGAATGATTTTCCGTTCACACAGGTCTAGACCAACTCAAATTAATTTTCCGCTAGTGGTTCCGCCGTTTAGTAATATCGGAAAACTCGAAAAACCGAATTTATTTCATAATCCCGGTTATGTGTTCAAATATCCTTAATCCTAACTACCAGAGGCCTAACTTTCTGGAAAATGTGAATGATTTTCCGTTCACACAGGAGTAGACCAACTCAAATTTATTTTCTGCTAGTGGTTCCGCCGTTTAGTAATATCGGAAAACTCGGAAAAACCGAATTTATTTCATAATCCCGGTTATGTGTTCAAATATCCTTAATCCTAACTACCAGAGGCCCTACTTTTTGGAAAATGTGAATGATTTTTCGTTCACACAGGCCTAGACCAACTCAAATTTATTTTCCGCTAGTGGTTCCGCCGTTTAGTAATATCGGAAAACTCGGAAAAACCGAATTTATTTCATAATCCCGGTTATGTGTTCAAATATCCTTAATCCTAACTACCAGAGGCCCTACTTTTTGGAAAATGTGAATGATTTTTCGTTCACACAGGCCTAGACCAACTCAAATTTATTTTCCGCCAGTGGTTCCGCCGTTTAGTAATATCGGAAAACTCGGAAAAACCGAATTTATCTCATAACTCCGGTTATGTGTTTAAATATCCTTAATCCTAACTACCAAAGGCCCTACTTTTAGGAAAATGTGAATGATTTTCCGTTCACACAGGCCTAGACCAACTCAAATTAATTTTCAGCTAATGATTCCGCCGTTTAGTAATATCGGAAAACTCGGAAAACCCGAATTTATTTCATAACCCCGGTTATGTGTTCAAATATCCTTAATCCTAACTACCTGAGGCCCTACTTTCTGGAAAATGTGAATGATTTTCCGTTCACACAGGTCTAGACCAACTTAAATGTATTTTCTGCTAGTAGTTCCGTCGTTTAGTAATATCGGAAAACTCGGAAAAACCGAATTTATTTCATAATCCCAATTATGTGTTCAAATATCCTTAATCCTAACTACGCCCTAATTTTTGGAAAATGTGAATGATTTTCCGTTCACACAGGCCTAGACCAACTTAAATTAATTTTCCGCTAGTGGTTCCGCCGTTTAGTAATATCGGAAAACTCGGAAAAACCGAATTTATTTCATAATCCCGGTTATGTGTTCAAATATCCTTAATCCTAACTACCAGAGGCCCTACTTTTTGGAAAATGTGAATGATTTTCCGTTCACACAGGTTAAGATTAACTCAAATTTATTTTTCGCCAGTGGTTCCGCCGTTTAGTAATATCGGAAAACAAGGAAAACCTGAGTTTATTTCATAACTCCGGTTATGTGTTCAAATATCCTTAATCCTAACTACCAGAGGCCCTACGTTTTGGAAAATGTGAATGATTTTCCGTTCACACAGGTCCAGACCAACTCAAATTTATTTTCCGCTAGTGGTTCCGTCGTTTAGTAATATCGGAAAACTCGAAAAACCGAATTTATTTCATAACCCCGGTTATGTGTTCAAATATCCTTAATCCTAACTACCAGAGGCCCTACTTTTAGGAAAATGTGAATGATTTTCCGTTCACACAGGCCTAGACCAACTCAAATTTATTTTCTGCTAGTGGTTCCGCCGTTTAGTAATATCGGAAAACTCGGAAAAACCGAATTTATTTTATAATCCCGGTTATGTGTTCAAATATCCTTAATCCTAACTACCAGAGTCCCTACTTTTTGGAAAATGTGAATAATTTTCCAATCACGCAGGCCTAGACCAACTCAAATTTGTTTTCTGCTAGTGGTTCCGCCGTTTAGTAATATCGGAAAACTCGGAAAAACCGAATTTATTTCATAACTCAAGTTATCTGTTCAAATATCCTTAATCCTAACTACCAGAGGCCCTACCTTTTGGAAAATGTGAATGATTTTTCGTTCACACAGGCCTAGATCAACCTAAAATTTATTTTCCGCTAGTGGTTCCGCCGTTTAGTAATATCGGAAAACTCGGAAAAACCGAATTTATTTCATAACCCCGGTTATGTGTTCAAATATCCTTAATCCTAACTACCAGAGGCCCTACTTTTTGGAAAATGTGAATGATTTTCCGTTCACACAGGCCTAGACCAACTCAAATTAGTTTTCCGCTAGTGGTTCCGCCGTTTAGTAATATCTGAAAACTCGGAAAAACCGAAATTATTTCATAACTCCGGTTATGTGTTCAAATATCCTTAATCCTAACTACCAGAGGCCCTACTTTCTGGAAAATGTGAATGATTTTCCGTTCACACAGGCCTAGACCAACTCAAATTTATTTTCTGCTAGTAGTTCCGCCGTTTAGTAATATCGGAAAACTCGGAAAAACCGAATTTATTTCATAACCCCGGTTATGTGTTCAAATATCCTTAATCCTAACTACCAGAGGCCCTACTTTTTGGAAAATATGAATGATTTTCCGTTCACACAGGCCTAGATCAACCTAAAAATAGTTTTCCGCTAGTGGTTCTGCCGTTTAGTAATATCGGAAAACTCGGAAAACCCGAATTTATTTCATAACCCCGGTTATGTGTTCAAATATCCTTAATCCTAACTACCAGAGGCCCTACTTTTTGGAAAATATGAATGATTTTCCGTTCACACAGGCCTAGATCAACCTAAAATTTATTTTCCGGTATGGTTCTGCCGTTTAGTAATATCGGAAAACTCGGAAAAACCGAATTTATTTCATAACCCCGGTTATGTGTTCAAATATCCTTAATCCTGACTACCAGAGGCCCTACTTTTTGGAAAATGTGAATGATTTTCCGTTCACACAGGCCTAGACCAACTCAAATTAATTTTCCGCTAGTGGTTCCGCCGTTTAGTAATATCGGAAAACTCGGAAAAACCGAATTTATTTCATAATCCCGGTTATGTGTTCAAATATCCTTAATCCTAACTACCAGAGGCCTTACTTTTTGGAAAATTTGAATGATTTTCCATTCACACAGGCCTAGACCAACTCAAATTAATTTTCTGCTAGTGGTTCCGTCGTTTAGTAATATCGGAAAACTCGGAAAACCGAATTTATTTCATAATCCAGGTTATGTGTTCAAATATCCTTAATCCTAACTACCAGAGGTCCTACTTTTTGGAAAATGTGAATGATTTTCCGTTCACACAGGCCTAGACCAACTCAAATTAGTTTTCTGCTAGTGGTTCCGCCGTTTAGTAATATCGGAAAACTCGGAAAAACCGAATTTATTTCATAATCCCGGTTATGTGTTCAAATATCCTTAATCCTAACTACCAGAGGCCCTACTTTTTGGGAAATGTGAATGATTTTCCGTTCACACAGGCCTAGATCAACTCAAATTAGTTTTATGCTAGTGGTTCCGCCGTTTAGTAATATCGAAAAACTCGGAAAAACCAAATTTATTTCATAACCCCGGTTATGTGTTCAAATATTCTTAATCCTAACTACCAGAGGCCCTACTATTTGAAAAATGTGAATGAATTTCCGTTCACACAGACCTAGACCAACTTAAACTTATTTTCTGCTAGTGGTTCCGCCGTTTAGTAATATCGGAAAACTCGGAAAACCCGAATTTATTTCAAAATCCCGGTTATGCGTTCAAATATCCTTAATCCTAACTACCAGAGGCCCTACTTTTTTGGAAAATTTGAATGATTTTCCATTCACACAGGCCTAGACTAACTCAAATTAATTTTCTGCTAGTGGTTCCGCCGTTTAGTAATATCGGAAAACTCGGAAAACACGAATTAATTTCATAATCCCGGTTACGTGTTTAAATATCCTTAATCCTAACTACCAGAGGCCCTACTTTTTGGAAAATGTGAATGATTTTCCGTTCACACAGGCCTAGATCAACTCAAATTAGTTTTATGCTAGTGGTTCCGCCGTTTAGTAATATCGAAAAACTCGGAAAAACCAAATTTATTTCATAACCCCGGTTATGTGTTCAAATATCCTTAATCCTAACTACCAGAAGCCCTACTTTTTGGAAAATGTGAATGATTTTCCGTTCACACAGGCCTAGATCAACCTAAAATGAATTTTCCGCTAGTGGTTCCACCGTTTAGTAATATCGGAAAACTCGGAAAAACCGAATTTATTTCATAACCCCGGTTATGTGTTCAAATATCCTTAATCCTAACTACCAGAGGCCCTACTTTTTGGAAAATGTGAATGATTTTTCGTTCACACAGGGCTAGACCAACTCAAATTAATTTTCCGCTAGTGGTTCCGCCGTTTAGTAATATCGTAAAACTCGGAAAAACCGAATTTATTTCATAATCCCGGTTATGTGTTCAAATATCCTTAATCCTAACTACCAGAGGCCCTACTTTCTGGAAATATGAATGATTTTCCGTTCACAAAGGCCTAGACTAACTCAAATTTATTTTCCGTTAGTGGTTCCGCCGTTTAGTAATATCGGAAAACTCGGAAAAACCGAATTTATTTCATAATCCCGGTTATGTGTTCAAATATCCTTAATCCTAACTACCAGAGGCCCTACTGTTTGGAAAATTTGAATGATTTTCCATTCACACAGGCTTAGACCAACTCAAATTTATTTTCTGCTAGTGGTTCCGCCGTTTAGTAATATCGGAAAACTCGGAAAAACCGAATTTATTTCATATTCCAGGTTATGTGTTCAAATATCCTTAACCCTAACTACCAGATGCTCTTTCAATAAGAATTTTTCCTTCTGATAAAAAAATATAAGACCCTTATAAGCAAAGCAAAATAATTTGGGTAAGTATTTCAACCTACTAACTCTTGCGAACCGATTTAGTACCTTGTGTTTACTTTACTTCACACGGCAAAGCGAAGGAGAATAGCGAAAGTGTGATCTAATCACAGTACCTGTTCCTATGCTAAGCACACTTGATTAAATCTACACTAAAACCTTTTATTTCTCATCTACAAAACATACCAATCCATTCATAGCTAAAGCTAAATCTACGATATAACTTATCTTACTAATCAAATCATTCATCGATCATTTACTTGAAATATCCTTAATCCTAACTACCAGAGGCCCTACTTTTTGGAAAATGTGAATGGTTTTTCGTTCACACAGGCCTAGAACAACTCAAATTTATTTTCTGCTATTGGTTCCGCCGTTTAGTAATATCGGAAAACTCGGAAAAACCGAATTTATTTCATAATCCCGGTTATGTGTTCAAATATCCTTAATCCTAACTACCAGAGGCCCTACTATTTGAAAAATGTGAATGATTTGCCGTTCACACAGACCTAGACCAACTCAAATTTATTTTCCGCTAGTGGTTCCGCCGTTTAGTAATATCGGAAAACTCGGAAAAACCGAATTTATTTCATAACCCCGGTTATTTGTTCAAATATCCTTAATCCTAACTACCAGAGGCCCTACTTTTTGGAAAATGTGAATGATTTTCCGTTCACACAGGCCTAGATCAACTTAAAAATTTATTTTCCGCTAGTGGTTCCACCGTTTAGTAATATCGGAAAACTCGGAAAAACCGAATTTATTTCATAACCCCGGTTAGTGTTCAAATATCCTTAATCCTAACTACCAGAGGCCCTACTTTTTGAAAAATGTGAATGATTTTTCGTTCACACAGGGCTAGACCAACTCAAATTTATTTTCCGCTAGTGGTTCCTTCGTTTAGTAATATCGGAAAACTCGGAAAATCCGAATTAATTTCATAATCCCGGTTATGTGTTCAAATATCCTTAATCCTAACTACCAGAGGCCCTACTTTTTGGAAATATGAATGATTTTCCGTTCACACAGGCCTAGACTAACTCAAATTAATTTTCTGCTAGTGGTTCCGCCGTTTAGTAATATCGGAAAACTGAATTTATTTCATAACCCCGGTTATGTGTTCAAATATTCTTAATCCTAACTACCAGAGGCCCTACTATTTGAAAAATGTGAATGATTTTCCGTTCACACAGACCTAGACCAACTCAAATTTATTTTCTGCTAGTGGTTCCGCCGTTTAGTAATATCGGAAAACTCGGAAAAACCGAATTTATTTCATAACTCCGGTTATGTGTTCAAATATCCTTAATCCAAACTACCAGAGGCCCTACTTTCTGGAAAATGTGAATGATTTTCCGTTCACACAGGCCTAGACCAACTCAAATTTATTTTCTGCTAGTAGTTCCGCCGTTTAGTAATATCGGAAAACTCGGAAAACCCGAATTTATTTCATAACCCCGGTTATGTGTTCAAATATCCTTAATCCTAACTACCAGAGGCCCTACTTTTTGGAAAATATGAATGATTTTCCGTTCACACAGGCCTAGATCAACCTAAAATTTATTTTCCGGTATGGTTCTGCCGTTTAGTAATATCGGAAAACTCGGAAAAACCGAATTTATTTCATAACCCCGGTTATGTGTTCAAATATCCTTTAACCTGACTACCAGAGGCCCTACTTTTTGTAAAATGTGAATGATTTTCCGTTCACACAGGCCTAGACCAACTCAAATTAATTTTCCGCTAGTGGTTTCGCCGTTTAGTAATATCAGAAAACTCGGAAAAACCGAATTAATTTCATAATCCCGGTTATGTGTTCAAATATCCTTAATCCTAACTACCAGAGGCCCTACTTTTTGGAAAATTTGAATGATTTTCCATTCACACAGGCCTAGACCAACTCAAATTAATTTTCTGCTAGTGGTTCCGTCGTTTAGTAATATCGGAAAACTCGGAAAAACCGAATTTATTTCATAATCCAGGTTCTGTGTTCAAATATCCTTAATCCTAACTACCAGAGGCCCTACTTTTTGGAAAATGTGAATAATTTTCCGTTCACACAGGCCTAGACCAACTCAAATTAATTTTCTGCTAGTGGTTCCGCCGTTTAGTAATATCGGAAAACTCGGAAAAGCGAATTTATTTCATAATCCCGGTTATGTGTTCAAATATCCTTAATCCTAACTACCAGAGGCCCTACTTTTTGAAAAATTGGAATGATTTTCCGTTCACACAGGCCTATACCAACTCAAATTAATTTTCTGCTAGTGGTTCCGCCGTTTAGTAATATCGGAAAACTCGGAAAACCCGAATTAATTTCATAATCCCGGTTACGTGTTCAAATATCCTTAATTCTAACTACCAGAGGCCCTACTTTTTGGAAAATGTGAATGATTTTCCGAAACTTAAATTAGATTTATGCTAGTGGTTCCGCCGTTTAGTAATATCGAAAAACTCGGAAAAACCAAATTTATTTCATAACCCCGGTTATGTGTTCAAATATCCTTAATCCTAACTACCAGAGGCCCTACTTTTTGGAAAATGTGAATGAATTTCCTTTCACACAGGCCTAGATCAACCTAAAATTAATTTTCCGCTAGTGGTTCCACCGTTTAGTAATATCGGAAAACTCGGAAAAACCGAATTTATTTCATAATCCCGGTTATGTGTTCAAATATCCTTAATCCTAACTACCAGAGGTCCTACTTTATGGAAAATGTGAACGATTTTTCGTTCACACAGGGCTAGACCAACTCAAATTAATTTTTCGCTAGTGGTTCCGCCGTTTAGTAATATCGGAAAACTCGGAAAAACCGAATTTATTTCATAACCCCGGTTATGTGTTCAAATATCCTTAATCCTAACTACCAGAGGCCCTACTTTTTGGAAAATAAGAATGATTTTCCGTTCACACAGACCTAGACCAACTCAAATTTATTTTCTGCTAGTGGTTCCGCCGTTTAGTAATATCGGAAAACTCGGAAAACCCGAATTAATTTCATAATCCCGGTTATGTGCTCAAATATCCTTAATCATAACTACCAGAGGCCCTACTTTTAGGAAAATGTGAATGATTTTCCATTCACACAGGCCTAGACCAACTCAAATTTATTTTCTGCTAGTGGTTCCGCCGTTTAGTAATATCGGAAAACTCGGAAAACCCGAATTAATTTCATAATCCCGGTTATGTGTTCAAATATCCTTAATCCTAACTACCAGAGGCCCTACTTTTTGGAAAATGTGAATAATTTTCCGTTCACACAGGCCTAGACCAATTTAAATTAGTTTTTTGCTAGTGGTTCCGCCGTTTAGTAATATCGGAAAACTCGGAAAACCCGAATTTATTTCATAACCCCGGTTATGTGTTCAAATATCCTTAATCCTAACTACCAGAGGCCCTACTTTCTGGAAAATGTGAATAATTTTCCTTTCACACAGGCCTAGGCCAATTTAAATTAGTTTTTTGCTAGTGGTTCCGCCGTTTAGTAATATCGGAAAACTCGGAAAAACCGAATTTATTTCATAACCCCGGTTATGTGTTCAAATATTCTTAATCCTAACTACCAGAGGCCCTACTATTTGAAAAATGTGAATGAATTTCCGTTCACACAGACCTAGACCAACTCAAATTTATTTTCCGCTAGTGGTTCCGCCGTTTAGTAATATCGGAAAACTCGGAAAAACCGAATTTATTTCATAATCCCGGTTATGTGATCAAATATCCTTAATCCTAACTACCAGAGGCCCTTCTTTTTGGAAAATGTGAATGATTTTCCGATCACACAGGCCTAGACCAACTCAAATTAGTTTTCTGCTAGTGGTTCCGCCGTTTAGTAATATCGGAAAACTCGGAAAAACCGAATTTATTTCATAACCCCGGTTATGTGTTCAAATATCCTTAATCCTAACTACCAGAGGCCCTACTTTTTGGAAAATATGAATGATTTTCCGTTCACACAGGCCTATATCAACCTAAAATTTATTTTCTGCTAGTGGTTCCACCGTTTAGTAATATCGGAAAACTCGGAAAAACCGAATTTATTTCATAACCCCGGTTATGTGTTCAAATATCCTTAATCCTAACTACCAGAGGCCCTACTTTCTGGAAAATGTGAATGATTTTCCGTTTACACAGGCCGAGACCAATTTAAATTAATTTCCCGCTAGTGGTTCCGCCGTTTAGTAATATCGGAAAACTCGGAAAAACCGAATTTATTTCATAATCCCGGTTATGTGTTCAAATATCCTTAATCCTAACTACCAGAGGCCCTACTTTCTGAAAAATGAGAATGATTTTCCGTTCACACAGGCCTAGACTACTTCAAGTTTATTTTCTGCTAGTGGTTCCGCCGTTTAGTAATATCGGAAAACTCGGAAAAACCGAATTTATTTCATAACCCCGGTTATGTGTTCAAATATCCTTAATCCTAACTACCAGAGGCCCTACTTTTTGGAAAATATGAATGATTTTCCGTTCACACAGGCCTAGACCAACTCAAATTTATTTTTCGCTAGTAGTTCCACCGTTTAGTAATATCGGAAAACTCGGAAAAACCGAATTTATTTCATAACTCCGGTTATGTGTTCAAATATCCTTAATCCTAACTACCAGAGGCCCTACTTTCTGGAAAATGTGAATGATTTTCCGTTCACACAGGCCTAGACCAACTCAAATTAGTTTTCCGCTAGTGGTTCCGCCGTTTAGTAATATCGGAAAACTCGGAAAACCCGAATTTATTTCATAACCCCGGTTATGTGTTCAAATATCCTTAATCCTAACTACCAGAGGCCCTACTTTTTGGAAAATGTGAATGATTTTCCGTTCACACAGGCCTAGAAGAACTCAAATTTATTTTCTGCTAGTGGTTCCGCCGTTTAGTAATATCGGAAAACTCGGAAAACCCGAATTAATTTCATAATCCCGGTTATGTGTTCAAATATCCTTAATCCTAACTACCAGAGGCCCTACTTTTTGGAAAATGTGAATGATTTTCCGTTCACACAGGCCTAGACCAACTCAAATTAGTTTTCCGCTAGTGGTTCCGCCGTTTAGTAATATCGGAAAACTCGGAAAAACCGAATTTATTTCATAATCCCGGTTATGTGTTCAAATATCCTTAATCCTAACTACCAGAGGCCCTACTTTTTTGAAAATTTGAATGATTTTCCATTCACACAGGCCTAGACCAACTCAAATTTATTTTCTGCTAGTGGTTCCGCCGTTTAGTAATATCGGAAAACTCGGAAAAACCGAATTTATTTCATAATCCAGGTTATGTGTTCAAAGATCCTTAATCCTAACTACCTGATGCTCTTTCAATAAGAATTTTTCCTTCTGATAAAAAAATATAAGACCCTTATAAGCAAAGCAGAATAATTTGGGTAAGTATTTTCAACCTACTAACTCTTGCGAACCGATTTAGTTCCTTGTGTTTACTTTACTTCGCACGGCAAAGCGAAGGAGAATAGCGAAAGTGTGATCTAATCACAGTACCTGTTCCTATGCTAAGCACACTTGATTAAATCTACACTAAAACCTCTTATTTCTCATCTACAAAACATACCAATCCATTCATAGCTAAAGCTAAATCTACGATATAACTTATCTTACTAATCAAATCATTCATCGATCATTTACTTGAAATATCCTTAATCCTAACTATCAGAGGCCCTACTTTTTGGAAAACGTGAACGGTTTTCCGTTCACACAGGCCTAGATCAACTCAAATTAATTTTCCGGTAGTGATTCCACCGTTTAATAATATCGGAAAACTCGGAAAAACCGAATTTATTTCATAACCCCGGTTATGTGTTCAAATATCCTTAATCCTAACTACCATAGGCCCTACTTTTTGGAAAATGTGAATGATTTTTCGTTCACACAGGCCTAGACCAACCCAAAATAATTTACCGCTAGTGGTTCCGCCGTTTAGTAATATCGGAAAACTCGGAAAAACCGAATTTGTTTCATAATCCCGGTTATGTGTTCAAATATCCTTAATCCTAACTACCATAGGCCCTACTTTTTGAAAAATGTGAATGATTTTCCGATCACACAGGCCTAGACCAACTCAAATTAGTTTTCTGCTAGTGGTTCCGCCGTTTAGTAATATCGGAAAACTCGGAAAAACCGAATTTATTTCATAACTCCGGTTATGTGTTCAAATATCCTTAATCCTAACTACCAGAGGTCCTACTTTTTGGAAAATTTGAATGATTTTCCGTTCACACAGGCCTAGATCTACTCAAATTTATTTTCTGCTAGTGGTTCCGCCGTTTAGTAATATCGGAAACCTCGGAAAAACGAATTAATTTCATAATCCCGGTTATGTGTTCAAATATCCTTAATCCTAACTACCAGAGGCCCTACTTTTTGGAAAATATGAATGATTTTCCGTTCACACAGGCCTAGATCAACCTAAAATTTATTTTCCGCTAGTGGTTCCACCGTTTAGTAATATCGGAAAACTCGGAAAAACCGAATTTATTTCATAACCCCGGTTATGTGTTCAAATATCCTTAATCCTAACTACCAGAGGCCCTACTTTTTGGAAAATATGAATGATTTTCCGTTCACACAGGCCTAGATCAACCTAAAATTTATTTTCCGCTAGTGGTTCCACCGTTTAGTAATATCGGAAAACTCGGAAAAACCGAATTTATTTCATAATCCCGGTTATGTGTTCAAATATCCTTAATCCTAACTACCAGAGGCCCTACTTTCTGGAAAATGTGAATGATTTTCCGTTTACACAGGCCGAGACCAATTTAAATTAGTTTTCCGCTAGTGGTTCCGCCGTTTAGTAATATCGGAAAACTCGGGGAAACCGAATTTATTTCATAATCCCGGTTATGTGTTCAAATATCCTTAATCCTAACTACCAGAGGCCCTACTTTCTGAAAAATGAGAATGATTTTCCGTTCACACAGGCCTAGACTAACTCAAGTTTATTTTCTGCTAGTGGTTCCACCGTTTAGTAATATCGGAAAACTCGGAAAAACCGAATTTATTTCATAACCCCGGTGTTCAAATATCCTTAATCCTAACTACCAGAGGCCCTACTTTCTGAAAAATGAGAATGATTTTCCGTTCACACAGGCCTAGACTAACTCAAGTTTATTTTCTGCTAGTGGTTCCGCCGTTTAGTAATATCGGAAAACTCGGAAAAACCGAATTTATTTCCAACCAGTATCAGGTACGGCCGAACTGTCACAAACCGACAACATGGCTACCGCGCACGGTTAGTTAGTTACATTCGTACCGCCGTAGCAAAGTTTTTTTTATTTTACTTGATCCTATCTATCAGCCGCCGTAATTCAACTTTGCCAATTTGACACGTATATTCAATATATCGACGCAAGGGAACCAAATATAATCGTTACGCAACAAAACTATGTAGCCAAATTATCCAATATGGCGCAACATTTTGCAACTTGATCTATTATCAAAAAACAAAAGTAAAAATATCAGAAAATTTTAAATGGATTACAATGGTGTACCATATAAGCGCCTACACACGATCTGGTTTGGTCAGGCGGTCGGGCTGATTTGGTCAGATCAAAATCAGGTCGTGTGTAGGTTTGTCGTATGACAATTTTTCTGTCGTGTAATGCTAGGTGGAAAATTCATCCGACCGTCAGCCAACCGCCTGACCAAATCAGGTCGTGTGTAACGTTGTTGATTGGTTGGTTAATACATATTGCTTGTTAGATGTGTCGGTTGGATGGATGGTTGGTTAAAACTATATTGTATATTTTTAAAAATAGAATAATTAATAAATATATTTTAATAATAAATAAATAAATGTCAACGATATAATGCTATTTAATAAATTTTTATCTAATAATAATATAATATTGAAATAATAAATATTTTTTATGTTAATAATTTGAATTTCATAAACATATGACATTCCAAATAAATGACAATAATAAATGACTTAAGACATGACTTAATTTTTTACGGTCTAACAACCGTCTAACAACACTCCACAAGCGCGATATCAATTTTTTTATTTTTTCAATTTTTTATTCATTCAGTATTTCGCTGTACAAACTTTGACGTCCAACAATTAAAACACAAAAATCACAAACGTCAAGATTTTATGACTTGTAACTGAATGCAAGCAAAAGGAAAAATTAATATCAGGTGATTTATTTGATCATGTGGATGTAACACCTGATTTGGTCGGCCTGATAAGTCAGGTCGTGTGTAGGCGCCTTATCTAAACAAAGTGAAGCTAGCTGAAACGTTTTTCCGGAATCAGAGCTCATCACAATCGATTACTGATACTTGAAAACTGAGATACAGAAAATTTTATAAAAATCGTTGTAATCGTTTCGAACTCGTTTACTGTATGTTTCATATTGCTAAAATTGGAACTGTTGAAAACAAGTGATAACAGTTTAAAGTGAAATTAATTTGGCATTAGAAATATTCCAATATATTCTAATAATCTATTTTCTAAAAATTTAGATAAGTAACCCCACAGAAGTTAAATTTGAAATGTAAACATATGCAACGGTTCTTGTCAAAATTGTTTCATTCCGTTAGAAATACAAAAATATAAAATGCAAATGTTTAATAGTGTAAGTAACCATTCAATAAACAGGTTGGATTACAAAATCTAAACTAAAAATATTGCAACGTAACACAAAAATTAATTTTTTATAAATTTTCAATTCGATTAAGTAATGAGCTTTCTGAGCATTTCTATTAAAAGCAATATAAAATAAAACGCCGCAAAACTAAATTATTATTGATTCTATAATAAATTATTAAAGCACTTACCGTTCATTTTCATATACGGCGTCACCTGCCATTTTGCATTAGAAAAGCTCAACACAAAAAAATACGAATAAGTCTTTTATAATCAAACGCGCACGACCAAAAACTAGACCAACACTTTTCCCGAAAAATAGTAAATTTAACACTAAACGACACATTCACTACTCCGATTTACTAGTAAAATTAAACATTTTAATTGATCACAGAAAATTTAATTTGTCGTAGCTTTTATAAAAATACACCGACCCGACGCATTCAAATTCAAATACACAACTGAATGTAAATTTTCTCGTGATCTCGTCAATTGCGTAGTGAAATACTAAATCGCTTTGGTATGTGTGAAACCGGAAATATTGATTTGATTTTTAAGTCGTGTTCGTATTGCTTTTAAATTATTACGATTAATTGTGTAGTATTGACATAGACGAATGGGAAAAAGTTACTCTCGTGATAGTAAAAATTATATCAAGTAACCGTGAAAATGTAATTTTTTGTTCATGGACTCGAATTTATTAAAAAAAAATTTGCAACTCACTGGAAAGATGCAATTTTATGCTTTCACAAATATAGTATGTGAGTTAAGAAACCCCAACCCCTTTTAATTGAAAAAATTGATGAAAAGCGTTTGATCGTAATCGGGATAGTCAACAAGTTTTAATTTTTTTTAAACGATACAAAAAAGGACTCAAACTAAAACTGTTCAGATTTTGTTGGAATCTGGCACATACCAGTAAATGAAAGAAAACATTCTAATGAAATCCTTTACCGTTTTGCATCAATCCGGGAAAGCTTACAAAAAACGCAAAGCAAAAAATTTAAAAATTAGGTGAAGCAAGAAACTTAACTGAAGTGAAATGCCCGGCCACTTAGAATTAAATAGCAATGACGGAGCCATTATAGAAATATGCGGGCTGAATAATTTTGATGGCGTACCATACGATGAAGAGCCTGGTGAACGTTGATTTCAACGGTTCTTTATAAAATTTGTGTTCGTAAAAAATTGTTTCATTCCGTTAGAAATACAAAAATATAAAATGCAAATGTTTAATAGTGTAAGTAACCATTCAATAAACAGGTTGGATTACAAAATCTAAACTAAAAATATTGCAACGTAACACAAAAATTAATTTTTTATAAATTTTCAATTCGATTAAGTAATGAGCTTTCTGAGCATTTCTATTAAAAGCAATATAAAATAAAACGCCGCAAAACTAAATTATTATTGAAAATAATAAATTATTAAAGCACTTACCGTTCATTTTCATATACGGCGTCACCTGCCATTTTGAAAAAAACGAATAAGTCTTTTATAATCAAACGCGCACGACAAAAAACTAGACCAACACTTTTCACGAAAAATAGTAAATTTAACACTAAACGACACATTCACTACTCCGATTTACTAGTAAAATTAAACATTTTAATTGATCACAGAAAATTTAATTTGTCGTAGCTTTTATAAAAATACACCGACCCGACGCATTCAAATTCAAATACACAACTGAATGTAAATTTTCTCGTGATCTCGTCAATTGCGTAGTGAAATACTAAATCGCTTTGGTATGTGTGAAACCGGAAATATTGATTTGATTTTTAAGTCGTGTTCGTATTGCTTTTAAATTATTACGATTAATTGTGTAGTATTGACATAGACGAATGGGAAAAAGTTACTCTCGTGATAGTAAAAATTATATCAAGTAACCGTGAAAATGTAATTTTTTGTTCATGGACTCGAATTTATTAAAAAAAAATTTGCAACTCACTGGAAAGATGCAATTTTATGCTTTCACAAATATAGTATGTGAGTTAAGAAACCCCAACCCCTTTTAATTGAAAAAATTGATGAAAAGCGTTTGATCGTAATCGGGATAGTCAACAAGTTTTAATTTTTTTTAAACGATACAAAAAAGGACTCAAACTAAAACTGTTCAGATTTTGTTGGAATCTGGCACATACCAGTAAATGAAAGAAAACATTCTAATGAAATCCTTTACCGTTTTGCATCAATCCGGGAAAGCTTACAAAAAACGCAAAGCAAAAAATTTAAAAATTAGGTGAAGCAAGAAACTTAACTGAAGTGAAATGCCCGGCCACTTAGAATTAAATAGCAATGACGGAACCATTATATAAATATGCGGGCTGAATAATTTTGATGGCGTACCATACGATGAAGAGCCTGGTGAACGTTGATTTCAACGGTTCTTTATAAAATTTGTGTTCGTAAAAAATTGTTTCATTCCGTTAGAAATACAAAAATATAAAATGCAAATGTTTAATAGTGTAAGTAACCATTCAATAAACAGGTTGGATTACAAAATCTAAACTAAAAATATTGCAACGTAACACAAAAATTAATTTTTTATAAATTTTCAATTCGATTAAGTAATGAGCTTTCTGAGCATTTCTATTAAAAGCAATATAAAATAAAACGCCGCAAAACTAAATTATTATTGAAAATAATAAATTATTAAAGCACTTACCGTTCATTTTCATATACGGCGTCACCTGCCATTTTGAAAAAAACGAATAAGTCTTTTATAATCAAATGCGCACGACAAAAAACTAGACCAACACTTTTCACGAAAAATAGTAAATTTAACACTAAACGACACATTCACTACTCCGATTTACTAGTAAAATTAAACATTTTAATTGATCACAGAAAATTTAATTTGTCGTAGCTTTTATAAAAATACACCGACCCGACGCATTCAAATTCAAATACACAACTGAATGTAAATTTTCTCGTGATCTCGTCAATTGCGTAGTGAAATACTAAATCGCTTTGGTATGTGTGAAACCGGAAATATTGATTTGATTTTTAAGTCGTGTTCGTATTGCTTTTAAATTATTACGATTAATTGTGTAGTATTGACATAGACGAATGGGAAAAAGTTACTCTCGTGATAGTAAAAATTATATCAAGTAACCGTGAAAATGTAATTTTTTGTTCATGGACTCGAATTTATTAAAAAAATATTTGCAACTCACTGGAAAGATGCAATTTTATGCTTTCACAAATATAGTATGTGAGTTAAGAAACCCCAACCCCTTTTAATTGAAAAAATTGATGAAAAGCGTTTGATCGTAATCGGGATAGTCAACAAGTTTTAATTTTTTTTAAACGATACAAAAAGGGACTCAAACTAAAACTGTTCAGATTTTGTTGGAATCTGGCACATACCAGTAAATGAAAGAAAACATTCTAATAAAATCCTTTACCGTTTTGCATCAATCCGGGAAAGCTTACAAAAAACGCAAAGCAAAAAATTTAAAAATTAGGTGAAGCAAGAAACTTAACTGAAGTGAAATGCCCGGCCACTTAGAATTAAATAGCAATGACGGAGCCATTATAGAAATATGCGGGCTGAATAATTTTGATGGCGTACCATACGATGAAGAGCCTGGTGAACGTTGATTTCAACGGTTCTTTATAAAATTTGTGTTCGTAAAAAATTGTTTCATTCCGTTAGAAATACAAAAATATAAAATGCAAATGTTTAATAGTGTAAGTAACCATTCAATAAACAGGTTGGATTACAAAATCTAAACTAAAAATATTGCAACGTAACACAAAAATTAATTTTTTATAAATTTTCAATTCGATTAAGTAATGAGCTTTCTGAGCATTTCTATTAAAAGCAATATAAAATAAAACGCCGCAAAACTAAATTATTATTGATTCTATAATAAATTATTAAAGCACTTACCGTTCATTTTCATATACGGCGTCACCTGCCATTTTGAAAAAAACGAATAAGTCTTTTATAATCAAACGCGCACGACAAAAAACTAGACCAACACTTTTCACGAAAAATAGTAAATTTAACACTAAACGACACATTCACTACTCCGATTTACTAGTAAAATTAAACATTTTAATTGATCACAGAAAATTTAATTTGTCGTAGCTTTTATAAAAATACACCGACCCGACGCATTCAAATTCAAATACACAACTGAATGTAAATTTTCTCGTGATCTCGTCAATTGCGTAGTGAAATACTAAATCGCTTTGGTATGTGTGAAACCGGAAATATTGATTTGATTTTTAAGTCGTGTTCGTATTGCTTTTAAATTATTACGATTAATTGTGTAGTATTGACATAGACGAATGGGAAAAAGTTACTCTCGTGATAGTAAAAATTATATCAAGTAACCGTGAAAATGTAATTTTTTGTTCATGGACTCGAATTTATTAAAAAAATATTTGCAACTCACTGGAAAGATGCAATTTTATGCTTTCACAAATATAGTATGTGAGTTAAGAAACCCCAACCCCTTTTAATTGAAAAAATTGATGAAAAGCGTTTGATCGTAATCGGGATAGTCAACAAGTTTTAATTTTTTTTAAACGATACAAAAAGGGACTCAAACTAAAACTGTTCAGATTTTGTTGGAATCTGGCACATACCAGTAAATGAAAGAAAACATTCTAATGAAATCCTTTACCGTTTTGCATCAATCCGGGAAAGCTTACAAAAAACGCAAAGCAAAAAATTTAAAAATTAGGTGAAGCAAGAAACTTAACTGAAGTGAAATGCCCGGCCACTTAGAATTAAATAGCAATGACGGAGCCATTATAGAAATATGCGGGCTGAATAATTTTGATGGCGTACCATACGATGAAGAGCCTGGTGAACGTTGATTTCAACGGTTCTTTATAAAATTTGTGTTCGTAAAAAATTGTTTCATTCCGTTAGAAATACAAAGATATAAAATGCAAATGTTTAATAGTGTAAGTAACCATCCAATAAACAGGTTGGATTACAAAATCTAAACTAAAAATATTGCAACGTAACACAAAAATTAATTTTTTATAAATTTTCAATTCGATTAAGTAATGAGCTTTCTGAGCATTTCTATTAAAAGCAATATAAAATAAAACGCCGCAAAACTAAATTATTATTGATTCTATAATAAATTATTAAAGCACTTACCGTTCATTTTCATATACGGCGTCACCTGCCATTTTGCATTAGAAAAGCTCAACACAAAAAAATACGAATAAGTCTTTTATAATCAAACGCGCACGACAAAAAACTAGACCAACACTTTTCACGAAAAATAGTAAATTTAACACTAAACGACACATTCACTACTCCGATTTACTAGTAAAATTAAACATTTTAATTGATCACAGAAAATTTAATTTGTCGTAGCTTTTATAAAAATACACCGACCCGACGCATTCAAATTCAAATACACAACTGAATGTAAATTTTCTCGTGATCTCGTCAATTGCGTAGTGAAATACTAAATCGCTTTGGTATGTGTGAAACCGGAAATATTGATTTGATTTTTAAGTCGTGTTCGTATTGCTTTTAAATTATTACGACTAATTGTGTAGTATTGACATAGACGAATGGGAAAAAGTTACTCTCGTGATAGTAAAAATTATATCAAGTAACCGTGAAAATGTAATTTTTTGTTCATGGACTCGAATTTATTAAAAAAATATTTGCATCTCACTGGAAAGATGCAATTTTATGCTTTCACAAATATAGTATGTGAGTTAAGAAACCCCAACCCCTTTTAATTGAAAAAATTGATGAAAAGCGTTTGATCGTAATCGGAATAGTCAACAAGTTTTAATTTTTTTTAAACGATACAAAAAGGGACTCAAACTAAAACTGTTCAGATTTTGTTGGAATCTGGCACATACCAGTAAATGAAAGAAAACATTCTAATGAAATCCTTTACCGTTTTGCATCAATCCGGGAAAGCTTACAAAAAACGCAAAGCAAAAAATTTAAAAATTAGGGGAAGCAAGAAACTTAACTGAAGTGAAATGCCCGGCCACTTAGAATTAAATAGCAATGACGGAGCCATTATGGAAATATGCGGGCTGAATAATTTTGATGGCGTACCATACGATGAAGAGCCTGGTGAACGTTGATTTATAATAATTTTCGTTGATTACGTTTCAAACGTTTCTGTTTATTTTTAAATTTATTTTTAGGGTGAAGAGTATCTTGACCTAATCCCACAGAGCTCATAATTTTCATCAATTGTTTGACAATCGTTATCCATGGGCTCAAAAATTGCGACCATCGAATTTTATAACATTTCGGTATCACGGCCGCCCGTTATGCCTACAGTCATTAACAATTTTTGTTGTTATTTTTGCTAGAGTGTTTTGGTGATCGACGACCTACCTTTTGTTTTTTACACATATTTACTCGTATGTTATTTCTATTGTAAAAAGGGTTTTTAATGTGTGTATGTGTGATGATCGCGCAGGAATGAATATACATATAATAAACGATAAACCAAGGCCCATGTGTGTGTATACGGCCGTCTCGTAATATATAGAAATAAACTTAGAGAAACTTTCATACAAATGCTATGGAATTTTGGAGAGTTTTTTAACTTTACTAGATTGTATCTTGTAGATGCGGCGGAGAAATGAATTTTCATTCGCCTGAGCATGAACTTTGTTTATTCATGTTTGGTTTTGGTGGATTGTTTTTTTATTTTTCGGATAGTTAGTTTTCGTTTAGAAGTTTCCCGTTTTCCGCGGTGGTGTCTTTGATTTGATGATCGTCGTATAAAATGTATAGATCGTGGTTGGGGGGTATGCTTGAAGAGTGGTAATTTCGTTCGTCATCCACTCTACGTGCATACACATAAATTTTGCTCTGTATATTGTACGGTGATCGTCGGATTCGGAACGTCCTAGCGGCGAATAGTGAAGTTCTGAATGAGGAATGACTTGAAAGTGAAAGATATAGTCTGTGGCAACATATCAAAGTGGCTTATGTACATTTAAGCCAAAATGGAGTTTATTTTATAATCGAATTCTCTTTGGTCTAACTGTTATTTCTCTTTTTACTTTTTCGTATGAAATACACGTGGTGTCAAAACGCCTTATCTAAATTCGATATATCAATGCATTTGTAATAGTGGCTTATTTTACACGAATCCATATACCTATCGCATATTATTCGTTTTATTCTCTAGTAAAAGTTGTAAAGCCGTTTTTTTAAATTATTAAAGTAGAATTTTGTGTAAAACCTAAACGTCTTATATGCGCTCAAGACGTTTTGTCACAATTAAAATTTGTGTGTAAAACTAATTAAGTCACTATTTCAAATTAATTTGAATGTGACATGTGAACTTATGTGATTTTAAGCTATTAATAAGAATAATGTGTACTATTCCCGTGAAGTTTGTCCTAACTTTATCCTAAAATTACAAAAACAAAATTTAGGACAAATTTAGTACAAACTCCACGCGTGTGTCCACGAGCGTGAAGTTTGTCCTAAAATTGTCCTTACTATTTTATCATGAGTATGTATTAGTTAATCTCTCGTTATAATGAATTATAATATTTGTAATATTTGACATACGTACAGTAAACGCTCGATTTAATGGACTAATTGGGGATGTCCGTTAAATCCGAATGTTTTTTAATTTAATCGATTCGATCGAATTTAATCTGGGACGGAGCTCAGCCATTTCTTAGCCGATTATGGTGGGATTGGGAATGTTGGTTAAAATGGGATTCTTAAATTTTTTTTGGAAGAAATTCTGGAATATGGCCACCTGGGACGGAACTCGATTAATTCTTAACCGATTATGATGGGATTGGATATACTGGATGGAAATGGGATTCTTAAATTATTTTGGGAAGGAGTTCTAAAATATGACCACTTTGGACGGAACTCGATCAATTCTTAACAGATTATGATGGAATTGGCTATGTTGGATGAAAATAGGATTCTTAAATGATTTTTGGAAGGAATTCTGAAATATAGCCGCTAGGGACCGAACTCGATCAATTCTTAACCGATTATGATGGGATTGGGAATGCTGGATGGAAATGAGATTCATAAACAGGGTTTTGAAGAAGCCCTAAAATATGGCCATCTGGGACAAAAAAAACTAAAGAAGGCTAAACATAAGTTTCAGATTTGTAAATAAATTCCAAATAAAAAATATTTCTACCCGTATGCGATTTACGAGTATAGATTGAATGGCTTGCATTTGGTGCTGATATTAATATTAGAAGCGATTAATGGTACCGTCACGTATATCGTTAGATTCGTTGGAGTGTCTTCTATCACCCGACCAACATACAGAAAAATCCTATGACCTTTTACGGAAATATCTCATTTTCCGTATTACCTTCCATGCGATTTACAAGTATAGATTGAACGGCTTGCATTTGGTGCTGATACTATTGCTAAAAGCGATTAATGGTACCGTGACGTATATCACTAGATTCATTGGAGTGTCTTCTATCACCCGACCAACATACAGCAAAATCCTATGACCTTTTACGGAAATATCTCATTTTCCGTATTACCTTCCATGCGATTTACGAGTATACATTGAACGGCTTGTACTTGGTGCTGATATTAATGTTAAAAGCGATTAATGGTACCGTGACGTATATCACTAGATTCATTGGAGTGTCTTCTATCACCCGACCAACATACAGCAAAATCCTATGACCTTTTACGGAAATATCTCATTTTCCGTATTACCTTCCATGCGATTTACGAGTATACATTGAACGGCTTGTACTTGGTGCTGATATTAATGTTAAGAGCGATTAATGGTACCGTCACGTATATCGTTAGATTCGTTGGAGTGTCTTCTATCACCCGACCAACATACAGAAAAATCCTATGACCTTTTACGGAAATATCTCATTTTCCGTATTACCTTCCATGCGATTTACAAGTATAGATTGAACGGCTTGCATTTGGTGCTGATACTATTGTTAAAAGCGATTAATGGTACCGTCACGTATTTCATTAGATTCGTTGGAGTGTCTTCTATCACGCGACCAACATACAGAAAAATCCTATGACCTTTTACGGAAATATCTCATTTTCCGTATTACCTTCCATGCGATTTACGAGTATAGATTGAACGGCTTGCACTGGTGCTGATAATAATGTTAAAAGCGATTAATGGTACCGTCACGTATATCTTTAGATTTGTTGGAGTGTCTTCTATCACCCAACCAACATACAGAAAAATCCTATGACCTTTTACGGAAATATATCATTTTCCGTATTACCTTCCATGCGATTTACGAGTATAGATTGAACGGCTTGCATTTTGTGCTGATATTAATGTTAAAAAAGATTAATGGTACCGTCACTTATATCGTTAGATTCGTTGGAGTGTCCTCTATCACCCGACCAACATACAGAAAAATCCTATGACCTTTTACGGAAATATCTCATTTTCCGTATTACCTTCCATGCGATTTACGAGTATAGATTGAACGGCTTGCACTTTGTGCTGATATTAATGTTAAAAGCGATTAATGGTACCGCCACGTATATCTTTAGATTTGTTGGAGTGTCTTCTATCACCCGACCAACATACAGAAAAATCCTATGACCTTTTACGGAAATATCTCATTTTCCGTATTACCTTCCATGCGATTTACGAGTAGAGATTGAACGGCTTGCATTTTGTGCTGATATTAATGTTAAAAGCGATTAATGGTGCCGTGACGTATATCGTTAGATTCGTTGGAGTGTCTTCTATCACCCGACCAACATACAGAAAAATCCTATGACCTTTTACGGAAATATCTCATTTTCCGTATTACCTTCCATGCGATTTACGAGTATAGATTGAACGGCTTGCATTTGGTGCTGATATTAATGTTAAAAGCGATAAATGGTGCCGTGACGTATATCATTAGATTCGTTGGAGTGTCTTCGATCACCCAACCAACATACAGCAAAATCCTATAACCTTTTACGGAAATATCTCATTTTCCGTATTACCTTCTCATTTTCCTTATTACCTTCCATGCGATTTACGAGTATAGATTGAACAGCTTGCACTTTGTGCTGATGTTAATGTTAAAAGCGATCAATGGTACCGTGACGTATATCGTTAGATTCGTTGGAGTGTCTTCTATCACCCGACCAACATACAGAAAAATCCTATGACCTTTTACGGAAATATCTCATTTTCCGTATTACCTTCCATGCGATTTACGAGTATAGATCGAACGGCTTGCATTTTGTGCTGATATTAATTTTAAAAGCGATTAATGGTACCGCCACGTATATCGTTAGATTTGTTGGAGTGTTTTCGATCACCTGACCAACATACAGAAAAATCCTATGACCTTTTACGGAAATATCTCATTTTCCGTATTACCTTCCATGCGATTTACGAGTATAGATCGAACGGCTTGCATTTTGTGCTGATATTAATGTTAAAAGCGTTTAGTGGTACCGTGACATCATTAGATTCGTTGGAGTGTCTCCGATCACCCAACCAACATACAGCAAAATCCTATAACCTTTTACGGAAATATCTCATTTTCCGTATACCCTTCCATGCGATTTACGAGTATAGATTGAACGGCTTGCACTTTGTGCTGATATTAATGTTAAAAGCGATTAATGGTACCGTAACGTATATCGTTAGATCCGTTGGAGTATCTTCTATCACCCGACCAACATACAGAAAAATCCTATGATCTTTTACGGAAATATCTCATTTTCCGTATTACCTTCCATGCGATTTACGAGTATAGATTGAACGGCTTGCACTGGTGCTGATAATAATGTTAAAAGCGATTAATGGTACCGTCACGTATATCTTTAGATTTGTTGGAGTGTCTTCTATCACCCAACCAACATACAGAAAAATCCTATGACCTTTTACGGAAATATCTCATTTTCCGTATTACCTTCCATGCGATTTACGAGTATAGATTGAACGGCTTGCATTTTGTGCTGATATTAATGTTAAAAGCGATTAATGGTACCGTCACTTATATCGTTAGATTCGTTGGAGTGTCCTCTATCACCCGACCAACATACAGAAAAATCCTATGACCTTTTACGGAAATATCTCATTTCCGTATTACCTTCCATGCGATTTACGAGTATAGATTGAACGGGTTGCATTTGGTGCTGATAATAATGTTAAAAGCGATTAATGGTGCCGTGACGTATATCATTAGATTCGTTGGAGTGTTTTCTATCACCCAACCAAAATACAGCAAAATCCTATGACCTTTTACGGAAATATCTCATTTTCCGTATTACCTTCCATGCGATTTACGAGTATAGATTGAACGGCTTGCACTTGGTGCTGATATTAATGTTAAAAGCGATTAATGGTACCGTCACGTATATCTTTAGATTTGTTGGAGTGTCTTCTATCACCCAACCAACATACAGAAAAATCCTATGACCTTTTACGGAAATATCTCATTTTCCGTATTACCTTCCATGCGATTTACGAGTATAGATTGAAAGGCTTGCACTTGGTGCTGATATTAATGTTAAAAGCGATTAATGGTACCGTGACGTATATCATTAGATTCGTTGGAGTGTCTTCGATCACCCAACCAACATACAGAAAAATCATATGACCTTTTACGGAAATATTTCATTTTCCGTATTACCTTCCTTGCGATTTACGAGTATAGATTGAACGGCTTGCACTTGGTGCTGATAATAATGTTTAAAGCGATTAATGGTACCGTCACGTATATCTTTACGGTTGTGAATATTTTCCTAAATACAAAGTTATTCCTAAAACCAACAACAACAAAACAAAATGTCTATGTATGTGTAAAAACTTGTATTATCGAATAAATATAATAACTACATATTAACGAGTTAAAAGACGGTTCTGAATATTTTCCTAAATGTCTATGTATGTGTAAAAACTTGAATTATCGAATAAATATAATAACTACATATTAACGAGTTAAAAGTTCATTCAACCGTACTTAATGGGCATCAGTTTGTAAGTCTCAGACTGACTAATTGGAAAATCATACACACTTTTCAAAATGTAGGCTTTCTGGTAGTTAGGATTAAGGATACTCGGTCACATTATATACGATACATTAAAATCGATCGTTTTTCCGACTTTTCCGATATATCTAATCGGCGCGCATCTTAGCGGAAAATTATTTTGAGTAGGCCTTAGTCTGATTAATTGGAAAATCATACACACTTTTCAAAATGTAGGCTTTCTGGTAGTTAGGATTAAGGATATTCGGCCACATATATATATATACGATACATTAAAATCGATCGTTTTTCCGACTTTTCCGATATATCTAATCGGCGCACATCTTAGCGGAAAATTATTTTGAGTAGACCTTAGTCTGATTAATTGGAAAATCATACACACTTTTCAAAATGTAGGCTTTCTGGTAGTTAGGATTAAGGATATTCGGTCACATATATAGATACGATACATTAAAATCGATCGTTTTTCCGACTTTTCCGATATTTCTAAACGGGGCACATCTTAGCGGAAAATTATTTTGAGTAGGCCTTAGTCTGATTAATTGGAAAATCATACACACTTTTCAAAATGTAGGCTTTCTGGTAGTTAGGATTAAGGATATTCGACAACATATATATATATACGATACATTAAAATTGATCGTTTTTCCGACTTTTCCGATATATCTAAACGGCGCGCATCTTAGCGGTAAATTATTTTGCGTAGGCCTTAGCCTGATTAATTGGAAAATCATACACACTTTTCAAAATGTAGGCTTTCTGGTAGTTAGGATTAAGGATATTCGGTCACATTATATACGATTCATTAAAATCGATCGTTTTTCCGGCTTTTCCGATATATCTAATCGACGCGCATCTTAGCGGAAAATTATTTTGAGTAGGCCTTAGACTGATTAATTGGAAAATCATACACACTTTTCAAAATGTAGGCTTTCTGGTAGTTAGGATTAAGGATATTCGGTCACATTATATACAATACATTAAAATCGATCGTTTTTCCGTCTTTTCCGATATATCTAAACGGCGCGCATCTTAGCGGTAAATTATTTTGAGTAGGCCTTAGTCTGATTAATTGGAAAATCATACACACTTTTCAAAATGTAGGCTTTCTGGTAGTTAGGATTAAGGATATTCGGTCACATTATATACGATTCATTAAAATCGATTGTTTTTCCGACTTTTCCGATATATCTAAACGGCGCGCATCTTAGCGGAAAATTATTTTGAGTAGGCTTTAGTCTGATTGATTGGAAAATTATACACACTTTTCAAAATGTAGGCTTTCTGGTAGTTAGGATTAAGGATATTCGGCCACATATATATACGATACATTAAAATCGATCGTTTTTCCGACTTTTCCGATATATCTAATCGACGCGCTTCTTAGCGGAAAATTATTTTGAGTAGGCCTTAGTCTGATTAATTGGAAAATCATACACACTTTTCAAAATGTAGGCTTTCTGGTAGTTAGGATTAAGGATATTCGGTCACATTATATACGATACATTAAAATCGATAGTTTTTCCGACTTTTCCGATATATCTAATCGGCGCGCATCTTAGCGGAAAATTATTTTGAGTAGGCCTTAGTCTGATTAATTGGAAAATCATACACACTTTTCAAAATGTAGGCTTTCTGGTAGTTAGGATTAAGGATATTCCGTCACATTATATACGATTCATTAAAATCGATCGTTTTTCCGACTTTTCCGATATATCACACGGCGCGCATCTTAGCGGAAAATTATTTTGAGTAGGCCTTAGTCTGATTAATTGGAAAATCATACACACTTTTCAAAATGTAGGCTTTCTGGTAGTTAGGATTAAGGATATTGTCACATTATATACGATTCATTAAAATCGATCGTTTTTCCGACTTTTCCGATATATCTAAACGGCGCGCATCTTAGCGGAAAATTATTTTGAGTAGGCCTTAGTCTGATTAATTGGAAAATCATACACGCTTTTCAAAATGTAGGCTTTCTGGTAGTTAGGATTAAGGATATTCGGCCACATATATATACGATACATTAAAATCGATCGTTTTTCTGACTTTTCCGATATATCTAATCGGCGCGCATCTTAGCGGAAAATTATTTTGAGTAGACCCTAGTCTGATTAATTGGAAAATCATACACACTTTTCAAAATGTAGGCTTTCTGGTAGTTAGGATTAAGGATATTCGGTCACATATATATACGATACATTAAAATCGATCGTTTTTCCGTTTTTTCTGATATTTCTAAACGGCGCACATCTTAGCGGAAAATTATTTTGAGTAGGCCTTAGTCTGATTAATTGGAAAATCATACACACTTTTCAAAATGTAGGCTTTCTGGTAGTTAGGATTAAGGATATTCGGTCACATTATATACGATACATTAAAATCGATCGTTTTTCCGACTTTTCCGATATATCTAAACGGCGCGCGTCTTAGCGGAAAATTATTTTGAGTAGGCCTTAGTCTGGTGAATTGGAAAATCATACACACTTTTCAAAATGTAGGCTTTCTAGTTGTTAGGATTAAGGATATTGTCACATTATATACGATTCACTAAAATCGATCGTTTTTCCGACTTTTCCGATATATCTAAACGGCGCGCATCTTAGCGGAAAATTATTTTGAGTAGGCCTTAGTCTGATTAATTGGAAAATTATACACACTTTTCAAAATGTAGGCTTTCTGGTAGTTAGGATTAAGGATATTCGGCCACATATATATACGATACATTAAAATCGATCGTTTTTCCGACTTTTCCGATATATCTAAACGGCGTGCATCTTAGCGGAAAATTATTTTGCGTAGGCCTTAGTCTGATTAATTGGAAAATCATACACACTTTTCAAAATGTAGGCTTTCTGGTAGTTAGGATTAAGGATATTCGGTCACATTATATACGATTCATTAAAATCGATCGTTTTTCCGACTTTTCCGATATATCTAAACGGCGCGCATCTTAGCGGAAAATTATTTTGAGTAACCCTTAGCCTGATTAATTTGAAAATTATACACACTTTTCAAAATGTAGGCTTTCTGGTAGTTAGGATTAAGGATATTCGGCCACATATATATACGATACATTAAAATCGATCGTTTTTCCGAATTTTCCGATATATCTAATCGGCGCGCTTCTTAGCGGAAAATTATTTTGAGTAGGCCTTAGTCTGATTAATTGGAAAATCATACACACTTTTCAAAATGTAGGCTTTCTGGTAGTTAGGATTAAGGATATTGTCACATTATATACGATTCACTAAAATCGATCGTTTTTCCGACTTTTCCGATATATCTAAACGGCGCGCATCTTAGCGGAAAATTATTTTGCGTAGGCCTTAGTCTGGTTAATTGGAAAATTATACACACTTTTCAAAATGTAGGCTTTCTGGTAGTTAGGATTAATGATATTCGGCCACATATATATACGATACATTAAAATCGATCGTTTTTCCGACTTTTCCGATATATCTAATCGGCGCGCATCTTAGCGGAAAATTATTTTGAGTAGGCCTTAGTCTGGTTAATTGGAAAATTATACACACTTTTCAAAATGTAGGCTTTCTGGTAGTTAGGATTAAGGATATTCGGTCACATTATATACGATTCATTAAAATCGATCGTTTTTCCGACTTTTCCGATATATCTAAACGGCGCGCATCTTAGCGGAAAATTATTTTGAGTAGGCCTTAGTCTGATTAATTGGAAAATCATACACACTTTTCAAAATGTAGGCTTTCTGGTAGTTAGGATTAAGGATATTGTCACATTATATACGATACATTAAAATCGATCGTTTTTCCGACTTTTCCGATATATCACACGGCGCGCATCTTAGCGGAAAATTATTTTGCGTAGGCCTTAGTCTGATTAATTGGAAAATTATACACACTTTTCAAAATGTAGTCTTTCTAGTAGTTAGGATTAAGGATATTGTCACATTATATACGATTCATTAAAATCGATCGTCTTTCCGACTTTTCCGATATATCTAAACGGCGCGCATCTTAGCGGAAAATTATTTTGAGTAGGTCATAGTCTGGTTAATTGGAAAATCATACACAATTTTCAAAATGTAGGCTTTCTGGTAGTTAGGATTAAGGATATTCGGCCACATATATATACGATACATTAAAATCGATCGTTTTTCCGACTTTTCCGATATATCTAATCGGCGCGCATCTTAGCGGAAAATTATTTTGAGTAGGCCTTAGTCTGATTAATTGGAAAATTATACACACTTTTCAAAATGTAGGCTTTCTGGTAGTTAGGATTAAGGATATTCGGCCACATATATATATATACGATACATTAAAATCGATCGTTTTTCCGACTTTTCCGATATATCTAATCGGCGCGCATCTTAGCAGAAAAATATTTTGAGTAGACCTTAGTCTGATTAATTGGAAAATCAAACACACTTTTCAAAATGTAGGCTTTCTGGTAGTTAGGATTAAGGATATTCGGTCACATATATATACGATACATTAAAATCGATCGTTTTTCCGACTTTTCCGATATTTCTAAACGGCGCACATCTTAGCGGAAAATTATTTTGAGTAGGCCTTAGTCTGATTAATTGGAAAATTATACACACTTTTTAAAATGTAGGCTTTCTGGTAGTTAGGATTAAGGATATTCGGCCACATATATATACGATACATTAAAATCGATCGTTTTTCCGACTTTTCCGATATATCTAATCGGCGCGCATCTTAGCGGAAAATTATTTTGAGTAGACCTTAGTCTGATTAATTGGAAAATCAAACACACTTTTCAAAATGTAGGCTTTCTGGTAGTTAGGGTTAAGGATATTCGGTCACATTATATACAATACATTAAAATCGATCGTTTTTCCGACTTTTCTGATATATCTAAACGGTGCGCATCTTAGCGGTAAATTATTTTGCGTAGGCCTTAGTCTGATTAATTGGAAAATTATACACACTTTTCAAAATGTAGGCTTTCTGGTAGTTAGGATTAAGGATATTCGGCCACATTATATACGATTCATTAAAATCGATCGTTTTTCCGACTTTTCCGATATATCTAAACGGCGCGCATCTTAGCGGAAAATTATTTTGCGTAGGCCTTAGTCTGGTTAATTGGAAAATTATACACACTTTTCAAAATGTAGGCTTTCTGGTAGTTAGGATTAATGATATTCGGTCACATATATATACGATACATTAAAATCGATCGTTTTTCCGACTTTTCCGATATATCTAATCGGCGCGCATCTTAGCGGAAAATTATTTTGAGTAGGCCTTAGTCTGGTTAATTGGAAAATTATACACACTTTTCAAAATGTAGGCTTTCTGGTAGTTAGGATTAAGGATATTCGGTCACATTATATACGATTCATTAAAATCGATCGTTTTTCCGACTTTTCCGATATATCTAAACGGCGCGCATCTTAGCGGAAAATTATTTTGAGTAGGCCTTAGTCTGATTAATTGGAAAATCATACACACTTTTCAAAATGTAGGCTTTCTGGTAGTTAGGATTAAGGATATTCGGTCACATTATATACGATACATTAAAATCGATCGTTTTTCCGATTTTTCCGATATATCTAAACGGCACGCATCTTAGCGGAAAATTATTTTGCGTAGGCCTTAGTCTGGTGAATTGGAAAATCATACACACTTTTCAAAATGTAGGCTTTCTGGTAGTAAGGATTAAGGATATTCTGTCACATATATGTATATACGATACATTAAAACCGATCGTTTTTCCGACTTTTCCGATATATCTAAACAGCGCGCATCTTAGCGGAAAATTATTTTGAGTAGGCCTTAGTCTGATTAATTGGAAAATTATACACACTTTTCAAAATGTAGGCTTTCTGGTAGTTAGGATTAAGGATATTCAGCCACATATATATACGATACATTAAAATCGATCGTTTTTCCGACTTTTCCGATATATCTAATCGGCGCGCATCTTAGCGGAAAATTATTTTGAGTAGGCCTTAGTCTGATTAATTGGAAAATTATACACACTTTTCAAAATGTAGGCTTTCTGGTAGTTAGGATTAAGGATATTCGGCCACATATATATACGATACATTAAAATCGATCGTTTTTCCGACTTTTCCGATATATCTAAACGGCGCGCATCTTAGCGGAAAATTATTTTGAGTAGGCCTTAGTCTGATTAATTGGAAAATCATACACACTTTTCAAAATGTAGGCTTTCTGGTAGTTAGGATTAAGGATATTCGGTCACATTATATACGATACATTAAAATCGATCGTTTTTCCGACTTTTCCGATATATCTAAACGGCGCGCGTCTTAGCGGAAAATTATTTTGAGTAGGCCTTAGTCTGGTGAATTGGAAAATCATACACACTTTTCAAAATGTAGGCTTTCTAGTAGTTAGGATTAAGGATATTGTCACATTATATACGATTCACTAAAATCGATCGTTTTTCCGACTTTTCCGATATATCTAAACGGCGCGCATCTTAGCGGAAAATTATTTTGAGTAGGCCTTAGTCTGATTAATTGGAAAATTATACACACTTTTCAAAATGTAGGCTTTCTGGTAGTTAGGATTAAGGATATTCGGCCACATATATATACGATACATTAAAATCGATCGTTTTTCCGACTTTTCCGATATATCTAAACGGCGTGCATCTTAGCGGAAAATTATTTTGCGTAGGCCTTAGTCTGATTAATTGGAAAATCATACACACTTTTCAAAATGTAGGCTTTCTGGTAGTTAGGATTAAGGATATTCGGTCACATTATATACGATTCATTAAAATCGATCGTTTTTCCGACTTTTCCGATATATCTAAACGGCGCGCATCTTAGCGGAAAATTATTTTGAGTAACCCTTAGCCTGATTAATTTGAAAATTATACACACTTTTCAAAATGTAGGCTTTCTGGTAGTTAGGATTAAGGATATTCGGCCACATATATATACGATACATTAAAATCGATCGTTTTTCCGAATTTTCCGATATATCTAATCGGCGCGCTTCTTAGCGGAAAATTATTTTGAGTAGGCCTTAGTCTGATTAATTGGAAAATCATACACACTTTTCAAAATGTAGGCTTTCTGGTAGTTAGGATTAAGGATATTCGGTCACATATATATACGATACATTAAAATCGATCGTTTGTCCGACTTTTCCGATATATCTAATCGGCGCGCATCTTAGCGGAAAATTATTTTGAGTAGGCCTTAGTCTGATTAATTGGAAAATCATACACACTTTTCAAAATGTAGGCTTTCTGGTAGTAAGGATTAAGGATATTCGGCCACATATATATACGATACATTAAAATCGATCGTTTTTCCGATTTTTCCGATATATCTAAACGGCACGCATCTTAGCGGAAAATTATTTTGCGTAGGCCTTAGTCTGATTAATTGGAAAATCATACACACTTTTCAAAATGTAGGCTTTCTGGAGTTAGGATTAAGGATATTCGGCCACATATATGTATATACGATACATTAAAATCGATCGTTTTTCCGACTTTTCCGATATATCTAAACGGCGCGCATCTAAGCGGAAAATTATTTTGAGTAGGCCTTAGTCTGGTTAATTGGAAAGTTATACACACTTTTCAAAATGTAGGCTTTCTGGTAGTTAGGATTAAGGATATTCGGCCACATATATATACGATACATTAAAATCGATCGTTTTTCCGACTTTTCCGATATATCTAATCGGCGCGCATCTTAGCGGAAAATTATTTTGAGTAGGCCTTAGTCTGATTAATTGGAAAATTATACACACTTTTCAAAATGTAGTCTTTCTAGTAGTTAGGATTAAGGATATTGTCACATTATATACGATTCATTAAAATCGATCGTCTTTCCGACTTTTCCGATATATCTAAACGGCGCGCATCTTAGCGGAAAATTATTTTGAGTAGGCCTTAGACTGATTAATTTGAAAATTATACACACTTTTCACAATGTAGCCTTTCTGGTAGTTAGGATTAAGGATATTCGGCCACATATATATACGATACATTAAAATCGATCATTTTTCCGACTTTTCTGATATATTTAATCGGCGCGCATCTTAGCGGAAAATTATTTTGAGTAGGCCTTAGTCTGATTAATTGGAAAATCATACACACTTTTCAAAATGTAGGCTTTCTGGTAGTTAGGATTAAGGATATTCGGTCACATTATATACGATACATTAAAATCGATCGTTTTTCCGACTTTTCCGATATATCTAATCGGCGCGCATCTTAGCGGAAAATTATTTTGAGTAGGCCTTAGTCTGATTAATTGGAAAATCATACACACTTTTCAAAATGTAGGCTTTCTGGTAGTTAGGATTAAGGATATTGTCACATTATATACGATTCATTAAAATCGATCGTTTTTCCGACTTTTCCGATATATCTAAACGGCGCGCATCTTAGCGGAAAATTATTTTGAGTAGGCCTTAGTCTGATTAATTGGAAAATCATACACGCTTTTCAAAATGTAGGCTTTCTGGTAGTTAGGATTAAGGATATTCGGCCACATATATATACGATACATTAAAATCGATCGTTTTTCTGACTTTTCCGATATATCTAATCGGCGCGCATCTTAGCGGAAAATTATTTTGAGTAGACCCTAGTCTGATTAATTGGAAAATCATACACACTTTTCAAAATGTAGGCTTTCTGGTAGTTAGGATTAAGGATATTCGGTCACATATATATACGATACATTAAAATCGATCGTTTTTCCGTTTTTTCTGATATTTCTAAACGGCGCACATCTTAGCGGAAAATTATTTTGAGTAGGCCTTAGTCTGATTAATTGGAAAATCATACACACTTTTCAAAATGTAGGCTTTCTGGTAGTTAGGATTAAGGATATTCCGTCACATTATATACGATTCATTAAAATCGATCGTTTTTCCGACTTTTCCGATATATCACACGGCGCGCATCTTAGCGGAAAATTATTTTGCGTAGACCTTAGTCTGATTAATTGGAAAATTATACACACTTTTCAAAATGTAGTCTTTCTAGTAGTTAGGATTAAGGATATTGTCACATTATATACGATTCATTAAAATCGATCGTCTTTCCGACTTTTCCGATATATCTAAACGGCGCGCATCTTAGCGGAAAATTATTTTGAGTAGGCCTTAGTCTGATTAATTGGAAAATCATACACAATTTTCAAAATGTAGGCTTTCTGGTAGTTAGGATTAAGGATATTCGGCCACATATATATACGATACATTAAAATCGATCGTTTTTCCGACTTTTCCGATATATCTAATCGGCGCGCATCTTAGCGGAAAATTATTTTGAGTAGGCCTTAGTCTGATTAATTGGAAAATTATACACACTTTTCAAAATGTAGGCTTTCTGGTAGTTAGGATTAAGGATATTCGGCCACATATATATATATACGATACATTAAAATCGATCGTTTTTCCGACTTTTCCGATATATCTAATCGGCGCGCATCTTAGCGGAAAATTATTTTGAGTAGACCTTAGTCTGATTAATTGGAAAATCAAACACACTTTTCAAAATGTAGGCTTTCTGGTAGTTAGGATTAAGGATATTCGGTCACATATATATACGATACATTAAAATCGATCGTTTTTCCGACTTTTCCGATATTTCTAAACGGCGCACATCTTAGCGGAAAATTATTTTGAGTAGGCCTTAGTCTGATTAATTGGAAAATTATACACACTTTTTAAAATGTAGGCTTTCTGGTAGTTAGGATTAAGGATATTCGGCCACATATATATACGATACATTAAAATCGATCGTTTTTCCGACTTTTCCGATATATCTAATCGGCGCGCATCTTAGCGGAAAATTATTTTGAGTAGACCTTAGTCTGATTAATTGGAAAATCAAACACACTTTTCAAAATGTAGGCTTTCTGGTAGTTAGGGTTAAGGATATTCGGTCACATTATATACAATACATTAAAATCGATCGTTTTTCCGACTTTTCTGATATATCTAAACGGCGCGCATCTTAGCGGTAAATTATTTTGCGTAGGCCTTAGTCTGATTAATTGGAAAATTATACACACTTTTCAAAATGTAGGCTTTCTGGTAGTTAGGATTAAGGATATTCGGCCACATTATATACGATTCATTAAAATCGATCGTTTTTCCGACTTTTCCGATATATCTAAACGGCGCGCATCTTAGCGGAAAATTATTTTGCGTAGGCCTTAGTCTGGTTAATTGGAAAATTATACACACTTTTCAAAATGTAGGCTTTCTGGTAGTTAGGATTAATGATGTTCGGCCACATATATATACGATACATTAAAATCGATCGTTTTTCCGACTTTTCCGATATATCTAATCGGCGCGCATCTTAGCGGAAAATTATTTTGAGTAGGCCTTAGTCTGGTTAATTGGAAAATTATACACACTTTTCAAAATGTACGCTTTCTGGTAGTTAGGATTAAGGATATTCGGTCACATTATATACGATTCATTAAAATCGATCGTTTTTCCGACTTTTCCGATATATCTAAACGGCGCGCATCTTAGCGGAAAATTATTTTGAGTAGGCCTTAGTCTGATTAATTGGAAAATCATACACACTTTTCAAAATGTAGGCTTTCTGGTAGTTAGGATTAAGGATATTCGGTCACATTATATACGATACATTAAAATCGATCGTTTTTCCGATTTTTCCGATATATCTAAACGGCACGCATCTTAGCGGAAAATTATTTTGCGTAGGCCTTAGTCTGGTGAATTGGAAAATCATACACACTTTTCAAAATGTAGGCTTTCTGGTAGTAAGGATTAAGGATATTCGGTCACATATATGTATATACGATACATTAAAATCGATCGTTTTTCCGACTTTTCCGATATATCTAAACAGCGCGCATCTTAGCGGAAAATTATTTTGAGTAGGCCTTAGTCTGATTAATTGGAAAATTATACACACTTTTCAAAATGTAGGCTTTCTGGTAGTTAGGATTAAGGATATTCAGCCACATATATATACGATACATTAAAATCGATCGTTTTTCCGACTTTTCCGATATATCTAATCGGCGCGCATCTTAGCGGAAAATTATTTTGCGTAGGCCTTAGTCTGATTAATTGGAAAATTATACACACTTTTCAAAATGTAGGCTTTCTGGTAGTTAGGATTAAGGATATTCGGCCACATATATATACGATACATTAAAATCGATCGTTTTTCCGACTTTTCCGATATATCTAAACGGCGCGCATCTTAGCGGAAAATTATTTTGAGTAGGCCTTAGTCTGATTAATTGGAAAATCATACACACTTTTCAAAATGTAGGCTTTCTGGTAGTTAGGATTAAGGATATTCGGTCACATTATATACGATACATTAAAATCGATCGTTTTTCCGACTTTTCCGATATATCTAAACGGCGCGCGTCTTAGCGGAAAATTATTTTGAGTAGGCCTTAGTCTGGTGAATTGGAAAATCATACACACTTTTCAAAATGTAGGCTTTCTAGTAGTTAGGATTAAGGATATTGTCACATTATATACGATTCACTAAAATCGATCGTTTTTCCGACTTTTCCGATATATCTAAACGGCGCGCATCTTAGCGGAAAATTATTTTGAGTAGGCCTTAGTCTGATTAATTGGAAAATTATACACACTTTTCAAAATGTAGGCTTTCTGGTAGTTAGGATTAAGGATATTCGGCCACATATATATACGATACATTAAAATCGATCGTTTTTCCGACTTTTCCGATATATCTAAACGGCGTGCATCTTAGCGGAAAATTATTTTGCGTAGGCCTTAGTCTGATTAATTGGAAAATCATACACACTTTTCAAAATGTAGGCTTTCTGGTAGTTAGGATTAAGGATATTCGGTCACATTATATACGATTCATTAAAATCGATCGTTTTTCCGACTTTTCCGATATATCTAAACGGCGCGCATCTTAGCGGAAAATTATTTTGAGTAACCCTTAGCCTGATTAATTTGAAAATTATACACACTTTTCAAAATGTAGGCTTTCTGGTAGTTAGGATTAAGGATATTCGGCCACATATATATACGATACATTAAAATCGATCGTTTTTCCGAATTTTCCGATATATCTAATCGGCGCGCTTCTTAGCGGAAAATTATTTTGAGTAGGCCTTAGTCTGATTAATTGGAAAATCATACACACTTTTCAAAATGTAGGCTTTCTGGTAGTTAGGATTAAGGATATTCGGTCACATATATATACGATACATTAAAATCGATCGTTTGTCCGACTTTTCCGATATATCTAATCGGCGCGCATCTTAGCGGAAAATTATTTTGAGTAGGCCTTAGTCTGATTAATTGGAAAATCATACACACTTTTCAAAATGTAGGCTTTCTGGTAGTAAGGATTAAGGATATTCGGCCACATATATATACGATACATTAAAATCGATCGTTTTTCCGATTTTTCCGATATATCTAAACGGCACGCATCTTAGCGGAAAATTATTTTGCGTAGGCCTTAGTCTGATTAATTGGAAAATCATACACACTTTTCAAAATGTAGGCTTTCTGGAGTTAGGATTAAGGATATTCGGCCACATATATGTATATACGATACATTAAAATCGATCGTTTTTCCGACTTTTCCGATATATCTAAACAGCGCGCATCTAAGCGGAAAATTATTTTGAGTAGGCCTTAGTCTGGTTAATTGGAAAGTTATACACACTTTTCAAAATGTAGGCTTTCTGGTAGTTAGGATTAAGGATATTCGGCCACATATATATACGATACATTAAAATCGATCGTTTTTCCGACTTTTCCGATATATCTAATCGGCGCGCATCTTAGCGGAAAATTATTTTGCGTAGGCCTTAGTCTGATTAATTGGAAAATTATACACACTTTTCAAAATGTAGTCTTTCTAGTAGTTAGGATTAAGGATATTGTCACATTATATACGATTCATTAAAATCGATCGTCTTTCCGACTTTTCCGATATATCTAAACGGCGCGCATCTTAGCGGAAAATTATTTTGAGTAGGCCTTAGACTGATTAATTTGAAAATTATACACACTTTTCACAATGTAGGCTTTCTGGTAGTTAGGATTAAGGATATTCGGCCACATATATATACGATACATTAAAATCGATCATTTTTCCGACTTTTCTGATATATTTAATCGGCGCGCATCTTAGCGGAAAATTATTTTGAGTAGGCCTTAGTCTGATTAATTGGAAAATCATACACACTTTTCAAAATGTAGGCTTTCTGGTAGTTAGGATTAAGGATATTCGGTCACATTATATACGATACATTAAAATCGATCGTTTTTCCGACTTTTCCGATATATCTAATCGGCGCGCATCTTAGCGGAAAATTATTTTGAGTAGGCCTTAGTCTGATTAATTGGAAAATCATACACACTTTTCAAAATGTAGGCTTTCTGGTAGTTAGGATTAAGGATATTGTCACATTATATACGATTCATTAAAATCGATCGTTTTTCCGACTTTTCCGATATATCTAAACGGCGCGCATCTTAGCGGAAAATTATTTTGAGTAGGCCTTAGTCTGATTAATTGGAAAATCATACACGCTTTTCAAAATGTAGGCTTTCTGGTAGTTAGGATTAAGGATATTCGGCCACATATATATACGATACATTAAAATCGATCGTTTTTCTGACTTTTCCGATATATCTAATCGGCGCGCATCTTAGCGGAAAATTATTTTGAGTAGACCCTTGTCTGATTAATTGGAAAATCATACACACTTTTCAAAATGTAGGCTTTCTGGTAGTTAGGATTAAGGATATTCGGTCACATATATATACGATACATTAAAATCGATCGTTTTTCCGTTTTTTCTGATATTTCTAAACGGCGCACATCTTAGCGGAAAATTATTTTGAGTAGGCCTTAGTCTGATTAATTGGAAAATCATACACACTTTTCAAAATGTAGGCTTTCTGGTAGTTAGGATTAAGGATATTCCGTCACATTATATACGATTCATTAAAATCGATCGTTTTTCCGACTTTTCCGATATATCACACGGCGCGCATCTTAGCGGAAAATTATTTTGCGTAGGCCTTAGTCTGATTAATTGGAAAATTATACACACTTTTCAAAATGTAGTCTTTCTAGTAGTTAGGATTAAGGATATTGTCACATTATATACGATTCATTAAAATCGATCGTCTTTCCGACTTTTCCGATATATCTAAACGGCGCGCATCTTAGCGGAAAATTATTTTGAGTAGGTCATAGTCTGGTTAATTGGAAAATCATACACAATTTTCAAAATGTAGGCTTTCTGGTAGTTAGGATTAAGGATATTCGGCCACATATATATACGATACATTAAAATCGATCGTTTTTCCGACTTTTCCGATATATCTAATCGGCGCGCATCTTAGCGGAAAATTATTTTGAGTAGGCCTTAGTCTGATTAATTGGAAAATTATACACACTTTTCAAAATGTAGGCTTTCTGGTAGTTAGGATTAAGGATATTCGGCCACATATATATATATACGATACATTAAAATCGATCGTTTTTCCGACTTTTCCGATATATCTAATCGGCGCGCATCTTAGCGGAAAATTATTTTGAGTAGACCTTAGTCTGATTAATTGGAAAATCAAACACACTTTTCAAAATGTAGGCTTTCTGGTAGTTAGGATTAAGGATATTCGGTCACATATATATACGATACATTAAAATCGATCGTTTTTCCGACTTTTCCGATATTTCTAAACGGCGCACATCTTAGCGGAAAATTATTTTGAGTAGGTCATAGTCTGATTAATTGGAAAATTATACACACTTTTTAATATGTAGGCTTTCTGGTAGTTAGGATTAAGGATATTCGGCCACATATATATACGATACATTAAAATCGATCGTTTTTCCGACTTTTCCGATATATCTAATCGGCGCGCATCTTAGCGGAAAATTATTTTGAGTAGACCTTAGTCTGATTAATTGGAAAATCAAACACACTTTTCAAAATGTAGGCTTTCTGGTAGTTAGGATTAAGGATATTCGGTCACATTATATACAATACATTAAAATCGATCGTTTTTCCGACTTTTCTGATATATCTAAACGGCGCGCATCTTAGCGGTAAATTATTTTGCGTAGGCCTTAGTCTGATTAATTGGAAAATTATACACACTTTTCAAAATGTAGGCTTTCTGGTAGTTAGGATTAAGGATATTCGGCCACATTATATACGATTCATTAAAATCGATCGTTTTTCCGACTTTTCCGATATATCTAAACGGCGCGCATCTTAGCGGAAAATTATTTTGCGTAGGCCTTAGTCTGGTTAATTGGAAAATCATACACACTTTTCAAAATGTAGGCTTTCTGGTAGTTAGGATTAATGATATTCGGCCACATATATATACGATACATTAAAATCGATCGTTTTTCCGACTTTTCCGATATATCTAATCGGCGCGCATCTTAGCGGAAAATTATTTTGAGTAGGCCTTAGTCTGGTTAATTGGAAAATTATACACACTTTTCAAAATGTAGGCTTTCTGGTAGTTAGGATTAAGGATATTCGGTCACATTATATACGATTCATTAAAATCGATCGTTTTTCCGACTTTTCCGATATATCTAAACGGCGCGCATCTTAGCGGAAAATTATTTTGAGTAGGCCTTAGTCTGATTAATTGGAAAATCATACACACTTTTCAAAATGTAGGCTTTCTGGTAGTTAGGATTAAGGATATTCGGTCACATTATATACGATACATTAAAATCGATCGTTTTTCCGATTTTTCCGATATATCTAAACGGCACGCATCTTAGCGGAAAATTATTTTGCGTAGGCCTTAGTCTGGTGAATTGGAAAATCATACACACTTTTCAAAATGTAGGCTTTCTGGTAGTAAGGATTAAGGATATTCGGTCACATATATGTATATACGATACATTAAAATCGATCGTTTTTCCGACTTTTCCGATATATCTAAACAGCGCGCATCTTAGCGGAAAATTATTTTGAGTAGGCCTTAGTCTGATTAATTGGAAAATTATACACACTTTTCAAAATGTAGGCTTTCTGGTAGTTAGGATTAAGGATATTCAGCCACATATATATACGATACATTAAAATCGATCGTTTTTCCGACTTTTCCGATATATCTAATCGGCGCGCATCTTAGCGGAAAATTATTTTGCGTAGGCCTTAGTCTGATTAATTGGAAAATTATACACACTTTTCAAAATGTAGGCTTTCTGGTAGTTAGGATTAAGGATATTCGGCCACATATATATACGATACATTAAAATCGATCGTTTTTCCGACTTTTCCGATATATCTAAACGGCGCGCATCTTAGCGGAAAATTATTTTGAGTAGGCCTTAGTCTGATTAATTGGAAAATCATACACACTTTTCAAAATGTAGGCTTTCTGGTAGTTAGGATTAAGGATATTCGGTCACATTATATACGATACATTAAAATCGATCGTTTTTCCGACTTTTCCGATATATCTAAACGGCGCGCGTCTTAGCGGAAAATTATTTTGAGTAGGCCTTAGTCTGGTGAATTAGAAAATCATACACACTTTTCAAAATGTAGGCTTTCTAGTAGTTAGGATTAAGGATATTGTCACATTATATACGATTCACTAAAATCGATCGTTTTTCCGACTTTTCCGATATATCTAAACGGCGCGCATCTTAGCGGAAAATTATTTTGAGTAGGCCTTAGTCTGATTAATTGGAAAATTATACACACTTTTCAAAATGTAGGCTTTCTGGTAGTTAGGATTAAGGATATTCGGCCACATATATATACGATACATTAAAATCGATCGTTTTTCCGACTTTTCCGATATATCTAAACGGCGTGCATCTTAGCGGAAAATTATTTTGCGTAGGCCTTAGTCTGATTAATTGGAAAATCATACACACTTTTCAAAATGTAGGCTTTCTGGTAGTTAGGATTAAGGATATTCGGTCACATTATATACGATTCATTAAAATCGATCGTTTTTCCGACTTTTCCGATATATCTAAACGGCGCGCATCTTAGCGGAAAATTATTTTGAGTAACCCTTAGCCTGATTAATTTGAAAATTATACACACTTTTCAAAATGTAGGCTTTCTGGTAGTTAGGATTAAGGATATTCGGCCACATATATATACGATACATTAAAATCGATCGTTTTTCCGAATTTTCCGATATATCTAATCGGCGCGCTTCTTAGCGGAAAATTATTTTGAGTAGGCCTTAGTCTGATTAATTGGAAAATCATACACACTTTTCAAAATGTAGGCTTTCTGGTAGTTAGGATTAAGGATATTCGGTCACATATATATACGATACATTAAAATCGATCGTTTGTCCGACTTTTCCGATATATCTAATCGGCGCGCATCTTAGCGGAAAATTATTTTGAGTAGGCCTTAGTCTGATTAATTGGAAAATCATACACACTTTTCAAAATGTAGGCTTTCTGGTAGTAAGGATTAAGGATATTCGGCCACATATATATACGATACATTAAAATCGATCGTTTTTCCGATTTTTCCGATATATCTAAACGGCACGCATCTTAGCGGAAAATTATTTTGCGTAGGCCTTAGTCTGATTAATTGGAAAATCATACACACTTTTCAAAATGTAGGCTTTCTGGAGTTAGGATTAAGGATATTCGGCCACATATATGTATATACGATACATTAAAATCGATCGTTTTTCCGACTTTTCCGATATATCTAAACGGCGCGCATCTAAGCGGAAAATTATTTTGAGTAGGCCTTAGTCTGGTTAATTGGAAAGTTATACACACTTTTCAAAATGTAGGCTTTCTGGTAGTTAGGATTAAGGATATTCGGCCACATATATATACGATACATTAAAATCGATCGTTTTTCCGACTTTTCCGATATATCTAATCGGCGCGCATCTTAGCGGAAAATTATTTTGCGTAGGCCTTAGTCTGATTAATTGGAAAATTATACACACTTTTCAAAATGTAGTCTTTCTAGTAGTTAGGATTAAGGATATTGTCACATTATATACGATTCATTAAAATCGATCGTCTTTCCGACTTTTCCGATATATCTAAACGGCGCGCATCTTAGCGGAAAATTATTTTGAGTAGGCCTTAGACTGATTAATTTGAAAATTATACACACTTTTCACAATGTAGGCTTTCTGGTAGTTAGGATTAAGGATATTCGGCCACATATATATACGATACATTAAAATCGATCATTTTTCCGACTTTTCTGATATATCTAAACGGCGCGCATCTTAGCGGAAAATTATTTTGAGTAGGCCTTAGTCTGATTAATTGGAAAATCATACACACTTTTCAAAATGTAGGCTTTCTGGTAGTTAGGATTAAGGATATTCGGTCACATTATATACGATACATTAAAATCGATCGTTTTTCCGACTTTTCCGATATATCTAATCGGCGCGCATCTTAGCGGAAAATTATTTTGAGTAGGCCTTAGTCTGATTAATTGGAAAATCATACACACTTTTCAAAATGTAGGCTTTCTGGTAGTTAGGATTAAGGATATTGTCACATTATATACGATTCATTAAAATCGATCGTTTTTCCGACTTTTCCGATATATCTAAACGGCGCGCATCTTAGCGGAAAATTATTTTGAGTAGGCCTTAGTCTGATTAATTGGAAAATCATACACGCTTTTCAAAATGTAGGCTTTCTGGTAGTTAGGATTAAGGATATTCGGCCACATATATATACGATACATTAAAATCGATCGTTTTTCTGACTTTTCCGATATATCTAATCGGCGCGCATCTTAGCGGAAAATTATTTTGAGTAGACCCTAGTCTGATTAATTGGAAAATCATACACACTTTTCAAAATGTAGGCTTTCTGGTAGTTAGGATTAAGGATATTCGGTCACATATATATACGATACATTAAAATCGATCGTTTTTCCGTTTTTTCTGATATTTCTAAACGGCGCACATCTTAGCGGAAAATTATTTTGAGTAGGCCTTAGTCTGATTAATTGGAAAATCATACACACTTTTCAAAATGTAGGCTTTCTGGTAGTTAGGATTAAGGATATTCCGTCACATTATATACGATTCATTAAAATCGATCGTTTTTCCGACTTTTCCGATATATCACACGGCGCGCATCTTAGCGGAAAATTATTTTGCGTAGGCCTTAGTCTGATTAATTGGAAAATTATACACACTTTTCAAAATGTAGTCTTTCTAGTAGTTAGGATTAAGGATATTGTCACATTATATACGATTCATTAAAATCGATCGTCTTTCCGACTTTTCCGATATATCTAAACGGCGCGCATCTTAGCGGAAAATTATTTTGAGTAGGTCATAGTCTGGTTAATTGGAAAATCATACACAATTTTCAAAATGTAGGCTTTCTGGTAGTTAGGATTAAGGATATTCGGCCACATATATATACGATACATTAAAATCGATCGTTTTTCCGACTTTTCCGATATATCTAATCGGCGCGCATCTTAGCGGAAAATTATTTTGAGTAGGCCTTAGTCTGATTAATTGGAAAATTATACACACTTTTCAAAATGTAGGCTTTCTGGTAGTTAGGATTAAGGATATTCGGCCACATATATATATATACGATACATTAAAATCGATCGTTTTTCCGACTTTTCCGATATATCTAATCGGCGCGCATCTTAGCGGAAAATTATTTTGAGTAGACCTTAGTCTGATTAATTGGAAAATCAAACACACTTTTCAAAATGTAGGCTTTCTGGTAGTTAGGATTAAGGATATTCGGTCACATATATATACGATACATTAAAATCGATCGTTTTTCCGACTTTTCCGATATTTCTAAACGGCGCACATCTTAGCGGAAAATTATTTTGAGTAGGCCTTAGTCTGATTAATTGGAAAATTATACACACTTTTTAAAATGTAGGCTTTCTGGTAGTTAGGATTAAGGATATTCGGCCACATATATATACGATACATTAAAATCGATCGTTTTTCCGACTTTTCCGATATATCTAATCGGCGCGCATCTTAGCGGAAAATTGTTTTGAGTAGACCTTAGTCTGATTAATTGGAAAATCAAACACACTTTTCAAAATGTAGGCTTTCTGGTAGTTAGGGTTAAGGATATTCGGTCACATTATATACAATACATTAAAATCGATCGTTTTTCCGACTTTTCTGATATATCTAAACGGCGCGCATCTTAGCGGTAAATTATTTTGCGTAGGCCTTAGTCTGATTAATTGGAAAATTATACACACTTTTCAAAATGTAGGCTTTCTGGTAGTTAGGATTAAGGATATTCGGCCACATTATATACGATTCATTAAAATCGATCGTTTTTCCGACTTTTCCGATATATCTAAACGGCGCGCATCTTAGCGGAAAATTATTTTGCGTAGGCCTTAGTCTGGTTAATTGGAAAATTATACACACTTTTCAAAATGTAGGCTTTCTGGTAGTTAGGATTAATGATATTCGGCCACATATATATACAAAATTATTTTGAGTAGGCCTTAGTCTGGTTAATTGGAAAATTATACACACTTATCAAAATGTAGGCTTTCTGGTAGTTAGGATTAAGGATATTCGGTCACATTATATACGATTCATTAAAATCGATCGTTTTTCCGACTTTTCCGATATATCTAAACGGCGCGCATCTTAGCGGAAAATTATTTTGAGTAGGCCTTAGTCTGATTAATTGGAAAATCATACACACTTTTCAAAATGTAGGCTTTCTGGTAGTTAGGATTAAGGATATTCGGTCACATTATATACGATACATTAAAATCGATCGTTTTTCCGATTTTTCCGATATATCTAAACGGCACGCATCTTAGCGGAAAATTATTTTGCGTAGGCCTTAGTCTGGTGAATTGGAAAATCATACACACTTTTCAAAATGTAGGCTTTCTGGTAGTAAGGATTAAGGATATTCGGTCACATATATGTATATACGATACATTAAAATCGATCGTTTTTCCGACTTTTCCGATATATCTAAACAGCGAGCATCTTAGCGGAAAATTATTTTGAGTAGGCCTTAGTCTGATTAATTGGAAAATTATACACACTTTTCAAAATGTAGGCTTTCTGGTAGTTAGGATTAAGGATATTCAGCCACATATATATACGATACATTAAAATCGATCGTTTTTCCGACTTTTCCGATATATCTAATCGGCGCGCATCTTAGCGGAAAATTATTTTGCGTAGGCCTTAGTCTGATTAATTGGAAAATTATACACACTTTTCAAAATGTAGGCTTTCTGGTAGTTAGGATTAAGGATATTCGGCCACATATATATACGATACATTAAAATCGATCGTTTTTCCGACTTTTCCGATATATCTAAACGGCGCGCATCTTAGCGGAAAATTATTTTGAGTAGGCCTTAGTCTGATTAATTGGAAAATCATACACACTTTTCAAAATGTAGGCTTTCTGGTAGTTAGGATTAAGGATATTCGGTCACATTATATACGATACATTAAAATCGATCGTTTTTCCGACTTTTCCGATATATCTAAACGGCGCGCGTCTTAGCGGAAAATTATTTTGAGTAGGCCTTAGTCTGGTGAATTGGAAAATCATACACACTTTTCAAAATGTAGGCTTTCTAGTAGTTAGGATTAAGGATATTGTCACATTATATACGATTCACTAAAATCGATCGTTTTTCCGACTTTTCCGATATATCTAAACGGCGCGCATCTTAGCGGAAAATTATTTTGAGTAGGCCTTAGTCTGATTAATTGGAAAATTATACACACTTTTCAAAATGTAGGCTTTCTGGTAGTTAGGATTAAGGATATTCGGCCACATATATATACGATACATTAAAATCGATCGTTTTTCCGACTTTTCCGATATATCTAAACGGCGTGCATCTTAGCGGAAAATTATTTTGCGTAGGCCTTAGTCTGATTAATTGGAAAATCATACACACTTTTCAAAATGTAGGCTTTCTGATAGTTAGGATTAAGGATATTCGGTCACATTATATACGATTCATTAAAACCGATCGTTTTTCCGACTTTTCCGATATATCTAAACGGCGCGCATCTTAGCGGAAAATTATTTTGAGTAACCCTTAGCCTGAATAATTTGAAAATTATACACACTTTTCAAAATGTAGGCTTTCTGGTAGTTAGGATTAAGGATATTCGGCCACATATATATACGATACATTAAAATCGATCGTTTTTCCGAATTTTCCGATATATCTAATCGGCGCGCTTCTTAGCGGAAAATTATTTTGAGTAGGCCTTAGTCTGATTAATTGGAAAATCATACACACTTTTCAAAATGTAGGCTTTCTGGTAGTTAGGATTAAGGATATTCGGTCACATATATATACGATACATTAAAATCGATCGTTTGTCCGACTTTTCCGATATATCTAATCGGCGCGCATCTTAGCGGAAAATTATTTTGAGTAGGCCTTAGTCTGATTAATTGGAAAATCATACACACTTTTCAAAATGTAGGCTTTCTGGTAGTAAGGATTAAGGATATTCGGCCACATATATATACGATACATTAAAATCGATCGTTTTTCCGATTTTTCCGATATATCTAAACGGCACGCATCTTAGCGGAAAATTATTTTGCGTAGGCCTTAGTCTGATTAATTGGAAAATCATACACACTTTTCAAAATGTAGGCTTTCTGGAGTTAGGATTAAGGATATTCGGCCACATATATGTATATACGATACATTAAAATCGATCGTTTTTCCGACTTTTCCGATATATCTAAACGGCGCGCATCTAAGCGGAAAATTATTTTGAGTAGGCCTTAGTCTGGTTAATTGGAAAGTTATACACACTTTTCAAAATGTAGGCTTTCTGGTAGTTAGGATTAAGGATATTCGGCCACATATATATATATACGATACATTAAAATCGATCGTTTTTCCGACTTTTCCGATATATCTAATCGGCGCGCATCTTAGCGGAAAATTATTTTGAGTAGGCCTTAGTCTGATTAATTGGAAAATTATACACACTTTTCAAAATGTAGGCTTTCTGGTAGTTAGGATTAAGGATATTCGGCCACATATATATACGATACATTAAAATCGATCGTTTTTCCGACTTTTCCGATATATCTAAACGGCGTGCATCTTAGCGGAAAATTATTTTGCGTAGGCCTTAGTCTGATTAATTGGAAAATCATACACACTTTTCAAAATGTAGGCTTTCTGGTAGTTAGGATTAAGGATATTCGGTCACATTATATACGATTCATTAAAACCGATCGTTTTTCCGACTTTTCCGATATATCTAAACGGCGCGCATCTTAGCGGAAAATTATTTTGAGTAACCCTTAGCCTGAATAATTTGAAAATTATACACACTTTTCAAAATGTAGGCTTTCTGGTAGTTAGGATTAAGGATATTCGGCCACATATATATACGATACATTAAAATCGATCGTTTTTCCGAATTTTCCGATATATCTAATCGGCGCGCTTCTTAGCGGAAAATTATTTTGAGTAGGCCTTAGTCTGATTAATTGGAAAATCATACACACTTTTCAAAATGTAGGCTTTCTGGTAGTTAGGATTAAGGATATTCGGTCACATATATATACGATACATTAAAATCGATCGTTTGTCCGACTTTTCCGATATATCTAATCGGCGCGCATCTTAGCGGAAAATTATTTTGAGTAGGCCTTAGTCTGATTAATTGGAAAATTATACACACTTTTCAAAATGTAGGCTTTCTGGTAGTTAGGATTAAGGATATTCGGCCACATATATATACGATACATTAAAATCGATCGTTTTTCCGACTTTTCCGATATATCTAAACGGCGTGCATCTTAGCGGAAAATTATTTTGCGTAGGCCTTAGTCTGATTAATTGGAAAATCATACACACTTTTCAAAATGTAGGCTTTCTGGTAGTTAGGATTAAGGATATTCGGTCACATTATATACGATTCATTAAAACCGATCGTTTTTCCGACTTTTCCGATATATCTAAACGGCGCGCATCTTAGCGGAAAATTATTTTGAGTAACCCTTAGCCTGAATAATTTGAAAATTATACACACTTTTCAAAATGTAGGCTTTCTGGTAGTTAGGATTAAGGATATTCGGCCACATATATATACGATACATTAAAATCGATCGTTTTTCCGAATTTTCCGATATATCTAATCGGCGCGCTTCTTAGCGGAAAATTATTTTGAGTAGGCCTTAGTCTGATTAATTGGAAAATCATACACACTTTTCAAAATGTAGGCTTTCTGGTAGTTAGGATTAAGGATATTCGGTCACATATATATACGATACATTAAAATCGATCGTTTGTCCGACTTTTCCGATATATCTAATCGGCGCGCATCTTAGCGGAAAATTATTTTGAGTAGGCCTTAGTCTGATTAATTGGAAAATCATATACACTTTTCAAAATGTAGGCTTTCTGGTAGTAAGGATTAAGGATATTCGGCCACATATATATACGATACATTAAAATCGATCGTTTTTCCGATTTTTCCGATATATCTAAACGGCACGCATCTTAGCGGAAAATTATTTTGCGTAGGCCTTAGTCTGATTAATTGGAAAATCATACACACTTTTCAAAATGTAGGCTTTCTGGAGTTAGGATTAAGGATATTCGGCCACATATATGTATATACGATACATTAAAATCGATCGTTTTTCCGACTTTTCCGATATATCTAAACGGCGCGCATCTAAGCGGAAAATTATTTTGAGTAGGCCTTAGTCTGGTTAATTGGAAAGTTATACACACTTTTCAAAATGTAGGCTTTCTGGTAGTTAGGATTAAGGATATTCGGCCACATATATATATATACGATACATTAAAATCGATCGTTTTTCCGACTTTTCCGATATATCTAATCGGCGCGCATCTTAGCGGAAAATTATTTTGAGTAGACCTTAGTCTGATTAATTGGAAAATCAAACACACTTTTCAAAATGTAGGCTTTCTGGTAGTTAGGATTAAGGATATTCGGTCACATATATATACGATACATTAAAATCGATCGTTTTTCCGACTTTTCCGATATTTCTAAACGGCGCACATCTTAGCGGAAAATTATTTTGAGTAGGCCTTAGTCTGATTAATTGGAAAATTATACACACTTTTTAAAATGTAGGCTTTCTGGTAGTTAGGATTAAGGATATTCGGCCACATATATATACGATACATTAAAATCGATCGTTTTTCCGACTTTTCCGATATATCTAATCGGCGCGCATCTTAGCGGAAAATTATTTTGCGTAGGCCTTAGTCTGATTAATTGGAAAATTATACACACTTTTCAAAATGTAGTCTTTCTAGTAGTTAGGATTAAGGATATTGTCACATTATATACGATTCATTAAAATCGATCGTCTTTCCGACTTTTCCGATATATCTAAACGGCGCGCATCTTAGCGGAAAATTATTTTGAGTAGGTCATAGTCTGGTTAATTGGAAAATCATACACAATTTTCAAAATGTAGGCTTTCTGGTAGTTAGGATTAAGGATATTCGGCCACATATATATACGATACATTAAAATCGATCGTTTTTCCGACTTTTCCGATATATCTAATCGGCGCGCATCTTAGCGGAAAATTATTTTGAGTAGGCCTTAGTCTGATTAATTGGAAAATTATACACACTTTTCAAAATGTAGGCTTTCTGGTAGTTAGGATTAAGGATATTCGGCCACATATATATATATACGATACATTAAAATCGATCGTTTTTCCGACTTTTCCGATATATCTAATCGGCGCGCATCTTAGCGGAAAATTATTTTGAGTAGACCTTAGTCTGATTAATTGGAAAATCAAACACACTTTTCAAAATGTAGGCTTTCTGGTAGTTAGGATTAAGGATATTCGGTCACATATATATACGATACATTAAAATCGATCGTTTTTCCGACTTTTCCGATATTTCTAAACGGCGCACATCTTAGCGGAAAATTATTTTGAGTAGGCCTTAGTCTGATTAATTGGAAAATTATACACACTTTTTAAAATGTAGGCTTTCTGGTAGTTAGGATTAAGGATATTCGGCCACATATATATACGATACATTAAAATCGATCGTTTTTCCGACTTTTCCGATATATCTAATCGGCGCGCATCTTAGCGGAAAATTGTTTTGAGTAGACCTTAGTCTGATTAATTGGAAAATCAAACACACTTTTCAAAATGTAGGCTTTCTGGTAGTTAGGGTTAAGGATATTCGGTCACATTATATACAATACATTAAAATCGATCGTTTTTCCGACTTTTCTGATATATCTAAACGGCGCGCATCTTAGCGGTAAATTATTTTGCGTAGGCCTTAGTCTGATTAATTGGAAAATTATACACACTTTTCAAAATGTAGGCTTTCTGGTAGTTAGGATTAAGGATATTCGGCCACATTATATACGATTCATTAAAATCGATCGTTTTTCCGACTTTTCCGATATATCTAAACGGCGCGCATCTTAGCGGAAAATTATTTTGCGTAGGCCTTAGTCTGGTTAATTGGAAAATTATACACACTTTTCAAAATGTAGGCTTTCTGGTAGTTAGGATTAATGATATTCGGCCACATATATATACAAAATTATTTTGAGTAGGCCTTAGTCTGGTTAATTGGAAAATTATACACACTTATCAAAATGTAGGCTTTCTGGTAGTTAGGATTAAGGATATTCGGTCACATTATATACGATTCATTAAAATCGATCGTTTTTCCGACTTTTCCGATATATCTAAACGGCGCGCATCTTAGCGGAAAATTATTTTGAGTAGGCCTTAGTCTGATTAATTGGAAAATCATACACACTTTTCAAAATGTAGGCTTTCTGGTAGTTAGGATTAAGGATATTCGGTCACATTATATACGATACATTAAAATCGATCGTTTTTCCGATTTTTCCGATATATCTAAACGGCACGCATCTTAGCGGAAAATTATTTTGCGTAGGCCTTAGTCTGGTGAATTGGAAAATCATACACACTTTTCAAAATGTAGGCTTTCTGGTAGTAAGGATTAAGGATATTCGGTCACATATATGTATATACGATACATTAAAATCGATCGTTTTTCCGACTTTTCCGATATATCTAAACAGCGAGCATCTTAGCGGAAAATTATTTTGAGTAGGCCTTAGTCTGATTAATTGGAAAATTATACACACTTTTCAAAATGTAGGCTTTCTGGTAGTTAGGATTAAGGATATTCAGCCACATATATATACGATACATTAAAATCGATCGTTTTTCCGACTTTTCCGATATATCTAATCGGCGCGCATCTTAGCGGAAAATTATTTTGCGTAGGCCTTAGTCTGATTAATTGGAAAATTATACACACTTTTCAAAATGTAGGCTTTCTGGTAGTTAGGATTAAGGATATTCGGCCACATATATATACGATACATTAAAATCGATCGTTTTTCCGACTTTTCCGATATATCTAAACGGCGCGCATCTTAGCGGAAAATTATTTTGAGTAGGCCTTAGTCTGATTAATTGGAAAATCATACACACTTTTCAAAATGTAGGCTTTCTGGTAGTTAGGATTAAGGATATTCGGTCACATTATATACGATACATTAAAATCGATCGTTTTTCCGACTTTTCCGATATATCTAAACGGCGCGCGTCTTAGCGGAAAATTATTTTGAGTAGGCCTTAGTCTGGTGAATTGGAAAATCATACACACTTTTCAAAATGTAGGCTTTCTAGTAGTTAGGATTAAGGATATTGTCACATTATATACGATTCACTAAAATCGATCGTTTTTCCGACTTTTCCGATATATCTAAACGGCGCGCATCTTAGCGGAAAATTATTTTGAGTAGGCCTTAGTCTGATTAATTGGAAAATTATACACACTTTTCAAAATGTAGGCTTTCTGGTAGTTAGGATTAAGGATATTCGGCCACATATATATACGATACATTAAAATCGATCGTTTTTCCGACTTTTCCGATATATCTAAACGGCGTGCATCTTAGCGGAAAATTATTTTGCGTAGGCCTTAGTCTGATTAATTGGAAAATCATACACACTTTTCAAAATGTAGGCTTTCTGGTAGTTAGGATTAAGGATATTCGGTCACATTATATACGATTCATTAAAACCGATCGTTTTTCCGACTTTTCCGATATATCTAAACGGCGCGCATCTTAGCGGAAAATTATTTTGAGTAACCCTTAGCCTGAATAATTTGAAAATTATACACACTTTTCAAAATGTAGGCTTTCTGGTAGTTAGGATTAAGGATATTCGGCCACATATATATACGATACATTAAAATCGATCGTTTTTCCGAATTTTCCGATATATCTAATCGGCGCGCTTCTTAGCGGAAAATTATTTTGAGTAGGCCTTAGTCTGATTAATTGGAAAATCATACACACTTTTCAAAATGTAGGCTTTCTGGTAGTTAGGATTAAGGATATTCGGTCACATATATATACGATACATTAAAATCGATCGTTTGTCCGACTTTTCCGATATATCTAATCGGCGCGCATCTTAGCGGAAAATTATTTTGAGTAGGCCTTAGTCTGATTAATTGGAAAATCATACACACTTTTCAAAATGTAGGCTTTCTGGTAGTAAGGATTAAGGATATTCGGCCACATATATATACGATACATTAAAATCGATCGTTTTTCCGATTTTTCCGATATATCTAAACGGCACGCATCTTAGCGGAAAATTATTTTGCGTAGGCCTTAGTCTGATTAATTGGAAAATCATACACACTTTTCAAAATGTAGGCTTTCTGGAGTTAGGATTAAGGATATTCGGCCACATATATGTATATACGATACATTAAAATCGATCGTTTTTCCGACTTTTCCGATATATCTAAACGGCGCGCATCTAAGCGGAAAATTATTTTGAGTAGGCCTTAGTCTGGTTAATTGGAAAGTTATACACACTTTTCAAAATGTAGGCTTTCTGGTAGTTAGGATTAAGGATATTCGGCCACATATATATACGATACATTAAAATCGATCGTTTTTCCGACTTTTCCGATATATCTAATCGGCGCGCATCTTAGCGGAAAATTATTTTGCGTAGGCCTTAGTCTGATTAATTGGAAAATTATACACACTTTTCAAAATGTAGTCTTTCTAGTAGTTAGGATTAAGGATATTGTCACATTATATACGATTCATTAAAATCGATCGTCTTTCCGACTTTTCCGATATATCTAAACGGCGCGCATCTTAGCGGAAAATTATTTTGAGTAGGCCTTAGACTGATTAATTTGAAAATTATACACACTTTTCACAATGTAGGCTTTCTGGTAGTTAGGATTAAGGATATTCGGCCACATATATATACGATACATTAAAATCGATCATTTTTCCGACTTTTCTGATATATTTAATCGGCGCGCATCTTAGCGGAAAATTATTTTGAGTAGGCCTTAGTCTGATTAATTGGAAAATCATACACACTTTTCAAAATGTAGGCTTTCTGGTAGTTAGGATTAAGGATATTCGGTCACATTATATACGATACATTAAAATCGATCGTTTTTCCGACTTTTCCGATATATCTAATCGGCGCGCATCTTAGCGGAAAATTATTTTGAGTAGGCCTTAGTCTGATTAATTGGAAAATCATACACACTTTTCAAAATGTAGGCTTTCTGGTAGTTAGGATTAAGGATATTGTCACATTATATACGATTCATTAAAATCGATCGTTTTTCCGACTTTTCCGATATATCTAAACGGCGCGCATCTTAGCGGAAAATTATTTTGAGTAGGCCTTAGTCTGATTAATTGGAAAATCATACACGCTTTTCAAAATGTAGGCTTTCTGGTAGTTAGGATTAAGGATATTCGGCCACATATATATACGATACATTAAAATCGATCGTTTTTCTGACTTTTCCGATATATCTAATCGGCGCGCATCTTAGCGGAAAATTATTTTGAGTAGACCCTAGTCTGATTAATTGGAAAATCATACACACTTTTCAAAATGTAGGCTTTCTGGTAGTTAGGATTAAGGATATTCGGTCACATATATATACGATACATTAAAATCGATCGTTTTTCCGTTTTTTTTGATATTTCTAAACGGCGCACATCTTAGCGGAAAATTATTTTGAGTAGGCCTTAGTCTGATTAATTGGAAAATCATACACACTTTTCAAAATGTAGGCTTTCTGGTAGTTAGGATTAAGGATATTCCGTCACATTATATACGATTCATTAAAATCGATCGTTTTTCCGACTTTTCCGATATATCACACGGCGCGCATCTTAGCGGAAAATTATTTTGCGTAGGCCTTAGTCTGATTAATTGGAAAATTATACACACTTTTCAAAATGTAGTCTTTCTAGTAGTTAGGATTAAGGATATTGTCACATTATATACGATTCATTAAAATCGATCGTCTTTCCGACTTTTCCGATATATCTAAACGGCGCGCATCTTAGCGGAAAATTATTTTGAGTAGGTCATAGTCTGGTTAATTGGAAAATCATACACAATTTTCAAAATGTAGGCTTTCTGGTAGTTAGGATTAAGGATATTCGGCCACATATATATACGATACATTAAAATCGATCGTTTTTCCGACTTTTCCGATATATCTAATCGGCGCGCATCTTAGCGGAAAATTATTTTGAGTAGGCCTTAGTCTGATTAATTGGAAAATTATACACACTTTTCAAAATGTAGGCTTTCTGGTAGTTAGGATTAAGGATATTCGGCCACATATATATATATACGATACATTAAAATCGATCGTTTTTCCGACTTTTCCGATATATCTAATCGGCGCGCATCTTAGCGGAAAATTATTTTGAGTAGACCTTAGTCTGATTAATTGGAAAATCAAACACACTTTTCAAAATGTAGGCTTTCTGGTAGTTAGGATTAAGGATATTCGGTCACATATATATACGATACATTAAAATCGATCGTTTTTCCGACTTTTCCGATATTTCTAAACGGCGCACATCTTAGCGGAAAATTATTTTGAGTAGGCCTTAGTCTGATTAATTGGAAAATTATACACACTTTTTAAAATGTAGGCTTTCTGGTAGTTAGGATTAAGGATATTCGGCCACATATATATACGATACATTAAAATCGATCGTTTTTCCGACTTTTCCGATATATCTAATCGGCGCGCATCTTAGCGGAAAATTATTTTGAGTAGACCTTAGTCTGATTAATTGGAAAATCAAACACACTTTTCAAAATGTAGGCTTTCTGGTAGTTAGGGTTAAGGATATTCGGTCACATTATATACAATACATTAAAATCGATCGTTTTTCCGACTTTTCTGATATATCTAAACGGCGCGCATCTTAGCGGTAAATTATTTTGCGTAGGCCTTAGTCTGATTAATTGGAAAATTATACACACTTTTCAAAATGTAGGCTTTCTGGTAGTTAGGATTAAGGATATTCGGCCACATTATATACGATTCATTAAAATCGATCGTTTTTCCGACTTTTCCGATATATCTAAACGGCGCGCATCTTAGCGGAAAATTATTTTGCGTAGGCCTTAGTCTGGTTAATTGGAAAATTATACACACTTTTCAAAATGTAGGCTTTCTGGTAGTTAGGATTAAGGATATTCGGTCACATTATATACGATTCATTAAAATCGATCGTTTTTCCGACTTTTCCGATATATCTAAACGGCGCGCATATTAGCGGAAAATTATTTTAAGTAGGCCTTAGCCTGATTAATTGGAAAATCATACACACTTTTCAAAATGTTGGCTTTATGGTAGTTAGGATTAAGGATATTCGGCCACATATATATACGATACATTAAAATCGATCGTTTTTCCGACTTTTCCGATATATCTAATCGGCGCGCATCTTAGCGGAAAATTATTTTGCGTAGGCCTTAGTCTGATTAATTGGAAAATTATACACACTTTTCAAAATGTAGGCTTTCTGGTAGTTAGGATTAAGGATATTCGGCCACATATATATACGATACATTAAAATCGATCGTTTTTCCGACTTTTCCGATATATCTAAACGGCGCGCATCTTAGCGGAAAATTATTTTGAGTAGGCCTTAGTCTGATTAATTGGAAAATCATACACACTTTTCAAAATGTAGGCTTTCTGGTAGTTAGGATTAAGGATATTCGGTCACATTATATACGATACATTAAAATCGATCGTTTTTCCGACTTTTCCGATATATCTAAACGGCGCGCGTCTTAGCGGAAAATTATTTTGAGTAGGCCTTAGTCTGACTAATTGGAAAATCATACACTTTTTTCAAAATGTAGGCTTTCTGGTAGTTAGGATTAAGGATATTCGGTCACATTATATACGATACATTAAAATCGATCGTTTTTCCGACTTTTCCGATATATCTAATCGGCGCGCATCTTAGCGGAAAATTATTTTGCGTAGGCCTTAGTCTGGTGAATTGGAGAATCATACACACTGTTCAAAATGTAGTCTTTCTGGTAGTAAGGATTAAGGATATTCGGCCACATATATGTATATACGATACATTAAAATCGATCGTTTTTCCGACTTTTCCGATATATCTAATCGGCGCGCATCTTAGCGGAAAATTATTTTGAGTAGGCCTTAGTCTGATTAATTGGAAAATTATACACACTTTTCAAAATGTAGGCTTTCTGGTAGTTAGGATTAAGGATATTCGGCCACATATATATACGATACATTAAAATCGATCGTTTTTCCGACTTTTCCGATATATCTAATCGGCGCGCATCTTAGCGGAAAATTATTTTGAGTAGGCCTTAGTCTGATTAATTGGAGAATCATACACACTTTTCAAAATGTAGGCTTTCTGGTAGTTAGGATTAAGGATATTCGGTCACATTATATACGATACATTAAAATCGATCGTTTGTCCGACTTTTCCGATATATCTAATCTGCGCGCATCTTAGCGGAAAATTATTTTGAGTAGGCCTTAGTCTGGTGAATTGGAAAATCATACACACTTTTCAAAATGTAGGCTTTCTAGTAGTTAGGATTAAGGATATTCGGCCACATATATATACGATACATTAAAATCGATCGTTTTTCCGACTTTTCCGATATATCTAAACGGCGCGCATCTTAGCGGAAAATTATTTTGAGTAGGCCTTAGTCTGATTAATTGGAAAATCATACACACTTTTCAAAATGTAGGCTTTCTGGTAGTTAAGATTAATGATATTCGGCCACATATATATACGATACATTAAAATCGATCGTTTTTCCGACTTTTCCGATATATCTAATCGGCGCGCATCTTAGCGGAAAATTATTTTGAGTAGGCCTTAGTCTGATTAATTGGAAAATCATACACACTTTTCAAAATGTAGGCTTTCTGGTAGTTAGGATTAATGATATTCGGCCACATATATATACGATACATTAAAATCGATCGTTTTTCCGATTTTTCCGATATATCTAAACGGCACGCATCTTAGCGGAAAATTATTTTGCGTAGGCCTTAGTCTGGTGAATTGGAAAATCATACACACTTTTCAAAATGTAGGCTTTCTGGTAGTAAGGATTAAGGATATTCGGTCACATATATGTAGAGGGTTATCCAATTCGAGGTTGATAAAGTAGAAATCTGTATACCGACATCTGTCAAAGATAAACGTCAAGTACGCTGTCATTTATTTAGTTGACATTCTGCCATTTAAGAATATGGAGCATTTAACAATCGACCAACGCGTTAAAATTGGGTGTTGGAAAAACAGGCCGTCGATGCTGATTTTTCGAACAAAATTTTCTTCAGTGATGAAGCTCATTTTTCGCTTGGTGGATACGTTGATCCTGTGATTTAACGCCTTTGGATTTCTTTTTGTGGGGCTACGCGAAAGATCGTGTTTACGCAAACAATCCTCAAACTCTTGACGAATTGAAAACTAATATTCGTAAGGTAATGGCCGAGATACCGCCCGAAATGTGCCGAAAAGTCATTGAAAATTACCGCAAAAGAATCAAGGCCTGTAAGAAGTCCCGTGGAGGACATTTGAATGATATCTTGTTTAGCTAAAAATGGCAAGGATCAATCTGTAAAATGAAATAAAAATTACAATACGTTCCGAATATTTTGTGTGTTTTTTTTAAGTTTACTTTATCAAGCTTGAATTGGATAACCCTATATATACGATACATTAAAATCGATCGTTTTTCCGACTTTTCCGATATATCTAAACAGCGCGCATCTTAGCGGAAAATTATTTTGAGTAGGCCTTAGTCTGATTAATTGGAAAATTATACACACTTTTCAAAATGTAGGCTTTCTGGTAGTTAGGATTAAGGATATTCAGCCACATATATATACGATACATTAAAATCGATCGTTTTTCCGACTTTTCCGATATATCTAATCGGCGCGCATCTTAGCGGAAAATTATTTTGCGTAGGCCTTAGTCTGATTAATTGGAAAATTATACACACTTTTCAAAATGTAGGCTTTCTGGTAGTTAGGATTAAGAATATTCGGCCACATATATATACGATACATTAAAATCGATCGTTTTTCCGACTTTTCCGATATATCTAAACGGCGCGCATCTTAGCGGAAAATTATTTTGAGTAGGCCTTAGTCTGATTAATTGGAAAATCATACACACTTTTCAAAATGTAGGCTTTCTGGTAGTTAGGATTAAGGATATTCGGTCACATTATATACGATACATTAAAATCGATCGTTTTTCCGACTTTTCCGATATATCTAAACGGCGCGCGTCTTAGCGGAAAATTATTTTGAGTAGGCCTTAGTCTGGTGAATTGGAAAATCATACACACTTTTCAAAATGTAGGCTTTCTAGTAGTTAGGATTAAGGATATTGTCACATTATATACGATTCACTAAAATCGATCGTTTTTCCGACTTTTCCGATATATCTAAACGGCGCGCATCTTAGCGGAAAATTATTTTGAGTAGGCCTTAGTCTGATTAATTGGAAAATTATACACACTTTTCAAAATGTAGGCTTTCTGGTAGTTAGGATTAAGGATATTCGGCCACATATATATACGATACATTAAAATCGATCGTTTTTCCGACTTTTCCGATATATCTAAACGGCGTGCATCTTAGCGGAAAATTATTTTGCGTAGGCCTTAGTCTGATTAATTGGAAAATCATACACACTTTTCAAAATGTAGGCTTTCTGGTAGTTAGGATTAAGGATATTCGGTCACATTATATACGATTCATTAAAATCGATCGTTTTTCCGACTTTTCCGATATATCTAAACGGCGCGCATCTTAGCGGAAAATTATTTTGAGTAACCCTTAGCCTGATTAATTTGAAAATTATACACACTTTTTAAAATGTAGGCTTTCTGGTAGTTAGGATTAAGGATATTCGGCCACATATATATACGATACATTAAAATCGATCGTTTTTCCGACTTTTCCGATATATCTAATCGGCGCGCTTCTTAGCGAAAAATTATTTTGAGTAGGCCTTAGTCTGATTAATTGGAAAATCATACACACTTTTCAAAATGTAGGCTTTCTGGTAGTTAGGATTAAGGATATTCGGCCACATATATATACGATACATTAAAATCGATCGTTTGTCCGACTTTTCCGATATATCTAATCGGCGCGCATCTTAGCGGAAAATTATTTTGAGTAGGCCTTAGTCTGATTAATTGGAAAATCATACACACTTTTCAAAATGTAGGCTTTCTGGTAGTAAGGATTAAGGATATTCGGCCACATATATATACGATACATTAAAATCGATCGTTTTTCCGATTTTTCCGATATATCTAAACGGCACACATCTTAGCGGAAAATTATTTTGCGTAGGCCTTAGTCTGGTTAATTGGAAAATCATACACACTTTTCAAAATGTAGGCTTTCTGGTAGTAAGGATTAAGGATATTCGGCCACATATATGTATATACGATACATTAAAATCGATCGTTTTTCCGACTTTTCCGATATATCTAAACGGCGCGCATCTAAGCGGAAAATTATTTTGAGTAGGCCTTAGTCTGGTTAATTGGAAAGTTATACACACTTTTCAAAATGTAGGCTTTCTGGTAGTTAGGATTAAGGATATTCGGCCACATATATATACGATACATTAAAATCGATCGTTTTTCCGACTTTTCCGATATATCTAATCGGCGCGCATCTTAGCGGAAAATTATTTTGCGTAGGCCTTAGTCTGATTAATTGGAAAATTATACACACTTTTCAAAATGTAGTCTTTTTAGTAGTTAGGATTAAGGATATTGTCACATTATATACGATTCATTAAAATCGATCGTCTTTCCGACTTTTCCGATATATCTAAACGGCGCGCATCTTAGCGGAAAATTATTTTGAGTAGGCCTTAGCCTGATTAATTTGAAAATTATACACACTTTTCAAAATGTAGGCTTTCTGGTAGTTAGGATTAAGGATATTCGGCCACATATATATACGATACATTAAAATCGATCATTTTTCCGACTTTTCTGATATATTTAATCGGCGCGCATCTTAGCGGAAAATTATTTTGAGTAGGCCTTAGTCTGATTAATTGGAAAATCATACACACTTTTCAAAATGTAGGCTTTCTGGTAGTTAGGATTAAGGATATTCGGTCACATTATATACGATACATTAAAATCGATCGTTTTTCCGACTTTTCCGATATATCTAATCGGCGCGCATCTTAGCGGAAAATTATTTTGAGTAGGCCTTAGTCTGATTAATTGGAAAATCATACACACTTTTCAAAATGTAGGCTTTCTGGTAGTTAGGATTAAGGATATTGTCACATTATATACGATTCATTAAAATCGATCGTTTTTCCGACTTTTCCGATATATCTAAACGGCGCGCATCTTAGCGGAAAATTATTTTGAGTAGGCCTTAGTCTGATTAATTGGAAAATCATACACGCTTTTCAAAATGTAGGCTTTCTGGTAGTTAGGATTAAGGATATTCGGCCACATATATATACGATTCATTAAAATCGATCGTTTTTCTGACTTTTCCGATATATCTAATCGGCGCGCATCTTAGCGGAAAATTATTTTGAGTAGACCCTAGTCTGATTAATTGGAAAATCATACACACTTTTCAAAATGTAGGCTTTCTGGTAGTTAGGATTAAGGATATTCGGTCACATATATATACGATACATTAAAATCGATCGTTTTTCCGTTTTTTCTGATATTTCTAAACGGCGCACATCTTAGCGGAAAATTATTTTGAGTAGGCCTTAGTCTGATTAATTGGAAAATCATACACACTTTTCAAAATGTAGGCTTTCTGGTAGTTAGGATTAAGGATATTCGGTCACATATATATATACGATACATTAAAATCGATCGTTTTTCCGACTTTTCTGTTCTTCTCGTTTCTGACTGAGGAATACTACAAAATTATAGGCCAACTCAACTATAACCTTGTTATTTTTAAATTTACGTATAATGACCTATGGGAATGCTGTGTATATAACACATGTTTTGAATCATTGAGTGATAAAAACTTTTTGACTTGTGATATTGTCTCTAACGCTATATCGATTATGATAAAAGATCGAAATTGTGTTTGCTTAGATCATTACGTAGCGTTAAAAATATTTGATGAACAAAAAATTTACAAAGCATCAGATAAAAATGTACAACCTGAATTGGATCTATGTTTAAACAGAAAATTTGTTGTAATTCCATATTGCAATAGCAATCATTGGACAGTTGCTATAATCAAGTTTGAAACGAACGCGATTATAACATATGATCCTCTGAATCCAACCCAAGTGCTTTATAGAATGGGCGAAAAAGTGCGTAATTTTGCAAACGAAGTCGTAAAATATTTGAATGATACTCCGCGAAACTTCGAAATCGTTCAGGCAAAGGATTTACCGCAACAAACAGATGGATGCAATTGTGGATTATATATCATTTATGGCGTAGCCTTTATTATTAACGGAAGGAACATTGGAGATATACATTCAAGAAATGTAAAACAAAATGAATCGGCGCTTCAAGCTTTCCGCAAAGAAATCAAGGATATTTTAGCGGAAAATTCCGAAAGTATGGGAGAAAAAAACAACATTTGTCAATATTGCAAGAGAAGAATACATTTGGATTGCCAGGAGTTTCTGCCCTATTATAGTAATATTTGTATTTTCTGTAATTCACTTGATGAAAATTAATTTGAATAAAATTTGTTTGTAAGTCTCAGACTGACTAATTGGAAAATCATACACAATTTTCAAAATGTAGGCTTTCTGGTAGTTAGGATTAAGGATATTCGGTCACATTATATACGATACATTAAAATCGATCGTTTTTCCGACTTTTCCGATATATATAATCGGCGCGCATCTTAGCGGAAAATTATTTTGCGTAGGCCTTAGACTGATTAATTGGAAAATCATACACACTTTTCAAAATGTAGGCTTTCTGGTAGTTAGGATTAAGGATATTCGGTCACATTATATACGATACATTAAAATCGATCGTTTTTCCGACTTTTCCGATATATCTAAACGGCGCGCGTCTTAGCGGAAAATTATTTTGAGTAGGCCTTAGTCTGGTGAATTGGAAAATCATACACACTTTTCAAAATGTAGGCTTTCTAGTAGTTAGGATTAAGGATATTGTCACATTATATACGATTCATTAAAATCGATCGTTTTTCCGACTTTTCCGATATATCTAAACGGCGCGCATCTTAGCGGAAAATTATTTGGAGTAGGCCTTAGTCTGATTAATTGGAAAATCATACACACTTTTCAAAATGTAGGCTTTCTGGTAGTTAGGATTAAGGATATTCGGCCACATATATATACGATACATTAAAACCGATCGTTTTTCCGACTTTTCCGATATATCTACACGGCGTGCATCTTAGCGGAAAATTATTTTGCGTAGGCCTTAGTCTGATTAATTGGAAAATCATACACACTTTTCAAAATGTAGGCTTTCTGGTAGTTAGGATTAAGGATATACGGTCACATTATATACGATTCATTAAAATCGATCGTTTTTCCGACTTTTCCGATATATCTAAACGGCGCGCATCTTAGCGGAAAATTATTTTGAGTAGGCCTTAGTCTGATTAATTGGAAAATCATACACACTTTTCAAAATGTAGGCTTTCTGGTAGTTAGGATTAAGGATATTCGGTCACATTATATACGATTCATTAAAATCGATCGTTTTTCCGACTTTTCCGATATATCTAAACGGCACGCATCTTAGCGGAAAATTATTTTGCGTAGGCCTTAGTCTGATTAATTGGAAAATCATACACGCATTTCAAAATGTAGGCTTTCTGGTAGTTAGGATTAAGGATATTCGGTCACATTATATACGATTCATTAAAATCGATCGTTTTTCCGACTTTTCCGATATATCTAAACGGCGCGCATCTTAGCGGAAAATTATTTTGCGTAGGCCTTAGTCTGGTTAATTGGAAAATCATACACGCTTTTCAAAATGTAGGCTTTCTGGTAGTTAGGATTAAGGATATTCGGCCACATATATATACGATACATTAAAATCGATCGTTTTTCCGACTTTTCCGATATATCTAATCGGCACGCATCTTAGCGGAAAATTATTTTGAGTAGACCCTAGTCTGATTAATTGGAAAATCATACACACTTTTCAAAATGTAGGCTTTCTGGTAGTTAGGATTAAGGATATTCGGTCACATATATATATACGATACATTAAAATCGATCGTTTTTCCGACTTTTCTGTTCTTCTCGTTTCTGACTGAGGAATACTACAAAATTATAGGCCAACTCAACTATAACCTTGTTATTTTTAAATTTACGTATAATGACCTATGGGAATGCTGTGTATATAACACATGTTTTGAATCATTGAGTGATAAAAACTTTTTGACTTGTGATATTGTCTCTAACGCTATATCGATTATGATAAAAGATCGAAATTGTGTTTGCTTAGATCATTACGTAGCGTTAAAAATATTTGTTGTGTATTTCAATGTTTATTTGGTTCAGATTTGGGTGGATGCGTGATTTAAGTTGAATTTTCTCTACTCAAAACACTTGGTTTAATTTTCTTAGGCGCTACTTTAAATTCGCTAATTTTATTTTTTTTTTACTTGTTTCCTCGTTGGTTGATTACAATAATAATGACAAAAAAAATATAATTTCCTTATAAGTTAATTACAAAATCTCTTCCATTTATCATAGAGTGTTATCAAAATAGGGTTATACCGGTCACTAGATGGCATTATAAACCGCACTCTATAATAAATTTGGTTGCATCAACATTGCATTAGTAGTGGTATACTAATGAAATGTCAACACAAAAAAATTGGTTGGCATAACAATCAAATGTACATTCTAATTAATTAATAATATTAATTTCTTAGTTTTGTATAATGATAATTGCTGTGTTTTTAGGTAAGTATCTACGAATTAAAGTGAATAATACAAATAAAGTGAAATTACATTAATATTGTGTACAGTATCCATAAGATAATTTGGTTTGCCAAAATTCCTAAATTGAAGTTCAAGTTCAAGGCCAAATTATTTTATGTGTATTGTTTACATATGATTCCTTTGTTTTGCATTAAATGAAAAGGTAAGTTTTAAGGATGACAAGGTAAGTATTAATTAATTGCTACAATCTTTATTTTTAGGTTTATGGAATTTATGTAATGCATTTCAGGATGAGAGTTTGTTTCCCAGGTAAGTATTACATGGTCATCGCGAATACTGTATTTAAGTCCAAACATGCCGCCCGGGCTGATGTATATCAGGATAAATCTTCAATGATTATGTGGCACATTTGATTGATATTCGTAATATATTCGTTGTATCTAGAAACGAGAATTTTGTGAGAGAATTGTGTTTTAATTATGTTTAATTGATTACACATGACCTGATGGTGTTAATTATAGATGCAACTTGGTGAAATAAATAAAAAACTGATCGGCATTTCCTCCATAATCAGTTGAAATTTGGTGGTTATTACGCCGCCACGACTCGGCGGAGTAAATGTGTTGATTGACGAGATGACGGTGGGTACATTGGATAGCTACAATGAAAGCAAGGTTTATTTAATTTTGATTAGTGTGCAACAGACGCTCCTTTATCGATTGGAGCTGATCAATTACGCTTTTGTCAGCTGGCTCTTGACGAGGTAATGGACATAATTTGACGATCGGACGTTTGATAATTCCATTCGCTGTTTTTAATGAAGCTACTCGAACCAATTTGTCTTTGCCTTCATGAACTTCAATGACTCGACCTAATCTCCATTGGTTAGGTGGTAATCGTTCATCTTTTACTAAAACCAATTCGCCAATCGCGATGTTTTCCTTGACTTGATTCCATTTTGGACGAATTTGTAGTCTTGATAGGTATTCTTTATGCCAGACGTTCCAAAATTCGTGTATGATTTTTTGTAATTGATGCCAACGATTGACTGGCGACAAATTTTCGATTGGTTGTTCAGGGGGCGGTGCTAATAAAGCATCTCCTCTTATGAAATGTCCTGGAGTTAATGCGGTAATATCATCGAATCGGTCGTTGAGCGGAAATAATGGCCTCGAGTTGAGACATGATTCGATACGACAAAGTACAGTTGCCATTTCTTCGAAGGTGAGTGTTGAATTTGGAATTATTCGTTTCAAATGGTACTTTATCGATTTTACGCCTGCTTCCCAAAGCCCACCGAAGTGTGGTGAAAAGGGTGGAATAAAATGCCACTGTATTCCATGTGGGATAAGAATTGGCAGAATTTCCTTGTCGAATAGTTTCTTGATAGCATTTTCATTTGCTTTCAGTTGATTGTTTGCTCCGATGAATGTTGTGCCACAATCGCTATACATGTCTCGACAAAATCCACGACGAGCAAAGAATCTTTGTAGTGCGGCTAGAAATGCTGAGGTAGTGAGATCACTCACTGGTTCCAAATGAATTGCCTTCGTACTGAGACAAACAAAAACAGCGATGTAGCCCTTGTAGGATTTGTTTCCACGTCCTTTTGATACTCGAAAGTTGATCGGACCTGCGTAGTCAACCCCAGTGGCGAAGAATGGAAAGGTAGGTCGAACTCTTACATGAGGCAAATCTCCCATTAATTGTGAGCGTGGTATTGGATTCACTTTGAAACAGTCATGACAGGTTTTCAATTGTGAGCTGACGATTCGACGTGCATGTAAAATCCAATAGCTTTTGCGAATTTGGTTCAATGTAAGTTGAATACCTCCATGCAAACAAATTCGGTGACAATGTTCGATTAGCAGTTTTGTGAAGTGATGCGTTGATGGAATGATGACTGGATGTTTTTGATCAAATGGTAATAACGAATTTCGAAGACGGCCACCCACTCTCAGTATGCCATCAAGATCGATGAATGGATTCAGACCACTCAGTTTGCTTTTGGTTGGTAACGGTTGTTGGTGTTTGAGGGCTGCGATTTCTGATGAAAATGCTTCAAATTGAACGATTTTGTGTAATGGAATAACGCTCTGGTTCCATTCGATAAGAGTTAAGTAACCTGCAGTGGTTCGATAAGTGATAGTTTTTTCCCGACAGTTATTGATGAAACGTAAAATCCACGCAGTAATTTTACGTAAACGAATATACGATGAATAACGACGGCTAATGCATTCTTGAGGATCGATAGTAATCGATGCAATGATGTAACTTTTCTTCATTTCTGAGTCGATATCCTTTTCGATGAAGTTTGATGATGGAACGGAAGATTCCGGCCATTTAGAGGCATTCTCTCTGAGCCAATACGGTCCATGCCACCATAGCTTCTTATGGAGTAATTGTTCAGCTGTTAGACCACGACTTGAAACATCTGCTGGATTATCTGAAGTAGAGACATGATGCCATTGATTGATGTTGCTAGTGTCGAGAATTGTATGAACTCTATTGCACACGAATGTTTTCCATCGATTGGGATCTCCTCGAATCCATGATAGAACAATAGTTGAATCGGTCCAAAAATGACTATTTATTTGATTAGACGAAATTTGGAGGTTTGACTTGACGTATTGATGCAATTTAGTTGCCAGAACTGCTCCGCACAATTCAATTCTTGGAATTGTAAGAGCTCGCTTGGGAGTTACCTTGCATTTGGCAAACAGTAGATGGACGAAAATTTCTCCATGAACTGTTTCGATTCGTACATACGTTGCAGCAGAATACGCGTGTATTGATCCATCACAGAACGTATGTAATTCGACTGTTTGGTGACTGTTGTCAGTGTGTATCCAACGAGGAATTGTGAGTTGATTGACGCTGTTCAAACTCTCGATGAATGATTGCCAAATGTTAGCTAGATTGTGTGGAAGCTGATCATCCCAATCAAGTCCTTCGCACCACAAACGTTTAAGGAATGTTTTGGCGACTATAATAATCGGATTGATCCATCCCAATGGGTCAAATAAGCGAGCAATTGTGGACAAAATTGTTCGTTTTGTATGATTCTTAGTTCCGAGTGCTTTAATCGAGTCATTTTGTCCGACTAAGAAATCTGATTTACTTTCACGATACTCCTGTGGAATTGCCGATAACACTGGTGGTGCATTGCTGGACCATTTTCTCAATTCAAATCCGGCTGACTGAAGACATTGTATGATTTGGTGTTGAAGTTCAATAGTCGATTCGATTGTGTGACTTCCAGAAAGTATGTCATCGACATACATTTGATTTTTAATAGCGAATGCAGCTAGTGGAAAATGGGTTTCTTCATCTTGAGCTAACTGATGCATTACACGAATTGCGGTATAGGGTGCGCTAGCCGTTCCAAACGTCACTGTCTTCAATCGATATGTTTTGATGCTTTCATCCGGTGAATCTCTCCATAAAATTCGCTGATATTGAGTGTGTTGCGGATACATATCGATTCGACGATACATCTTCTCAATGTCACTTGTGAAAACATACTTGAAGAAACGCCAGTTGATGATGACAGATGGTAAATCGGATTGAAGTGCTGGCCCCGATAATAAAATGTCGTTCAGTGAATGTTTATTCGACGTCGTCGCAGACGCATCAAAAACTACCCGAAGTTTGGTGGTGGAACTCGTAGATTTGAATACCGGATGGTGTGGTAAATAGCAACATTGAAAGGATGAGACTCCATTTTTGATGGTTTTGTATTCCGACTCGGGAGCAATTTCCAATTCCATTTGTCCTAATTCGAGATATTCGTTGATAACTGCAGAATATACTGAATGGAATGATGGATCTCGATGGAAACGTCCTTCCAGTTTTAGGAACCGATCATACGCCATTTTGTGAGATGAGCCAATGACTGCGTTCGAATCATAATGTGTTTTGAGTGGCAGTTTGACTACATATTTACCATCAGATTGCCGTTTGTGCGTTCGCTGAAAAAACTCTTCACACCACTTGTCTTCATTGGATAATGTCCTTTCAAATGGGATCTCTTCTATTTCCCAGAATTTGCGTATAAGTGAGTCAATTTCGATTTGAGAATGAAAGCTGGATACAGTAATGGTCGCAGGATGAGTTTGAATGATCTCACCAGACAATATCCATCCCAAAGCAGTATATTGAGCGATTGGAGTCCCAATTTTTCCACGGCATAGACCTGGTCGTAGGATTGAAGCATATACTTCGGCACCTAGAAGTAAGTCGATGTGGCTCGGTTGCGAAAAATGTGGATCCGCTAGAGGTAACCTTTGAATATGATCCCAATCGGTGAAATCGACGGTATATGACGGCAATTGTGATGTCAATTTTTCAAGAATCAATGCATTAGTGTGACATTCGAAACGGTCGTCGTGACATGATCTGATGGCAATTGAAATTGAAGATTTACTTTGATTAGTTTGGGCGTTACCAATACCATTGACTTGAGCACGAAGGGATGTTTTAGGTAAGCCTAAACGTTGAGCTGCTGATTGGGTGATTAAGGTGGCTTGTGATCCTTGATCGACCAAAGCACGGAATGGAATAAGTTCCCCATTATTAGCACGAATATAGATGATTGCAGTAGCTAATAATACTTGACTGCCTCGATTTGTTGGTTTTGTAGCGTGACTACATATTTTAGTTTGTGTAGTAGCGTTAGGCACAGATGGTGATGCAGCCGAACCGTCATTGGATTTCACAAAATGAAGTAATGTATGGTGACGACCACCACATGTGGCGCAATTCTTTTGACTTGGACAACTTGGCAGTACATGATTGAATCCGAGACAATTAAAACAATACCTAAGTTTCTCAACTATTATTTTGCGTTCTTGTACGGATAGTTTGAGAAATGATGGACATTTTCGTAGAATATGTGATTCTTTGCAATGTGGACATTGTACTGATATTGAATTAGATAAGTGGAATGAATTTGATTTTTTATTCGCTGAATTGGGCGTGATTTTATTCCATTTTGATACTTCCTTAGACGAGGAAAGTGATGCATTCGGACTGGAGGATGGCTTCTTGGCATCACTTGAATTATTGAACGGAAGAGAAGCTAATCGAATCTCTATTGCGTTTTCTAAATTACACCATAATGGAATTTTCTTTGCGTCGAACGATTGGAGGCAGAATGTTCGGGTATCTTGATGTAATTTCTGCAGTACAATGTGAACAAAAATCGCTTCACTCGATTCAACACCTAATTTTGAAATCACATGCATTGAAGCCCGAGAAAAGCTTAATAATTGTTGGATTTCTTCCCGAGTATCTTTTTTGATTTCTGCTTGTGACAAAAATGCGTTCAATTGTTGCGCGAATAGCAATCGTTTATTATTATAATTTTTCTCAAGTTCGTCGATGGCGTTCGTATAATTGCTATCGGTGATTGCTAAATGCCGTATTTTTAATTCAGCTTCGCCATGTAAACAACCTTTGAGGTATTGAAATTTTTGTGAGGAAGACAACGTTAGACTACCATGAATTTGTTTGAACGAATCGAAAAATGAAGGCCATTCCAAAATATTACCAGCAAATTTAGGCAAATCCAACTTTGGTAACCGCACATTTGAAGGTTCCGTATGCGAAAGCATTGACGATGCTCGTCTATCCGATTGGGTAGACGGGGGAAATGCGAGTGCATAGGCTTCATCTATTTCGGCAGTTGAATCAAGAAATGCTTCTTCAAATTGATTCGGAATATCTTTTTTCAGATAATCTTCGTTTTTGTCTATTAAAGGAATGATTAGACGATGATTTGCGTGGAATTCGGAATAAAATTTATCCAAACAGGACAAACGACGTTCGAAATAGGATTTTGTTTTCCTCACTGCCGGATCCTTTTTAAAATTCGTCAATTGCTTGTGCACATACTCGAGCAATTGATGCTGTTGAGTAATTATGGAGTCGGCGTCTATGGTTTCGTCGGCCATTTGTTGCACGAATTCACTAATCACTAATCACTTAAAAATGTAAAACGCTTACCTTTGCGATCGAGAAACCACGAGGTTGCTATCCAATGTACCGTACAGCGGCAGGCGATGATGATGGAACCTTTGCGATCGAGAAACCACGAGGCTGCTATCCAATGTACCGTACAGCGGCAGGCGATGATGATGCTCGAAATTTTTTTTTTTTAAGATGTCCGGTTTTTTTTTTTTTTTTTAAAGCAGCGTTGATGCCCAAATCCGGCTCGAAGGACCAGAAAATATGTTGTGTATTTCAATGTTTATTTGGTTCAGATTTGGGTGGATGCGTGATTTAAGTTGAATTTTCTCTACTCAAAACACTTGGTTTAATTTTCTTAGGCGCTACTTTAAATTCGCTAATTTTATTTTTTTTTTACTTGTTTCCTCGTTGGTTGATTACAATAATAATGACAAAAAAAATATAATTTCCTTATAAGTTAATTACAAAATCTCTTCCATTTATCATAGAGTGTTATCAAAATAGGGTTATACCGGTCACTAGATGGCATTATAAACCGCACTCTATAATAAATTTGGTTGCATCAACATTGCATTAGTAGTGGTATACTAATGAAATGTCAACACAAAAAAATTGGTTGGCATAACAATCAAATGTACATTCTAATTAATTAATAATATTAATTTCTTAGTTTTGTATAATGATAATTGCTGTGTTTTTAGGTAAGTATCTACGAATTAAAGTGAATAATACAAATAAAGTGAAATTACATTAATATTGTGTACAGTATCCATAAGATAATTTGGTTTGCCAAAATTCCTAAATTGAAGTTCAAGTTCAAGGCCAAATTATTTTATGTGTATTGTTTACATATGATTCCTTTGTTTTGCATTAAATGAAAAGGTAAGTTTTAAGGATGACAAGGTAAGTATTAATTAATTGCTACAATCTTTATTTTTAGGTTTATGGAATTTATGTAATGCATTTCAGGATGAGAGTTTGTTTCCCAGGTAAGTATTACATGGTCATCGCGAATACTGTATTTAAGTCCAAACAATATTTGATGAACAAAAAATTTACAAAGCATCAGATAAAAATGTACAACCTGAATTGGATCTATGTTTAAACAGAAAATTTGTTGTAATTCCATATTGCAATAGCAATCATTGGACAGTTGCTATAATCAAGTTTGAAACGAACGCGATTATAACATATGATCCTCTGAATCCAACCCAAGTGCTTTAGAGAATGGGCGAAAAAGTGCGTAATTTTGCAAACGAAGTCGTAAAATATTTGAATGATACTCCGCGAAACTTCGAAATCGTTCAGGCAAAGGATTTACCGCAACAAACAGATGGATGCAATTGTGGATTATATATCATTTATGGCGTAGCCTTTATTATTAACGGAAGGAACATTGGAGATATACATTCAAGAAATGTAAAACAAAATGAATCGGCGCTTCAAGCTTTCCGCAAAGAAATCAAGGATATTTTAGCGGAAAATTCCGAAAGTATGGGAGAAAAAACAACATTTGTCAATATTGCAAGAGAAGAATACATTTGGATTGCCAGGAGTTTCTGCCCTATTATAGTAATATTTGTATTTTCTGTAATTCACTTGATGAAAATTAATTTGAATAAAATTTGTTTGTAAGTCTCAGACTGACTAATTGGAAAATCATACACAATTTTCAAAATGTAGGCTTTCTGGTAGTTAGGATTAAGGATATTCGGTCACATTATATACGATACATTAAAATCGATCGTTTTTCCGACTTTTCCGATATATATAATCGGCGCGCATCTTAGCGGAAAATTATTTTGAGTAGGCCTTAGACTGATTAATTGGAAAATCATACACACTTTTCAAAATGTAGGCTTTCTGGTAGTTAGGATTAAGGATATTCGGCCACATATATATACGATACATTAAAATCGATCGTTTTTCCGACTTTTCCGATATATCTACACGGCGTGCATCTTAGCGGAAAATTATTTTGAGTAGGCCTTAGTCTGATTAATTGGAAAATCATACACACTTTTCAAAATGTAGGCTTTCTGGTAGTTAGGATTAAGGATATTCGGTCACATTATATACGATTCATTAAAATCGATCGTTTTTCCGACTTTTCCGATATATCTAATCGGCGCGCATCTTAGCGGAAAATTATTTTGAGTAGGCCTTAGTCTGATTAATTGGTAGTTAGGATTAAGGATATTCGGTCACATTATATACGATACATTAAAATCGATCGTTTTTCCGACTTTTCCGATATATATAATCGGCGCGCATCTTAGCGGAAAATTATTTTGAGTAGGCCTTAGACTGATTAATTGGAAAATTATACACACTTTTCAAAATGTAGGCTTTCTGGTAGTTAGGATTAAGGATATTCGGTCACATTATATACGATACATTAAAATCGATCGTTTTTCCGACTTTTCCGATATATCTAAACGGCGCGCGTCTTAGCGGAAAATTATTTTGAGTAGGCCTTAGTCTGGTGAATTGGAAAATCATACACACTTTTCAAAATGTAGGCTTTCTAGTAGTTAGGATTAAGGATATTGTCACATTATATACGATTCATTAAAATCGATCGTTTTTCCGACTTTTCCGATATATCTAAACGGCGCGCATCTTAGCGGAAAATTATTTTGAGTAGGCCTTAGTCTGATTAATTGGAAAATCATACACACTTTTCAAAATGTAGGCTTTCTGGTAGTTAGGATTAAGGATATTCGGTCACATTATATACGATTCATTAAAATCGATCGTTTTTCCGACTTTTCCGATATATCTAAACGGCGCGCATCTTAGCGGAAAATTATTTTGAGTAGGCCTTAGCCTGATTAATTTGAAAATTATACACAATTTTCAAAATGTAGGCTTTCTGGTAGTTAGGATTAAGGATATTCGGCCACATATATATACGATACATTAAAATCGATCGTTTTTCCGACTTTTCCGATATATCTAATCGGCGCGCTTCTTAGCGGAAAATTATTTTGAGTAGGCCTTAGTCTGATTAATTGGAAAATCATACACACTTTTCAAAATGTAGTCTTTCTGGTAGTTAGGATTAAGGATATTCGGTCACATTATTTACGATACATTAAAATCGATCGTTTTTCCGACTTTTCCGATATATCTAATCGGCGCGCATCTTAGCGGAAAATTATTTTGAGTAGGCCTTAGTCTGATTAATTGGAAAATCATACACACTTTTCAAAATGTAGGCTTTCTGGTAGTTAGGATTAAGGATATTCGGTTACATTATATACGATTCATTAAAATCGATCGTTTTTCCGACTTTTCCGATATATCTAAACGGCCCGCATCTTAGCGGAAAATTATTTTGCGTAGGCCTTAGTCTGATTAATTGGAAAATCATACACGCTTTTCAAAATGTAGGCTTTCTGGTAGTTAGGATTAAGGATATTCGGTCACATTATATACGATTCATTAAAATCGATCGTTTTTCCGACTTTTCCGATATATCTAAACGGCGCGCATCTTAGCGGAAAATTATTTTGCGTAGGCCTTAGTCTGATTAATTGGAAAATCATACACGCTTTTCAAAATGTAGGCTTTCTGGTAGTTAGGATTAAGGATATTCGGCCACATATATATATACGATACATTAAAATCGATCGTTTTTCCGACTTTTCCGATATATCTAATCGGCGCGCATCTTAGCGGAAAATTATTTTGAGTAGACCTTAGTCTGATTAATTGGAAAATCATACACACTTTTCAAAATGTAGGCTTTCTGGTAGTTAGGATTAAGGATATTCGGTCACATATATATATACGATACATTAAAATCGATCGTTTTTCCGACTTTTCTGTTCTTCTCGTTTCTGACTGAGGAATACTACAAAATTATAGGCCAACTCAACTATAACCTTGTTATTTTTAAATTTACGTATAATGACCTATGGGAATGCTGTGTATATAACACATGTTTTGAATCATTGAGTGATAAAAACTTTTTGACTTGTGATATTGTCTCTAACGCTATATCGATTATGATAAAAGGTCGAAATTGTGTTTGCTTAGATCATTACGTAGCGTTAAAAATATTTGATGAACAAAAAATTTACAAAGCATCAGATAAAAATGTACAACCTGAATTGGATCTATGTTTAAACAGAAAATTTGTTGAAATTCCATATTGCAATAGCAATCATTGGACAGTTGCTATAATCAAGTTTGAAACGAACGCGATTATAACATATGATCCTCTGAATCCAACCCAAGTGCTTTATAGAATGGGCGAAAAAGTGCGTAATTTTGCAAACGAAGTCGTAAAATATTTGAATGATACTCCGCGAAACTTCGAAATCGTTCAGGCAAAGGATTTACCGCAACAAACAGATGGATGCAATTGTGGATTATATATCATTTATGGCGTAGCCTTTATTATTAACGGAAGGAACATTGGAGATATACATTCAAGAAATGTAAAACAAAATGAATCGGCGCTTCAAGCTTTCCGCAAAGAAATCAAGGATATTTTAGCGGAAAATTCCGAAAGTATGGGAGAAAAAACAACATTTGTCAATATTGCAAGAGAAGAATACATTTGGATTGCCAGGAGTTTCTGCCCTATTATAGTAATATTTGTATTTTCTGTAATTCACTTGATGAAAATTAATTTGAATAAAATTTGTTTGTAAGTCTCAGACTGACTAATTGGAAAATCATACACAATTTTCAAAATGTAGGCTTTCTGGTAGTTAGGATTAAGGATATTCGGTCACATTATATACGATACATTAAAATCGATCGTTTTTCCGACTTTTCCGATATATATAATCGGCGCGCATCTTAGCGGAAAATTATTTTGCGTAGGCCTTAGACTGATTAATTGGAAAATCATACACACTTTTCAAAATGTAGGCTTTCTGGTAGTTAGGATTAAGGATATTCGGCCACATATATATACGATACATTAAAATCGATCGTTTTTCCGACTTTGCCGATATATCTAATCGGCGTGCATCTTAGCGGAAAATTATTTTGAGTAGGCCTTAGCCTGATTAATTTGAAAATTATACACACTTTTCAAAATGTAGGCTTTCTGGTAGTTAGGATTAAGGATATTCGGCCACATATATATGCGATACATTAAAATCGATCGTTTTTCCTACTTTTCCGATATATCTAATCGGCGCGCTTCTTAGCGGAAAATTATTTTGAGTAGGCCTTAGTCTGATTAATTGGAAAATCATACACACTTTTCAAAATGTAGGCTTTCTGGTAGTTAGGATTAAGGATATTCGGTCACATTATATACGATTCATTAAAATCGATCGTTTTTCCGACTTTTCCGATATATCTAATCGGTGCGCATCTTAGCGGAAAATTATTTTGAGTAGGCCTTAGTCTGATTAATTGGAAAATCATACACACTTTTCAAAATGTAGGCTTTCTGGTAGTTAGGATTAAGGATATTCGGTCACATATATATACGATACATTAAAATCGATCGTTTTTCCGACTTTTCTGTTCTTATCGTTCCTGACTGAGGAATACTACAAAATTATAGGCCAACTCAACTATAACCTTGTTATGTTTAAATTTACGTATAATGACCTATGGGAAAGCTGTGTATATAACACATGTTTTGAATCATTGAGTGATAAAAACTTTTTGACTTGTGATATTGTCTCTAACGCTATATCGATTATGATAAAATGTCGAAATTGTGTTTGCTTGATCATTACGTAGCGTTAAAAATATTTGATGAACAAAAAATTTACAAAGCATCAGATAAAAATGTACAACCTGAATTGGATCTATGTTTAAACAGAAAATTTGTTGTAATTCCATATTGCAATAGCAATCATTGGACAGTTGCTATAATCAAGTTTGAAACGAACGCGATTATAACATATGATCCTCTGAATCCAACCCAAGTGCTTTATAGAATGGGCGAAAAAGTGCGTAATTTTGCAAACGAAGTCGTAAAATATTTGAATGATACTCCGCGAAACTTCGAAATCGTTCAGGCAAAGGATTTACCGCAACAAACAGATGGATGCAATTGTGGATTATATATCATTTATGGCGTAGCCTTTATTATTAACGGAAGGAACATTGGAGATATACATTCAAGAAATGTAAAACAAAATGAATCGGCGCTTCAAGCTTTCCGCAAAGAAATCAAGGATATTTTAGCGGAAAATTCCGAAAGTATGGGAGAAAAAACAACATTTGTCAATATTGCAAGAGAAGAATACATTTGGATTGCCAGGAGTTTCTGCCCTATTATAGTAATATTTGTATTTTCTGTAATTCACTTGATGAAAATTAATTTGAATAAAATTTGTTTGTAAGTCTCAGACTGACTAATTGGAAAATCATACACAATTTTCAAAATGTAGGCTTTCTGGTAGTTAGGATTAAGGATATTCGGTCACATTATATACGATACATTAAAATCGATCGTTTTTCCGACTTTTCCGATATATATAATCGGCGCGCATCTTAGCGGAAAATTATTTTGAGTAGGCCTTAGACTGATTAATTGGAAAATCATACACACTTTTCAAAATGTAGGCTTTCTGGTAGTTAGGATTAAGGATATTCGGCCACATATATATACGATACATTAAAATCGATCGTTTTTCCGACTTTTCCGATATATCTACACGGCGTGCATCTTAGCGGAAAATTATTTTGAGTAGGCCTTAGTCTGATTAATTGGAAAATCATACACACTTTTCAAAATGTAGGCTTTCTGGTAGTTAGGATTAAGGATATTCGGTCACATTATATACGATTCATTAAAATCGATCGTTTTTCCGACTTTTCCGATATATCTAATCGGCGCGCATCTTAGCGGAAAATTATTTTGAGTAGGCCTTAGTCTGATTAATTGGTAGTTAGGATTAAGGATATTCGGTCACATTATATACGATACATTAAAATCGATCGTTTTTCCGACTTTTCCGATATATATAATCGGCGCGCATCTTAGCGGAAAATTATTTTGAGTAGGCCTTAGACTGATTAATTGGAAAATTATACACACTTTTCAAAATGTAGGCTTTCTGGTAGTTAGGATTAAGGATATTCGGTCACATTATATACGATACATTAAAATCGATCGTTTTTCCGACTTTTCCGATATATCTAAACGGCGCGCGTCTTAGCGGAAAATTATTTTGAGTAGGCCTTAGTCTGGTGAATTGGAAAATCATACACACTTTTCAAAATGTAGGCTTTCTAGTAGTTAGGATTAAGGATATTGTCACATTATATACGATTCATTAAAATCGATCGTTTTTCCGACTTTTCCGATATATCTAAACGGCGCGCATCTTAGCGGAAAATTATTTTGAGTAGGCCTTAGTCTGATTAATTGGAAAATCATACACACTTTTCAAAATGTAGGCTTTCTGGTAGTTAGGATTAAGGATATTCGGTCACATTATATACGATTCATTAAAATCGATCGTTTTTCCGACTTTTCCGATATATCTAAACGGCGCGCATCTTAGCGGAAAATTATTTTGAGTAGGCCTTAGCCTGATTAATTTGAAAATTATACACAATTTTCAAAATGTAGGCTTTCTGGTAGTTAGGATTAAGGATATTCGGCCACATATATATACGATACATTAAAATCGATCGTTTTTCCGACTTTTCCGATATATCTAATCGGCGCGCTTCTTAGCGGAAAATTATTTTGAGTAGGCCTTAGTCTGATTAATTGGAAAATCATACACACTTTTCAAAATGTAGGCTTTCTGGTAGTTAGGATTAAGGATATTCGGTCACATTATTTACGATACATTAAAATCGATCGTTTTTCCGACTTTTCCGATATATCTAATCGGCGCGCATCTTAGCGGAAAATTATTTTGAGTAGGCCTTAGTCTGATTAATTGGAAAATCATACACACTTTTCAAAATGTAGGCTTTCTGGTAGTTAGGATTAAGGATATTCGGTTACATTATATACGATTCATTAAAATCGATCGTTTTTCCGACTTTTCCGATATATCTAAACGGCCCGCATCTTAGCGGAAAATTATTTTGCGTAGGCCTTAGTCTGATTAATTGGAAAATCATACACGCTTTTCAAAATGTAGGCTTTCTGGTAGTTAGGATTAAGGATATTCGGTCACATTATATACGATTCATTAAAATCGATCGTTTTTCCGACTTTTCCGATATATCTAAACGGCGCGCATCTTAGCGGAAAATTATTTTGCGTAGGCCTTAGTCTGATTAATTGGAAAATCATACACGCTTTTCAAAATGTAGGCTTTCTGGTAGTTAGGATTAAGGATATTCGGCCACATATATATATACGATACATTAAAATCGATCGTTTTTCCGACTTTTCCGATATATCTAATCGGCGCGCATCTTAGCGGAAAATTATTTTGAGTAGACCTTAGTCTGATTAATTGGAAAATCATACACACTTTTCAAAATGTAGGCTTTCTGGTAGTTAGGATTAAGGATATTCGGTCACATATATATATACGATACATTAAAATCGATCGTTTTTCCGACTTTTCTGTTCTTCTCGTTTCTGACTGAGGAATACTGTGATGATAAAAGGTCGAAATTGTGTTTGCTTAGATCATTACGTAGCGTTAAAAATATTTGATGAACAAAAAATTTACAAAGCATCAGATAAAAATGTACAACCTGAATTGGGTCTATGTTTAAACAGAAAATTTGTTGAAATTCCATATTGCAATAGCAATCATTGGACAGTTGCTATAATCAAGTTTGAAACGAACGCGATTATAACATATGATCCTCTGAATCCAACCCAAGTGCTTTATAGAATGGGCGAAAAAGTGCGTAATTTTGCAAACGAAGTCGTAAAATATTTGAATGATACTCCGCGAAACTTCGAAATCGTTCAGGCAAAGGATTTACCGCAACAAACAGATGGATGCAATTGTGGATTATATATCATTTATGGCGTAGCCTTTATTATTAACGGAAGGAACATTGGAGATATACATTCAAGAAATGTAAAACAAAATGAATCGGCGCTTCAAGCTTTCCGCAAAGAAATCAAGGATATTTTAGCGGAAAATTCCGAAAGTATGGGAGAAAAAACAACATTTGTCAATATTGCAAGAGAAGAATACATTTGGATTGCCAGGAGTTTCTGCCCTATTATAGTAATAACGGGTGATTTTTTAAGAGCTTGAGAACTTTTTTTTAAAAAAAAACGCATAAAATTTGCAAAATCTCATCGGTTCTTTATTTGAAACGTTAGATTGGTCCATGACATTTACTTTTTGAAGATAATTTCATTTAAATGTTGACCGCGGCTGCGTCTTAGGTGGTCCATTCGGAAAGTCCAATTTTGGGCAACTTTTTCGAGCATTTCGGCCGGAATAGCCCGAATTTCTTCGGAAATGTTGTCTTCCAAAACTGGAATAGTTGCTGGCTTATTTCTGTAGACTTTAGACTTGACGTAGCCCCACAAAAAATAGTCTAAAGGCGTCAAATCGCATGATCTTGGTGCCCAACTTACCGGGCCATTTCTTGAGATGAATTGTTCTCCGAAGTTTTCCCTCAAAATGGCCATAGAATCGCGAGCTGTGTGGCATGTAGCGCCATCTTGTTGAAACCACATGTCAACTAAGTTCAGTTCTTCCATTTTTGGCAACAAAAAGTTTGTTAGCATCGAACGATAGCGATCGCCATTCACCGTAACGTTGTGTCCAACAGCATCTTTGAAAAAATACGGTCCAATGATTCCACCAGCGTACAAACCACACCAAACAGTGCATTTTTCGGGATGCATGGGCAGTTCTTGAACGGCTTCTGGTTGCTCTTCACTCCAAATGCGGCAATTTTGCTTATTTACGTAGCCATTCAACCAGAAATGAGCCTCATCGCTGAACAAAATTTGTCGATAAAAAAGCGGATTTTCTGCCAACTTTTCTAGGGCCCATTCACTGAAAATTCGACGTTGTGGCAGATCGTTCGGCTTCAGTTCTTGCAGGAGCTGTATTTTATACGGTTTTACACCAAGATCTTTGCGTAAAATCTTCCATGTCGTCGAATAACACAAACCCAATTGCTGCGAACGGCGACGAATCGACATTTCACGGTCTTCAGCAACACTCTCAGAAACAGACGCAATATTCTCTTCTGTACGCACTGTACGCATTCGTGTGGTTGGTTTAATGTCCAATAAAGTAAACTGAGTGCGAAACTTGGTCACAATCGCATTAATTGTTTGCTCACTTGGTCGATTATGTAGACCATAAATCGGACGTAAATCGCGAAACACTTTTCGAACCGAACACTGATTTTTGTAATATAATTCAATTATTTGCAAGCGTTGCTCGTTAGTAAGTCTATTCATTATGAAATGTCAAAGCATACTGAGCATCTTTCTCTTTGACACCTTGTCTGAAATCCCGCGTAATCTGTCAAATACTAATGCATGAAAATCCTAACCACAAAAAAATCACCCTTTATTTGTATTTTCTGTAATTCACTTGATGAAAATTAATTTGAATAAAATTTGTTTGTAAGTCTCAGACTGACTAATTGGAAAATCATACACAATTTTCAAAATGTAGGCTTTCTGGTAGTTAGGATTAAGGATATTCGGTCACATTATATACGATACATTAAAATCGATCGTTTTTCCGACTTTTCCGATATATATAATCGGCGCGCATCTTAGCGGAAAATTATTTTGCGTAGGCCTTAGACTGATTAATTGGAAAATCATACACACTTTTCAAAATGTAGGCTTTCTGGTAGTTAGGATTAAGGATATTCGGCCACATATATATACGATACATTAAAATCGATCGTTTTTCCGACTTTTCCGATATATCTAATCGGCGTGCATCTTAGCGGAAAATTATTTTGAGTAGGCCTTAGCCTGATTAATTTGAAAATTATACACACTTTTCAAAATGTAGGCTTTCTGGTAGTTAGGATTAAGGATATTCGGCCACATATATATACGATACATTAAAATCGATCGTTTTTCCTACTTTTCCGATATATCTAATCGGCGCGCTTCTTAGCGGAAAATTATTTTGAGTAGGCCTTAGTCTGATTAATTGGAAAATCATACACACTTTTCAAAATGTAGGCTTTCTGGTAGTTAGGATTAAGGATATTCGGTCACATTATATACGATACATTAAAATCGATCGTTTTTCCGACTTTTCCGATATATCTAATCGGTGCGCATCTTAGCGGAAAATTATTTTGAGTAGGCCTTAGTCTGATTAATTGGAAAATCATACACACTTTTCAAAATGTAGGCTTTCTGGTAGTTAGGATTAAGGATATTCGGTCACATATATATACGATACATTAAAATCGATCGTTTTTCCGACTTTTCTGTTCTTATCGTTTCTGACTGAGGAATACTACAAAATTATAGGCCAACTCAACTATAACCTTGTTATTTTTAAATTTACGTATAATGACCTATGGGAAAGCTGTGTATATAACACATGTTTTGAATCATTGAGTGATAAAAACTTTTTGACTTGTGATATTGTCTCTAACGCTATATCGATTATGATAAAATGTCGAAATTGTGTTTGCTTGATCATTACGTAGCGTTAAAAATATTTGATGAACAAAAAATTTACAAAGCATCAGATAAAAATGTACAACCTGAATTGGATCTAGGTTTAAACAGAAAATTTATTGTAATTCCATATTGCAATAGCAATCATTGGACAGTTGCTATAATCAAGTTTGAAACGAACGCGATTATAACATATGATCCTCTGAATCCAACCCAAGTGCTTTATAGAATGGGCGAAAAAGTGCGTAATTTTGCAAACGAAGTCGTAAAATATTTGAATGATACTCCGCGAAACTTCGAAATCGTTCAGGCAAAGGATTTACCGCAACAAACAGATGGATGCAATTGTGGAGTATATCTCATTTATGGCGTAGCCTTTATTATTAACGGAAGGAACATTGGAGACGGTTGTGAATATTTTCCTAAATACAAAGTTATTCCTAAAACCAACAACAACAAAACAAAATGTCTATGTATATGTAAAAACTTGTATTATCGAATAAATATAATAACTACATATTAACGAATTAAAAGTTAATTCAATAGTACTTAATTGGCATCAGTTTGTAAGTCTCAGACTGACTAATTGGAAAATCATACACAATTTTCAAAATGTAGGCTTTCTGGTAGTTAGGATTAAGTATATTCGGTCACATATATACGATACATTAAAATCGATCGTTTTTCCCACTTTTCCGATATATCTAAACGGCGCGCATCTTAGCGGAACATTATTTTGAGTAGGCCTAAGTCTGGTTAATTGGAAAATCATACACACTTTTCAAAATGTAGGCTTTCTGGCAGTTAGGATTAAGGATATTCGGTCACATATATATACGATACATTAAAATCGATCGTTTTTCCGACTTTTCCGATATATCTAAACGGCGCGCATCTTAGCGGAAAATTATTTTGAGTAGGCCTTAGTCTGGTTAATTGGAAAATCATACACACTTTTCAAAATGTAGGCTTTCTGGTAGTTAGGATTAAGGATATTCGGTCACATATATATTCGATACATTAAAATCGATCGATTTCCGACTTTTCCGATATATCTAAACGGCGCGCATCTTAGCGGAAAATTATTTTGAGTAGGCCTTAGTCTGGTTAATTGGAAAATCATACACACTTTTCAAAATGTAGGCTTTCTGGTAGTTAGGATTAAGGTTATTAGGTCACATATATATATACGATACATTAAAATCGATCGTTTTCCGACTTTTCCGATATTTATAAACGGCGCGCATCTTAGCGGAAAATTATTTTGAGTAGGCCTTAGTCTGGTTAATTGGAAAATCATACACACTTTTCAAAATGTAGGCTTTCTGGTAGTTAGGATTAAGGATATTCGGTCACATATATATACGATACATTAAAATCGATCGTTTTTCCAACTTTTCCGATATATCTAAACGGCGCGCATCTTAGCGGAAAACTATTTTGAGTAGGCCTTAGTCTGGTTAATTGGAAAATCATACACACTTTTCAAAATGTAGGCTTTCTGGCAGTTAGGATTAAGGATATTCGGTCACATATATATACGATACATTAAAATCGATCGTTTTTCCGACTTTTCCGATATTTATAAACGGCGCGCATCTTAGCGGAAAATTATTTTGAGTAGGCCTTAGTCTGGTTAATTGGAAAATCATACACACTTTTCAAAATGTAGGCTTTCTGGTAGTTAGGATTAAGGATATTCGGTCACATATATATTCGATACATTAAAATCGATCGATTTCCGACTTTTCCGATATATCTAAACGGCGCGCATCTTAGCGGAAAATTATTTTGAGTAGGCCTTAGTCTGGTTAATTGGAAAATCATACACACTTTTCAAAATGTAGGCTTTCTGGTAGTTAGGATTAAGGTTATTAGGTCACATATATATATACGATACATTAAAATCGATCGTTTTCCGACTTTTCCGATATTTATAAACGGCGCGCATCTTAGCGGAAAATTATTTTGAGTAGGCCTTAGTCTGGTTAATTGGAAAATCATACACACTTTTCAAAATGTAGGCTTTCTGGTAGTTAGGATTAAGGATATTCGGTCACATATATATACGATACATTAAAATCGATCGTTTTTCCAACTTTTCCGATATATCTAAACGGCGCGCATCTTAGCGGAAAACTATTTTGAGTAGGCCTTAGTCTGGTTAATTGGAAAATCATACACACTTTTCAAAATGTAGGCTTTCTGGTAGTTAGGATTAAGGTTATTCGGTCACATATATATATACGATACATTAAAATCGATCGTTTTCCGACTTTTCCGATATTTATAAACGGCGCGCATCTTAGCGGAAAATTATTTTGAGTAGGCCTTAGTCTGGTTAATTGGAAAATCATACACACTTTTCAAAATGTAGGCTTTCTGGTAGTTAGGATTAAGGATATTCGGTCACATATATATACGATACATTAAAATCGATCGTTTTTCCAACTTTTCCGATATATCTAAACGGCGCGCATCTTAGCGGAACATTATTTTGAGTAGGCCTTAGTCTGGTTAATTGGAAAATCATACACACTTTTCAAAATGTAGGCTTTCTGGTAGTTAGGATTAAGGATATTCGGTCACATATATATACGATACATTAAAATCGATCGTTTTCCGACTTTTCCGATATATCTAATCGGCGCGCAACTTAGCGGAAAATTATTTTGAGTAGGCCTTAGTCTGGTTAATTGGAAAATCGTACACACTTTTCAAAATGTAGGCTTTCTGGTAGTTACGATTAAGGACATTAGGTCACATATATATGAGATACATTGAAATCGATCGTTTTTCCGAGTTTTCCGATATAACTAAACGGCGCGCAACTTAGCGCAAAATTATTTTGAGTAGGCCTTAGTCGGGTTAATTAGAAAATCATACACACTTTTCAAAATGTAGGCTTTCTGGTAGTTAGGATTAAGGATATTCGGTCACATATATATTCGATACATTAAAATCGATCGTTTTTCCGACTTTTCCGATATATCTAGAAGGCGCGCAACTTAGCGGAAAATTATTTTGAGTAGGCCTTAGTCTGGTTAGTTGGAAAATCATACACACTTTTCAAAATGTAGGCTTTCTGGTAGTTAGGATTAAGGATATTCGGTCACATATATATACGATACATTAAAATCGATCGATTTCCGACTTTTCCGATATATCTAAACGGCGCGCATCTTAGCGGAACATTATTTTGCGTAGGCCTTAGTCTGGTTAATTGGAAAATCATACACACTTTTCAAAATGTAGGCTTTCTGGTAGTTAGGATTAAGGATATTCGGTCACATATATATACGACACATTAAAATCGAAAGTTTTTCCGATTTTTCCGATATATCTAATCGGCGCGCATCTTAGCGGAAAACTATTTTGAGTAGGCCTTAGTCTGGTTAATTGGAAAATCATACACACTTTTCAAAATGTAGGCTTTCTGGTAGTTAGGATTAAGGATATTCGGTCACATATATATATACGATACATTAAAATCGATCGTTTTCCGACTTTTCCGATATTTATAAACGGCGCGCATCTTAGCGGAACATTATTTTGAGTAGGATTTAGTCTGGTTAATTGGAAAATCATACACACTTTTCAAAATGTAGGCTTTCTGGTAGTTACGATTAAGGATATTAGGTCACATATATATGAGATACATTGAAATCGATCGTTTTTCCGAGTTTTCCGATATAACTAAACGGCGGAACCACTAGCGAAAATTAAATTTGAGTTGGTCTAGACCTGTGTGAACGGAAAATCATTCACATTTTCCAAAAAGTAGGGCCTCTGGTAGTTAGGATTAAGGATATTTGAACACATAACCGGGATTATGAAATTAATTCGGTTTTTCCGAGTTTTCCGATATTACTAAACGGCGGAACCACTAGCGGAAAATAAATTTGAGTTGATCTCGGTCTGTATGAACGGAAAATCATTCACATTTTCCAAAAAGTAGGGCCTCTGGTAGTTAGGATTAAGGATATTTGAACACATAACCGGGATTATGAAATAAATTCGGTTTTTCCGAGTTTTCCGATATTACTAAACGGCGTGACCACTAGCGGAAAATAAATTTGAGTTGGTCTAGGCCTGTGTGAACGGAAAATCATTCCAAACAGTAGGGCCTCTGGTAGTTAGGATTAAGGATATTTGAACACAACCTGGATTATGAAATAAATTCGGTTTTTCCGAGTTTTCCGATATTACTAAACGGCGGAACCACTAGCGGAAAATAAATTTGAGTTGGTCTTCTCCTGTGTGAACGGAAAATCATTCACATTTTCCAAAAAGTAGGGCCTCTGGTAGTTAGTATTAAGGATATTTGAACACTAACCGGGATTATGAAATTAATTCGGGTTTTCCGAGTTTTCCGATATTACTAAACGGCGGAACCACTAGCAGAAAATAAATTTGAGTTGGTCTAGGCCTGTGTGAACGGAAAATCATTTGCATTTTCGAAAAAGTAGGGCCTCTGGTAGTTAGGATTAAGGATATTTGAACACTAACCGGGGTTATGAAATAAATTCGGTTTTTCCGAGTTTTCCGATATTACTAAACGGCGGAACTACTAGCGGAAAATAAATTTGAGTTGGTCTAGGCCTGTGTAAACGGAAAATCATTCACATTTTCCAAAAAGTAGGGCCTCTGGTAGTTAGGATTAAGGATATTTGAACACATAACCGGGGTTATGAAATAAATTCGGTTTTTCCGAGTTTTCCGATATTACTAAATGGCGAAACCATTAGCGGAAAATTAATTTGAGTTGGCCTAGGCCTGTGTGAACGGAAAATCATTCACATTTTCCAAAAAGTAGGGCCTCTGGAAGTTAGGATTAAGGATATTTGAACACATAACCGGAGTTATGAAATAAATTCGGTTTTTCCGAGTTTTCCGATATTACTAAACGGCGGAACCACTAGCGGAAAATAAATTTGAGTTGGTCTAGGCCTGTGTGAACGGCAAATCATTCACATGTTCCAAACAGTAGGGCCTCTGGTAGTTAGGATTAAGGATATTTGAACACAACCTGGATTATGAAATAAATTCGGTTTTTCCAAGTTTTCCGATATTACAAAACGGCGGAACCACTAGCGAAAATTAAATTTGAGTTGGTCTAGACCTGTGTGAACGGAAAATCATTCACATTTTCCAAAAAGTAGGGCCTCTGGTAGTTAGGATTAAGGATATTTGAACACATAACCGGGATTATGAAATTAATTCGGTTTTTCCGAGTTTTCCGATATTACTAAACGGCGGAACCACTAGCGGAAAATAAATTTGAGTTGATCTCGGTCTGTATGAACGGAAAATCATTCACATTTTCCAAAAAGTAGGGCCTCTGGTAGTTAGGATTAAGGATATTTGAACACATAACCGGGATTATGAAATAAATTCGGTTTTTCCGAGTTTTCCGATATTACTAAACGGCGTGACCACTAGCGGAAAATAAATTTGAGTTGGTCTAGGCCTGTGTGAACGGAAAATCATTCACATGTTCCAAACAGTAGGGCCTCTGGTAGTTAGGATTAAGGATATTTGAACACAACCTGGATTATGAAATAAATTCGGTTTTTCCGAGTTTTCCGATATTACTAAACGGCGGAACCACTAGCGGAAAATAAATTTGAGTTGGTCTACTCCTGTGTGAACGGAAAATCATTCACATTTTCCAAAAAGTAGGGCCTCTGGTAGTTAGTATTAAGGATATTTGAACACTAACCGGGATTATGAAATTAATTCGGGTTTTCCGAGTTTTCCGATATTACTAAACGGCGGAACCACTAGCAGAAAATAAATTTGAGTTGGTCTAGGCCTGTGTGAACGGAAAATCATTCACATTTTCCAAAAAGTAGGGCCTCTGGTAGTTAGGATTAAGGATATTTGAACACATAACCAAGATTATGAAATTAATTCGGTTTTTCCGAGTTTTCCGATATTACTAAACGGCGGAACCACTAGCAGAAAATAAATTTTAATTGGTCTAGGCCTCTGTGAATGGAAAATCATTCACATTTTCCAAAAAGTAGGGCCTCTGGTAGTTAGGATTAAGGATATTTGAACACATAACCGGGGTTATGAAATAAATTCGGTTTTTCCGAGTTTTCCGATATTACTAAACGGCGGAACCACTAGCAGAAAATAAATTTGAGTTGGTCTAGGCCTCTGTGAATGGAAAATCATTCACATTTTTCAAAAAGTAGGGCCTCTGGCAGTTAGGATTAAGGATATTTGAACACATAACCGGGATTATGAAATTAATCCGGGTTTTCCGAGTTTTCCGATATTATTAAACGAAGGAACCACTAGCGGAAAATTAATTGGAGTTGGCCTAGGCCTGTGTGAACGGAAAATCATTCACATTTTCCAAAAAGTAGGGCCTCTGGAAGTTAGGATTAAGGATATTTGAACACATAACCGGGGTTATGAAACAAATTCGGTTTTTCCGAGTTTTCCGATATTACTAAATGGCGAAACCATTAGCGGAAAATTAATTTGAGTTGGTCTAGGCCTGTGTGAACGGAAAATCATTTGCATTTTCGAAAAAGTAGGGCCTCTGGTAGTTAGGATTAAGGATATTTGAACACTAACCGGGGTTATGAAATAAATTCGGTTTTTCCGAGTTTTCCGATATTACTAAACGGCGGAACTACTAGCGGAAAATAAATTTGAGTTGGTCTAGGCCTGTGTAAACGGAAAATCATTCACATTTTCCAAAAAGTAGGGCCTCTGGTAGTTAGGATTAAGGATATTTGAACACATAACCGGGGTTATGAAATAAATTCGGTTTTTCCGAGTTTTCCGATATTACTAAATGGCGAAACCATTAGCGGAAAATTAATTTGAGTTGGCCTAGGCCTGTGTGAACGGAAAATCATTCACATTTTCCAAAAAGTAGGGCCTCTGGAAGTTAGGATTAAGGATATTTGAACACATAACCGGAGTTATGAAATAAATTCGGTTTTTCCGAGTTTTCCGATATTACTAAACGGCGGAACCACTAGCGGAAAATAAATTTGAGTTGGTCTGGCCTGTGTGAACGGCAAATCATTCACATGTTCCAAACAGTAGGGCCTCTGGTAGTTAGGATTAAGGATATTCGGTCACATATATATACGATACATTAAAATCGAAAGTTTTTCCGACTTTTCCGATATATCTAATCGGCGCGCAACTTAGCGGAAAATTATTTTGAGTAGGCCTTAGTCTGGTTAATTGGAAAATCATACACACTTTTCAAAATGTAGGCTTTCTGGTAGTTACGATTAAGGACATTAGGTCACATATATATGAGATACATTGAAATCGATCGTTTTTCCGAGTTTTCCGATATAACTAAACGGCGCGCAACTTAGCGCAAAATTATTTTGAGTAGGCCTTAGTCGGGTTAATTAGAAAATCATACACACTTTTCAAAATGTAGGCTTTCTGGTAGTTAGGATTAAGGATATTCGGTCACATATATATTCGATACATTAAAATCGATCGTTTTTCCGACTTTTCCGATATATCTAGAAGGCGCGCAACTTAGCGGAAAATTATTTTGAGTAGGCCTTAGTCTGGTTAGTTGGAAAATCATACACACTTTTCAAAATGTAGGCTTTCTGGTAGTTAGGATTAAGGATATTCGGTCACATATATATACGATACATTAAAATCGATCGATTTCCGACTTTTCCGATATATCTAAACGGCGCGCATCTTAGCGGAACATTATTTTGCGTAGGCCTTAGTCTGGTTAATTGGAAAATCATACACACTTTTCAAAATGTAGGCTTTCTGGTAGTTAGGATTAAGGATATTCGGTCACATATATATACGACACATTAAAATCGAAAGTTTTTCCGACTTTTCCGATATATCTAATCGGCGCGCATCTTAGCGGAAAACTATTTTGAGTAGGCCTTAGTCTGGTTAATTGGAAAATCATACACACTTTTCAAAATGTAGGCTTTCTGGTAGTTAGGATTAAGGATATTCGGTCACATATATATATACGATACATTAAAATCGATCGTTTTCCGACTTTTCCGATATTTATAAACGGCGCGCATCTTAGCGGAACATTATTTTGAGTAGGATTTAGTCTGGTTAATTGGAAAATCATACACACTTTTCAAAATGTAGGCTTTCTGGTAGTTACGATTAAGGATATTAGGTCACATATATATGAGATACATTGAAATCGATCGTTTTTCCGAGTTTTCCGATATAACTAAACGGCGGAACCACTAGCGAAAATTAAATTTGAGTTGGTCTAGACCTGTGTGAACGGAAAATCATTCACATTTTCCAAAAAGTAGGGCCTCTGGTAGTTAGGATTAAGGATATTTGAACACATAACCGGGATTATGAAATTAATTCGGTTTTTCCGAGTTTTCCGATATTACTAAACGGCGGAACCACTAGCGGAAAATAAATTTGAGTTGATCTCGGTCTGTATGAACGGAAAATCATTCACATTTTCCAAAAAGTAGGGCCTCTGGTAGTTAGGATTAAGGATATTTGAACACATAACCGGGATTATGAAATAAATTCGGTTTTTCCGAGTTTTCCGATATTACTAAACGGCGTGACCACTAGCGGAAAATAAATTTGAGTTGGTCTAGGCCTGTGTGAACGGAAAATCATTCACATGTTCCAAACAGTAGGGCCTCTGGTAGTTAGGATTAAGGATATTTGAACACAACCTGGATTATGAAATAAATTCGGTTTTTCCGAGTTTTCCGATATTACTAAACGGCGGAACCACTAGCGGAAAATAAATTTGAGTTGGTCTACTCCTGTGTGAACGGAAAATCATTCACATTTTCCAAAAAGTAGGGCCTCTGGTAGTTAGTATTAAGGATATTTGAACACTAACCGGGATTATGAAATTAATTCGGGTTTTCCGAGTTTTCCGATATTACTAAACGGCGGAACCACTAGCAGAAAATAAATTTGAGTTGGTCTAGGCCTGTGTGAACGGAAAATCATTCACATTTTCCAAAAAGTAGGGCCTCTGGTAGTTAGGATTAAGGATATTTGAACACATAACCAAGATTATGAAATTAATTCGGTTTTTCCGAGTTTTCCGATATTACTAAACGGCGGAACCACTAGCAGAAAATAAATTTTAATTGGTCTAGGCCTCTGTGAATGGAAAATCATTCACATTTTCCAAAAAGTAGGGCCTCTGGTAGTTAGGATTAAGGATATTTGAACACATAACCGGGGTTATGAAATAAATTCGGTTTTTCCGAGTTTTCCGATATTACTAAACGGCGGAACCACTAGCAGAAAATAAATTTGAGTTGGTCTAGGCCTCTGTGAATGGAAAATCATTCACATTTTTCAAAAAGTAGGGCCTCTGGCAGTTAGGATTAAGGATATTTGAACACATAACCGGGATTATGAAATTAATCCGGGTTTTCCGATTTTTCCGATATTATTAAACGAAGGAACCACTAGCGGAAAATTAATTGGAGTTGGCCTAGGCCTGTGTGAACGGAAAATCATTCACATTTTCCAAAAAGTAGGGCCTCTGGAAGTTAGGATTAAGGATATTTGAACACATAACCGGGGTTATGAAACAAATTCGGTTTTTCCGAGTTTTCCGATATTACTAAATGGCGAAACCATTAGCGGAAAATTAATTTGAGTTGGTCTAGGCCTGTGTGAACGGAAAATCATTTGCATTTTCGAAAAAGTAGGGCCTCTGGTAGTTAGGATTAAGGATATTTGAACACTAACCGGGGTTATGAAATAAATTCGGTTTTTCCGAGTTTTCCGATATTACTAAACGGCGGAACTACTAGCGGAAAATAAATTTGAGTTGGTCTAGGCCTGTGTAAACGGAAAATCATTCACATTTTCCAAAAAGTAGGGCCTCTGGTAGTTAGGATTAAGGATATTTGAACACATAACCGGGGTTATGAAATAAATTCGGTTTTTCCGAGTTTTCCGATATTACTAAATGGTGAAACCATTAGCGGAAAATTAATTTGAGTTGGCCTAGGCCTGTGTGAACGGAAAATCATTCACATTTTCCAAAAAGTAGGGCCTCTGGAAGTTAGGATTAAGGATATTTGAACACATAACCGGAGTTATGAAATAAATTCGGTTTTTCCGAGTTTTCCGATATTACTAAACGGCGGAACCACTAGCGGAAAATAAATTTGAGTTGGTCTAGGCCTGTGTGAACGGCAAATCATTCACATGTTCCAAACAGTAGGGCCTCTGGTAGTTAGGATTAAGGATATTTGAACACAACCTGGATTATGAAATAAATTCGGTTTTTCCAAGTTTTCCGATATTACAAAACGGCGGAACCACTAGCGGAAAATAAATTTGAGTTGGTCTACTCCTGTGTGAACGGAAAATCATTCACATTTTCCAAAAAGTAGGGCCTCTGGTAGTTAGGATTAAGGATATTTGAACACTAACCGGGGTTATGAAATAAATTCGGGTTTTCCGAGTTTTCCGATATTACTAAACGGCGGAACCACTAGCAGAAAATAAATTTGAGTTGGTCTAGGCCTGTGTGAACGGAAAATCATTCACATTTTCCAAAAAGTAGGGCCTCTGGTAGTTAGGATTAAGGATATTTGAACACATAACCTGGATTATGAAATAAATTCGGTTTTTCCGAGTTTTCCGATATTACTAAACGGCGGAACCACTAGCAGAAAATAAATTTGAGTTGGTCTAGGCCTCTGTGAATGGAAAATCATTCACATTTTCCAAAAAGTAGGGCCTCTGGTAGTTAGGATTAAGGATATTTGAACACATAACCGTGGTTATGAAATAAATTCGGTTTTTCCGAGTTTTCCGATATTACTAAACGGCGGAACCACTAGCAGAAAATAAATTTGAGTTGGTCTAGGCCTCTGTGAATGGAAAATCATTCACATTTTTCAAAAAGTAGGGCCTCTGGCAGTTAGGATTAAGGATATTTGAACACATAACCGGGATTATGAAATTAATTCGGGTTTTCCGAGTTTTCCGATATTATTAAACGAAGGAACCACTAGCGGAAAATTAATTGGAGTTGGCCTAGGCCTGTGTGAACGGAAAATCATTCACATTTTCCAAAAAGTAGGGCCTCTGGTAGTTAGGATTAAGGATATTTGAACACATAACCGGAGTTATGAAATAAATTCGGTTTTTCCGAGTTTTCCGATATTACTAAACGGCGGAACCACTAGCAGAAAATAAATTTGAGTTGGTCTAGACATGTGTGAACGGAAAATCATTCACATGTTCCAAACAGTAGGGCCTCTGGTAGTTAGGATTAAGGATAATTGAACACATAACCTGGATTATGAAATAAATTCGGTTTTTCCGAGTTTTTCGATATTACTAACCGGCGGAACCACTAGCGGAAAATAAATTTGAGTTGGTCTACTCCTGTGTGAACGGAAAATCATTCACATTTTCCAATAAGTAGGGTCTCTGGTAGTTAGGATTAAGGATATTTGAACACATAACCCGGATTATGAAATAAATTCAGTTTTTCCGAGTTTTCCGATATTACTAAACGGCGGAACCACTAGCGGAAAATTAATTTGAGTTGGTCTACTCCTGTGTGAACGGAAAATCATTCACATTTTCCAAAAAGTAGGGCCTCTGGTAGTTAGGATTAAGGATATTTGAACATATAACCGGGGTTATGAAATAAATTCGGGTTTTTCGAGTTTTCCGATATTACTAAACGGCGGAACCACTAGCGGAAAATAAATTTGAGTTGGTCTAGGCCTGTGTAAACGGAAAATCATTCACATTTGCCAAAAAGTAGGGCCTCTGGTAGTTAGGATTAAGGATATTTGAACACATAACCTGGATTATGAAATAAATTCGGTTTTTCCGAGTTTTCCGATATTACTAAACGGCGGAACCACTAGCAGAAAATAAATTTGAGTTGGTCTAGGCCTGTGTGAATGGAAAATCATTCACATTTTCCAAAAAGTAGGGCCTCTGGTAGTTAGGATTAAGGATATTTGAACACATAACCGGGGTTATGAAATAAATTCGGTTTTCCGATATTACTAAACGGCGGAACCACTAGCAGAAAATAAATTTGAGTTGGTCTAGGCCTGTGTGAACGGAAAATCATTCACATTTTTCTAAAAGTAGGGCCTCTGGTAGTTAGGATTAAGGATATTTGAACACATAACCGGGATTATGAAATTAATTCGGATTTTCCGAGTTTTCCGATATTACTAAACGAAGGAACCACTAGCGGAAAATTAATAAGAGTTGGCCTAGGCCTGTGTGAACGGAAAATCATTCACATTTTCCAAAAAGTAGGGCCTCTGGTAGTTAGGATTAAGGATATTTGAACACATAACCGGGATTATGAAATAAATTCGGTTTTTCCGAGTTTTCCGATATTACTAAACGGCGTGACCACTAGCAGAAAATAAATTTGAGTTGGTCTAGGCCTGTGTGAATGGAAAATCATTCACATTTTTCTAAAAGTAGGGCCTCTTGGTAGTTAGGATTAAGGATATTTGAACACATAACCGGGATTATGAAATAAATTCGGTTTTTCCGAGTTTTCCGATATTACTAAACGGCGGAACCACTAGCAGAAAACAAATTTGAGTTGGTCTAGGCCTGTGTGAACGGAAAATCATTCACATTTTCCAAAAAGTAGGGTCTCTGGTAGTTAGGATTAAGGATATTTGAACACATAACCGGGATTATGAAATAAATTCGGTTTTTCCGAGTTTTCCGATATTACTAAACGGCGGAACCACTAGCGGAAAATAAATTTGAGTTGGTCTAGGCCTGTGTGAACGGAAAATCATTCACATTTTCCAAAAAGAAGGGCTTCTGGTAGTTAGGATTAAGGATATTTGAACACATAACCGGGGTTATGAAATAAATTCGGTTTTCCGAGTTTACCGATATTACTAAACGGCGGAACCACTAGCGGAAAATAAATTTGAGTTGGTCTAGGCCTGTGTGAACGGAAAATCATTCACATTTTCCAAAAAGTAGGGCCTCTGGTAGTTAGGATTAAGGATATTTGAACACATAACCGGGATTATGAAATTAATTCGGGTTTTCCGAGTTTTCCGATATTACTAAACGGCGGAACCACTAGCAGAAAATAAATTTGAGTTAGTCTAAGCCTGTGTGAATGGAAAATCATTCGCATTTTCCAAAAAGTAGGGCCTCTGGTAGTTAGGATTAAGGATATTTGAACACATAACCGGGATTATGAAATAAATTCGGTTTTTCCGAGTTTTCCGATATTACTAAACGGCGGAACCACTAGCGGAAAATAAATTTGAGTTGGTCTAGGCCTGTGTGAACGGAAAATCATTCACATTTTCCAAAAAGTAGGGTCTCTGGTAATTAGGATTAAGGATATTTGAACACATAACCGGGATTATGAAATAAATTCGGTTTTTCCGAGTTTTCCGATATTACTAAACGGCGGAACCACTAGCAGAAAATAAATTTGAGTTGGTCTAGACCTGTGTGAACGGAAAATCATTCACATGTTCCAAACAGTAGGGCCTCTGGTAGTTAGGATTAAGGATATTTGAACACATAACCTGGATTATGAAATAAATTCGGTTTTTCCGAGTTTTCCGATATTACTAACCGGCGGAACCACTAGCGGAAAATAAATTTGAGTTGGTCTACTCCTGTGTGAACGGAAAATCATTCACATTTTCCAATAAGTAGGGTCTCTGGTAGTTAGGATTAAGGATATTTGAACACATAACCGGGATTATGAAATAAATTCAGTTTTTCGAGTTTTCCGATATTACTAAACAGCGGAACCACTTGCGGAAAATAAATTTGAGTTAGTCTAGACCTGTGTGAACGGAAAATCATTCACATTTTCCAAAAAAGTAGGGCCTCTGGTAGTTAGGATTAAGGATATTTGAACACATAACCTGGAGTTATGAAATAAATTCGGTTTTTCCGAGTTTTCCGATATTACTAAACGGCGGAACCACTAGCAGAAAACAAATTTGAGTTGGCCTGGGCCTGTGTGAACGGAAAATCATTCACATGTTCCAAACAGTAGGGCCTCTGGTAGTTAGGATTAAGGATATTTGAACACATAACCGGGATTATGAAATAAATTCGGTTTTTCCGAGTTTTTCGATATTACTAAACGGCGGAACCACTAGCGGAAAATTAATTTAAGTTGGTCTACTCCTGTGTGAACGGAAAATCATTCACATTTTCCAAAAAGTAGGGCCTCTGGTAGTTAGGATTAAGGATATTTGAACACATAACCGGGGTTATGAAATAAATTCGGGTTTTCCGAGTTTTCCGATATTACTAAACGGCGGAACCACTAGCAGAAAATAAATTTGAGTTGGTCTAGGCCTGTGTGAACGGAAAATCATTCACATTTTTCTAAAAGTAGGGCCTCTGGTAGTTAGGATTAAGGATATTTGAACACATAACCGGGATTATGAAATTAATTCGGATTTTCCGAGTTTTCCGATATTACTAAACGAAGGAACCACTAGCGGAAAATTAATAAGAGTTGGCCTAGGCCTGTGTGAACGGAAAATCATTCACATTTTCCAAAAAGTAGGGCCTCTGGTAGTTAGGATTAAGGATATTTGAACACATAACCGGGATTATGAAATAAATTCGGTTTTTCCGAGTTTTCCGATATTACTAAACGGCGTGACCACTAGCAGAAAATAAATTTGAGTTGGTCTAGGCCTGTGTGAACGGAAAATCATTCACATTTTTCTAAAAGTAGGGCCTCTTGGTAGTTAGGATTAAGGATATTTGAACACATAACCGGGATTATGAAATAAATTCGGTTTTTCCGAGTTTTCCGATATTACTAAACGGCGGAACCACTAGCAGAAAATAAATTTGAGTTGGTCTAGGCCTGTGTGAACGGAAAATCATTCACATTTTCCAAAAAGTAGGGTCTCTGGTAGTTAGGATTAAGGATATTTGAACACATAACCGGGATTATGAAATAAATTCGGTTTTTCCGAGTTTTCCGATATTACTAAACGGCGGAACCACTAGCGGAAAATAAATTTGAGTTAGTCTAGGCCTGTGTGAACGGAAAATCATTCACATTTTCCAAAAAGTAGGGCCTCTGGTAGTTAGGATTAAGGATATTTGAACACATAACTGGGGTTATGAAATAAATTCGGTTTTTCCGAGTTTTCCGATATTACTAAACGGCGGAACCACTAGCAGAAAATAAATTTGAGTTGGTCTAGGCCTGTGTGAATGGAAAATCATTCACATTTTCCAAAAAGTACGGCCTCTGGTAGTTAGGATTAAGGATATTTGAACACATAACCGGGATTATGAAATAAATTCGGTTTTTCCGAGTTTTCCGATATTATTAAACGGCGGAACCACTAGCGGAAAATTAATTTTAATTGGTCTAGGCCTGTGTGAACGGAAAATCATTCACATGTTCCAAAAAGTAGGGTCTCTGGTAGTTAGGATTAAGGATATTTGAACACTAACCGGGGTTATGAAATAAATTCGGTTTTTCCGAGTTTTCCGATATTACTAAACGGCGGAACCACTAGCAGAAAATAAATTTGAGTTGGTCTAGGCCTGTGTGAACGGAAAATCATTCACATTTTCCAAAAAGAAGGGCTTCTGGTAGTTAGGATTAAGGATATTTGAACACATAACCGGGGTTATGAAATAAATTCGGTTTTCCGAGTTTACCGATATTACTAAACGGCGGAACCACTAGCGGAAAATAAATTTGAGTTGGTCTAGGCCTGTGTGAATGGAAAATCATTCACATTTTCCAAAAAGTAGGGCCTCTGGTAGTTAGGATTAAGGATATTTGAACACATAACCGGGATTATGAAATTAATTCGGATTTTCCGAGTTTTCCGATATTACTAAACGGCGGAACCACTAACAGAAAATAAATTTGAGTTAGTCTAAGCCTGTGTGAATGGAAAATCATTCGCATTTTCCAAAAAGTAGGGCCTCTGGTAGTTAGGATTAAGGATATTTGAACACATAACCGGGATTATGAAATTAATTCGGTTTTTCCGAGTTTTCCGATATTACTAAACGGCGGAACCACTAGCGGAAAATAAATTTGAGTTGGTCTAGGCCTGTGTGAACGGAAAATCATTCACATTTTCCAAAAAGTAGGGTCTCTGGTAATTAGGATTAAGGATATTTGAACACATAACCGGGATTATGAAATAAATTCGGTTTTTCCGAGTTTTCCGATATTACTAAACGGCGGAACCACTAGCGGAAAATAAATTTGAGTTGGTCTAGGCCTGTGTGAACGGAAAATCATTCACATTTTCCAAAAAGTAGGGCCTCTGGTAGTTAGGATTAAGGATATTTGAACACATAACTGGGGTTATGAAATAAATTCAGTTTTTCCGAGTTTTCCGATATTACTAAACAGCGGAACCACTAGCGAAAAATTAATTTGAGTTGGTCTAGGCCTGTGTGAATGGAAAATCATTCACATTTTCCAAAAAGTAGGGCCTCTGGTAGTTAGGATTAAGGATATTTGAACACATAACCGGGATTATGAAATAAATTCGGTTTTTCCGAGTTTTCCGATATTACTAAACGGCGGAACCACTAGCGGAAAATTAATTTGAGTTGGTCTAGGCCTGTTTGAACGAAAAATCATTCACATTTTCCAAAAAGTAGGGCCTCTGGTAGTTAAGATTAAGGATATTTCAAGTAAATGATCGATAAATGATTTGATTAGTAAGATAAGTTATATCGTAGATTTAGCTTTAGCTATGAATGGATTGGTATGTTTTGTAGATGAGAAATAAGAGGTTTTAGTGTAGATTTAATCAAGTGTGCTTAGCATAGGAACAGGTACTGTGATTAGATCACACTTTCGCTATTCTCCTTCGCTTTGCCGTGCGAAGTAATGTAAACACAAGTAACTAAATCGGTTCGCAAGAGTTAGTAGGTTGAAAATACTTACCCAAATTATTTTGCTTTGCTTATAAGGGTCTTATATTTTTGTATCAGAAGGAAAAATTCTTAGGTTGACCATTGTTTATTAACTTTATATTATTTAAATTTCACAATTTTAATTTTAGAAACACACGTTGACACTAAGATGGTTTAAAGTAAACTATATTTTTCGTTTTAAAAAATCGAATCTTATATGCTAATTTTATGATACTTCTACAAACAATTCAAATTTCGAGGATCCGACAATATATTGTTTGTTTAAGAATTATTTAGGACGCAAATAATTAAATTTAATGTGTATGAAATTGGAAAGTATTTTACCAAAATTTTCAATCATCAAAAATTATAAGTAGATTACTGATATTTCGTGTGAACTCAAAAAAATATGTTTCACACATATGGGTTCCTCATAGAAATAGAGTATATAGAATGAATGTAAAGAACTGTCAAGCGTCACAAATTCGGAGGGTAAAAGAGAAAGCATATAAATTAACAGGGCCGTATTTAGAATTTTTTTCGATCGAATGCAGTGAAGTTAGGAAGTTTAAATTATAAAATTATTTATATTTAATTACATTTTTATTTCTTTAATAAAGTACATTAATTATTTTTAATTAAATATAATATTAATAAAATAAAAAATTATAAAATATAAAAAATAATAATTATAAAACCACTACGCTTATTTATTTCACATTCCTTTGAAATGTAATAAAGAAATAAACTTGTTTCTTTTCGTTAATTTATATGAACTTTGGTTACAAAAATAATTCAATCGGATGTCATAATATTTTTCTATGATAGAATGAGCTAACAAATTAACATGTTCTTGAGAATGACTATATTGATCTTCATCATTGAAAATATTTACACTTATTAGGTTGTGAAGAACGTTATAACTTATTTTTTTTAAACAATTTAGAACTAGATTTTAGTTGCGTTATGTTTTTGTAGTCCGCAATAGCCAATTCCCGTTTTAATACAGCTTCTGAATATTTACAAATTTTTAATACTGACGACGAAGGAGTTAACAGACCACCCTTATTTTTTAAATTGATTAGCGAGGTATAAGAGTTACATTGTTGTATTAATGTGCAACAGTCCTCACAATTCAATTTTCTAAATAAATATCGGACTATAAATCCTCCTATGTATTCAATAACATTAATTGAAAATTCACTTAGTATAATTGGGTATCCAAGAAAATCTTCATCATACATATTCGATTCGTCTACTTTTGAAATTTCTTGGTCAATAGAAATATCATCTGATGAGGCTTCAACCATTGCTTTTGCAATTCTCCATATTTTGGTAAACTAAAAACAAATGTTTACATTATAATTTCTGTAAAAAATTGTATTTACAGTACATATTCCAAAATAAAAATAAATTATGAAAAGCAAAGCACTTACAAAGCACATGAAATAAAATAAGAAAAATGCGGCACTGGTAAAAACATATGTTTATTAAAAGCATCAACCCACGCCAATAACCAAAATTGTTTTCTTATTTTTATCTGATTTATAACTTAAATTAAGGATAATTTTACCACAAATCACTTTCTTTTCAACATAATTTACATTTTATTTTTTTATAAACACTTACTGATGGTACGAAATTTCATCTTGTAATTTTTGAGGCGTAATTAGCAGTTTTTCACGAGACACTTCATTTTATTAAATGTTTCTAATTTTTATTACTAAAATGATGCACTACACACAATCCACTAACTATTTTAATAATATTTTAATTATTTTTTAATTATTTTAATTAATATGTTCACGATTTTTTAAGAGCACAAAATTTAACGCGTCATTTAAAACAAAAACAAAAACTGGTTTGAGGGGGTTGAATCTTTGACATATGAGACCGCCATATGCATTTTTTATATAACCATCCTGCTCTGGCTTGTGACACATGAAACAGCAAATCTTATATGGGAAAAACTTTACATTCATTCTATAGTATATAATTCTATGGGATAAAACTAACACCAAATTCGTTCGAACTGTCAGATCAAAAAGATTTGATCGGATTCAGCTGTCAGATCAACATTTTTGACATTACAAATTTTTTTCACACAAAAATCTTGATCTAACAAATTGCCTAGATCAATTTTAAAAAATCTCGATATTTTGTCAGATTTTTACGCATACATATATACAAAAGTAAACGTCAAAACATAAACATCAAAACAAAGACTCCGCGCCATTTGTACAATTCACTTTTAAATTTATTTTTGCTTTTAATAAATTTATTTTATTCGTAAGGATAATTTGTAATTTTGTGCGACATATTTTCAAAATATCTTGCGTGTTTTTGCTTTCAATAGATTTATTAAAATTGTAAGGACAATTTGTAATTTTGTTTGTGCGACGTATTTTCGAAATATCTTGAGTACTAAAATGTTGTGTTTATGTGCAAAATTATATAATTCCTTATGTTTTTAATTGAAAATTATTGATATTGAGTGGTAAATAAATTAATTAAATTGAGAAATGGGAGACACTATATTGAACATTTTAATTCTTTGCTTTATAATTTTTTATTATAACGATGCTAACAAGCTGAAATCATAAACCCGCCATTTATAATAAACAATTTTTTGTCTTTCTTTTCACAAATACTACTACAAAAGTCGATGAAAATTCTTTCATATTCGTTTACATAAAATCCGATCAAATTGTTGTTGTAAAAGTAAACGAATTTGGTATAAGATGATGTTGCAAACTTTGTAATAAACATGATTGCAATTTATATTATGCACAAATTCACAACAATTAAACTAATCTTTTGTTTCACTAACTAAAACCTCGCAACACTGACACTGAGCGTGAGCGAGGGGGTTATATTGTTTTCTCATTTAACGCATTTGTTATTTAAAAAATGAGACAACTATTTTTCCAAGTATATATTGTAGATATAATTGTGTTGTTTACAACTATTCAAAATACAAAAAACCAGAAATATTTTTTTCTTATATCATTTTCGGTGGAAGAAAAATTTTGATCCATTTTTGATCCTTTTATGATCCAAAATTGATTTGTTATATTTTTGTCTTTTTTTTTTTGATTTTGGATCAAAAATGGATCAAAATTCTTCTTCCATCGAAAACGCTATTATACATAGTAATACCAAATTCGTTCGAACTGTCAGATCAAAAAGATTTGATCGGATTCAGCTGTCAGATCAACATTTTTGACATTACAAATTTTTTTTACACAAAAATCTTGATCTAACAAATTGCCTAGATCAATTTTAAAAAATCTCGATATTTTGTAAGATTTTTACGCATACATATATACAAAAGTAAACGTCTAAACATAAACATCAAAACAAAGACCCCGCGCCATTTGTACAATTCAGTTTTAAATTTATTTTTGCTTTTAATAAATTTATTAATACCAAATTCGTTCGAACTGTCAGATCAAAAAGATTTGATCGGATTCAGCTGTCAGATCAACATTTTTGACATTACAAAATTTTTTTACACAAAAATCTTGATCTAACAAATTGCCTAGATCAATTTTAAAAAATCTTGATATTTTGTCAGATTTTTACGCATACATATATACAAAAGTAAACGTCAAAACATAAACATCAAAACAAAGACCCCACGCCATTTGTACAATTCTGTTTTAAATTTATTTTTGCTCTTAATAAATTTATTAAAATTGTAAGGATAATTTGTAATTTTGTTTGTGCGACGTATTTTCGAAATATCTTGTGTACTAAAATGTTGTGTTTATGTGAGAAATTATATAATTCCTTATGCTTTTAATTGAAAATTATTGATATTGAGTGGTAAATAAATTAATAAAATTGAGAAATGGGAGACACTATATTGAACATTTTAATTCTTTGCTTTATAATTTTTTATTATACCGATGCTAACAGGCTGAAAGGATAAACCGGCCATTTATAATAAACAATTTTTTGTCTTTCTTTTCACAAATTTACTACAAAAGTCGATCAAATTTCTTTCATATTCGTTTACATAAAATCCGGTCAAATTGTTGTTGTAAAAGTAAACGAATTTGGTATAAGATAGATTCATGTACCAGTACATGGATTCCGGTTTGATGGTTTTTTTAGTGTGATGGGATTTTGTACTAATCGAGACTTTTGGATTCCGGTTCAGTGCAATCGGAAAATAAATTCCACTTTTGTGGAATGAAATGTCAAATTATCTCGTCGCAGAATTTGAAGCAAATAAATAAAATTATTATAAGTGGAATTTGAAATGGATTACACGTACAAACAAACATTGTGATAAGAAAAATAGTCTAAAGAATTTTATCAATCTAGATCCTGAACGTGAGATTGCCGTTTTGGTAAGTGCACAAACGAGTTCAGTCGCATCAAATGGTCTGCAGTGGTGCTACTTTGTAGTTCTAAATATTAAGAGGTTAATAAAAATAAAAATAAAATTAGTATTTATTTTATATTCAATTTGTTTTCCTTTTCCGTGAATGTACATTCCGTGAAAGACGTCTTTTTTGTAAGTTGTCAAATTTTTGAGCAAAATGGGTACGTTTCATTGGTACATTGAGATGTTGTAAAATACCAACTTAAACATAATTAATATTTTATTTTGAAAAATAGAAACCGGGTGGAACAAAATTTTCCTTATATACGGGGAAAATTGGTTTTGTGTTTTCATTAGTATTATGTGAGTCTTCAATTAGTTTGCAATTGATTTAAAAATCTGCACAATTTATTAAACGTTTTTCAACCATGTATTTTGTATCTGATTTATTTTCAATTTTATCACTACGAAACAGTATATTATTTTTAAGAATAAAGAACGAATTCTTAAATCTTAAATGCTAAATTGAATTATTGATTTCTGTTTACGTAACAACTATTAACAATTTGAATCAATATGCTGTTTTTTTTAATTCTGTTTTTCAAAATTTGTAAGAAATTCTCAAAGTTATAGCCTTTGAAATTGTGTAAGGGGCCGAATTGTTTAACACAATCGGCCAAATGCAACAAATTGTGAGCATTATAATTTATATATTGTTTCTCATAAAAATTGGAAAAATATTTTACAAGAATTTTTAACAATTATCTCGAGTATGCGACGTTTTCCTGACAAGTATTATGGCCGTTTAGTACTCTAATTGTACAATGTAATTAAGAAAAGATTTAAATATAACTGGCCCGTAGTATACGACAAATAAATGAAACTCCGTTGCTTTAAATAGAGCCAACTCGTCAAACTTTCGAGGTTTTCTGTTGAATTCAATTGGAATGAATTCAGTGACAATTAATTTGTGAAATTCTGGCATTTGGTTAATTAATTTCTTGTTTCAGTATTATCGTTAAAATATTTTTTACGAAGGTTAAACGGTCCCATAGGTGTATTGAATCAATCGGGAATTGACTTACCATTTTAAAACCACACTTTTTTAGCACATTTTCATTTATGTTCTTTTCATTATGATGGTCAGGATCGAGCCTAAATAAAAAGATATTATCGGTTCTTAAGTTACCGGCAGTTTTACTGAAAACTGTTCGGCGATTTTAAGTAAACCTATTTTGTATCAGTAATGATTTCACGGGTGCATCGCAACAAAATAGCCTAACATTAAATTTTTTCTTTACCATTTGGTCTGATACAAAAGTAACCTGTTCACTCAATTTCTTACTCTTCAGCATATTTCTCAAAAAAACAGTTTGTGAGGCTCTTGCTATCACAAATGGGTATATATGTGCGGATATTTAACAAAATACCCTAGTATTGCCCAAACGCATTTTTTGAGCTCTTGTACAGTGTAATTCATGCACATTAACATCTATAGATATTTCAGATTTATTTACAACGTTTCGTCGTAACACTTTGTTATAACCTTTCCTCTAGAATAATAAATATACGTTATTTAGGCTTGACCGCATTACAACTGTTCTCCTTTATTTCTCGCATGACATTTATAGCGTTTACAGTTGGAAGAAGAAAGCTGTTTTTCACCACGACTGGGACTGGGATTTTGCACACAGCGAGTCGCCTTTTTTGAGCGACTTTTAGCTAAAAGCGAGAAAAAGCGATTATGCACTATGCGAGTAGACACTCGCTCTCGCTTTTATTTCCGACCATGTATATAGCATAGTGAGAAGAAAGGCGACAAGATTTTTAACTTATATTTTTATACTCGTATCGTACTAAACATCAAAAAGTAAAGTATAAAGTTTGTTTGAATTGGATGTCGGTAAGATAATACATACTGCCAATATAAATTTTTATTTATTTTTTATTTTGTCATTTTTATATTTTTCAGTATTTACATACAGATTTTCGTCATGGAACGAATAACAAAGAGACAAAAAACCACGTTGATACATTTAATAAAATAAAATATCCCTCAATACTTTTAAAAATTAATTCTTAAACCTTTCGGAAGTCGATATAGTTCCTGGAATTTTTGGATTAAATATTACGTTAATTAAATATATACATAAAGTTTATAAGACTTCTAATTTATCTTAGTTTATTAAAATATTACTAAAATCTAAAAAAAAGTTTGAACATAATACTAAACAGCAAATTGACATAAATAATTTTAAACACAAAATTACCTTTTTGACAGCTAAATCCGTAGTTGCTCAATTTTCTCGCCTTTTACTTTTGTCGATTTGTGCATAATCGCTAAAAAACTGTCGGACAAAACTAAAAGGCGAGAAATCGAACGTAAACTCGCTTCTCGCCTTTTGTGCAAAATCCCAGTCCTGAACTCTTTTTAATATAGTTGAACAAAAGTATACAACACTCTTCCTCCCTTACAAAATAACTCAAACTTATACCAAATTCGTTTACTTTTACAACAACAATTTGACCGGATTTTATGTAAACGAATATGAAAGAAATTTGATCGACTTTTGTAGTAATATTTGTGAAAAGAAAGACAAAAAATTGTTTGGCGGGTTTATCATTTCAGCTTGTTAGCATCGGTATAATAAAAAATTATATAGCAAAGAATTAAAATGTTCAATATAGTGTCTCCCATTTCTCAATTTAATTAATTTATTTATCAATAATTTTCAATTAAAAGCATAAAGAATTATATAATTTCGCACATAAACACAACATTTTAGTACACAAGATATTTCTAAAATACGTCGCACAAACAAAATTACAAATTATCCTTACAATTTTAATAAATTTATTAAAATTAATTTAAAATTTATTAATTTAAAACTGAATTGTACAAATGGCGCGGGGTCTTTGTTTTGATGTTATGTTTTGACGTTTACTTTTGAATATATGTATGCGTAAAAATCTGACAAAATATCAAGATTTTTTAAAATTGATCTAGGCAATTTGTTAGATCAAGATTTTTGTGCGAAAAAAATTTGTAATGTCAAAATTGTTGATCTGACAGCTGAATCCAATCAAATCTTTTTGATCTGACAGTTCGAACGAATTTGGTGTTAGTTTTATCCCATAGAATTATATACTATAGAATGAATGTAAAGTTTTTCCCATATAAGATTTGCTGTTTCATCTGTCACAAGCCAGAGCAGGATGGTTATATAAAAAATGCATATGGCGGTCTCATATGTCAAAGATTCAACCCCCTCAAACCAGTTTTTGTTTTTGTTTTAAATTACGCGTTAAATTTTGTGCTCTTAAAAAATCGTGAAAATATTAATTAAAATAATTAAAATATTATTAAAATAGTTAGTGGATTGTGTGTAGTGCATCATTTTAGTAATAAAAATTAGAAACATTTAATAAAATGAAGTGTCTCGTGAAAAACTGCTAATTACGCCTCAAAAATTACAAGATGAAATTTCGTACCATCAGTAAGTGTTTATAAAAAAATAAAATGTAAATTATGTTGAAAAGAAAGTGATTTGTGGTAAAATTATCCTTAATTTAAGTTATAAATCAGATAAAAATAAGAAAACAATTTTGGTTATTGGCGTGGTTTGATGCTTTTAATAAACATATGTTTTTACCAGTGCCACATTTTTCTTATTTTATTTCATGTGCTTGTAAGTGCTTTGCTTTTCATAATTTATTTTTATTTTGGAATATGTACTGTAAATACAATTTTTTACAGAAATTATAATGTAAACATTTGTTTTTAGTTCACCAAAATATGGAGAATTGCAAAAGCAATGGTTGAAGCCTCATGAGATGATATTTCTATTGACCAAGAAATTTCAAAAGTAGACGAATCGAATATGTATGATGAAGATTTTCTTGGATACCCAATTATACTAAGTGAATTTTCAATTAATGTTATTGAATACATAGGAGGATTTATAGTCCGATATTTAGAAAATTGAATTGTGAGGACTGTTGCACATTAATACAACAATGTAACTCTTATACCTCGCTAATCAATTTAAAAAATAAGGGTGGTCTGTTAACTCCTTCGTCGTCAGTATTAAAAATTTGTAAATATTTAGAAGCTGTATTAAAACGGGAATTGGCTATTGCGGACTACAAAAACATAACGCAACTAAAATCTAGTTCTAAATTGTTTAAAAAAAATAAGTTATAACGTTCTTCACAACCTAATAAGTGTAAATATTTTCAATGATGAAGATCAATATAGTCATTCTCAAGAACACGTTAATTTGTTAGCTCATTCTATCATAGAAAAATATTATGACATCCGATTGAATTATTTTTGTAACCAAAGGTCATATAAATTAACGAAAAGAAACAAGTTTATTTCTTTATTACATTTCAAAGGAATGTGAAATAAATAAGCGTAGTGGTTTTATAATTATTATTTTTTATATTTTATATTTTTTATATTTTATAATTTTTTATTATATTAATATTATATTTAAATAAAAATAATTAATGTACTTTATTAAAGAAATAAAAATGTAATTAAATATAAATAATTTTTTAATTTAAACTTCCTAACTTCACTGCATTCGAAAGAAAAAAAATTCTAAATACGGCCCTGTTAATTTATATGCTTTCTCTTTTACCCTCCGAATTTGTGACGCTTGACAGTTCTTTACATTCACTCTATATACTCTATTTCTATGATATGCATAGGATCTTTTCTCATGACTGCAGTTTGAGCGCATATTTAATAGTGGAACGATGGTGTATTGTGAAAAATGTAAGTAATTGAGTTTTTGTTTATTTTTGAACATAAAAATTTTGATCGTGGATAATACATATTTCATACTTATTATTTAATACATTTTCTTTAATTAATAATTAAAATACATAGTGTAATTAACGTTATAATTCTAGCGTTCATGATGACTTATTTATTCCGCGCGATGGTGAATTTGAATTTATGTATCGTTTGAATGCCCATTCAACCATTAATATGAATCGAAGCGATCACAGTCGCGTCGAATAGATGATCAAAACTTAATCACAATTTAAACGACGTCCGACAGCAATGTGGAAATTATAATACTGGTGACACCTAAATTTAAAACTACGGCAGGTAGTGCAAATATGCACCGGAGTAGAATGATATTACGTGGACAATTAAATCACTTCCCGTAAGTTTTATTTAGCGTGTTGATGTACATTTTATTTGATAATGATTTACATTTTAGATTAAAAAAGAGTATTTGTTGCGCGCTCCATTTGACGTACAAATTGTCGATTGTGAAGTGGAGCAAACCTGGTTAAAGTTGAAATCCCATATTTTACGACGTTCCTTGGAAAAATTGATTGAGTAGCTAGGTTTTCGAATAGCAAATTGGTTGCTTGCTAGCCGATCGAGTATCTACCACAAGGGCATTGCCAAACCTGGGCGGTATTTTGGTAACTCTAAAAGGTCCATCAGAGAAGATGAAGAATCTTTTTAAAGCTGGGTGGATTTAAAATATAAGGATCGACCAAAATTTATAGGATTTTTTAGTGATTGGCATGGTGCAAAAGTCAAAGATATCGGCACAACTACACGAAGTTAGACTTCAAAATTTATTAGCAGTGACAGGATTGTGAAGATGTCGGGCAATTGTGTCGCTTATACATCACTCGGTATTTAAATACAGTTACGCACATTTAATTCGTCTAATTTTTATTATTATACCTAGATATTCTGACCTAAAAGGAATTAGTTGTACGGAGGTCTGACAGAAATGGGGGAAAATTGGTCCGTCCATTTCTAAGAAATATCAAGGAATAGAAGCCGGAGAAATGTGACACATGAGAAAAAAACTAAGATAACCGATGTTGTTACCGAAACGCAACATCATGAAATATTTTCACTATTTGAAGAAGATAATGCAATTGCTCGGCATACTTATTAGACAAAAATTATAGGTATTAATTTTTATTTTTATTTTAGCACAAGCGTTCGGAAGTAATCCGGTTATGTAAAGATCAGCGAACATCCTTTCCGCTAACTGCCAATGAAGTAAACTCAGAACAATATGAGTTTTTGGAAGGCATTATACATCAATTAACCAGACCATTATTATAAACCAATTAACATTAATTTTATTCCACGACAAATTATTATAATCTGATGTGTTTTTTTTAATATTGTACTGGACATTACATACAAAACGCAAGTATCACTTTTCTATATCTGATATGAGCTTTAATTTTTGTCCACCACATCTACATTCAGTTGGCAATATTCTTTATTATTTGTGAAAATAAAAGAAAATCTATTCCGATAAATTGCGATAATATACGAAGTCAAGAACAAAATTACGCCTTTTGTATTTTTATTTTTTTTTGTTTATGTTGAGAAATGCTAAACCTTTTAAAAGAAAAACCAAAAAAACGAATGAAGGATACAAACAAAACGAGTACGATGCAAATGTATCGGTTTGATATTCCTTATCTGACATAGTACTAGGTGACAAATTTTCGATTGTAACAGAATTGAGTAAGTTTTTATTACTAGCAACAGAATTGGGTGGTAAGTCTTTTCCCACTAAACGTATTTGGTCAATGTGGCGTAACCATATTCTTTCGTCATCCAATTTATCGTCCCAATTGTTCGAATACTACTCCGAATTGTTTTAAATATTCTCTTACCGCCACTCTTGTCCCTGTAGTCTCTGAGATCTGATCCTGTCCTTTTTATTCCTATCTATGTGTGGTTTTTGTTCTTTATTATTATTTGTCGGTATCATTAAATCTAATCTGGAACTAATTTGTCTTCCAAAGACTAGCATCGATAGTGATTTTCCCGTTGCTGGAAGTATTTATGTACGTTAGTAGTATGTTTGCTAATTCTGTCTGTAATGTATTTACATGCTACGAATAAACTATTAAAGACAAAATTAAAGCATTAAGCTTTAATTTTGTCTTTAATAGTTTATTCGTAGCATTATACTTAATCATTTGTGGATGGATGGTATGGTGCTACCATTTTATGAACGATTTCATTCATCTATAAAAATTTGCCGAACTCTTCCACAGTTAATTGACTTGGTCTGTTACTATTACAGATGGTAGCCAAAATTCGCAAAAAAATCTTTACAATTGTAACAGACCCCGATAAACTACCGGGGTATTAACAGAATGTGTAACCCACTTAGAGGCTTCGAGGCAGTCATCTTGGCTCCGGCTAGAGCTCAGGGTAATGGGAGTGAGTGTTCCCGAAGCATAAGTGGGTCTTGCTAGACCGCAAGGGACAGTAGGAAAATTTAGGATAAAAGAATTAAGAAAGGAAACTAGGAGCGGAAAATACACCAGGCAATGATATACCCACCAACCTTCACTTATACCCGTTCCTGTCACATCCTCCCAGCATGTTCCCGATTTATTCCATTTTACATTTCACTACAACACTGTTCAATCACTTTTGACAAGAGAGAAGAAGCAAAAACGACAACCGAAAGCATGCGAATAGTAGAAAATTGAAAAATTTTAAATTTTGAACCATCAAATAATAAACTAATAAATTTTTCTTTTTATTAAACATAGAATTCACACATTGAGAGAAAAAATAATAATAAAAAGAAATAGAAATGTAGTAAATGGGTTAGTAATACTAAGCTAAAGGATATTATAGAAAATTAATCTAAGAATAGAATTATTATCCGATTCCCGATAATAAACCAATCAAAGGGTAAAAAAAAATTGACTTAGATTAGTTTACTAATTCTTAAGAACTAACAATAAGAAAATTTAGAAATTTTTAGAACTATAAAAATATTAAATTAATTAAATGGAATTGAAAGGAGTTTATTATTCGTAGTATTTCAATTTTATGATTATTATTAACGTCGCAGTTATTTTAGATGGTCGATCATTTAGTTTCAAAAAAAAAAATTTATATAATAAACTGTGCTAGCATTTATCCTTGCGATGAATTAATTTCAGGAACTTGCGGTTTTCCTTGGTAACGTTGACACATCATGTACATGATTTTTATACGCACACACTTTATACACAGGTTATTTTTAGTTTTAATATAATGATTTGTAGTTTAAATGATTGAATTCAAAAATTGTATATTTGTTTAATTAGGTTTTTATAAAATAGTTACTAAACACTTTAATAATTCACTGTAGTATCGAATTAGCACACATGTCCTCTGTCCATGCCATTTCGACTACCGTTTCGTAGATCACACTGTAATCATTCACCACTACATAATTTAGTTTTTGGCGCGTTTCAATATCACAACACCGTATTGTCTCTTTCCCGTAGGAATTTAATTTGGGCACTCACACAACACTATGCATATTATTAATGGCTATATGCACGCCTCTAATGACCAAAGCACAAGCAAACATTTTATTTTTGTGATCTGGAGATTTATTTTGTATTAATTACAAAATCTTTCTTATAATCTAAAAAAAATAATCTAGTTCGTAATTTCACTGAGGTGTAGTTAATTTATCACTTGGATATGATTATTTATATTCCACTAGATTAGTTATGAGGTTGTTATGAAGGAGGCCTTCACTTAACAGATTACCTCCACAGTTATTTTTTTTCTCTTAATCTAAAGCACATTTTGTCTTTTACAATATAATAATAAAATGCCCGTAAAAATTTATATGATACACTAGATTAGTTAAGTATTAAACAATTTATTTAATTAACCGATAAAAGTGGTTAAGTTTTTTAGTTATAGTTTAGGTTTTAATTATTTGTATTCTGATATTAGATAGTAGTTTATGTATTTATATGATGAATTATAAATTAATTAATATTAAGTTTAGGGAAGCAATTTTATATTTGAATAATTTTTCTATGATCAACAATAATAAATTTTTCTTTTTATATGATAATCAACAATTTAATATGGTCAAAACTCACCTCCTCGCGTCGTAGCGAATTTACCTTTTTATATCCACCGACAAACCCCGTTATCCCTTATTTCTCTCTTGTTGGAGATAAGTGATCATCATAAAACCCATACACGTTTATATAAACCGCAAAACGATCGATGCAATACCAGCAATCAGTGCTGGGTAAACTATTTAGAAATTGGAGCGAAAAGATTCGTTACACATTGTTTAATCGTCACTTATGTTGTTATATTTTTTAAAATTTTCACATCCGGCCATTTCGAATAAAAGTCTACTGAAATAAATAAATTAACACCTAGCAGTGGCCCTGCAAAGTCTATATGAACCCTCTGGAAAGGTTCTGTGGATACTTCCCAACAATGAAGTGGTGCTTTATTTGAGTTGTTTCGATTGATGACTGACTGTCAACAGCACAATTTTTCGAAATAGTTTTTAAATCTCTATCAATTCCCAACCGCTAGCAATATCCTCGGGCCAAAGATTTCATACGTAAAACCCCAAAATATGTTGAATGAAGTTCTTCCAATACTTTTAGCAAACAATTACTCTTAGCAAACAATTTTGTTGTAAGGTGAATTTCGATTGTTCGATATTGAATCGATGTTTAGGATCTACTCTTCTTACTTGCCGAATTCCTTCTTTTAGAATATGTACGCTTTTATCTGATAATGTGTTTTCAGCTAATTCCTTAACTGTGATTGGAAGCGTTTCGGTCATGTTGCTTCTAAAACATCACTTTCTTTTAGTTTATCTGCAGTATTTTCTATAGGAAATCTTGAGAAAGCATCTGCATTACCTTGCTCTTTGGTATTGCGATACATAAACTCGTGTTGAAAATATTGCAAAAATACCGCATAATGCTGCGTTCGCATTGCGACCATAGCCGTAATACTTTCTTCGGGCTAAAAATTTAAGTAATCGGTTTATTGTCGGTAATTAAAGTGACAGGACGTCGGTAGAGTATTAATAAAATGTCTTAATTCCAAAGGTGCTCGGAACCGTCTGGATATCTATAGCTTAGTACCGCCCCTACTCCTATTGGAGACACATCAGTATAGCAAGCAACAAAAGCAATGTTTCGTCATAGTGAATCAAAAATTTGGCGGTTTACATTTCTGCTTTCACTGCTTTAAATGCTGTTTCGCATTCAATATTCCAATTGAAGTGTACGCCATTCTTTAATAAATTGTTAAGCGGATAAATAATCGAACTTAACTCTTTGAACAATTTTCCGTAATAATTAACCATGACAAAAAATGATCTAACTTGACCCTTATTCGGTCTTGGCGTATTCACTATTGCATCTTTTTTTTCACTTGCTTTGTGAATTCCGTTTCGATCAATAATGTATCCAAAGAATTCGATTGTATCCGCAAAAAATTACTCTTATTTTTATTCACTGGCAGTAGAGTCTTTCCAGAATTTCTGCTAATCTAGAAAGATTAATTTCATCGTTTGGCCTACAGGGCCAAACACATCGTCCAAGAAGACGGTGACTCCTTCAATTCCCTGTAAAAATTATTCTATCTGTCGTTGCCGTAGGCTTTAAAGTCTTATATATATATTCAATGTCAGTAATTCGCGGTCTTCCTCACGTACCTCTACTTGTAAGTAATCTTGTTTAAGGTCGATCTTACTAAATTTCCTTTGCCGCAAACAATTCGTGGACAGTAGGCAATGGATGTTCGTCAATGTATTAATTTGGATGTAATATCATTTTATAATCCCGACATATTTTGTTGTTTGCTTTTCAAACTGGTGCTATTGGTGTAGCCCATCGACTAGTATTAACCTTCTTTAAAATACCTTGTTCCTCTAATAAATCTAGTTCGTCTTCTATTTTTTTATTACAAATGGTACTTGTCTAGGTTTAATGTAGACTGACTTACAATTCGGTTGTAAGATTAATTCCGCTAGTAAATATATTATTTTCCCCATTGATGGTTCAAACATCATCGATCTGCTGTAGTGAGTAAAACTAAATCTTGCATTGAGTTTAACAATTTATTAAAATCGAAATCAAATGCTTTCAACCATTCTCGTCCCGCTAGTGGATGTTTGTCCGAATCTCTTACAAACAGTTTTAATATTTTATAGTTTGATAACGATTTATAGTACGTTACACTCGCATTAAAACCTTAACACAGGTATGCTCTGGTGGCAGTAACTACTCAATTCTGTAATAGACTCTTGTATTTCTGATGTTTCAAAGTACTTATCCTTATAGGCTAGATTAGTTAAGGAAACCGGAGCAGTACCTGTATATACGATTTCAAATGTATGAGAAAAATTATTTATTTCAACTTTTAACCACTATTTTCCTTTTCCATGATGTTCGAAATTAAAAAGTTCCTCGTACTACGTGTCACCCTTTTCATTATGGATCACATGCCCTATACTACTATTCGTTGCTATATAATTTGCATGTGACTTAAAAGTTTGCTTATTGCTCCTAATTTTGAATTGGAGACAGACTGAGACAATATGACCTTTCTTTTTACAAAATGAACAAATCGTATTAAAGTAAAAACATTTGTTTGCCAAATGTTTACCACTATACCACACGGAAAACATTTTGTCTCATTATTTTCCGCAATAACTTGATTTGAATTAAGTTTATTCTGATATACTTTATTTTTATTTTGTAGTAACCCTACGGTTTATTCCTATTTGCAATTTATTTCCACACCTCCTCTGTGGGATAGTTCCATAGCAGTAACAGTTTTCATGGCTTTTTCTACATTAAATGCTTGTTTTTAGCAGACGATTCTGTATCTGAGAATTTTTTACTCCAAAAACAAATTGGTTACGTAGCGCTAGATCTAAATATTCTCCGAAATTGCAATGTACTGCCACTCTCCGCAAACTCGACCGATGTGAAGTTTATACTAAATTTATCCTAAAAGTCAAAATAATTTGTTTTTGCGTGTGTTTGTGGATTGTAATCCTTTAGGTGCTTCATTAACATTTTAGAAATTATTATGAATATAAACTGTAATAGAACGAAATATAGTATATAATTACTTTGCCTACAAATAAAATTTAATCTTATTTTAAATATAGTTTCCAAATTGGAAAAAATGCCGAAGCAAAATGCAGAAAATATTTGTATCAAATAACGAGTTAGTGATATTAAATAAATGACAGTACCGCATTGGTTTTCTTAACCCTTTAACTGTTTAATTTTGTTTCGAAAAACTTTTTCTCCATACTTAATTATTTTTGTGAAGATGAGTATACTCGACGAAAACCGACATTTCAAAAATGATTTATATTTTTACACGTGCATAGACATTTATCGATGGCGACTTATTTTGGAGCAAGAAGCAGTGCTTCAGGAAAAAAAGATACAGTTTATTCGTTAAATAATAATACGAATGTAATTTTTTTTATCTTTATGATGAGTATACTCGACATAAACAGTTAAAAGGTTCATTATTAAAAATTTAACATAAGCAAAACATTGCCTGGAGTGTATACTACCCATAATTCTTTAAGCTGGGCAGCTTGTTATACATAATACTAAACGGGGTTGCAGGTTCTTGGCATCGGTATCCTTGATAAGGAAACCATATTTAGGCCAAACCTATCTACTCAGGAAATTTCATAAAGTTCTAATGAATTCCACCTACCCTAATGGTGACTAGAGTGTAAAGCACTCCATAATTCTTTAAGCCGTTCGGTTAGCTCGTAATACTAAACAGGTTTACAGTATTTTGGCATTGGTTTCGTTGATAATGAAACCATATTTAGGCCAGATCTATCTACTCAGCTAGTTTCATAAAGTTCTAATGAATTCTACCTACCTTAATGGTGTCTGGAGTGTATCCACCCCATAATTCTTAAAGCCGTCCGGTTGGCACGTTCTAATGAATTATATCTACCCTAATGGTGTCTGGAGTGTATACCACCCCACCACCCCATAATTATTTAAGCCGTTCGGTTAACACGTAATACTACGGCTAGAACGGCTAAATTCACTATAAGACTGATTTTTGCTTGATAGTTTAAATAACAATTGGACCGTCTCGAAACATTTTAGGAGATTGTTTCAAAATTCTAAAGTGAATCATTCGCTAAATGCGAACTACCATCCTAGTTTCTTGCGATGTTAATATTGCTCATACAGCCTATGATATTCGTACAGCGGTGCCTGAGTGAGTCCTTAAAATATACGGCATATTGTTTAAATTTCGGAAGTGACATGATTACTTCAGGCGCGCGGGAGGAGATCGAATCAAAAGAGTTGCGTATAGACAGAGAAGGCCATATTCAAAACTACCCAATTTACGTAGAGCAATTGCGGAAAATTTGACGGAGGTGAATTCCGAGACAGTTTTCGGTATGAGATATAGTGTTAAAGAAATCGTTTAATCAATCAAACGATATAAATAGACCGCCAAGTTAGACTCGGTGTATGATAATTGTAGGGTAGTCAATAAAATTGGATCCAACGCTTAAGAGTTAGTGGGCATTGATGGTAGGCGAGTTGATCGATTTCATGCAAATGACTTAAGAGACTATCCTAACTAGAGCAGCATCGTACGATTATGGGTCTATGGTATTAAAGTCGTCACGTAAGTAATAAAAATTGTTTAGTTATATTGAACTCGAGAATGAATTATAAATGTACGGTCATGTGTGAGATCGGATAATAAAGTGATGAACTCAATAATACATTATTTGTAACCATTTGAATGTCTCTACTATATTTTATCTTCTCTCGGAGAGTGGCGTTTTATCTACTTTTACAGTATTATAGATAGTCAATTACAATCAGCGTTTTCATGCATACGAGTAAGTTTGTTTGAACATTTTCGAAAGTTTTGGTTTTATGCCAGAACATAATACCAACACACACTAATTTGATATAAAATTGGTTTGTGTTTTGGAATAGTATCTATTTGCATTATTAATGTTTAATCTCTTCACATTGCACGGCATTATGCTAGTCCAAACATATTACGTATTGTCTTATTACGGTAGAGCAACACATTATAAAAACTACGTATGTAGTGAATAATAAAATACTAGGTATCACAGAAAGAGATGCACAAAAGAGCGGGACAATTGTATTTGTACAAATATGTATTTGTACATTGTGAAAATTGTTTTGTGTTGTTGGCTGTGTAATGATTATTGAATATACATACTTATTTGTTTTTTGTTTCGTGCCTTGAATTAGTAGTATAAAAAAATCGTGTTTCTTTAGTTAAAAATGGCACTGCCAATAAAAAGCACGTAGTTATTGTGCAGGGTAGAGTTTGTAATATATTTTGTTAATTTCTAATGAATAATTGTTTAAGAAGCAGAAATGACATCAGTTGAGCCAAGATCGCGATCTTTTGACATATGTCTTGAGCGTCCACGTGTTTAATGTGTTCTTTGATTTAATGCAAGTTATTCAACTATTTCTCTCCAACGCCTATAATTGAATTTGGCATTGAACAGTCATTTCGGTTAAGTGTTTATGGTAATAGAGACTGGTATATTAAAGGTGTATTACGTGTGATAAATCTGTGGGTTAGTCAAATGTGATTTGTGTTGAAATATGTTAATAAAAATTAAGGAAGGTGGTTTTATATGTTATACTACTACACAAAGAAATTTATTGTGTGAAACAAAAATAAGAGTGTTACTACAAAATGAATACATATGTAAAAGTGCATTACTTGATCTCGCAATATAATATTAATTCAGCCATAAAAAACGAGCCGTACCTATAAGAAAACAAAATCTACAAAAATGATGGATGCAATTGCTGTAAGTTATATAGTGCAATGAAAAATTCAATCAAACGCAAAAACGCAGCACTTTTGATGGTCTTACATTCTCAAAATTATTTGGAAGGACAATATTTTTACATAATGAACTATAACATTCGTTTCGTTTTGTACTAGAGTAAAATTTTAATTGTCGGGAATGTGGGTATAAAATGTTATATTCCAGAAATGGTATCTGCCTACACATTGCTGCAGTTTTATCAATTATTGTTATTTGCAACAGGTTCTACTTTATGCATTTTCAGCTCCTACAACATGTTGCTTTTATTAATCATAATACCTTAATTTACGCTAACTGCATTATGGACTCTGACTGAAACTGATGAAAAGCATATCTGAAAACCATAATAATATTTTAATTAACGATTGTTAGTATTTTATTTAGTAATGAAAGACAAATTGTCAAAATGCGATATAAACATAACTAAAAATTCTAGTAGCTAAAAGTGTCAAGCAAATGTTATGATAACACGAATGATTTATTATTTATTCGTGTTGCCATATATTTTATGATGTAACAAATGGGTTCAGATCCCAGCATATTGCCTTTATGCAACATGTTGCCAACATTTGGCGGATTTCAAAGATAATGATAAAAGAATTTGAGAAATGACTTGGTTATTTTTTCAATTATTCGGGTTTCATTCTCATAATTTATGATCAATCAAATGCCAGTCTGCTGAGAAATGTTATAAAAACTAACGGTTATCGTGATTATGGCTCCGCAGTTTTAGTTGTATAATTGAAACTAATAAAAATTGTCAATTTAAACCATGCTAAAGTTTTATACGAGAACTATAAATATAAATATAAACTGTCATGTTATTGATGACGCCCGAAACTATAATCTAATTTAATTTTAATTTAAATGTCGCGCGGAAAACCATTCGTCGAAATATTTTTTTTCCTATGTTGGTATGACTGTTAGTGACATCTGTGACAAATGTATCATCAAAATAATCATTAGTGTTTAGTATACGCTTGTCTTTCTGAAGTACAAAAAGTACATTCGGCGATTTTTACAATGAGTGAAATTATTCAACAAAGAAGTTTCATTAAATTTTGTGTGCGGAATCAATTTTGTGGTGCCGAAACGTTCAGAATATTGCAAAAGGCCTTCGGTGATAATTGTATGTCGCGAGCAAGTGTTTTTGATTTGTACAAATTGTTCAAAGAGGGTGGAGAACGTGTTGACGACGAACCACGTCTAGGACGGCCATCAACATCAACTGATGATCAACATGTTAATAAAATCAAGGAATTGGTGCTCGAGAATCGACGATTAACAGTCAGAGACCTTACTGGCATCGTTGAAATATCGGAAGGATCAGCGAAAATCATTTTGAAAGATCATTTGGGCCTAAGAAAAGTGAAAGCACGATTGGTTCCAAAATCACTCAATTTTTTGGAAAACAGCGTCGCGTTGACGTCTGTGAAACAATGCTTTCCGACTACCAGGATGTAATGAATCGTATTATAACTGGCGATGAGCCTTGGATCTTTGCTTACGACCCGGAAACAGACGATCAATTGGCCAAATATCGTGCCATAGGTGAGCCGAAGCCGAAAACACCACGTCAAAGCAAGTCAAAAATCAAGGTGATGTTGACAGTTTTCTTCGATTATCGAGGTGTGGTGCACTCCGAATTCCTTCCGACCGGCCAAACTGTCAACAAGGAATACTATTTGAGTGTTATGCGTCGTTTTCGCGAAGCTATTCGTAAAAAGTGATCCGGAATTATGGGTCGGCAACTCTTGGTTTTTGCACAATGATAATGCATCTTCTCATACTGCATTGGTTTTAAGTGATTTTCTCGCCAAAAAATCCACCCATATCGTTCCGTAACCAGCGTATTTGCCTGATTTAGCTCCGTGTGACTTCTGGTTGTTCAGCAAACTCAAACGACCGCTCCGGGGAAACCGTTTTCAGTCAATTGAAGAGATTAAACGTGAATTGCTACGCGCATTGGAGGTTATTTCGGAAATTGACTTTAACAACTGTTTCGAGGATTGGAAAAAATGTTGGCACAAGTGTATTGAGGCCGTGGGGGATTACTTTGAGAGGGACGAAATAGATTTGGAGAAATAAATAAAGAATTTTAAAATTATGAACAAAGTCTTACTATTTTTTGCCCACAGTATTATACACCCCAATTACCATAGTCGCATCAATTCATGTGAAGTGACAATAGTCGTGTCACTTCACTTGCAATTTGCCATTCTCACAGTCGGTACGACTGGAACTGATACTAATAAATTGCAGTTTTTGACTTTAAAAAAAAATAAATTAACACCAAAATGTATACAAGTTTTTATTTACGATAAAATTCAACCACAAATTTCAAGTTTACACAAAAAATTTCACTTCGTAAAAACCAATTGAACACAACACTTTTAACAAATACAAGCAAAATCAATAATATTTTTTATTTGGTAATTATTTAAATATATAAAATTATAAAATTTACAAAAAATATAATTATATAATACAAAATATACTAACGTTTGGTGAGCCTCTAATTTTTCCCCTTTCATAGTAACATAAGAAAATGATATAACAATCAGCAGTCGCATAAAACGACAATAGACGTAAGTTGCGACTAAGAGAATAGGAAAAGGTAAGCGACGTGACTATAGTTACATAATATGACGTGACGCGACTATGGTAATTGGGGTGATAATGAATACTGAATCTTGACTGAATACTGCATCTTGACTTGAATCTTAAATTGAGGTTTATACTAAATTTTAATTTTTCCGAAAACTCGATAGCAATATGAAAAAAACATCGAAAATAAAATACATCAATATATCATTGAACAAACATAAGTAAATAATGATGTATAACGTGCTGTTACTCCATAGGGACTAAAGTAGATGAGTTACTAAATATCTAATATTAAAATCGAATAAAATATCTCATACAAAATTGTTTTTTAAAAACGTATTTTGAGTGAAACTCTATAGCAATAAAAAGCTTATCTACGGTATATTCTATGTAGGAAAATCGCATTTACTACAAACTTCTTGATAAACACCAAATATTTAAAAAAAATAAAGTAGTAGAAAAAATATCGTGAGTAAACGTCACGTTACCTTCGGGATCGGCAGTAACTTTCTTCACTCAAACAATAATCTCCTATTTTACTCCCTTGATACATAATTTACATTTCACTTAAATATGGGAGGTAAAATATTGTCATTCTCAGAAATATTTTATTTATATCTAAACGTGACGTGACGTTTCAGAGATTTGACACAACATTTTACATTACTTCGGTCAAGAACAAGTGCTAATAAACTTCTAAAAGCCTCCAGTTGATACACAAATGATAGTGTATTTTGGAACACAAAGGAAATATTGGTGTCGATTCCTTCTACGTATCTCCTATTTTTATTCTTCTTATATTGATGAAGATGAGGTTCAATACAAATTTTGGGACAGAATATAGCTTCTCGCATTATAGAATAAAAGATAAATACAAAATTTGCACAAAATCAATGCCATTATTACTTTATTTTACGTTGTAAAAGTAAGTATACTCGTACCATAGCCATCACGAAAAATTTTGACCTCGAGATTGTTTACAGATTTGCCATTTGCAATATCACCGAAGTCAAAAGAGTAGTTTTGACAAAAATCTATGTGGGTGTGCGTATGTGTGTATGTGGTGCTGTGCCTACTAAACGTCTGTTGGTTCTCGACATAGCCCCGACGAATTGACTGACCGGGATGAAATTTCCTACTTAAGCTGTCTGTCATCATACATTGAGATATCTCCATGATTCCATCCGAAATCGGACCACCGGAAGTGGCAGCCGTCCATAGGAGCCTTTTCGTTTTTTGCAATTATTTTGAAAAGTATATCATTTAAGAAAAACAACCGAGAACTAAAAGATTCTAAACTAAGTTTGCGACAATGCTTATCCAGATCATTTTTCCAAAATTTAAGTGAAAATTATGTTTTATAACATACAACTGTTTTTCAACAAGAATTCGGCCCTGTACTGCCAGACGGATTGATTGATTGTGATGAAACTATATGCTTAAGCTTTCCCCAAATTGGAAGTGAAAGCTTCCATAGGAGCTTTTTGGTTTTTTTCAAATATTTTAAAACAATATCGATTTTCAAAAAAAAAATACAGCTCTGGTATAGCCCAGGTGGACTGATTGATCCGGATGACTAAGTGACTCATAACTAAGCTTTTCCACAATTGGGAAATTTCAGTGATTTTTGGTCAATATTTATCCACCAGAAGTGGTAGCTTCGTTCGCAGAATTTTCGTTTTTTACAAATGTTTTGTAAAATATATAGCATTTACGAAAAAACAGTTAAAAACAAAAATATTGTAAATTAAGTTTCAAACAAAATTAGTTTAGATCGTTTTAGATAAAAAAAACACGTTAATTCACCAACATTCGGCATCTGTACAAAACAGGCGGATTAATTATGTGAAATACAACTTCATACTGAAATTGTTTCCATTAATTGGGAGATTCTTGCGAAATTTGGTGGAAATCTCTGTGCCAGAAGTGGCAGTTTCAACGGATTTTTGCAATGATGCAAAGAATTAGAAGATTTAAATAAATTTAAAAATTAATTTTCAACTAACAACGGTTGACCTGGTGGGTTTTCTGAAAATTTAGTTTTCTGAAAATAGCGATAATCTTATTGGATTACACAAGACAGTTTTACCAAAAGTTAGGTAAGTTAAACTTTTCACTATAGGGATCAAGTGTGGTACCTAAGACATGCATTTCTCAGAAACCGAGAATTATTTTTATTCCTATCGGGAAAAATTAAATATTTAAAAAAGGACAAGATTTTATTTTTTAGAAAACCGCACGATTTCCATCCAAAAACAAAATACATATTACAGATCGAAATTCTTCTTTTCTATTGTATCCAAAAACCCCAAAGTGTAATAATACAAATTGCTGCTAAATCAAAACAAACCAATGAATCTGAAATATTGATTTGCGTCGTTTGAAAAATGCTGCTACACAATGATTAGAGCAATTTCTCTCAGCAACACCGTCTATCCTTAAACACGGATACTTACTAATTCATGCTCGTACTTAGTGCAACCCGCTCTGATATGCGAACGGATATATTTGATTCGATTTGCCGTAGCCCGTTATATACTTTTAGAACAAATATTTTCTGTATTACTTTAATCATTAAAAATGTTTATACAGTACAGCACTTTAAAAGAAAATCTGCGGTACGAGAGGTCTTGAGGTCGAATCGTAGGATTAAACAATACCTGGCAACAATAATTTTGCTAAGACCTGGCTAGGATTCAATGGAGAATAATCCATATAATAAATCATTAATCCGAATATGAAACTGATTAAGTAATCTCAGAACTGAGACGACCAAACCTCTCCAAGGAGTGCAGCGCGAGCAAAATAAAAATAAATACAATTATGTTTGCGTTTATTCGCCATACAATTCTAAACCGCTCATTTACGCATTAAATCGTTGCACTTAACCACTGCACCACAAAAAACAGTTCACTGACGCAAACCTAAAATTACTTACAGTAAAGAGACAATTCTAAATAATATTTAAATAAGAGGAAAATTCGATAAGGCTCTCGAAGAGATATAACAAGAATATTTTTAATCCTGGAATTCGAAGAGTTATAGCAAAAATCACGGATATTCTAGAAATCAAAAATACAATCACACCACTAAAGGAACAGCATTATAAAAAGGCTGCTGATAATTATTTTTCAAACTCCACAATTGTTGGTCGCATACATTAAATAATTGTATAATTTGTGAAGATGATTACATTTAGTACCTCCACTTTCAAACCAGGGCATTGCTTTCCGAACTTTAGACATTGTACTTTCTAGTCTTGTAAATGGTTTTCGAATTGAGATCTTTTGTTCATTGCTTCATTTAACTTTCAGTAATTGTTTTATTGTTTGATAAAATATTGTGGCCATTGTGAAGAACGTAAACTAAACTACTTAATGATGTTCTAGCATCTTAAGTAATACAATACTTTTTTAATACAATATGTATTAAGCATTTTAATCTTTAATAGAACTGTTATAAATGAAAGTGCTTAAACTGCTATAAATAATCCATTCATTTGTAAAGTTGTTGTTACATTTTGTTACTTTATCAATTCTTTCATTTCTGTCTACTATTTAACTTGTAACGAGTGATCAAGTATCAAGATCAGTATTATATCTGTGGCAATTCAGAAAAACCTAAGATAAGTGGTTTTTCTGAATTGCCACAGATATATTTTATGAACATTAAAGCGGCCATTTTGTAATGGTTGGCAAATCACCATGGAATGATACACAGTTACACGCAGCGTTTAGAAATTGTTAAAATTTATTACAAAATTAATGAATCTATTCATTTCTGGTTAAATAACTTCCTAAGTAATCACGATTGTCGCTTTGGAGTGAGAAAACCGTTTAAATCTAAAAAAAATTACAGTTTGGTGTGGTTTATGGTCAAGAGGGGAAATTGGACCATATTTTTTTGAAAACGAAAATTGCATTGAAGTTACCGTTAATTGAGAACGCTACAGACACATGATTACTGATTTTTTGTGGCATGAACTAGATGATCTCGATTTCAACGATATGTGATTTCAACAAGATGGTGCAACATGCCATACATCTCATGACACATTCAATTTATTGAGAGCAAATTTAATGACCGTGTAATCTCCAAACATTCGGATGAGAACTCGCCACCAATATCATGCGATATCACTCCATTGGACCGTTTTCTTTGGGGTTATGTTAAATCATTTATTTACTCCAAGAAGCCACAAACACTCAATGTCCTTATAATCAACATCATTCGTGTTATTGGTGAAATAAGTGCAGATTTATGTGAGAAAGTGACCAAAAATTGGTGTTCCAGAACCGAATTGTTAAAAAAATCCCAAGGCGGTGATTTAGATAAAATTATTTTTAAATAAAAATCTCGAACCAGTGTCCAAAATAAATGAAAATTATATTGATAACTTGTACCGTTTTATCTTTATTTCAAATTAAAAATATATACGAGGGCGGATTGAAAATGAAACTACCTAGCGCTAGGTGGCAGCACAAACACAAAATTTTTTTGTTTTTTAGAAATTGCGATCTGTCAAACGTTAGCTGTTAAAATTTCACCCAAATTCATCGATTAGTTTATTTGTTGTAGTTGTTTGAAGTAAGCAACTTTTGTGTTTCTTGAAAAATGGAAAAAACGAATTTCGATCAGTGATTAAACACTATTATTTGAAAGGGAAAACGGCGAAAGAGACAAAAGAAAAGCTCGATAAACATTACGGTGAGTCTGCTTCGTCAGATTACATGGTAAAATATTGGATTGCTGAATTTAAACGCGGCCGAAGAAGCACTGCAACAATACCATCAACAGGAAGGCCAAAAGAGGTGGTTACTGAAGAAAATATCAAGAAAATCCTCGATATCGTTATGAATGATCGCCGAGTCAAATTGCGTGAGATTGTTGAAATGGTAAACATATTATATGAACGTGTGTTCAACATTTTGCATGAACATTTGCATATGAAAAAGCTATCGGCAAGATGGGTGCCGCGTTTGCTCAGTGTCGAACAAAAACTAAACAAATGCTAAAATTCGAACAAATGCTAAAATTACGTGAAATACACTTCGAATTGGTTGATCATCCACCTTATAGTCCAGATTTAGCTCCTAATGACTTTTTCCTGTTTCCAAACTTGAAAAAATGGCTCGCAGGACAAAGATTCATCTCAGACGAAGAAGTGATTATCGAAACTAACGCGTATTTTGAGGGGTTCCCGAAATCGTATTATTCAGATGGTATAAAAAAGTTGGAATATCGTCTTACTAAGTGTGTCGAACTAAATAGAGACTATGTTGAGAAATAAATGGTTTTTGGCAAAAAAAAATTTTGTTTTCCTACTTAGGTAGCTTCATTTTCAATCCGCCCTCGTAGCTCTTATTTGATCACTCTTTATTTTGAAACGAATTTTTTAAGCTGGATGTATATATATTTAATTTTCACCAGGATTGTATATAATTAGTTAATTAGTTTTTATATTTTACATTTAGTTGCTCAGTTCATTAGCGACGGATTTGGATTTAATGTTAAATGATCTGCGGTCTACTCCATCATCTCAGTTTTTACAAACACAAAGTCAACATTTTACTGGTAGCAGCAGTCAAAATGATCAACTATCCACAATTAGAGCAACAACATCGATGACACAAAAGATTGGGTGAGTAGTTTTATTTATAAGACGATATCATTTTGTCGGTTCGTAATTTCTTAAATAATTTTTTTTGTATACAATATATCCAAGTTGAAAAATAGAACACGTTTTCGAGTATGTACCTACTGCATTACAATTTACAATTAAAATAATTCATATAACAAGGTTAATAAGTTATTGTTGCTTAAAAGCTCAGTTTGACTTCGATGGCGAACACGAAGTATACAACATATATACATGATATCTTGTCTGTATGGTCTGTATGGACGCTCCAGCTGCTCAACCGATCTTAATTCTCAACCGAAATTTGTACCATGAAGGGGTTGGACCCCGAGGTCTAGGAGCCCCGGTACAATATTTTATAAAATTAAAAGTTTTTTGAACCTTTTTCATGGGTATGTGTTTAGAAAAATTATATGAAGTATTTCATATGAGTTATATGAAATTAGTGACATACTCGAACCCGAGCGACCCGCCCCTGGATCAAAGGGACCTTCTTTGTTTCCACCAATCATTCAATCGGATTCAAACTTTGCATAGGGATTTTACACCAAAACCAGCATGTTTTCGTAATATGTTTGAAAGGGTCGGGCTCAAGGGTCTAGGTGGACAATTTTTTTTTCCAAAATGTGAATTTTTTAAAACTCATTTTTGTTAAATTAGTCACCGAAATTCCTTGACGCCTGTCTCCATTTGCTCGAATTTTCAACGTCAGCATGACTTTGGCGATCCCACGCAAAAATTACATTGCCAATTAACCAGAGCTAAATTGTATTTTATAATAATTTGATTGTCCATTTCTTCAATTCTATCTAAAATATATGGAGACCATAAAAACGACAAAGTATAGTATATGCTTAACATAAATACTTTTATGTTCAACAAGAAGAGGATTAAACGGGTTATCTCTTACGAAAAATACTGAGAAATTAATAACGGAGGAATTAGTTTTCTTAATGTACTCGGGGGCACTGAAAAAAGATGTGTTCTTAATTTGATACTCACCTAAATTAGGTTAGATCAGAACGAAATCGGACGCGCTGTTGCGTTGTCTGGTGAATTGCATCAACTTTACTCGATAGAAGTTGCACAGTACATTCAACTCTCAAACTACCATTGAATTGATAATTGATTGATAATTTTTCTTGCAACATACCTCGAATTCATGAAAGGCCCCTATATTAAAAACACGCAAAATTAATATTTGAAATAACATGGCACATAAAAAATCCCTTGAAGCACTGGCCAATGGATCAATGGGAGGAGCTCTAATACTGCTACAGCAGATGATTTTTGTCTAACTTTGCCAGTCATTCCACGATCAACATCCGCTGGCGAACTCAATGTCTGCTTGCAGCTGCTACTTCACCAAATATTTACCAATCATCTTTTAGATATAGGTAACGGGAAATTCCCAGTTGATCCCTAATCATGTGTCGTTCTCGTCTAATTTTTCTCAATAAAGCCGCCAATTCAGTAAGTTGAAATGAAATTTTTTCCAACTATTTCAAAGAACTTCAAAAATCATGATTGGCTTTGCGAATTGCAATCTTAGTTCCCAAGAATGACGGCATCAATAAAACAAAAAATGAAATTCAATCGCAACTCCCCGATCCACCAATGAAATACAGCTCTATTGTTGTAGTTATTGATGGGGATTCAGCTGTCAATTATTCAATAGAGTTTCTTAGTTCTTTGGAACCATCCAGAAATTTGATTGCACCGAAATTGTGCAACGGAACACGGCTCTGTGTGAAGAAACTAATGCCGAATGTGATTGTAGCAACGATTATTACTGGTAAAAGTAAAAGGAAAATGTGCTTATTCCGTGCATTATAATGATTCTCATCAATTTGCATTTCGAAATCAAACAACTACAATTTTCACTGCGACTCTTTCGTAATAATAATCAATAAAGCTCAGCCGAAATCACCAAAAATTGCTAGAAAGACCATATTTTTCACTTGATCAACTATATTTTGCTTGCTCCAGAATGTGAATACCAAACTATTTGTTCATTTTCTCACCAAACGGAAAAATCAAAAACATTTTTTGCCTAAATGCTTTACAATAAAAATCGAGACTAACTCAACTATTTTGTTTAGTATTCAGTTTGATCACTAAACAAATTTTTTACAAATACATTATACATACATACGGTGACCGTAAATATTAAAAATATGAAAATTAGTTTTAAAATAAATTAACGAATCTAAGGAAATATTGTAAAACAAAATTAATAAGGAAGGTTTGTAAGAAGAGAGTAGCTAAAAGTAATTAACCTGCCCCAAAAATAGAAAGTCAAATAATATCATTACAGAATGTTCTATAATATTCATATGCTTGTCTGTAAGTAAGCATTTACATTCAAGGCAAATATCTTCCAAAAAATATCAACATTTGGTGATTTCTCTGCAATAATGGGAAGTAAGCTTCCGTTACTGAATTCCGCGTCTGGCGAATTCCTCTCATATATGTTTGGCACTACAGCGAAGTCGAAATTTCTTGTAAATTAACCAAAGTTCAAAATAATTCTAATTTTTCCCATGCAGCAGGGAAGAGGTAATTCAGCTAGTAGTTATATTAATACATAAGATATCACTTAATTTTTGTATGACCCAAATAAATTTATTCAGTCTTAATATTCAAATAAAGATGGAATATAGTGGCTTAAAATATATAAATTAATAGCAAAAATTATACATTTGAAGTATTAAAAATTCGGATGTTTTTAAACGTAAACTTAATTCAACTTCTATGAATGATTAGTCTATTCTCTTGGGAAAATTAATCGACAAACGTCACTATGTTTTTAATAAAACAATGGCAATCGATTGTTGTTGTATATGTCTATGATGATTTCCAATATTTCAATAGTTTCAATAGTTGTTTGTATGTAGATGTCTATTTCAGACGTAATTCATGGTAATAAATTGTTGTTTGTTTTGTATCGAGTAATTTTAATGGTTGCATTGAAATTGATTGATTAATTTGATCTCTTCATAACCTTGCAAACAATTCATTTTCTTAAATGCAATCGATTTGTGATTATGTACAATATTAAACTATCGAAACTTTAAAGCTCGCACAAACAATTTATTTATTTATAAATAAATCTATTCGGTGAGTTACATGTATACATGTATACAATCATATATGATTTCAGGATTAAATTAAAATTAAATTAAAACTAAAACCAAAAAATTTAAACAAAAAAAATTAAACAAACAATAAAAATCCAATTTTGATTTAACATTTAAAAATTGTAAAACTAATTCTTCAAGATTTTTTTTGAAGTTACCATTTGATAAATTAAAGTCAAATAGGTCATCGAAGATGTTGAATGATTAAGACAACCTTTATTAATGGGGTTGTTTTCTCCATCGTGTGTAGAATGGTGTTCTAGTGCTAAAAACCCATGGTTTCGAAATGCTATGCATAGATGGCGTATGAATTGATATGGTATCCAAAATGTAAGCTGAAACAATATGGCTAAGCAAAACCTAACCAATAAAACCCAAGAGAAGTCGTTTATTTTCAAGCGTGCATATTTTGTAATCCGTGCATTTTGTTGAATACGGAGGTAACCGAGCTACATTTCCTTGGAATGGTAAATTTTGGTCTTATAATCCCAGTCACTTTTCTTCCACAAAAAATCAGAAACTTCTTTTGAATGCTTTCAATTATTTTTATGTGCACAGCATATTATGGATTCCAGACCGTTAGAGTGTATTCCAGTTGGGTGAACATAAGGTTTGAATAACTTTAAATTCACCTGTCCATCGTTTCACGAATCCACCATGGCATTCGCAATCGCAATACAATTTTCAATATAACTATTGAAACTCATGGTGCTCCAAACTCCTAACTCAACTTCGCTGTTGACTTTGTATGAAGTAATTAACGGATTCCTTGTACGATGAAAATACATGATTTTGCATTTCTAATATTTAAGTATAGTGAGTTTCGATCACACCACTCACTTAATCTACCCAAGTCTTCTTGAAGTTTCTCCATATCTAGCATTCCCTTAACAGTACGATTTTCACGTCATCAGCAAATATTAGCACATTAGAGTTTTTGATTATTTCGGTTATTCGATCTATGAAAACAATAAAAATCCACTGCTCGATGTGTTATCCTTGGGGGACACCAGACGTAACTTTAATAACGTTTGATTTCTTATTTCCAATTATTATAAATTGTTGCCGGTTTATGTAATAGATTGAAAACCGAATAGCGAATAAACTTTGGAGTGCTTTATGATGGCATATATAATCAAATGCTTTACAGAAATCCGTGAACGCTACATCAACTAGATGGTGTTTTTATATCTCGTTAATTATTTTACTGGTGAATTCAACCAGATTAATCGATATGGATCGGCCAGGCATAAATCCATGCTGGTTTATTTGTATAAGACGTGCAATTCTGGATTTACAGTTGTTGCATATAACTAATTCAATCAATTTAGGAATTGATGATGAAGTTGATATTCCTCTGTAGCATGTGATGTCCTCTCGTTTACCCTATTTGAAAATGGGTGTAGATTTTGAATTTTTCCATTTCTTGGGAAAAATGCCGGTGCTTAAGGAGTGGTTGAATAGGTAACATAATGTAATTATTAAAATGACAGCGAAGTCTTTTAAAATAGAAGAGGATATGTTAAGCCCCCAACAGTATCCAAACCGTTTTAAAGCTGATCAATGTTGTCATCAAAAGTAACAGAAGGAGTTATTGATGTGTTGTTATTGTTCGGTTATAGTTCGGCTGTATCGCTTTTCGTAGAATCCGCTAGTAACGCTTAGCCTATAGACTGATTTAAAAAAAAACGACGCGAACATGTTAGCTATATCTTTGGAGCTTGAGCAACTGGTATTGTTGTAGATCATTTTAGCGAGGTATCCTTCAATTTCGCGTTTATTCCGAAAGTTTTCTGAAATTCCATTTTCCAGCTAGTCTATCATCAAACCACTGAGGATGAGCATTTTGTGGTTTACAGCATTAGGTATATAAAGTTTGAATCCTTGCAGATAAAAATTTGCAGATTATTTACGCGGATTTTTTTATCCAAAATTGAATAAATGAAAGAGAAATTTGAAATGGTAAATTAATTTTTTTTTCATTAATTTTATAAGCTGCAATCTCACGAATTTTTATCTGCAACCCGAGCAACGAACTTAAGAGAAGTAAAATTTTGAAACAAAATTTGATATTTAAACGGAGCACTATTTTGTCATCACAACCTACCCGATAAGGTCTTCACCAAAAGGAGTAAGATCTGTCTCCCTCGACAGCCGAGTAAGTAAAGCGCTTACTCTGTTATTGGATTTCCCGGTTTCGACTTCCATCCAAAGCGCCTTTCAATAGGGACGCTTGAAATTTTTTAGATTATAGCTGCCATGTTATTAAATCATCATTTGTCAAATTTTTTGTGAATTATTCAGTAGTGGATGGCAAATCACCATGGAACGTTATAAACGTTAAGGAGCCACACAGCGCATGTCACATGGACGTTAGAAAAATTGGACCTCCCGAATACGTGCCACCAAGTATAGCAACAGCGAACATTTGAACGATTTTATATTCCATACTTAATGCCGTAAATGATGTGATTTTTATGTATCCTATAAAATAAAACAAAAATTGAGTAGATATCTCACACAAAACTTGTTCTATTTACATTTAAATTCGAATGTCCTAACTGAAAGACCCTTTATATTTATCAATTCTCACACTAATAAGCCTGGCTTCTGTTACTTAACATCAAAATTTTCGCTCGTAAAGCTTGTGATCTATTGAATTGACCGTCCCCGTAATCCAAGGTCCCATATTCTGAATGAAATAGCCTTGACACGGCACTGCTGGTCCGGTACTCATTTCACTGGCATGTCGTTGCACCATCGATTTTATATACCCCGTCCAGTAGAATGGTCAGCGAATTTTTGGGAGAGTTTTTCAATTCCTACCATTTCCATGTAATTCTTTAAATATCTGCAATGTAATGCTTCGGCATAACCTCTAATGATTGTTCCACCTTCACGTAGGAGGGCCCCCGTATGTGTTTCATACCACTGTTCTCTATATGTGAATGCTGTATCCCCTGATTGTAGCACGCCTTAAAATATGGTACGACCTTGACACACAAACCAACACTTTTCTTTCTTGCAACAAAAGCTAGTTTATAAATAACCATAAGAGAGTATATTTTCTAGTGTGGGGTTCAATAACTTCAACTTTTACCTTTAATTGTTTATAATTTTTGAGTTGTGAAAGGCTAACCGAGAAGCGTGCATTGTAAATATTTAGGCCCGTGTACTCCATCATCTGACTTGAGCAAATAATGTATTTAGCCTCTGCATTGGCCTCTGCCTCTGTATGCTGTACGCAACAATTTTATTATTCTTTTAAATTTTAATTTTATTAAAAAAGGAATATTTTAATAAGTTGTTATCACACCAAAATCCAATTTTTGAATAGACAGAAGATATTGTTAATTTTCTTCTCCTTGCCAAAAAGATAACTGTAAAACAATCCAAAACTGACCGGTGTGAAGTACTTAACGTTAATGAAAAGTGTAGCTACACATTTTAACGAAAAGTGTAGACTCAAAGAGTGTAGATACACAAATTATCAAAAAGTGTAGCCGCAAAGAAAAAAGTTTGGAATTCGAAATGCGTGGTTTAATTAAAACTATTAAAAATAAACAAAAAATATTGAGAATCACAATATGTACTACAATAATAAATTTTAGTAATACCTTTTTTATAAAAAAAATTATTTTAAAGCCTTTCTAATTCAAAAAATCATCGGAACAATGAGTGCCGAGTGTGGAATTTAGTGTTCTCAACTTGGCGTGGTGTCTAAAATGTGTACAAAAAATTTGAAGACGATTTGCATGTTGTGATTGGCGATATGGCGCTACACGTGAAAGTGCCTTCGGGCCAAATTCAATTAATTCTTTCATAATTCAAAAAATCATCGGAAAAATGAGTGCCGAGTGTGGAATTTAGTGTTCTCAACTTGGCGTGGTGTCCTAAATGTGTACAAAAAATTTCAAGACAATTTGCATGTTGTGATTGGAGATATGGCGCTACACGTGGAAGCGTCTTTGGTCAAATTCAATTAATTCTTTCATAATTCAAAAAATCATCGGAACAATGAGTGCCGAGTGTGGAATTTAGTGTTCTCAACTTGGCGTGGTGTCCTAAATGTGTACAAAAAATTTCAAGACAATTTGCATGTTGTGATTAGAGATATGGCGCTACACGTGGAAGCGTCTTTGGTCAAATTCAATTAATTCTTTCATAACTCAAAAATTCATAAAAAATCTGTAAATTACTTACAAGTGTACTATTCTGTATATACAAGTTGTCATGTACTTTATTTGTGTGTATAAGATTGTTGTATATTGTTTGTAATAATTATTTATTTAGAGAAAAAAATATGTCTACGAAGGATTGTCCGTGGAGGAATAATTGTGCGGTGTTTCTTGTAGTGACCGAAACAACCCGGTACATCACCCATCGCGCAGTGAATTACTCTTCATCTCGGGCTCATTGTTCACTGGCGGTTGTGGTTAGAGTTTAATGAGTTTGCTTGGTAAAATGATATATGATGGTGGTTAGAGCTTTTGAAAGATTTAGCAGTATGACGATGTATGATCGTCTTGGAAATTTTGTGCCTAGGTGACGAGGAATGATTGTCCATTATTTCAATTTCATTTATGAAAAAAATAATAATATACAATTTATTTGGTTTCTTTTGTCGATTGTGGCCCGTTTACTACTTTCTATTTACAAGGATACCGAACCACGCATGGAACTAACATAATATTGATGGTAATATCTCGGTTGTTGCTGCTGTCGATACTATTCCTCTTTGGAATAGGATGTTCTCTATTCTGGCCAATATTCCCTCCAGATTAGCTTTTGCCGATGTTTGTTTTGGGATTTGTGTGGTCACGCTAATAGATTATTTTAGTTTTAATCCTTCCTCAACTGGAAGTCGGTTGTGGTTCCGATTGTGGTTGGTGTACGAACATTTGTGCTTTGATAAGGTGGTGGTCTGTTTTAAACAGTTATGGATGGCCGACGGGTTGCATGGTTATTTGGATTGCCATTTATACTATATGTCCCTCAGTAGACCATCTTCCTTTCCGCTGGTGTTATCTGCCATTCTGCAAAAATGAGGTTAATTTTTGATTAATAATTTGTCGTTTTGAGACATATTAGTTTTCATTTGTTATGTGAAGTGGGTTATCTCATTGCATACTTTGTCTATTCGTACGAAAATGTAGTCACAAGTTAGCAGTGACCTTGGTACGAATATATCGTTTTAGTTTGTTTTGCACGGGCTCGTTGGAATTAGTTTGTTGATCGTGGATCGCAGTTGGTCTATCAATGTGTCTGTGGTAACTAGTATAAGTGGATGTTCCTCAAAGAATTCCCCAGGTAATCTAATCGTTCATCCATACACCAGTTCTGCCGGTGAACGTTTTAGGTCACCTTTTGTTACAAATGCAGTGACGCAGCTTAGTAATCAAATGTTTAAGAACGATATGCGTAACGATAAACAAAATTGTACAAATGAATACATAAAGACAACGGCAATTTAAAAATATTATCGTTTAAGTTTTTTGACCTTAAAATCTCATTATTATTACAAAAATCGTTATTGTTATTGGGAATTCTGGTTTACTCGTTATTGCATCTACGAGTATGTACAAAAATGTTTCCTTGCTTACCAATATACATATAATACAACGTTTGGATGACACGATAATTAGCTGTGATGTTATTGGTTAAATTAATTCGTCCTTTAGTTATTTGGTATGTGTGATAAATTAGGTGGATTCGTATGACAAAAGTTTATACTCGGCTTGAGAGGGGAATTATGTTAAGCCTTTAGCTTACCACAATTGGTGTGCGACATTACTATTTTCATTTGGAAGAAGAACAGAATTTTATCTAAAAGATTATTTACTGTGCAACGAAAGTAGAACACAAATATTTTATTCTATTTAGATAGATAACTCGGCTATCCCGCGAACATATACCAAACAGCTACCTTACCAAAGTTGAGTTTTTGTTCGATCGGTGGCCTCAATATTTATTTTTATGCAATCTCATTTGGAGTTTATTTGGAGCTAATTTATATGGGAGCTTATATGTGTTTGCCAGCTGTAGAGGAATTTATTTTGGAAGCTATTTTATTCGAATCAACTTAATTTGGGATTTACTTTTGAAACCTTTCATATTACGCGATATATAAAAAGGCACGAGTATACGGGGATATATATATATACGCACTTCTTTCCCTGTCATAAAAGTGATTGCTACAGAAAATTTAATCTGTGTTGTTCATGATATTTAGAATATATAGTGATAAATTATGTATTTGTGTAAGTCGTGCATTAACAAGAAAAATGAAAATCTATATTTGCTCTTGTGATAATCGAAAGAAAATTTACTTAAAAAAATAAAAATAATGAAAGATAAATTTTAGTTTAGGTTTTAGAAATTTGTTGCAAAAGTATATATGTTTATAAAAAAATTATAGTTTAAAAAACATTATTTCAAATTAGGATAAATAGTTTTTAGTTTATTTTAAATATTTAATTAGCTATTTTGGTGATTTAAAAAGAACAACAACAACATATAAGAATTGGAAGGTAAACTCTTAAATTTCAGCACACGGACAATTGTAGCCTGAAGAGTACTCTTGAGAGAAAAATTGTTTGGTGAGTGTTTAAACATATTACTATGATCGTGATATAATTCTTATATGTTCTTTCTTTATTAAATTAAATTATTTATTCTAAGTAAAATCATAAATGCTTAGATTCTACAATTAGTTTTTCCTTCAAATATTTAAATATGCTAATTTTTAATTCAATTTTGATTTAAATTATATAATTTTTAAATTGAGTTAACTCGTTTGGTTTATTGCTGATGTGGGTGAAAAGTGGTCGTTGTGTGAATAATTTCTGATAATGCTCGTATATTGGTTGTTCTGCCGCGTAACCTAGTGATAAAGAACCCCCAGCCGTTGAACCTTCCCATGAAAACATCCAATCACAAAGGTGGTACTTTAACTGTTGCTCGGATTCCCAAAATAAGATTGGGATTTCTGAGTTCCAGTTGACGATATTTGCATTAGCTTGGAGAGCTAGTTTAAGTTGGCGGTTAAAGCGCTCAGCCATACCGTTTGCTTATGGAGTGTGTTTTCTTTATTAGATGGTGGAAGTGGCCCAAAAATATCTAAATGGATGTGTTCATATCAGGCTAAACAAGATTTCGCTCACAGGGATACATCTTCATAAATATACCACCAATATCTTGAAGTGACGTGTTTTCGAGTCGCACGTACACTTAGATACGAAATCTAGAGTGACGAAGCTAGTTTGACGTACTGTATCTTGAATGTATGAGCCTGTGTTATTTTACAATATAAATTGATAAATCGGCTAATAGATTGTTTTTAATTTTCATTTATAAGAGCGTCGATTCAATAGTAATTCTTGTAATTCTTGATCGCATTTTTAAGCTTTTGCGATCGTTGTGATATCCTAACGGGTTGTTGCGGAGGCAAGCTCGTGGTCGATAGTCCTAGATAGTGTATCGACGGCCACATTATCTTTACCTTGAATATGTAGAATGTCTGTCGTAAATTGAGAGACAAAATCTAAGTGGCGTGCTTGCCTTGGTTGATGGTTATGTTCCTCTTTAGAAGAAATTGCTCTAGTAACCGGTTTTTGGTCGATGAATATGGTGAATTCCCGACCTTCGGCAAAGTATCGAAAAAATTTTATTGCTTGGAAGATTGCAGGCAATTCACGATCAAATGCGGTATATTTACTTTTGGCATCTAATAATTTCTTAGGCAAAATCCTAAGGATACGCTAAAAGAGCAATATTTTCGAAGCTGTTCTTGAGCTGAAGGAATGTATTTTAACATTCTTCAGACCATTCTTCAGTTTTGAAATTTTTGAGAATACTTGCCAAATGTGTATGAATCAAATAGTAGTACTTCTACAATAGACAATAGGCTTTGGTGTACTTTCCACAATACAATTTTAAAACTGCATTAGCAAGATATCAGTTAAGACTCTGTTCTAGATAAGTAGTCTTAACAAAAGTGGTATATGTATATATTTGGCACCCACCCGTATAATATAAACCTACATACAGAAAACTCTCGAAGAACACGATTAATTGGTTCCGTGTTCTTTGAGACCGTGCTGTTTGAAACTACAAAAAAAGGAAGTGAGAAAATAAAAAAATCGTTACGTTTTAATTTCTTTTTAAAAACAAAGGAAAAGATGAGCAACATACTCGTATATACATAATACATATTTTATTGTTTTTCAAAAGAATTACTCGAAAATCATGTAATTTGAAACCGTGTAATTCGAGGGAAGGCATCCGTGTTCTTCGAAACTCGTGTTCTTCAAGTACCGTGTTCTTGGAGGGTTACCTGTATTATATTCGTAATTTTATGTTTAACGTTACAATTGGGGCGTAATATTATGTCATGGAGAATATTGAAGACGTCATCTATCGATACCTGCGAATCAGATGCATCCACTCTTCATCATATAGTGTGAATGAACAGTGATTTATACTAAATTAGTATTATACTTTTAGACTATTGACTATCGGTAATAATCATACACAATTCTAAGTATATTTTTTTAATTTCATTCTCGACTATAATAGGCACTTTATGTAAGACAAAGCTATACTAATAAAGGCGTTTTTTGATAACTCTACCATTAAGAATTTAATTGTCGCGGCAAGTGTGAATTGAAAATTTTATATAAATCAAACAATTGCATGTGATATCGCAGTTTGATTTATTTATTGAAATTGAAGTTCATCGTTACACTGCAATTATTAAATTGCATCCCACGAACCCTTTTTCGGCATTATTTATATTATCTGCTTCCAAACGTATTATGTTGGTTGTATAAATAATCGTCCATTTCAATGTTAGATACAGCCATTTTCATTCACCACAATTATGAAAAACTTATTCATTTACAATAGTGACTATTAAACAATAGATGCAAAGGTCACTTAGATGTACGAAAAATGTCAGAAAAAAAGTTGCGTTTATATTTAGAGTTAAAATTTTGTATTTGTTGATAAAGTGCCATTATAGTCGAGAATGATATAAAATAAAGTATCAGACTTGTGTTATAATGGGTAATAATGCCCTCGATTGGTAAACAGTTTTACCAACCTCTCACAATAATTCCAACCTAAATTTTACCAACCTCTCAGAATATTACCCATTAATAGCACTAGTTGCATAATCTACTATAAGATACGCACCAAATTTACTTTTTCATGGTTACTCCATTATATCTGGTAATCTTACTCGTCATAATTGGTTGCAAATCAAGATTTGAATCACCCTGTTCCTCTTTTTATTGCAATGCACTTGCCTACACACACTATAATATGTAACGAACGTATAAATGGAACGCTCTTCTCTATTTTTCCCCATTATTTCATGATAAAAAATATATTTGTTTTATTTATTTTTGTTTGTGAATCATACAAATTATTCGCTATCCCGCTCAAACAATCTTAGTTGCCAGTTGCCACGCGCTATTCATCGATTTCTCGTAAACTATAGAAAGTTGTTTAATAGAATGAGAAAAAAGAGAATTAAATATTTTTATTTATGCTACTGGCATTATTGTCAAGCCGAACTCGGTGAGAGCAGATTAGTTTATCGTTGTATATTCATTCATTGAAGTCAGTCATCTTTAGTTTCTTATAGTATAGAATAAGGTTTATGTTGTGGTCTAGTAGTGAATCATAATTAGATTTTAAGCTACTAATAGTGATAATGTGTGTGAATTCAAAATTTATTAGTCAGTGAAATGTAAAAATGTTGTAATTATAATGAAAAATACCTAGTGGTTGTAAAATGTTTCATGCAAAATAATTTGTTAAAGTTATGCGTTAAATTATGCTGATTTTTGTTTTGATTTTACTCGTATATTGGATCTAAGCGTCGTTCTGGATTTTTATTAAATTTCCTGTGAACTATAGTAAATATTTGTCACAATGTTCCCACCGGAATTTCAGAAATCTCTGTTGGGCGAGTCACAAATTCCATCTGGTGAAGAAATTGCGAAAATGATACCACCAGAAATTATACGTCAATCATCAGGTACAATTCAAAGTAATATCGACAAACATGATAAGAAGGTACACCAGAAGCGTACTTCCACTCAATTCATAAACGAAAAAACTTTTACTTTAACTGAAACCAATTTAACAACAATCAACAATGATTTTGATAACAAACATAAACATCATCGCATCTCGATTACCAGCTCTTGTACTGATGCCGACTACGGAGATGACTATAATGACTTGGAGGAAAATGGAAATAGAAATTCAGACCATCGGGATTCTATTGTGTCGAGTGAAGACCTTGATATCCCTGTGAAGAATACTTTCGATAAACGTGTTTCAATTGTGGATAATAAAGATTTATTAAGTCCAGATGAGGTCCCTATTGGCAGGCGGTACGCGGAAATAAATTCTGGAAATAACACAAAATGGTATGTTTTGTATATTGGTATTGCATCAGTGACACTAATGTGGCTTTCCCTGGAAATAGGGAGTTGAGGAAATATATTTTCATATCATTTTTGTTTATCTTATGATTTGTTGGCCTTCAATCGAGCTCAAGGAAATTCAAGTTTTAAGGAAACTAGTCCCATGAAACTTTTATTAGGAAAAATAAATTTCAATTTGACTATGGTTCGAAAATATTTACATCAAATTGCATTAAATCAATTTGGTGTAAATATTTTTTCGAACCATAGTACTAGAAAAATAAAATTCAGACAAAAATGCTATGAAAATATTTTTCCAAAGCCGGAATCGTGCCACAACTGTTAAAAATCATAGATGTAGCGGCCTTAATCGTAATGTTACTATATTTTAGCAATTTTTGACTTGTTTTGTTCTTTATTTATCTTTCTCTGCGGAATGCATTTCTTATTATATCATTACACCCTTTCCTTAGAGTCTATCCAATCCATCTCTTTCAAAATTTAACTTTTAATTTTGGTTTTTTCTACAACAGCATCGACGATAAACCGAAGATTTGGCACAAAAAGAAATAAAAAGATGGCCACATCAACTATAAGCTGTATAAAAGATAGTTTTAAGAAATAGTTATACTATTTGGAGCAAATAAATCATAGATTGTGTGCACTATTTATCGATACATGATAAATGTTTATCTGAAAAAACTAAAAGACAAGATTCAGGAATTTAATTTGCACTAACTGCACAGAATAGACAGAAACGTCAGAACGCTATTTTTGTATGGAAAAATATCGACTCATTTTTTTGACCATGCTCCGCGAAAAGGTAGAAAAAATTGTTTGCAGGGTACCCAATAGAAAGAAAATTCGTTATTTTTGAGTTTTAAATTTGATCTGAATTTTTGACTCAAAGATGGAAAATTTTTAAGAATCAAGTTTCGAACCGAAACCAACAATCAGTTTCGAACGGATGAGATTATTGATTTTGAAAAAATCAGTCTGCTCATCAGGTCGCGACGACTGTTGTTGTATTACTTACATTGGAATATTGTACCATGTATTTGTAGTAGGTAATAGCGAATTACTGCTAGCCTAACGAAATCCATTCTTTCATATTTTTTATCTATGTTGCATTCTCACAATTAACTTTTCGTGTTTTTACGAATTTATTTTATAATTTTTACTTTTGTTTTCTATTGTAATGGGTTTTATTGGGATTGTTTCGTACATTGGTCTATCTTCAGTACTCTCAAATTAAATACACAATCATATTGGAAATTATTCAATTTAAGCGTCAATCTGAGTGACAAACGACTATGATAATCGATAAATTCGTAACACGAAAAGTTAATTGTGAGAATGAAACATAGATGAAAAATATGAAAGAATTGATTTCGCTAGGCTAGCAGTAATTCGCTAATACTACAAATACATGGTATTGTCCTATATATATACAATATTCCAATGTAAGTGATACAACATCAGTAGTCGCGACTTCATGAGAATACTGATTTTTTCAAAATCAATAATCGCATCCGTTCGAAACTGTTTGTTGGGATTCTTACAAATTTTCCATCTATGAGTCAAAAATTCAAATTTATCCGCGGTCCAGCGATAACGGACGAAAAAGTATGGGGTGGTTGGCAAGTTGATTGTATATAAGTAGGTGTCGTTTATCGTAGTCGTTTGTCACTCAGATTGGCGCTTAAATGGAATATTTTCCTATGATTGTGGATTTCATTCGAGAGTACTCAAGATAGACCAATGTACGGAACAATCACAATAAAACCCATTACAATAGAAAACAAAAGTAAAAATTTTAAATTTGAAATTAGGTAGGCAAATGGTCGATAGCTAATTTTTTCTTGGTCTACTCAATGGCGCTTCTGGATAATATTCTATTCAGTGGTAACGTTTCGAATGGCCAGTAGTGGATCGATCTATTATACAACAACTAATTATCGAAAAGAAAATGAATACAGCCTTAATCTCAAATAGTTATTTGTGTATCTAGAGCGCAAAATTGTATTTCGTTGCTTGAGCGAAGTGTTGAACAACTACGTGTGAGCAATAAAATTCTTTATTTTCGAGTTGCACACAATTTGTTTCTCTAACGTTACACAACAATTTTACTTAGTAGTAAATTTTACCTCTTGCTTTTCATAAATTTCACGAATTAAGAATGTTTCGTAATCGTGCGACAAGGTCACTTGAACACTTTGAGACCATTTTTGGGGTGGGGATATCCGTCCATCTGTCTGACCTTTTTGGTCAGTTTTAACATTAAGCGACTTATCTCACTAATTATTACAGCTAAACAGATCGATTCTGGCTTTCCTATAAGACAAAGGAATTAGGATAAATATCTACATGGCGTTTTTGCCTATAAATCATTTTCTGGCGTACTGAGATATGATGTTTGATCTAAACTTTTATAATTTATGAAATGTTTTTTCCGTATCGAAATTGAATAGGAAAAATATCCCCAATTTAATTTTCTTATGCTGGTGACGGAGAAAACTAAATTTTGGTTACGGCCGAAGTTCTACATCGGAAATCCACTCTGAGTTGTTAAAAGATTAAACAACTAGATTATAATTTTTAAAATTGTGAGCTTACATGTATGAGAGGTATAATGAACTTATTAACTAATAATTCCCAAGTAAAAAAATGATGAGCCGGAAAACTTAACTAGACCTCCCAGCTAGAAAACTCGTAAAGCGGAATTATTAAAGGAGTATTCGGCGAAATGGAAAACTCATTCCATAATATCTAGAGGTATCTCGTGATGATATTTTGAGGTCATTCCTCAACTGAGCTTGATTTATAGAGAAATAAATTATAAAAACTTCACGACTGACACTTTTATCTACGATTTAACTTATTCCTATTAAATAGTTTAATTTTAATGAATTTCTTAATTTCAAGTTAACCCATCTTCATGAAACAAAACACAGGTTCAACAAAACAAAACCCAATTTATGGTACAATATAATCACCGGTAAAAATAATTAATTAGAATAAAATCAGTGATATTTATTATATTTACTAAACACATTGGAACTTATACATAATAACTGGTGTACTTAATCACCGAATTTATCACTCTAATCGCGACATATATACTGCATGGGATCCGTTCAGAACTGCATAATTTAAAATTGCATTTTTCAAAACGGCATATTTAAAAATTGCATAAGGTACAAAACAGCATTTTTCAAAACAGCATATTTCAAAACGGCATAAGGTACGAAACGGCATAAGGTACAAAATTGCATTTCACAAAAATGCATATTTCAAAACGGCATAAGGGTTACAACGGCATTTTTCAAAACGACATTTTTCAGAATTGCATTTTTCAAAACTGCATGTTTCAAAACGGCATAGGTATAAAACAGCATTTTTCAAAACAGCATTTTTCAAAACAGCATTTTTCAAAACGGTATTTTTCAAAACTGCATATTTCAAAACGGCATAGGTACAAAACGTCATAGGTACAAAACGGCATTTTTTAAAACTGCACAAGATAAAATGAAATATTTCAATCGATTATAAATCTAGAATTATCTTTTCATTAGTTTTTGGAATATGACCAACAGGTACGGTTATTTATTAACGGAACACGATGAAGTTTGTCATCAATGAAATTTTTGAACGATTCTTGGATCAAATTCTAGGATAAAGCCAAATGAAAACGAACTTGTCTATTTCTTGGTTGATTAAGATCAAATTTCACATGTTCCTGTGGTAGAGTTGAATTTACAAATGAAATTGATTATGTCAAATTTTTTCTACATGTTTTTTATAAAAACTTTAGTAGATATGTTATAAGAAAAATTTACCTTCATTGGAATTACAAATTATTTGAAGATTTAGTATGCTTATAATATTCTCCTTCACCTATATTTTTATATAGAGCTTCGAAGTTCTGGTTAGTTACTACAATTGCATGGTCGTAGCAGACTACTCCATATTGGAATACATCTCATGCAAGCTTTTTCTTAATTTATCGGGTTTATCGAAAAAATTCGATTCAAAGATATTAGTTTCAAGATATGTGGCGTTAATCACGTATGTCGCCACTACAATTTTTTGTTTATCGACCTATATAATACGGTGTATAGCATACGTTTACATCAGAATATCGTGTATACTACATCGAAGCTCAGGTATATATTCATACACATGACACCTGGTATGTATTACGTTAAAACGGTTTGCAATAGTTTTATTAATTTGATTTTACTTAGAAACAGTGGGCGAAGTGCGACGGAAATCCCTACTTAAATGTATCGAATATTTCAGCAGCAACGAACAACGAATTATTATGTATGTAAATGTAGTTATGTAATAAAAGAGCCTGAATAAACGATAAATGTCGTTCGTTTCGAAAAATGAAATTTTGAAAAATGCCGTTTTGAAAAATGCCTTTTTGAAAAATATCGTTTTAAGGAATGCCGTTTTGAAAAATGCCGTTTTGTACCTCTGTCGTTTTGTACCTAATGCCGTTTTGAGATATGCTATTTTGAAAAATGCTATTTTGTACCTTATGCCGTTTTGTACCTTATGCCGTTTTGATAAATGCAGTTTTGAGAAATGCCGTTTTTTAAAATGCCGTTTTAAAATATGCAATTTCGACCGGGACCCATACTGCATTTGTTCTTAGTACACCGCCCTTATCGTTAAATCAATATATAGTCAGACAACTGACCTAACCAAAACTAAAATTGGTGTTTACTAACAGTTTTATTCAGATTCTGCGAAGGGAATATTTCTCATTTATTTTGAAGCAGGACTTTTATGTCATTATGCAATTTTTACCTTCAGTTGGAATTATCTCTCAGAAGTATAGAAAAACCGACGATTTTTAAATTTTTTTAAATGCTTCGTTAAAATTGAAATGCGTTTTGAAGAAACTTACCAGAAAGTAAATAATAACGAATTTTTTATTTTTTTATTGAATATTGTTATAAATTTTTAAGAAGAATAGAATTATTGAAATTTTTACAGCTTTTATAAATATTATTAACAATATCTACATTGTTAGGTAGATGAACACCATATATCTTCGTTTCAAGCTCAAAGCATTTTACTTAACAGTCACAAATATTTTTTTAACATGGCTTTAGTAAGAAGCCTATTTTTGTTTTTTACTTTGTAAGATGTTCATGTCAATCTTCATAAAAAGACTACCTATATTCAACATTAAAATTTAAAAAGGGCTATTTTCAAAACTTCGAATCCTAATTTCCCAGAATCAGAATGTTTCTTTAAATATATAGAAGTTAGTTACTTCAATCTTATAGACTGCAGAACAACAGGTTTTTCCTAAATTTAATAATAAATTATTATAAAATTAATATAAAATTATTAATTACTGTTGTATAACTTTTCATAATCTTATAAGTTAGAAACTGAATAGTACTTCTGTTACAACACTTTAACGTAAATTTAGCTGCAATAACTTCAATAGAACATAGTTATGCTAATCTATAATAACTTAACTGCCAAATTTTATCAGTTTCGAAAGTTAATTTTGTTAAAAATTCGAAATAAAGGCCAACTTATTTTTCTATTAAATGTTTTTATTATTTATCATATACCGTCTCTCAACATGTATCTCGGCTATTTTTGAACTTAGCAAGTGTGGTAATAATAACTTTAGCTATAATATGAATATGTAATATTCATCTCCCACAAAACGTATTAGTTCAGATTATGAGTATATTTATTGTTTATTTTCTTCGGGCATTAAAAAGTATAATTAATATACATATGAGTATTTTTCCGATGTATTTTGAGAAGAAGACATTTTTTAAAGTGGTTTATAAGTATTTTCTATTGCGTGGTGATCTCATTTACAAATATGTATGATAATATGTCGATTGTATTCTCAAACTTAAAATTAATCAACTTATCAAGGTTTTTCTCGTCATTTTGTAAGAATTTCCTACATACTCGTACATACATACTAGCTGACATTCTATTTATAGACATTTTTTTGGTTTCTGTTACGACTACCTATTACGAGTATATTGTGTAGAGACAGACAAACTTAGTTTGTTGAAAATCAAATTGGATTACATTACAAACGATAACGATATTCTACTTCATAGCAGATATTGGGGCCGATTCCGTGATCTAAAATTGTATGTAATACTATGTTATTTTTGTTATTTCAATATAAATTCCAATAGGAAGCGGCGAATGTTATTTTATATAAACAGGAATTTTATGCCGCGAGAATTAGCCCCATTAATGTTTGATTTTTCTTTAATTGAACATATTAATGTATAGGATGCTCCGACCCCAAACTAGAACAGGTGGCTATTTCGCAGCCTTTCTGCCACTGCTCCTCGCTACTATTTATAGATATTTATAGAAGCAAACCGTTTAAAAACTATTCATATTTTACTGTTCACTCACATTTTATCGAATGAAAATTAACTAAGCATTTCTTATCTTTAATGATTCTTTTATGAAAACTTCCTCTCAAATTTGTTCGCTCGTTAATTTGTCATTTGTTACATTTGGTCAATGGCGGAACAAATGTTAATGTTCCCCCAAACTGCTAAACTTCCAGTTGTTTGTCGTAAAGTTTTACCTTTTTCTTAAAAAAATTTCAAAATATTGACTAAGGCCCTTTTCCAAACACCGACTTATTTCAAACTCATTGACTTATTTGACGCCATCTTGAATAAATCGGTCAAGCCATCTCAAATGATTTTGCTAACTTGTTTTGACAGTTATAGCAAACCACAAATATTTTAGCAATAATTTGCTATTAAACAAAAAATTAAAAAAATAAAATGTACAAAATAAAACAATTTATTTTAATGAATTATTTAATAAATAAAAACATAAAAATGTGGGTTGAATTATTAAAAAACTATAAAATCAGAAGGCGAAATGTTATGCTTTGTTTATATAATTTCGTTGATTTTACTGAAAAATACCCAATTTGACGAATTTATTGGCAACGGTGAAGTTCCAGTTTTCGGATCTTTCAGTTTTTTGTACATATTCAGTAGGTTGTTCCATTTTTTGGAACATTCCTGTGACGTGCGGTATAAAGACAATTTGGTTATAATTACATACTTTGTATTTGACTAAAAAATGTAAACTTACTCCCAGAAAACATGTCATTGACTAGATTTTTTTTTTAAATTCATTGTCAAAACTGCTCGGGCATCTATAAGAAGAAATGTTTCTTCTACGCTCCTAATATAAAATATAAATAAGCATGAATAGAAATTAATTTGTTATTGATTGTTTTTTCGGGTTGATGTAATTGACTACTGTACTTACATCTACTGCTGTATGCTTTACGTTTGCTCATTTTAATATTATTGTTGTTGTTGAATTAATACAACATGATATATTTTTAAAACTATTGCATATACTCGTATTTAAATAAATTTGGGAATACGTCTAAATAAATTATATTTTTTATGAACGAAAGAGACAGAAAATAAGCTCCTCGCGAACATACTTATTTGAATAAGTTCCATAAATAAGTAGTTGTTTCGGAAACAGCCTAAATATTACATAATAGCGGTTTAATTTTATCATCTTTTCAATGCATATAATGGAACCTCATACAATTTGTGTTATGTTATTTCCCCGCTTCCTATTGGAATTTGTATTGAAAAAACAACAATAACATAACATAAAGTTTTAGATCTCGGATAGACCCAAATATTTGTAAAATGAAATACAATTTACTTGATATGGGAGACTGACAGTCCGACGTGATACAAGCAATATCACCTTCGTATTGATCAAAAGGAATTCAACTGTTTTAGCTACTTGCGGAACACCGTGTATATAAAGTAGCTATTGTAAAAGTACCGTTAATCTTTTTTTAAGAAACCTTAATTTGTAAGGTTTCCAATTTCGCTATAAAATCGTATTAAAATAATTAAATTTCATTATGAAAATGGTGGATCTGTGGATCGAGTAAATTTGGTGTGGTAACGTGAAAATGTAGTGTATTTTTGTATTTTCTTAAATTTCGTTTTTGTTTTAAATTTTATATAACTTTCACTATAATGGAAATGATTTCTCAAAAGGGTAATACTGTTCCGATTTATGATCGAGTAGAATTAATGTGGTAACGTGAAAGTCGCTTGTTAAATTTTGTTTTCAATTATCATTTTTCCAGTGGAAATGACTTATCCAAGGAGTGATAGTTCCGATTTACGATTGAGTAGTTTTGTTGTGGTAACGTGAAAATTCTCGTATTTTCTTAAATTTTGTTTTTGTTGTTAATTTTAAATCATTTTTATTGCAATGGAAATTCTCAAGAGGGAAATCCGATATAAAATCAATCAGATTTAGTGTGGTAATGTGAAAATTCTTGTATTTTAAGACGTTTAAAGTTTATTTCTGTTTTCAATTTTTCATTTTTATTGTCAGTACCGTGACAAGAAAATCCTGGTTAATGAATTGTAGTAGTGTAACAGTGTTTGGCCAATTCAGTTAGTAGGATGACAAGAAAATTATTGTTAATGATCGTGGTTAAATTTAAATTCAATTCGAATTAATTTCATTTGCATTTGAAATTAATTCATGGTTTCGGGGATTACAGATAGGGGTGAATTTACTAACTAAAATTAGGTTCTAGAAATATGTTGTAGTACCTAGTGAATTTTGTTATTTTCCAGGTTTTTAACATTCCTTAATATTTATTTAAAATTTCAGTGGTTAGGGAAAGCTTAATAGTTAGCTTATTTTTAATAGCTAGCTAAGTTATTAGTTATTAGTTATCTTAAACAATTATATTGTTAGTTAGATTTTTGGAAATACAGACAACCAAGAAACAAAAATAATAAACAAATTTTATATAGATCTATAGTTAGATATATATATATATATATATATATATATATATATATATATATATATATATATATATATATATATATATATATATATATATATATGTGTATATATATATATATATATATATATATATATACATTTATATATTTATATATATATATATATATATATATATATATATATATATATATATATATATATATATATGTATATATATATATATATATATATATATATATATAACTAACATATATATAACTTGCAATTTTACTGGAATTTCTCACGGAACCAAGAATATATTTTTATAATTTTATTGGGCTAAACTAGGCCTTGTACATATACAAAGTATGTATCAAAAGAAAGGCTGACCCTTCACAGAGAAAACAATTTAAATTTGTGGTAGATAAATGACCCTTCTTTAAAATGAGTAAACTTTTAGAACTTAAAATGTTTATTTCGAGCCTACCATGACTTCAGGCTTGAAATAATTTCATTTTTAACACTTTTTCATAACAAATTAGACTCAGATGTTCCAGTAGATAAACACTGACATAAGAAATTGATTCCAAATATATTTCAGATACACAGTTGTGTTTTGTTGTGTTTTGTGACATTCAGTTATCCCGTTAGGAATTTAGTCGGTTTTTCCCGTTTTTAATAAAAAAAAATGAGAGGTTACATTGAACTGGTATATTTCCGATTCTTCTGAAGGTATCGTAAAAAGTGGTATGACTTTAGAAAGACCTTAGATGGCATTAAATTATTCAATAAACAATTTCATGAAAGTACCGTTATAAGAGTTTTGGTGAAATGAACGTAGCCAAATGTTTTGAGCTGTAGAGGGCACAGTTACAAATCCATAAAGAAGTGTGACTCACCATTCGAAAGATGAAGGTTCCACCTTTCTATTAATATATACTTTGTATATGTACAAGACCTAGTATAGCCAGTAACATTTTATCATGTTTCGGTAAATTTAACATCATTTTTAACTAATAGACCACAAGACGAGACATATGCAAGCACAATTGTTAAAAATCAATAGGGTATTTACGAATTTATAGGACTTTTTACATGAAAAATTAAACTTAAAAATAATATACCTTATTATGACTCATTGAAACACCCTCAAAATATTTTGAGGTACTACGGAAAACTACAAAAACTTATGGGTTGAACCACCCTTAAATGACAAATATTTTTAGCAGATACAAATGAGGTGAGAGACATCAACAATAATATTTAAAGAAATACTAAAATTGCAATAAATGTTCCGCCCGTAACTCGTCGTTTTCTCAGATGTCATACGTGAGTCATTCGAATACATGACATCATATTTTTAAGATTATACGAACACCTGGAAACTGGTCAGTCGGTGGCTGCAGGACGCTACAGCCGATAATAGATCAAACTAAGCGAACAACTTGACTAGAATAGGCCTTTTACTGGGAAAGGAACCATGCAAGTCATACTGCTGCATGACAACGCTCTACCTCACGTTGCTCGCATGACTCAGAAGACCCTCTTGAACTTGGGATGGGAAGTTATCCCGCACGCGACATATTCACCAGACTTGCCCCATCCGACTACCATTTGATTCGGTCAATACAGGACGCCTTACAGAATAAACAGTTTAAAACGCTGGACGATATGCGTAAATTCGTCGATGACTTTATCGCGTCGAAGCCTGCATGTTTCGTTCGCGACAGCCTTCGTATATTATCTGAGAGCCATTTTTCAGGTGATATACGAAGGCAAGGCCATAAAAACCGATAGAAAATATTTCCAAGAATAAATTCAGTGTTGTCTTTTTATATAAAATAAATATGCTGAGAAATCTTTAAAAATTAAGTAGTACACCATATATATATATATATATATATATTATATATAATTTATATGTTATATATTATATATATATATATAAATATATATATATATATATATGTATATATATATATATATATATATATATATATATATATATATGTATATATATATATATATATTATATAAAGTTTACATATATATATATATATATATATATATATATATATATATATATATATATATATATATATATATATATATATATATATATATATATATATATATATATATATATATATATATATATATATACATATATATATATATATATATATAAATATATGTATATATCCGTATATATATATTATATATAGTTTACACACATATATATATATATATATATATATATATATATATATATATATATATATATATATATATATATATATATATATATATATATATATATATATATTTATAAATAAATATATATATATATATATATATATATATATATATATATATATATATATATATATATATATATATATATACCTATTTTTGTATGGAGGAAATCTTATCTCTTTTTTCTATCGTGGTCAGGGCTAAACATATTCGTTTATAATAGAAATGACCTTATGCAAATTTTCAAGTCCATCGGACCACTAAAACGACCCCTAGCGACATTTTCTCCTCTCTTTTACTTCAGCTCCTTCAAGTAATGACGGTTTAATATTTTCTAGGTGTTTTTGAGTACGCCGAATCCAATTAAATGATAAAAAATAGTGGTTGGCGTAGTAAAAAAATTATTTTCGGGCTGTTTCTTTTAAAAAAATTAAAACTTGTGAGTTCCGGCTAATTTTTATAATAGTGCCTCTCATGTTTGACCAAATTTCACTATTTGTGACTATAGAGCAAAGAATAACGAAAAAATGGACATTGCACGTCCACATAACTAAAAAATCAACAATTTTATAGTTGAAAAACGCCTGAAAGGTCGTTTTGCCGTGCATACGTATCTGCGAGAACACATCTATTTTAGTGGATTGGTACTTATTAAGTGTATTGCTATGGGGATAAATAAAGTGCAATTAAACACATGTACTCTTATTTTATGTGTACGCATAGTTTTAGGATATCACTTTCCGATGACTCATGATGAGTAACACATTTATTACGAAGGATGAAATTCTGTATAAAATAGGATCAGGTTAGTTTAAACAATGATTATTCTTTTAGAAGTTGAACCAGCAATATCTTTATTCAAATAATAAAATAAGTTCTATAAAATACTAGCTGTAAGGCCCGTTGACGTTGTACGATACAACGGGCTCTAGAAATATTCAATATAATCCCATACTATATACATTTGAATATTATATATATAAATAATTTGTAATATGTATAATATATTATTGCTATGATAATAATAAAAACAAAATTACAGGAGAAATATAAAATGCGCAATTTATTTGAAATCTAAAATTTTTTTATAAACGATATTTTTTGTATAATATTTATTGTCAACAGCAATCTCCTCTTGTTGCTCACTACTCTCAATTTGAATCTTTAAATCTTTGAAACGACGAAATCTAGAGAGTGCTACATATAGCTGGCCATGGGCAAACACAGTTCGCACACGTGGGCACACACACTTTCTTAGGAAGATACCACCATTGTCCCACCATTGTGTGTTATTTATTTATTTATTGATAGATTGACATAACAATTTTAGTAGAGGAAAAGTACATATGGAAGCATAATAAAGGAACATCAACAAAAAAATACTTCCATTAGGCATAAAAACCTCAGATTTTTTCAAAAAACAAATCCACTCCATGCTAATACCCTCCATGTTGAGCTCAAGCTCATTTGTTACGGAGGATACTGCAAGAAGTGAATGCTTACAAACTACATACAAAAACAATAAAAATAAATATAAAAATATTATTATACAAATGTATTGTCATTCAAGCGCGCCACGCTAAATAACTCGTTTTAAAACATCTAAGCGACGCTGATCTCTTAATATCTAATGGAATAGAGTTCCAAAGAGAAATACCTCTAACAGAAAACGAAGTATTTAGAGACCTACACAAGTTTATAGGGGGAAGTAAACGTAAATTTGAAGAATAAGACCTACTGAACAATAACTTATTAAATAAATAGGGAGGTTGCTTTGTCCTGAGAAGCTTAAAAATAAAAAGACAAACGCGAAGTTCATAAAAATCAACTAAATTACAACCCAAAATCAAATTCAAAAAGGGCGAAATGTGGTCATATTTCCTAATACTAAAAACGAAACGAGTACAAGCATTGAAACATCTTTGGAGAACATTCATACTCTCCTGAAGCATACCAAACCAAACAACATCCCCAAATAGAAAATGTGGAAGAAGGTGCGAGAGGAACATACGCTTTTTAAAATTACTATCAGAAAAACCAACAACTTTATACAAACAACTAAGCATTCCAAAAACCGTTTTGCTAACCTTAATCAAATGATCACTCCAAGTTAGAGTTTTATTGAAAATTAACCCTAAATTTCTAACTGTATTAGAGAATGGAATTAAAGAATCACCGAGAAAAAATCCAGGGAAAGAGGAAGTATCTATAGATTTTTTATAAATTATAATAGACTGAGATTTGTTAGCATTAAGAGCGAGCCGGTTAGATAGTGACCAATTATAAATTCTTACCAAATCTTCATTAATAAGAGAAATATTACAGTTAATGGAATCATTATCTAAGCGACTACTCCTATAAATTTGTACATCATCAGCAAAAATATGAAAAGAAGAATGACATAGCGAATTTGATAGGAAATTGCCTTCTTCTAAGGGTGAAAGGGAGGTCAGTATTAGTTGGTGCAAGCTCTATTCTCGAAATAAACACTGTTTCACCAACACCTGATCCAGCTAGTACAATCGCAATTATTAAATTTGGCTTTGGGTCTTGCACCAACATTCTTGTTCCATTATAAAGCCCGCTTTTTGTATTTAAATTTCTCAGTAGCATTACTACGGATACGAATTTTAATTCCTAGCTTATGTAGAGGCATTCGTGATGGTGAATGTTCATTGATAAACTCAACAGCATAATGCCCTATATCAACTGAACTGTCATCATCAATTGAGCCAGCACTTAAATTGCCAAACGTATTATTATGCTCACGTCATGTGTTTTGAAGTTGCTGAAATGTGGCATGTGTTTAATTAAAAAATAATTGAAACGCAAAGCCTACGACCTTCTCCAGTTTAAATAAAAAAAATCTCTTTAAGCATACATGGAGAATCTTTGGGATCATGTATCTCAGCTACAGGATAAAATTGGAAGATCAGACAAAGCCTACGATTTTCTCCATGAACCAATCAATATGTACACAAAATTTGGTTGAAATCGGTTAAGAAATGTGGATGTGTATAAGGTTCATTCATACATATTTCTAATCTCATATCTGATATTTTTCGTTATATAATTTCATAGGTGAATCTATAGAAAATCTATAAAAAGATAATCTTCCAACGAATCGAAACGTTATTAGACGATTCCTTCACAAGCTGACAAATACTAGTATAAGTATGCAAGCTAGCACTGTTGCGGATGAAATAGCTACCATTTGGCAGACGTGTGGTATTTGTCATCAAGAAAAGGGGAATATTATTAGTAATTCTAATAATATTCCTCTTTTCCTGATGACAAATACCAAATTGACTCTAATTTAATGATTAGGATCATTAAATGACACATATCTGAAAAAATCTGGAAAAATATCTGGGGATCTGAAAAAAAAATATTAGCAGAAAAGGTGAAAGTTAAACAAACAAATAAAGAGAAGTGTTCTTACAAGATGGAATTGCTCTCATCCATTGATCGTAATGAACTAATGTTAAAAGCATTAATATTTCGTTGTTGCTCGGGAAAACACAACATTGACGGATCTTCTGTTTTTTCAATATTAAGACCATGACCAATGTCAAAGCGTTTTCACTTAGTTCATTACGATCAATGGATGAGAGCAATTCCACATTGGTGATTAATGATCCACAACGTTCAACAAGTAGATCTCAAGAAACAAATATAAACTTAATCATTTCGGACACCAGCTCACTTACATTGTGTTCTAGCGGCAGTGAATATCAAGCACCAGTAGAAAACAAACAAAAAAATTCGCTTCATCTCACTCATCGCTATATATGAAGAACGTGATTGATAAGAATATAGCAGGTGCGTTGGATCGATCGAAAATAAGCAATTCAGGAGCTGCTCTTCTAATCGCCACCACTGCAAATGCATTAAGGCATGATTTAGAATCGACAAGGGCTCATGAAGGAATTTAGTGATGAAATATTTACAATTTTCAGTTCTGATTCTATTCTAACCGTACATTGGGATGGAAATTTTTTAGAATATATAGCAGAAAAACCTATGGTTGACCGACTTGTCATAGTATCCGGTTATGGTAACACTAAATTGTTGGTAGTTCCAATGATTACACATGGAACAGGCATAGAGCAGTATAAAATGGTATATAAAGTGCTTGAAGACTGGAATATAACAGAAAATATTAAAGGATTGTGCTTTGATACAACGGCCAGCAACGTCGGTATGCTAAATGGAGCCTGCGGGCTTCTTGAAAAAGACTTGGCAAAATTGATTGTGGTTTGTTTGCAGACATCATATATATGAATTAATTGTATCTGCTGTTTTTAGTAGCTTGTTAAAGGAAGTATCAAGTGGGCTCAATATTCATCTTTTTCAGAGATTTAAAAGGCAGTGGAATTCTTTTAAACATACCCAAATAAGCTCCGGTTTAGCTGGCGCAAATGTTATTCTTCAGTTCACCAGAGAAGAAGAATATTATTAACTTGATAAATGATCATCTTGGAAAATACATAATGGGCGAGATAATTATAAAGAATTGTTATGTTTATCACTTTTGTTTCTTGGAGAACCACTTAAATATATCACTATAAGAGAAAACCTGTAGTAACAAAAACAAATATTAAGGCTGCTGTGCAACAGAAAAACTAGTAAAAATATCAAATATAAAAATCTTGTTTATTACATATGAAATGTGTTTCTATTTTAATTCTTTTCCATGGCCTGTAATCAAAATTTCATCTTTTGAAAATATGAAACCCAACTTCTCTGTGGCAAGCTATATATCTTAGAATGATTATTAAGGCATTAATTAATTTTCAAAGACAGTACTAGTAAGATTTCTTTATTTATTTAAGTTTCTCTTTAATTTTTTATTAATAAACTCAAACCATTGATTTAGCAAGTGACAAACAATTATTTGAAATTTGCCCCTTTTGGTCGTTTAAAAGCTATAAAATTGTTAATTGTTTACTTATGATGACGTTACTTATGAATACTTCATATTTTTCGTGTTTCATTGCTCTATAGCCGCAAACAGCCCAAAAACGAATTTTCTACTACGCCAACCACCGTTTTTATCATTTCATTGAATTTGGCATACTCAAAAAAACTTAGAAAATATTAAACCACCATTTCTTGAACGAGCTGAAGTAAAAGAGAAGAGAAAACGTTTCTAAGGGTCGTTTTAGTATATTTTTGCAAAAAAACGAATTTGAGCGATCCCTTAACGTGATCCGATAGGATAGGCATGTTAAATATGACTGAATGGACCCGTTACAGAGACTTAAGTAGTTAATAGTTAGTAAATTATTTATTAAAAATATAATGTAAGGCGGTTGGCACAATGCAGCACAAATTTGTCACGAGACAGTGGCAACTATTGGTGGCCAGTCAAAATATAACATAAATGTAAATTTAATTGATACTTTATTTTAATTTTATTCAGAAGCTATATTTTTCTTTATAAGTAAACAACAATAGTGCAAAAGTAAAATTCTAAAATGTTATTCTTTAAATTTTAATTGAATACTACTTATTTTAATGCCGCTAAGTTTTCACTGTCTCGCCAACAAATTTCCTGGCACCGTCTCTATATTATTCATTTGAAAATGCACCTACACCGTTTCAAAACGATTTTCTACTCAGATGCGAAATTTCATTGACGTCGTTACTCATATGGAAATGTTCTGTAAAATTAAAAACCTCAACTTGAAATTTTTCTACAAAACTTAACCTCGATTGACAAATAGTAGTTCTTCTGTAACAATAAAACAGTTTAATATTTTAAATTTTCAATTAAATTACAGGTCTGATACATCTCTTAATAATTTATTCTCACGACATACGCTTAAAGGACCACTTGAGGATCGTGATAGTACTAGTACAAAAATTGGTGATGATTCGGCGGCTTCATTACAACCTAGCAATAGAAAATTATGTGATAATTTGAGTCAGGTAAGAAAATATTTATGACTGTTACAATTATAGTTTATAGTATATATTAAAGGCTGCTGCACAAGTAGGGGTGTGTGTGGATATTAACATTCGCACTCCAGAATTTAGTTAGAAAATGTTACCTTTACAGTAGGGATTATTGGAAAGATAATCACCATTTCAATAACTTGGATCAAATCAATCAAAAGACAACGTGTTTCCATTATATTGTCATTTATTGATAAACTAATTTCTACTAAATTTTGGAGTGTACTTTACGTTAATTTAAAGCTTATATAATTGAAAATAATTAAACAAAAATGAAACAATTTCTCAAATTCAATTGCTAGCTACACGTTAGTTTAGTGTTCGATATAATCAGTTGCCCTGTCTAATAATACATTTTTACCATTTTGCGAGAAAACAAAAGATCATATGTATAGGCTCGAAACTAGTCGACAGGGTTACATGTTAATTGATTCTGGAATTCGATTCTGCCTTAGATTTTTAAACGATAGTGTAATTAGTGTCTGTTTGATGCGATCTGGATGGTGGATGGTATTTGAGATTGATTAACCAATTTTATGTTATTGTTTTGTCATCCCTTATTTAATGTTAAAGAACTTGGTTATCGTTATTAGTTGGATTTTGTTTTTTAAATTTGAATTGTTGCTCGTAAACTGACAATCCAAGGAATAACTACGGATCTGGCTCTTATCATTCAATTATTTTTAATATAACTACATAATTTTGTTATTTATATAAGCTGTTCAATGATCTCTGCCATGTGTGAATTTGACGTTGGAATTTCTAGTATGTAATATATTATGTATTTAGCGCAGGTATTCAGTTAAATATGTTTATTGCAGGGTGCTTTTTATGTTCCAATTCGATGATTTTTTTAAATAAATAAATGAAATACAATTTTATAATTTGTATTTATTTATTTATTATATGATCTTTAACATTATGTATGTAATATAATGTCGGTTAAGTGGCCGCGGGACGGCCACCGCAAAATCGAATTCTTTTAAGCACACTTTTGCAGACTTCTATTGTAATACTTCTAATAATTTCAGCAATTATTTCAGCAATTGTTGTCATTAAGCATTGAGGTTGTGGTTGGTTTATTAGTGAACACTTTTCGCTTTCAGTACCCCCATAGAAAGAAATCGAGAGGAGTCAAATCAGGGAATCGTGAGGGCTAGTCGATATCATCATTTTTTGACATTATTCGCCCGGCAAAAATTTATACCAAAATTTGCATCATAGAACCTGCTGTTTGTGATGGGACACCGTCTTGTTGGAACCACATGTTCTATATGCCTAATTGATCCAATTTGGATACAACAAAATTTTCCAACATGCCCCGAAAACGGTGATCAGTAATTGCTATAGCCATGTTCGCGCCTAGTAGGAGTCAATAGTTTATATTAAGCAATTATTCTAATTATGCGACGATGTTGCCTCATCAAGTATTCCTTCCTCCAATACTGATTGGAAATTGGATTTTAGAATGGCATTCCATGTGGAGGGTAATATGGCGCTGACGAAAGCAATTGTAAATGACGGCGATCTTTATCATAGGAAATACTGAAATTAACAACGATGTTAATCTTCACGACAGAGGGAATTGAAAACGTGGAATCTTCGCGAATACAATTACATGCAAGTGATTTACAATTGTAATACACATACATCGTCAGATATAAAAATGGAATAATCTTGGATAACGATAGACAAGTATATCAGCACGAGCAAATTGACATGCAGACAGTTGTAATTTAACAATGAACACTGTAAGTTAAAAAGTAAAAAGTGAACTGTGAAAAGTAAAAATGAAATAGTGAACGGAATGTTTTATTTGCAAAATCCAGTACGAATCCCTTATTGGACGCCCGAAATTCGTAACTATATATTATAATCTAAAGAAATTTTATTATTTCATTTATATTATGCGAGAAGATGTGATTACCAAAAGTACGACGTACTCGTAGTTGGTTTCGAACTAATGATAGTTCGATTTTTTTCACTGAATTGGTCTTGTTATCAGACTGCAGTGACCAAATACAAAAATAATGTTTAGTAATTTATTCTTTTGCATAAAATAAAACCATTTAATCTAGCAAATTATAATCGAATAAAATTATTTTCTACGTATAATATAAATTCCCGCTACTTTATACAAAAGCATCTAGCATTAAACATTTGTTTGTACTTAGTCACTGCAGTCTGATGAGAGGACATATTTTCATTGAAAAATTCTAACTCATTAGTTCGAAAGCAACTACCACCACACCAACTTCTGGTAATCTCAAGGAATCTTTCATAGATAACCTGGACTTAAATCAAAATAAAATAAGACTATCAAAAACCTGAAAATAAAGCAAACAAAAAAATATAATGAAGGAACCCAATACTATCTAAGTGAAGTGATAGCGACAGAAGCAACAGACTACTCACTGAGGAAAGCTACAAGAATGCATAAACGGCCTACGTAATCATGAGGCGCCGATTCGCCTCGCCGATGGAAACTGGGCACAAGCGAAGCAGATAAAGCAAATATATTCGCTCATAATTAAATTATTTACTCCGAACGAGAATTCGAAGCGTCAGAATTTCAACCAATGAGATATTAAAAAGGCATCTGTGGCACTGTTTTTAATTTTCCTTGAAATAGGGAATTTGTGAACAATATTTTATTGGAAATTATTTTTCCATATAAAAATTTTGTGGAACTAAAGTTTCCCAATCAGCTTTGTTTCGAAAATATTTCCACCCAATATCCACAGTGAGGCAGAAAAACATAATTTGGACGAAAAATTAATTTCCCAGGGAAAGTCAGAATAGTGCCACTGGTCATGATCTAATGAGTCGAAAAATATTAGTAGAACTTCCAGATATATGTATACAATTAATAACATACATTGTCAATGCTTTAAAGAAAAATGGCTATTAATTAAAGTAGACTCGAATTGTCCCATCAGTTTACTGCCAAACTCTGTCGCAACTCTTTCAAAAAATGTTTCTTAAGAAACTTAAACCATTTCTGCTATAGTGAGATATTATACCGGATCACTAGCTTGGATTTAGATACCACGATTGTAAATGCGCAAAAGATCAATATTACGGTTGTAAGTACACATACACTCTTCGAAAACAAATCAGATGACATCAAAAATTTATCAACACAGAATAATTGATTTACAAGCACAGAATAATAATAGTTGAAAATCGTCACGAGTAACATCCGACACCTTGATAGTAAAATCATTGTGGGTGACTCAATGCAAAAATCGATAGCAGTGCAGAAGCTATAGCATTTATTAATGCGAAAAGCTGACATCACATGATAAACAAACAAAAACTGCCAATGCGTTACCGAACGTGCTATAAACACAAAACATATCGAATAAGTTCTTTCGTCATAAGAAAATCCACAGTCACTTGGAAATCAAACGAAGGAACAACGAGAAATCAAATTTATCACGACATGATCTTGAAGAGGTACTCCACTAGCAACTAACACTAGATTACCTACAGAGGCGTCGATATCTGATCATATGTTGTTATGTTCAAATATACATAGGTGCAAACTATCATCCACATTTAATAGCAGCTAAAGATGACAGTGCGCTGGAATATCGATACACTAAAAAATTAAGCTGCACAGTTAACAATCAGCTACAAACTTCCATCAAATATTCAGGAACAGTGGTTACGTTATTCATTCAACCTTCAGCGGCAGAATATAAAATTGAAAGAAACCTCAAAATTTTGGAATGATTGGAAAGCTGCGGGGAAAATGGTTGGCTAGTTAGACTAGTTAGTACTCCTACTCAAAAAGAATGTTTGTGCGCCAGTAAAGATACGATCAATCCGGCAAAGTATGGGCGAATAAATGATCTGCATCGAAAACATCAGCTTTCAAGCAAAAACGTCTTAAGCGACTAATTTTTAAATACCAGAAATCCAATTAAAGACTTCCATTCTAATGCTTAAACTAGTTCTGGCGATGTTACTGTTTTTGAATGCCCATCACCATGGCGTTTTTTGATGCTACCAGTATCATTGTAACGTGTAATGGTCCGATACACAAACATTTTCTTCACATGTAAATGTTGTAGCTCATTAACAATGCCTGGTTGCGATTTTGAAGCTAAATATAGGGTTTTCCAATAAGAGTGATATGATTCGCAATAATTCAGTTGTTGCACTTGCTGTGTGGCACGTAGCCCCATCTTGTTGATTACAATGCAATAACACTTGCATTTGAATTCCATTTCGATAACTTATTTTAACTGCGACGAAAAACTGTACTGGGTACACGATTAATTTACTTGCTCTTTATAATGTTTTACATCTCTGTATTATTAATAACTATGTACATTAATATCATATACTATAACGCAGATTTTGCTTATGTAGTTAAAAACATATTTTACCAAAAAATTGTAATTAAAATAAGAGATTGAGATGATTACTGTTATTATCATCAAACGATAAACATATAAAATATTAGTTGGTCATGAATATTTATATTGTAAATAAATATTAATAAAATTCTTATGAAATATAATAGATCAAAATAATAAAAATTGTTATAAAATTACTTAAAACTATATTCAAGACTTGTGAATTCCTGAAAGTAAACCACTGTTCACAACATTTTGTGGCAGCGGTAAAATAAAGTTTTCTCAGTTTCTTTTAAAAACTGTAAAAATCTTCATAAAAACACGGGACAATAAATAATGTGGAAAAAATATGTATGCAAATCAAAAGTGTGCACGTTTATATACTATAAACTTTAAGTGAAGTGAATAAAATGCTAAAAAACAGAATTTGATCCTTATATAGGGTTTTCCAATAAGAGGTTTCATTTTGAATAGCCTGCTATTTGAGCAGCTGTCAATTTTGAAGCAATCATCTTTTGACATTTGACAAGGAAAAACTACGCCATTTCTAAAAATGGTACGACACACGCTTCAACAATGCACTGAAAGTGGTAAAATTCACTACAAAAACTGTGAACATTTTGCAGTCACAGTTCGCAAAACTAAAGCACTTTCGAGTCGTCGTAAAGCGCCTTCTCGGCCGGCAATATTGAAACTGGTGGAAAAATTTGAGCTGTTGGGACAAGTTAGTGATGTGAAGAAACGAAACCGTGTGTGTCGCTCAAGGACAACTGAGAATATTGCTGCTGTAGCCCGTAGTGTTGACAATAGCCCAGGTTTGTCGATTCCTCGTTGATCTTTGAAATTAGACATTCCACAAACGACATTACACCGTATTTTGCATAAAGACTTAGGTCCGGGACAACTGAGAATATTGCTGCTGTAGCCCGTAGTGTTGACAAAAACCCAGGTTTGTCGATTCCTCGTTGATCTTTGAAATTAGACATTCCACAAACGACATTACACCGTATTTTGCATAAAGACTTAGGTCTTAATGCTTTTAAAGTTCAGTTAATACAAGAACTCAAGCAGGTCGATCCCTTCAAATGCATCAAAATGATCCGGATTATCATCGAAAAATCATCTTCAGTGATGAAGCCCGTTTTCACCTCGGAGGCTACTTTAATAAGCAGAATTGTCGCATTTGGGGCTCCGAAAATCCAAGAATGATTGTTGAAAAGCCTCTCCATCCTCAACGTGCCACTGTTTGTTGCGGTTTTTGGGCTGGCGGATTGGACCTTACTTATTCTAAAATGTGGCTGGTGCAACTGTTACGATGAATGGATTGCGCTACCGAGCTATGATTAATGATTTTTTATGGCCGGAATTGGAAGATATTGCCATATAGTCTTCTGAATTTGTAGTAGATGGCCATTACCAGAACCCGAACTATATATGTAAGTTTTATAATTCAGGGATTAGCCTATTTTAGGAACAAGTGTTTTGTCGTTCAGGGATTGGCATGGATTGGTATTTAAATAACAAATGGCAAAAACATTCTATGATTTAGAGCTCCGCTATAGTCGTCTGAATTCTAAGTAGATGTCCTTTCCAAGACCGGCCTATTTAAATGACAAGTGACAAACAATTGTTTAAGATCTCCGCTATAGACGTTTGATTGATTCGTAGTAGAGGTCCTTTATCTGGAACTGGACTATAAATGGTTTTGAAGATCAGGGATTGGCTTATTAAAATAGCAAGTGGCAAAAAAATCCTACGATTTAGAGCTCCGATATGGTGGTCTAAATTCGTAGTAGATATCCATTGACCATCCGTAAAAACAAGTGGCATCAAAATTATTTGATTTAAAGCTTCGCTGTAGTCATGTGAATTAGAAGTAGATGTCCATTACCAGAAACCGGATAATAAAGGTTTTGTCGTTCAGGGATTGGCGTATTCAAATAACAAGTGGCAAAGAAATTCTATTTTTTAGAGCTCCGCTATAGTCGTCGGAATTCTAAGTAGATGTCCTTTACTAGAAACCGGACTATATAAGTCTTGTAGTTCTGAAACTGGCCTATTTAAATGACAAGTGACAAAAAATTATTTAAGACCACCGCTATAGACGTTTGATTCGAAGTAGATGTCCTTTACCAGAAACCGGACTATATAGGTGTTGTGGATCAGGGATTGGCTTATTAAAATAGTAAGTGGCAAAAAATTCCTATGATTTAGAGCTCCGCTATAGTCGTCTAAATTCGTAGTAGATGTCCATTACTAGAAACCGGACTATTTTAGTTTTGTAGTTCAGGAATTACCCTATTAAAATAACAAATGGCAAAAAACCATTTTTTGATTTAGAGCTCCGCTATAGTCGTCTGAATTTTTAGTAGACGCCCATTATCAGCAACCTATATATAAAGGTTTTTTTAGTTCAGGGATTGGCCTAATTAAATAACAAGTGGCAAGAATTGCTATGATTTAGCGCTCCGATATAGTCGTCTGAATTTGTAGTAGATGGCCATTACCATAAGCCCGACTATATAGGTTTTGTAATTCAGGGATTGGCCTATTTTAGGAACAAGAAGCAAAAATATTATTTGATGTAAAGCTCCGCTTCATTCGTCTGAATTTGAAGTATATGCTCATTACTAAGGACCAGGACTAAATAGGTTTTGTAGTTCAGAAATTTTCCTAACTACATGACAAGTGTCAAAAAATTCTATGATTTAGAGCTCCGTCGGAAGTCGGAAGTCGGAATTCTGGTAGATGTCTTTTAGTAGAATCCGGAATATATAGTTCAGGGATTGGTCTATTTAAAAAACAAGTGGCAAAAAAAATCTTTGATTAAAAGCTCAGCTATAGTCGTCTAAATTAGTAGAAGATGCCCATACCAGAAACGGAATATAAAAGTTTTATAGTTCAGGGATTTGCTTATTAAAATAGCAAGTGACAAAAAATTATACGGTTTAGAGCCCCGCTATAGTCGTCTGAAATCGTAGCACAGCGCTAAATATTGATTCTTTGCCGCCCTTTTGTATTTAAATAGGCCAATACCTGAACGACAAAACCTGTTTGGTCCGGTTTGTGGTAAAGGACATATACTACGAATTCAGACGACTATTGCGGAGCTCTAAATAAAATAATTTTTTTGCCACTTGTTATTTAAATGAGCCAATACCTGATTGATTGATTGATTGATTAGGATGTACAGCCAAGACTAAGCAAGGATCCTAGATACGCCGGGCCTACCGTACACCTCTTATATATATAACAATACGGCGGGATAGGAAAGGTTATTAGATATGATAGACTTGACCCGGTTACAGACACCTAAGTAGTCAATAGTTAGTAAAGCACAAGCACAAGACGGCACAATAACTTTTGTTTTCTGGATATAAATAATCAGCAATCAAGATCCTACAAAATTTTAGTTGTTAAATTTCCTGAACTAAAACTTCATTATTATGAGCGATTAACCATTTCCTCCACCCATATAATTGACAACCAGCAATAACTATGTATCCAACTTAGAACAAGCTAACCAAAACCTTTACCAATTTACAGTCTCCCGTTCAACCTAAAAAATAATTCAATTAAAGAAGTGCCATGAACCCCGAAAATACAAAAACTATCTAAGTACAGCAATATTTGTCTGCATTTAAATTTTATTCTGTAGTCTCCAAGCCATTTATAATTTCAAAAATTCCAACAACCACTGAAATATCAAATTTATTAGCAAACCCGGTTATAGTCATTGTGATTCCTACCTTGAGTTCTTCCACAAAAGTCATGAAAATTTGCATGCTTCCTAAAAAATATTAATTAGAATTAAAATTTAATTTAAACAGGAATAAGGTAACACCTCTGGTATGCAACTTTATAAATGTCCCTCCTCCGATACCTTAATTTTCCATACAATCATATTCGTTTGATCAATTAAATTAGTTTTATAAACTCATTGACGTAAAACTAATTAAATCCTAAATACACAATTAAATTATATTAAATTAAACAAAACTCAGTATTGTTAACTATTCATTCGGGAAATTATAAAGGAAACCAACTATATAACGGGTGTTTTTTTAGGAGGTTTGTTTTTCCGATAGATGTCGTTTTATTTTATGACAGTTGTTTTGACAGCTCAAAGTGGCATTTCTACTCAGTATTGTTTGGCAAATCATTATGAATAGGTTAACTCCAGAACAACGTTTTCAAATCGTGGAAATTTATTTTCAAAATCAGTGTTCAATTAAAAATGTTTATAGAGCACTTCGTGAATTTTATGGTGCACATAATCGTCCGTCAGAGACCACCATAAAGAACGTAATTACCAAATTTCGGTCTACATTCACTCTTTTGGATGCCAAGCCACCGACAAGAATGAGAAGAGTTCGTACAGAAGAAAATATTGCTGTCGTTGAGGCCAGTGTCGAAGAAAACGACAATTTATCGATTCGTCGTCGTGCTCAGCAAATTGGACTTTGTCCATCGACTTTATGGAAAATTTTACGTAAAGATTTGGGTTTGGTGCCATACAAAATTCAATTGGTGCAAGAATTAAAGCCACACGACCATCGTTTGCGCCGTGAATTCAGTGATTGGTCGTTAAATCAATTGAACGAAGATCCATTTTTTTACCGTAAAATTCTCTTCAGTGATGAGGCGCATTTTTGGTTAAATGGATACGTCAACAAACAAAATTGTCGCATTTGGAGCAAAGATAATCCACACGCCGTTCTAGAATTACCAATGCATCCTGATAAATGTACTGTTTGGTGCGGTCTATGGGCTGGTGGGATCATCGGTCCATATTTCTTTAAAAATGAGGAAGGACGACGCGTTACCGTGAATGGAAATCGATACAGAACCATGTTAAATGAGTTTTTGTTGTCAAATCTTGAAGATATGGATATGAATGAAATGTGGTTTCAACAAGATGGTGCCACTTGCCATACAGCACGTGAAACAATCGACTTATTGAAAGAAACTTTCAACGACAACATTATTTCGAGAAATGGTCCGGTGAATTGGCCTCCGCGTTCGTGCGATTTGACGCCACTCGATTACTTTTTGTGGGGATACGTGAAGTCATTGGTTTATGTGGATAAACCTCAATCGATTGACGCTTTGGAAACCAATATTCAACGTGTCATTGCTGACATACGCCCTCAAATGCTTGAAAAAGTGCTGGAAAATTGGACCTCCAGAATGACATTTGTGAAAAATAGTCGTGGTAGCCATATGCCAGAAATTGTGTTTAAATGTTAAATGCCAAAAAATTATCTACCAAATAAAAAAAAATTTTGGTCATTTCATAATTTTATATGTGTTTTATTCAAAAAAAAAATCGGCAACCTCTTAAAAAAACACCCCTTATAAAGGGTAGTATTAATATTAAACATCTCGGACGATTCTAGATTCTTAAATTCCCAAATAAACTAAATCCATAATTTGAATCGTAATTATCAATTAGTTAAAAGAATTAAATGAATTATTACTACTAATTACAACCAATTGCAGCCGCATTGATTGACTTTTAAATTAAAATTTTAAAAAGTAGTATGGCTTCAAAGATATTCTGTAATCAAAAAACTTCATTAGAACTAAATAAATTAGCTTAATCAGGAACTGCAATGAATAATAATATTAATAATTCACACCTGATGAACCTCGATAACTCTAAACTAAAATTCAATAAATATAATAATTAATTACTCAGAAGCTGAATAATTGGATACATGAACAACACTAAAATCAGCCAATCTTTGAAATCAAAATATAGCCGAGTAGAAGGCGAACAAAAACACGGTCGACATCGTCATACAAAGGCCATGGAAATTCCCTTCTGTCAAGATTTTCCCGACCCTACTCATCCATATCTCGCATGCGGCGTGCACATAAACTCTACCCATCCATCCTCAATCCCGATAAACTATACCTTTCACTTCCAAGTCATTCCCCATTCAGAACTTCATCATTCTCCACTAGGACATCCCTAATCCGACGATCACCGTATAATATACAGCGCAAAATCTGTGTGTATGCACGTAGAGTGGATGACGAACGAAATTACCACTCTTCAAGCGTACACCCCAACCACAATTTATACATTTTATACGATGATCATCAAATCAAAGATATCACCACGGAAGATGGTACATTTCTAAACGAAAACTACCCTAAAAATAAAAACTAATTCTAATTTCAACAAAACCAAAGATAAACAAAGAAAGTTCATGCTCGGGCAAAGGAAAATTCATTTCTCCACCGCATCTACAAGGTACAATCAAGTAACGCGAAAAAACTATTCAAAAACAAAATTCCATATCATCCGTATGAAAGTTTCTTCTCAAGTTTACGTTTTACGTACTAACATACAAAGTCTATACATTGCGAGACGGCCATATACGCACACATAGGCCCTGGTTTATCGATTATTATAAATTCATTGCTGCGCGATCATCGCACTTACACACATTGAAAAACCCTTCCACAATAAAAACAATATACGAAATATGTACAATACAATAAATATGTACAAATGTAAATATGTACAAACAAAAACAAAGCGTAAATCCTTCGATCACCGAAATATGCTCACTCCACCTAGCAAAAATATAATGTACAAGTACGAGTAAATATGAATATAAAACAAATGTGAAAAACACGAAAAATAATCTTCGTTCAACAACAAAAAATGTTAGCTTGTCGCGTAAAGAATACTCGATAACTACATGAGAATTCTAGAACTCTACAACTTTAAGAGTTATAAAATACATACGAGTAAATATGTACAATACAAAATAAAAAAAGGTAGATCATTTGATCACCAAACATGCTTACTCTACTAAAAATTTAATGTACAAGTAAATATATATACAAAACAATTGAGAAAAAAACACGAGAAATAATCATCGTACATCAACAAAAATGTTAGCTTGACGCGCAAACAATACTCGATAACCCATTACATGAGAATTCTAGAACTCTATACCTTTAAGAGTTATAAAATACATACGAGTAAATATGTACAAAACCAAAACCAACAACAATTATTGTAGTTGGTTTTGACCATACACAAATTAAACAACCATACAATATGACTTACAATACAATAACTTATCACTACTACTTTATTACACCAATTTATTAATATTATTATTATTATTTATATTTATTATTTATTTATTTATCCAACACATATGTTTTATTATATTATTTAGTAAGTTACTTATTGATTAAACACAATTAAATTAAATTAAATGATGTATTTCGAGGAGAGACAAAAACGCGTCTTTCCTCGACGACGATCAATCACCGACCCGTTATTTAAATGAGCCAATTTCTGAAGTAAAATACCAATATAGTTCAGTTTCTGGTAATGGACATCTACTTCGACTTCAGACGACTATAGCGGAGCTCTAAATCAAAGAATTTTTTTGCCACTTGTTATTTTAATAGGCCAATCCCTGAACTACAAAACCTATAAGAACTTCAAAATGCAGCTTTTTCTTTCTTAAATGTATTATCTTGTTTTCAATAATTTTCAATCATGAACATACTACCTAAGCATTAAGAATTATAATATAAATATAAGATTAAAAAAAACAAAAATTTGATTGTGTTAATTTTTTTTTTAATTTAGTCAGGTGAGTCTTTATTATCAAGTGCTGACGGTGGAGCATTGGCCGAAGGTGAAACATCCAGTGATGCCTCTTCTTGTGAGGGCGTTTCTTCAACAATTCCACCATGTGATCTAGGACTAATCGAACGGTTGCTCCGAACGCATCCTGTCTGGTTTCTATCTGGGATACAACGTGCCGGCGCCGTACATTTGCTGCAAGGCAAAGAGGAAGGAGTAAGTAATAAATATAATTTCTTTACCATTTTTCCATTTTCTTTTATACATTTATATTAGATTTGCTGTTGCCGCGACTTGACTTTGCATAATTCTTTTAACGCAGAATGAAGGCTTTCGACTGGTGAACTTCTGGTGGAATTATGTGGGGTTGTTTTATGGTTTCATTTGATACTTCTAATTGATGTATACTCGTATATTGATGTTATTTTTTAGCCTATCTTTTATTTTCATGGCTGTTTTCTCTCGTATGGCGTATGCTGTTTCATGTTTCGAGAGTTTGTCGATTATTGTAAGAAAATGGTTCTTTATTTAAATAAAATATGTCTGAATGGATGTTTTCTGAAGATTACTTGGTGTTTTTGTTTGTTTGACCTTTTGTTTAACATTTAGGAAAGAATATTTGCCTTTTATTTGTTCGTAGTTTTCACTAATGGCACGATGTTTGTTGAACTCGTGTGTTTGTTTAATAATTCCTTGTTGTTCTTTTGCGTCGATTAATAATGTCTTTAAATGTACTAAATTCATTTTAGGGTTAATTTTTCTTGGTTTCTTTACAACCATTTTGTTGTAAAGGGTGGTCAAATAAGAGCTGTATATTATTAATTTGGAACAAAAATAAAACGGTATAAAAAATCAATCTAATTTTTTGTTTAGACTTTGGTTCATGACAATGAAGATGAAATTACTTTTAATTAAAAATGTCATGAACCTTCGAGAAATGATTTATTAGCTCCAGTGTCTAATAGATATATTAAATTTTTTTATCAGTTATTGTTATGGTGATATAAGATAATCTTGTACCTGATACATTGTTGTTTATATTAAGAAGATTTAGGTAACCTGAGTTTCCGAAGAGTCCTTATGAAAATCATCTTCTTTGCTGCTATAGTTCTTCTTCTTGTACATATTGATTTTATTGTTCATATTGTTCGTATGATTCAAATGGGATTTCTTCAAAGCTCGACTGTCTAGGTTGTTTTTGAATATAATTGTCTTGTTGGGAAGTTGGTCGTTTCGCGAAAGGCCTATGATTATAATATATACTAAATTTTTGATTTCCGTTACGTTTGTCAAAATTATGTACTGGTTTTGTATAATGATGATATGGCGGAACATTGAATTGTTTTCAATTTCTGCCTACTGTATATTGGGAATATTGCTCTATTTATGTATTTATTTATTTAAAGAAATCTATTCTGTGATTTCCATGTATGATTTCAAAATTTAATTTAAAACAAAAATATTAAAAAAATAGAATAAAGAAAATTAGAACATAGAAATATAAATCAAATCTTGATTTAACAATTAAAAATTTAAAAAATAATTCTTAAGTATATTTTTGAAATTGTCGTTTGATTAATTAAAGTCAAATAGGTCGTCGACTATGTTGAACAATTTAGACGACCTATTAATGGGGTTATTTTCTCCATAGTTTATGGAATGGTGTTCTAGTGCTAAAAATTCAGGGTTTCGAAATGTTCTGCAAGACACATGAATCGATATGTTTTCCAAAATGTTTGCTCAATCAGACCAAGCAAAACGTTACCAATGAAAGCCGCACCTAAGAGAAGTTGTCTATTTTCAAGCGTGCATATTTTGTAATCCGTGCATCTTGTTGAGTATGGAGGTAACCGAGCCACATGGAATGGTAAATTGTGGTCGTAATTTCAGTCACTTTTCTTTAACAGAAATTGCCACAGCATCGTTTTCAAGGTTTCTAAATTCTCTATACGGCTAATTTGGATTTGGGAGCGAGGATGGATATCGAGCAAGTTTGTTTACAGTCTCAATCAGCAGCATATTTTTTTCTTTTAGACAATTTTTATTTTACTCGAAAAAGTCATAAAAAACAAAATAAAATAAAACGGATTCCTGTATCGAAAAAAGACAAAATTTTCTTCAATTAGAAGCAAAGTTATTTTTTTGAAAAGTGTTATTTCACCAGGATACAAGTTGATCGCTTGTACCAAGGTACAAGTTGATCCGGGTATTTTTTCGAAAAAAAAAACTGTTCCAATGTTGTTTTTTTTTGGTGCAGTGTATATTTGATCCTTATAGTTAGGTTATATAATGATGTAAACATTCTTTCTGTGATGAAATGATCACTACATAATTTATTTATTAATTTATATTTTTATCCAAATCCGAAACATCCTCAGAAAAATATAGTGGTTTTTGTTATCGATTTGGATTATAAAACAATGGTTGACCGACTGTTTGCGGTAAATAAACAACGGATAAAAATATATTTCGCGCAATTAAGTTGCTTGATTTTATTTATTATATATCAATACGCCTTTGATATATTAAATAAAATGTAAAGTATAGAATTTGTTTACAGAATCGAGATCAGTGTTTTGCACTTTCCAGATTATCATCAGTAATACTATTCGATGAAACATCGCTGGTGTCAACTGTTGATTGATGTATTATACTTCTGTATCTGGTTTTATTTTATGTGCCTGTTATAAAATTAAATTAACATTTATATTTGTATTTTGTCACTGTTCGGGTGAAAATTTTTCTTTATATATTCTTCTATTTCACGTTCATTACACTTCACTATCTACTAATTGATTGGTTTACTATCTACTAATCGAAACGGTCAAAGTTTAGTACAACAGAACATATAGCACAATTAACCTATAAAATCTTTGTTGTTTTATTAAAACTAAAAATCTTTTATAATTATCTTAAATACACATATTTCAGTCTATTGTAAAACGGTTGTACTCATTCAAAAACCTTCGCGGGTGTGCGATCAGCACTTGCCCATAATTTCGTCGCTATCGGATGAATGTTTCCCCTTTTCAGCCGAAAAATCAATGATACACACACAATACATTGTGCTTCTTGTGCCATAGTTGGTTTGGTTGGAATTACAAGGTTCTGGCTGAAAAATCATATATTGCACAATAATACACAAAGAAGAACAAGTCCTTTGGTTGTTTTGTGAGCGATTTGCACTAAGGTTCTTCGCATTTCAAGTTAAACAGAAAATAAAATATGTTCCCAATGAATGATCTAAGTATTCTTGTCTGTGCCTATTGATAGCTTTCAAGAAAAGACAACTAGATAAAATTTCAAATATGAAAATAACACAGCCGTGTGTCTTGTCCGCAAGTATCATATTCAATAATTAAATTGAAACATCATCGTTCAAAATATCAAGATATCACAAATTGTTAATTGTCGTGAACAAAGTTTACTCGCTTATAATGGCTGTTATTCACTCTCATAATTTAACTTCATCCTCGTAAAATATATAACAAGTAAACAATATATAATATATAAATAACAGCCATCACCATATGCTTGTTAAATAATATACATTGCACTAAAAGATTTTAATAGTAAATATTCATTATATACATATTTTTATACGTCTTTTTCCCTTATTGAATGAACACTGTTTTTCTATAAAACGATTTTCAAGATAATTTGTGTAGTTTTTTCTCTATCGATTTATAAAAATTGTGTTTTTCCAATAAACCGATTTTCTTTTGTATGTGTTGCGGTCAAAATGATAAATTAGATATTATACAATTACCGGTTTTCTATATAAAACAAAAGATAAGTCCGTCGATGTGAGTGCATCGCGCAAGAGCTACTAGATAAATTTTGTTAAAAAATTATTAGTTTTATTACTCAGACGCTTGGTCTTTATCTCCAATTATCCAGCGAAAATTATCACGATATTCCTATTTAATATTAAGTTATTAAAGTTTTCATAAGGCCGTTTCCATGGTTTTTTTTTGAAAAAATTGTATAAAACGAGAAAAAATATCAAATTTTCATTTGGTTTAATTTCTTCTTCTGTATAAAAAGAGCACTGTTTTATTAAATACGTAGTTATGATTTTTTCGCGGAAAGAATTTATTAATTTGTTTTGTCTTAATAAAACTAAAATAATAAAATTCTCGAAAAATAATTATAGAATGTAAGTTTTTGAAGTAAGATATTTTTGATTTTGAGTAAATTAAATCAATCTTAAAAAATTATTTCTACGTTTATCTATATTCCTTACTTATAAGAGTTTTCATTGTTTATTTTGCCTGTCATATTGCCAAAAGTTAAAAATATGCCTTCAAGAAAGATGTAAATGTAACCTATCTTATTATTACTCAAAATCTGCATAGGCCAGAGTCAAAAGGATGATGAGTTTTGTTAAAGCTCGTGAACAGGTTCACCGGTTCGTGAGAACCATAATTTGTCCTGTGTTTATTTACCTGAATACAGAATTTCTTTAGATTCTGCTTGGTGCTTTTATTCCAATAGCGGTGAATCGATTTCATCCAGTAATATCCAATAAAAGAACATTTCGAAAGCTCTCTTCTATATTCCAGAGTTGTTAGAATGTAGTGTATGTTCTACTTCTAGAGAGCCATACCTCCGGTAGTTCTTGCAGGTTAACGTGAAATGGTCAGTCTGTATCGTAATTCCAGCCATCCTTCCAAGATAAGTAACGTATAAATTTCTTTTGGATACTCTCTAGGTTACGAATATACGTTATATGTTCATTGTAGAAAGGGCACCAGATATTAACAGCATAATTAAGTTGGGATCTGACGTATGCGAAGTACAATATCTTTATTGTCTCAATATCTTCATTATCTCCAGTCCACCGTTTAATAAATCCAAACATTGAGTTAGCTCTTGCTATGCACTGCTCGATGACATTAGAGAAACTCAAATTTTCAACGAAAGTAACCCATAAGTCTTTACTGCATATAATTTTTGTAGAGTGGTACCATTTATGTGGTACTGTTGGACAACAGAATTAGCTTTTCGATAAAAGGTATGGTCTTACACTTATTTATTTGAGGCTGAACAAATTGGAATCACACCAAATTACTATGTTGTCAATATCTTGTTGTAATGTGTGCTTGATTTTAACGATTTTTAACGAGATCACCTGCAAACATTAGGAACTTTAAATAGTGAATTACTTCGGTGATTCCATTAATAAAAATGGTGAACATCTAAGGACCAATATGGGAGCTTTGAGGCACGCCGGAGATGGCTGAGATAATTCATAGCTTTTGTTGTAACCTGCAGAACCCACATTTTTTAATCATTCTAAGGTTTTATAATAAATGATAGAGTCAAAGGCCTTAGCGAAGTCTGTGTATACCACATCAACTTGCTTGTCATTTTCTATTTCTTTAATTGTGCTGCTGGTGAATTCTGTAAGGTTAGCGGTAGTTGATCTTGTTGACATAAAACCATGTGGACTTTGTGAAATGTATTGTGGTACACGGTCCTGAAGGAATTGTATATTACTAGTTCAAACAACTTCGGAATTGATGAAATTCACGTTATACCGCTATAACCACAGTTGGGCATTTTACATGTAAAAAACGTTTTTTACATTTTACATGTAAAACCATAAATTACAAAACAAAATCGTGTAGTTTATAAAAAAAAGTAAAATACGAATGTTTAATACAACAGTGCGTTTATAATTAAAATTAACATCATGAATTACAATCAAAAATAAATAAACTAAACAATCAAAAATAAATAATTATAGTTAATCATAATTATTTTTAACTTTTAGTTATCTCCATTTAGAAAACAACAATCATCTATCCTTTTAGAATGCCATCTGTTTTCTGCTTGAACAAGCTCCATAATATAATAAAATAAAATGTCTACTGACATCTAGCTAGATTTGAATTGAACTTATTTGGCAAAAAAAAATAAAAGTGTATATTGCTTTCTGAGGAGGAAATTTTTTAAACTAATTACAATTTGGCGTTGTCGTTATCTGTCAAAAACAATTGTCCACCGAAGCCGAACAAATTGATTTTAGGTTAAATAAACCAAAAAATAATATTATAAACAAAAAATAAAATTTCAAAATTATAAATATTTTCCAGTTTGTACTATAATGTGTGGAATAAATTATAAATATATTCCACACATTCGCACGCAAAATTGCGCACGATTTCGAAACGGATTACGATGAACATAATTTTGAAGGGTGTCTCATTCTCGGTTCGTTTCGTAACAGTTGCGGCTGTGAACTTATCACATCTGGATTACAAAATGAAATTTGACACGGGAGTTAGTTTGCTCAAAGGATTGAATGATATACTTAGAGGTCGCGTGAGTAAAAATAAACATGAGCGTCATTAGATTACTTTCATCTGCTTTGCATTTGGTTTAGTCGAAGCTGAATGGGCGCTTAGCGACATTAAAAATTTGAAAAAAATTGATCATTCTGCAATTGTGCAAGATCGAAGTAATAATGCAGATGGTCGGATGAAGCTACCGCAAATGAGAATCTTATTTGACCATGTCTGGTTGAAATAGAAGCGTGTCTCATCCACATGACCACGTATCTGCTTGATTTAGATAAACAATGATAGGAGCATTCAATGGAGTAGTATCAGTTCTAATGAAATAATAGAACGATAAACTTAAGAAGAATTTGTCATCGAGGTTGGACACTGTAAGGCCTCTTCAAATTAGAAAACACGACCGCGAACAGGTTGGACTGCAATTGTTTTGGTACTTTAAAAAAATTTCCCTTTACAGAAATTAGCATGTAAACATGTTAATAAATCTAGTAAACCGAGATCATTGTAATATATTGTAGCGATAAGTGATGTGGAAAATCTAACATTTTTAATAATAATTAAATAAAAAATCTTAATTTTAATTTTATGAATTAATAAAAAGAAAACTTTATTTTTGAAAAATTTATTTTTATGTTTTTTGATGTTTTAGTGCTGGCTGCGGCTGCTGTTGGTCCGATAACGTCCAGAATTGAATAGGCAGATGATTATTTTTTTGCCTTCGTCTAAAAACTCAAAAAATTCCAAAACCGGATTTTGGTGGTGTTTTTCCATTTGATTTTCATGCACCAAAATATTTTGGTGCAACCCGTTTACAAATATTTTGCAAAATCAATACGATGTTTATGCATCTCTAAATGATTTGATTGTAGAGGTATTATCATGAAATTATTGTGTAACCAAAATATAATTTTTCACTCATAATTTGCTTACACAAATTTCGTTATGCACAAGTGTTATTGTACGATTATCTATATACAAGTTGTTATGAACAGTTAGCGCATACAAGATTGTTGTATATTTTGAATAACTCTTTATATGGAGAATTGTCCGTTTATAAAGATTTACGTACACAGGAGATTATCCGTTGAGAATTAATTGTATGGAGCTTTTTGGGATGACGAGCAGAATTGGTCGTAGGGCTATCGACTGCGTAGCTGAATATAATAATTAGTTAAGGCATTGTGTTTATATTTTGAATATTATGTTCAAAGTATTTACAATATTTTTGTATTTTGGTCACTACCTCCTGAAAAATTGAAAGTTGAAATTCTCATTAGTTCGAAATAAAACTGTCAGACCTCTTGGTAACCTTATTTCGATGGAAAAAAAATGATTACCAAAAAAATTATGTTGTGTGTATACTAGTATTAATTATTATGTAACTTATATTATTTTATTATTTATTATTATTATTATTATAATATATAATATTTTATTTTACTACGTAAACGAGAATAAAAGTTCTATCCAATAAAAACACTCATAAGAGACCAACATTTCAAATCATAAATATAACTATTTTCTATAATTACATACAAATATAGTCATTTTGGTTCTTGTTTTCTTTTATTCGAAAGACATGCCCTAAAGCCTTCTCAGCCTAGATGATTTTATGAACCCTTTAATATATTTACTTTTCCGATATGATTTCATATCTTGTAATTCATTCACGATCTGTATTCACCGCTTCTCTTAATTGGCTCGTGCATTATTCGAAATATTTTACGCTTAAATCAGAAAGCTGCTGAATGTCCCTTACAGCTACCTTCTATGACTCGCAACCAAAGACGTTTGGCTGATCAACGTCTTACGTTTGAATTAATTTGCGATACTAGAAGAGTTTGATATTTGCGTAGTACCGGGCAAGTGGTGCAGTGGTTAAAGCTTCGGCACTTGGACTGGAAGGTACTGGGTTCTAATCCCACCCGATGCTAGATGCAACGAGAATTTTTGTCATCGATTAGGATTGATGATGTTAATAAACACAACTAAGACTCTCTGTCGGAGCGCAGAATTTAGCGCTGACCCACCGTCTATGTCAGTATACAGGTTGACATGGCGCTTGTAATGTGCAGGTGGTATACTGCAATTGTGCCAATTGGGTGGGGGGGTGTGAGCGTGAATGAAGTATATTAATTGACCTTCAAAGGACATTAAATCCATTGGAAATTCAATACTTTCTTGTATTAAAAAAAAAATAAAAAATACAAGATATCGAGCTCCGCCCCTTTAAAATTAGTCACTACCAAATCAAAATTGTTTCCAAAAACATTTTGATCTAAGATCAAAAAATAACTGACAATGCAATCAATTTTCACAAAATGTCATCAATATTTATTGCCTTGGCAGTCATTTTTCATCTAAGATCAACATTTTTTTTAGAAAGTATTTGCTATAAAGTATATTGTATAATATTCCTTAAATCTATTTCAAATTAACACATTTTTGAAATTCTGAAATGGCATGTTGTCATTCCCAAGAATGAGGTGAAACTTGTTCCTAAGTACATATTTTATTTAATTTTCAATACGTTTTTAGTTTAAACGCTTTTTAATTCGTGTAGTCCCAAAAAATATAAATAATTTATTTTTCATAAAAAGTATATAATTTTTCTATGTAACCAGTTTTAACGAAATGAGATTAACATTTACTTTTTTTCAGAACTTTATTGTTCGCGGATCCAGTCAACCGAATACCATGGCTGTATCGGTACGCTTACCGCCCAACACAGGACCATATATCGAACATTATTTGATTCAATCGAATAGTGCTATGTTGAACTTAGAAAGTTCTCGTTTCAAATTCGAGTCAATACCATCGTTAATTGCACACTACGCCCAATGTTGTGATGAGTTACCCGTACAATTAATTTTACCTCGTGCGTTACGCGAAGCCAAAAATCGACAGCAACTGTCGTCCTTGGCACTATTAGGTCAAGAATTTTGGAGGTATCCCATGGCGACACCAAAAATCAAAAATTTCCAAACAACTTTAAATAATGAAATGATAATGAGCGACGACAGATCTAATAAAGAAACAATATCGGCCATAATCCAAAATCAAGAAGATATTTTCTGTTCGGCTTTTGAAGGTATCAATAGTAATAACTTTATACAAAAAGTAGTCAGCCAAGCTGAAACTCCATCAGATACGACTTCTAGTCTAAGTAGCTTCACAAGCACAACACCTGGTCAACAGTTATTAAGCCCTGAATCTATAGATAGTAACATATTGACAATGTCACCAAACGAATCCTGTCAAACGGGTATCATAGGAAAGACCAGTACCTTTAAATCGCAGAATAAGAAAACGTTTGAGTCAGCGACGAATACAAATCCGTTGCCGATTGCGACTGATGTGACAGCCATCGCAATGCCAACAAATCAAATTGTTAGTCACCGTGAATTATTAAATAATAAAATTATTCTGCCAATGCTAGGGGGTGGAAGTACTGATACAGTTGAAATAAGGGTACCTCGTCCAACTCCTCCAAACTCATTAAATTTAGGATCATTACGAATGCCACCAGCGCCACCACCACGCTGGTCTAAACCATCAACTCCAATATCTAGTCCTAGTAGCGAGGCCAATACTGGATTGCAGACTTCTTCGAACAATTTTACGGTCACAACAACAGTTACGTTTAGTGTGGAGGGTGGAAATGCAAGTTCGCCTCATATAGTTGAGGTAATATCACCAAATAGAAACCAAGTAAGCAAATAATCGGTGAATAGCATAAGCCGCAGTGTAATATTATGTCTTTTTTAGTTTCAAAACATCTCTAAGCGACTGTCACCTGAAGGGGAATGCAACCAGAACATGGAAAAAATACATTCACAGATTAGCTCAAAGCAATGGCAACAAAGTCAAACAAATCAATCTAAAATTATATCTCCCGATATCGCACCTAGCTGCAAATCTGGCAGTACAAACAGCATGCGAATGCGGCGTCCGAAGACAAATAAAGAATCTAAACATTACCAAGAATCCGATATTCTAGAATCACCATCGGTCTATTGTCGAAGCCCGTTAGGTGATAAGTATAGTGATTATGAGGATCTATGGAGTCAAGACAATATAAATAGCTCAACATTAACACGAGGAAGCCATAACTTATCTAGTTTTTGGCCTAACCGGACAACAGCTGTTCGACCTGATTTGTTACCTGAAGGAACAATTACGTCAATTAATTCAAATCTCGTATTCTCATCAACATCATTATCTCCTGATTCAGTAACACAAAATCCTCTAATCGTTTCAAAACTGACAACACCGGAAGTTCTGCTACAACAACCAGAACCAGTTCCAGTGTTTATTAGTTTCCCAAACACCATACAACATTCCCAATCTCATTCAAACGTAATGCATAAGCATACCCAAAATATACGGTTTATCGACGAGGATAATGAGGACGAGAAAGATTTGAAACCGTTTGAATCGAATCCAATTCTGCAGCCCCGTAATCGCTTCGGTTTAATATTACCTAATTCTTCCGATGTTGGTATCTTGACAGATGAGAACAATGTACTGGCTACTCCGAGTTCTAATTCACCACTAATAGTGTTAAAACAGACTAGTCCATTTTATGCTGAGCCAGCCGATGCACTTACAAATGTTGTGCATCGCAGGGGACCACCTATGAGGCAAATTCCTCAAAATCAAAGATTTAGTGAACCACCAAAAGGACCCATCCGCTTGGGACATTTAGGAAATAACGGAATAGGTCAGTGTCGCAGTGCCTTCCAAGACGGTAATGAAAACAGTGAAAAACTACGAAATGCAGAATCGTTGGATGAGTTAAAAAAGAAATATCGGAAAGCTCGAGGTCGGTTAGATCCGTGGCCGCTTGACAGTAGTTGGGAATTCATGGGTAAGCCTTCTTAAAATATTAAAATATTTAAATTTGTTTGAGTTTTTATATTTAGGGAAAGACAATGATAATGATTATGATACTGATGCCAACTGGAACAAACCAACTGAAATGACTGTGATGAAACGAGAAAATAACATGAATGCAAAAAAACATGATCGCCCATTGACCATTCATCAAATTATAGCATTTAAGTTACCTGAATTAAATCTTCCTGAATTGGTTCGATTTAGTTCGTCCCCATCTGGCTCCATAGCTCAAGATAAAATTCAGGTGAACACGAAACACGGTAATACTATTACGGGATTTAGTAGCAATGAAATTGGATTCGACACAACACATCGGCAAAGAGGTTCGGCTTACGATAATATAGAAAAAAACAGTCGTCTGGGTATAGGACACGGATATACTCAGGCTTCATTCCTCAATTTTGTCGATGCACATTCGGATGACGGTACCGTGTTTTCAGAGCCGTGGGATAGTTCACAATGGGATTCATTATTACCACAGCCGGAAGGTAAGTTTGACGCAAACTAACAATTATAACATAATATTGTTATTTAATCTTAGGCCCCAATTCAAGATGATACATGGTCGATTTTCATAGCCATGAAACAAAACGTGGTTGTTTTTATCTAATAGATGGTGCGTACAGTACCATTTTGAACTTTTTATTCAAATTGTATCATTCATAATTTTTTAACCTTTATTTTTGTTTAACTTTTGGAGGCGGTGCATCGAAAATAAACGTAAAAAGAAAGCACTAAGTACTTTGTGGCGAAAGTATGAAAAATATTTTTTTTCATATACCTAATTGCTGAATCCAGACAATGTGACCGAGTATTAGGATTTAAAATTAGAGGCGTTTAAATACGGTCCTGCAATCGATTATAAATCACATCCAAAAATTTGTATAGGAATAATGGATATTGTGTGTGATTACTGCCAAGCAAAAAAGTATATAGCAGAACCTTTTGTTATGTGCTGCTCAAAAGGAAGGGTAAAATTAGCACCACGTGACATGCCACCCAATCCACTACAGTCATACTTTGCAAGAAATTCTCCAGAGTCAAAGTACTTTTTGCGAAATATAAGAAGATATAACCACTGTTTCCAAATGATATCTTTTGGCGCAAATATTGTTGAAGAGAGAGGCTTTATGCCAACATTTAAAATCCACGGACAAATTTACCACAGGTTTCGTTCTATTTTTCTGATGCCCAATGAAAATCCTAAGTTTTGCAAATTTATTTTACGGAGAATTAAGAGGAACAGATAAACCAGCACTGCGAGTATATTCCAGGAATAATTTATTAAACGTACTTAAAACACCATTAGACCTAATTCCTACGGATGAATACAAAGTTGTTATTCGAGCTGATAAAAGACCTGTAGGAAAACATGAACGACGCTCTAATGCTCGAACTATTAATGAAGTGGCAATAGACATCGGTGGAAATGAATTCGATAGGCGTGATATAATCATATTTAAATGAAGCAGCATTATTAAACGAATTTCAGAAACGCATCGATCGTATGATGCCCTTCAATATCCACTAATATTTTGGCAAGGAGAGAATGGATACCACTTCAATGTAATGCAAACAGATTCGAATAAAGGAATCAAAAAATTATCGGCTAATGACTATTATGCATTTCAGAATTATGGTAAGACCTGATTCATCTAATCATATATTAAAATGTATGCAATTTTTTAACCAATTTATAGTGGATATGTACGCACAAATTAAAAGCGAACGCCTTCTTTTTATTCGATTAAACCAACAAAAACTTCGGGTTGACGTACATACATTTAAGGGGTGCTAAGGCAAACGAGGATAATGCCGAGAATGTTGGCAAATGATGATACTGCCAGCAACCTTTACACAAAATCCACGGCATACGCACGAGTATTCCCCGGACGCAGTGATATGTTCGTTATATGATCGTCTCAATTTTTTATTACATTTACATGCAATCCAGCATGGTACCGACCAAATGGCTTAGTGGTTAAAGCTTTGGCGTTTGGATCGGGAGGTACCGGGTTCGAATCCCGATAGGGGCAGGATGCAAAGGGAATTTTCATCAACAAATTACGATTTGTGATGAGAAGGAACACATCTATGACCCCCTGTCGGAGTGCGGGGCTCATGGGCCGACCCATCTTCCATGCCAGTATAGGCTGGCATGGAGCTATTCAATGTGCAGATGGTAATAAAAATCAGACCTATATCCGTACGTCCTCGAATTGGCCAAATACAGGCGTAAAAGCTAAGGACGTAAATAAGCGAACCGCGAAAGAGTTGGGAGAGCCTCGGCCCCAGAACAGTACAGGGGAAAAAAAAATCCAGCATGGTGTGAAATTCAACAGGAGCTGTTACCAGGCCAATTTCCGATCGATCGGGATGATTTAATAGCACGAGTATTTAAACAGAAGCTCACAAAACTAATACATGTTGTTACAAAAAGTCATGTTTACGGAAAAACTCTGCTAGTTGTATTCGGTCGAATAACAGAAACGAGGCCTTCCACACGTTCATATATTACTTTGGTTGAAAAAAAATACGCCCAAATCGAAAAATATGGTTCATGAACCCTGCAGGACATTCAAACCTAATCTGCATTGCATGAAGGACGGAAATTATAAATGGCAATATCCGCAACAACTAAAATAGGAAACACAGACTGGAAATTATGGCTACCTCCTTTACCAAAGGCGAAACCAATAAGATGGAGGGTTTATTGCCATAATCAAAATAAAAGTAGATGGTCAAATTAGGCCTTTCGAAGTTGACAATAGGTGGATTGTCCCTTACTCGCCCGTGCTTTGAAAAATGTTCCAGACCCATATTAAAGTAGCGTACTGCAGCTCTGTGAAATCTATAAAGTACATCTGCGAATATGTAAATAAAGGCGGCGATATGGCAGGTTTTGGTCTGATGAACCAAAATTCACCAACCGATGAAATTAAGCAATATCAGATGGGTCGTTACATAAGTAGTAACGAAACAGTTTGAAGAATTCTTAATTTTCCAATTCACGAATATTATACAGCTGTAGTTATCCTCAGTGTGCATTTAGAAAACGGGCAACGTATTTACTTTAGGTCTGACAATGCCCAAAAAGATCTGAACAACCACCACACACAACACTAACTGATTCTTTTTTTTTTATACCAACAAGACAAATTTACTGAAACTTTATTGTACTCTGAAATCCTAAACTATTACACTTGCAGTACATCTAGGAACATTTTCTGTAAGAGGAAACAAAGCACCAGAATTTCTGGTTTTAGTGATGTATGTGAAACTGCCACAAAGGAAGAGTGAAATTTTATTACTTGAGATTGTTACTGCATACAGTAAGGAGACCAACATCTTTTATTGCTCTTAGAAATATCAATAGAAAATGTAGCGAAACTTGCCAGAAGCTTGGTTTACACGAAAGTGATCAGCATTGGGATTCTACTTTATCAGAGGCCGCTATGACGTGTTTTCCATCGCAGCTACGAAATTTGTTTGCTGTTATATTAACAAAATGTGGGCCGTTAAATTCATTAGGTTTATGGAATAAATATAAAAAAGTTTAGGCGCAGATATCCTTAGAGAAACACTACAAATTAATACATCTTCTTGAAGATAAATATAAATAAAGATGTTCTTAGAGAAAGGAATTATAATTTCGAGATGTTACAAACATTTATAGAAACTAATAAGCCGCTCTTAGTGGATGAAGAAAAATTTGCATATGATGTAATTACGGACACGATTGACAACGGAAGAGGAGACATATTTGTTTTGTTGCCACAGGTGGAAGAAGAAAATCATTCCTAATCAATGTACTGCCAGCTAAAATTCGTAAACCCAATGAAATCGCACTAGCAGTTGCGTCCTATGGAATAGCGTCTACACTATTGGAAGGAGGCAGAACTCCTCATTCATCGTTCAAGCCTACCATTAAATTTTACACGTTGTTGAAACTCCGATTTGCAATATTAGCAAAGGATTTGGACAGACAGAAGTACTAAAAACGTGCAAACTTATCGTATGAGATGAATGCACAACGGCACACAAAAGTGCCCTAGAAGCTCAGAACTCTGCAAGATTTGAGAGAAAATAATAGGCTAATGGGAGGGGCTATCGTACTTCCACGATCAACACCAGCAAATGAACTTAATGCATGTCTTAAGTCATCGTTTCTCTGGAAACATGTTCAGAAACTGAATATATGAAGACCCGTTTGGCTGGTGATTTAAATGAGATTTTCTAAGGAGCTATTGATGGTAAATTACTAACCTCCAATTGGTCTGATTTTTTTCCATCATATTTCTGTCATAAAGTGGTTTCAGTAAATTGTATTAAAATGTTTATAACGAACATTTCTGTTGGTTTCGATTTTATACTTTGAGTGTAAACTGGAAATTTCACAAACTATTAAGCCTGGAAATAAGACTTTTTAAAAATATTTCAAAATGATATCAATTATTTAAATGATTTTTTTCAAAAATTTATATTGTTTGACTGTTTGTTGGTGGTACATTCCATGAAGGGATTTGACCTCCTCAACGACATTACTTCAAATTTTACAGTTTACAACAACAAGGGGAAGATAGAAACGATAATCGACCGAGTTTAGATCTCGGTCAACGTGATCGTATAGCAGTTATTCTGTTTCCGTGAGTATATCCTAACAAAAGTGAATTTCTAACTTGCTGACTCCATAATTTAGTGAACTTTTAATTTATTTTTTTATTTTGCCGAATTACGAATAAATCGTAATTTTCCAACCGCTTTTTCTAATACTAAATTCGTTCGAACTGTCAGATCAAAAAGATTTGATCGGATTCAGCTGTCAGATCAACATTTTTGACATTACAAATTTTTTTCACACAAAAATCTTGATCTAACAAATCGGCTAGATCAATTTTAAAAAATCTTGATTTTTTGTTAGATTTTTACGCATACATATATACAAAAGTAAACGTCAAAACATAACATCACAACAAAGACCCCGCGCCATTTGTACAATTCAGTTTTAAATTAATAAATTTTAGATTAATTTTAATAAATTTATTAAAATTGTATGGATAATTTGTAATTTTGTGCGACGTATTTTCAAAATATCTTGTGTGTTTTTGCTTTTAATAGATTTATTAAAATTTTAAGGATAATTTGTAATTTTGTTTGTGCGACGTATTTTCAAAATATCTTGTGTACTAAAATGTTGTGTTAAATGTGCGAAATTATATAATTCCTTATGCTTTTAATTGAAAATTATTGATAAATAAATTAATTAAATTGAGAAATGGGAGACACTATATTGAACATTTTAATTCTGTGCTATATAATTTTTTATTATACCGATGCTAACAAGGTGAAATGATAAACCCGCCATTTATAATAAACAATTTTTTGTCTTTCTTTTCACAAATCTTACTACAAAAGTCGATCAAATTTCTTTCATATTCGTTTACATAAAATCCGGTCAAATTGTTGTTGTAAAACCAAACGAATTTGGTATAAGTATCATGAAACTATAATTATTTACAGTCAAGTACAACAAGCTTCTAGATCTTTTTTACCACTGTAAATAGCGACCAGATGTTAATTTTAGAATGCCGCGATGTTATGTCCACAGAAACTTAATTTTACCCTGTTATTAACTACTCAAACAAAGGAGTGTCGCATGAGTATGCAATATGTAATTTTCCTTTTTAAAAAAAATCAAGTACGTTATGCTCATACTTTTATCATTCTGTAAAAGGCACACCCTATTATTAAAAATCATGCACGCATTGAATAACGCATTTTAATTCTGAAAACTAGTTTTAAACACTAGTTTTAAACATGGTTTGCGGAAATAGTTCGCAAAGTACGAGTCAACAATTCGGACCGAATCGTTTAATAGTGAGCGATTAACCAACAAATTTAATGATACTTGTTCAGATGGTAATAAAAAATCAGACCTCGTTATTGGCCAGGACGATGTATGGAAAATTTCCAAAGTGACAGGAATGTGTTGCTGTACATAATTATACAAACGGGCAATAGGTTGCTAATAATATTGTGGCGCCTATTTGATTTTTCTTTTGTTTCATATGAGTACTTAATCAGAAACTATAATAATTTTTAATTTTATTTTTAATTAATGAATTTATTTATTTATGTATTCAATATTACAACTGATTCAGAGATCATCTAGTAATTTATCTATCTTAAATTAGTTTCTCGGATTAAGATGAGTAACCTATTGGTTACTCACATGCAATATGTTGATCTAAATAAATAAATTACCTGTTAAAAATGCTTAGGCTCCATTCTTTATAGAAAAACACTGTGGTTTATATACTTTAAAGCCAGCAGAACCTAAATCGACAAACGGATTGAAAATCTAATTAAGAATGAAGAACAAGTTCTATTGATAAATAGAACATTAAAAATATAGGCTCCACTGGATCTTGCGGGCGTATTGTGGCAAAATCTAATTCAAAAATCCAACTTAAACCTAATTTAGAACTCAAAACAAGATCTTATATTCTGTGAATAGTAAAAGGCTCTCTGCAGGCCAACTAAATGCTTTATTAGAAAGGTTTGGGCCCTACTTGTTTTTTGAAAAAATATGTGTTTTTTGCAAATTTTTAGGTAGCAGAACCCAAATCAAAAAACATGGTTGAAAATCTAATTTAGAAAGCAGTTCAAAATCTAAAAAACAGAAAATTAAAGGCTCATTATAGCCGAGTTAAATTCCGTATTACCAAATTTTGACTTCACTCGATCTTAACATAACATTGAAGCAGAACCCAAACCGAAAATCGAATCAAAACCAAATTTAGCCACGAAACATAATCGTATTACAAATGAGTTCGAATTTGACAACAAAACTAGATAAAGATACTGAGACTTTTCAGTTCACGAACTTATGTTTGATTCGACCATTTAGGATCTTAAACAACCGGTTTCACTTGCATATGATTTAGCCATTTAGCTCTTAGCGACCAACTTGTTTAGTTTTATAAACAACTGGTCTTTACCATTAGAGCGTTCAGCAATCAGTTTTTAGAGAAGTACTAGCGGATACCCAGCGTGCACTGCAACGCCTTTTTGTAGCAAAGGGTATTTACAATTGGGTAGGTTGTGTGTTTTTTTATTGAATGAACATATATTTGAATGATAATTATATTATTGAATGTTCTTGCGTAAACAATCTTTTTGGTCTTACCATTTGGTGCGTACATAAATATGTTGGCGGGTTTTCCGACGCGTAAACCGGCCATGTATAGCTGTCCATGTGAGAAGCACAAACATGTATTCGTCAACAATTGGGAATGGAAACGTCTCAGTGAACAGAAGAACATACTGTTGACCCTAAAATATTGTACGAAACGAATTGCGTTATCAATCAATTGAATCGATCCATCGAAATAAATTGATGTACTCAAAAAGATATTTATTAATATAAAATTAATTAACTTGAATTTAAAAATAAATTTTTGCAATTTTTAAGCTGTTCTCTGACATTTAAAATGTTGAAGCTTAATCAAATAAATGAAATAAAAAAAATAATACTTTGGACTAAATATTCGACTAACTCGATTTTCTAATTATTTTAACAAATAAAAATTAATATAATAAAGTTAAAATATATATTTGCATATAATTTCAAAATCAATTTATTATAAAAATTACTTATTTCATTTCTCTCCACCATTCCAATCAACAATAGTTGCATCTTCCACAAGAAATAGCCTTTGATACAAAATATTATACGTGTACAATTAGTTTGAAAAAGTATTAGTTTCTGCAAGAAATATCCTTTGGTACAAAATATTTTACGTGTAAAATTGGCTTAGTTTGAAAAATATATTCTGTTTTTCGTAGAATCTTATTTTGACGATTAAACCGACGTCGATTATTTCAACATATTTTCAATAGTTTTGTGTAAATTAATACTGGTTTGCGTACATCCGAATCCCCGTTATTCCCGATTATTTATCAGGTACAATGAAATAAAATAATTGGTGATGAATATTTTTCAGGTATATGTATTAAATATTTTTTCAGTAGAATATACATTCTTATTAAATGTATATTTTCAATTTATAAATGTGTAATCTGTGATTACCTTTTGTTTGTAGTTAACCCCGAAGAAAATATCTATTGGGCAGGCAAATGTACTTCCCATTATAGTTTAGTTTATCATCCAATGAAATACTATGACATGACGACAATTTTTTGGACGAAATACACGCCAATCGCTTAGAGTTAGAGTCTCGTGAGCAACTAAAACCCAAGAATAACGCTCACAATGAATACGTACGCGCACACATTTAGCACGATCACGAGCACTGCAAACGGATGAAGAGCGTGAATTACTTTTATATCATTGTTCCCTGCGGAATCATCAATCCAACGTCTCCGTGCATGGCAAATGGATAATGCACAAAAAAAACACCAAAAAATTATTTAAAGAAACCATCACTGGCAACGATGGTTATCCACTCTATCGACAACGCTCAATTGACAATAGCGGACATTCGACAATAATAAAAGTATCAAACAACGACATCGAATCGAAATCGACAATCTATGGGTTGTACTGTACTCGAAATTGCTCTCCAAAACATACAAAGCCCATATTAATGTGGAATATTGCAATTCGGTCAAATCGCCAAATATATCTGCAAATATATCATCGAAGGATCGGACATATATATAAGTAGTAATGAGGCAATTTCGCGAGGTTTGGCTTCAAAAAATTCAAAGTCGCAAACATGGAAAACTGTAGAAGGATACAACAATATATTTTCAACCGTTGAAATTGAGTAGATTGTACACCGTTCATCCCAACAATGCAGAATGCTTTTACTTTCGACTATTGTCAGTTAATATAAGTGGTCCCGCATCGTTTCAACAATTGAGAATAGTTGGTGCTCAATTATGCCAAACTTATCGTGAAGCATGCCAGAAATTAAAATTAATGGAAAATGATACACATTGGGATTCATCACAAGCGGAGCATCAATCACTTGCCAACCGCACCAAATTCGCACATTATTTTCCATCATTTTGATAACTTGCTTCCCGTCTAATCCGAAAGATTTGTGGGAAAAATATAAAGATCAAATGAGGGAGATAATTTACATCGCGGGCGTGTAAAGACAAGTGTTTATCAATCGTCAACAGAACGCACATTCAAATAGGAATGCTTTCATCGAATCAATTAGCAGACGGTGTATATACGATCGGGTCGAAATTTGCACAGGGAGCAGCAATTTAATGTCAATGAGCTGCAAGCATAAATTCAAGCAAATCTACCAAAACTGACGATACACACAACACAATGCCTATAACCGCATTATGAATGCGGTTTCACAACAAATTAGCGGTTTTTCCTCGATGCATCTGGTGGAACAGACAAAACATTTCTGCAATCTTTGATTTTGGCAACCATAAGCTCACAAAATAGCATTGCATTGGCCGTCGCATCTTCTGGTATTGCATTAACTCTTTTTCGATGGAGGTAGAACAGCGAACTCTCCATTCAATTTGCCATTGAACATGTATTTTACTGAGACACCCACATGCAACATAAAAAGAATTCAGGAATGGGAAAAGTTTTATATACATGTAAACTGACTACCAGTTATACCAAGTTCCACACCAACCGATGAACTAACCGCATGTCTCAAATCATCTGTTCTTTGGGCAAAATGTTCAGATAATTATATTGACCCCAACATGCATGTCCAACTGCAACAAGACGAATCCGCTGCTCGATTCACCAACCAACTTGTAGATCTTGGAAACGAGAAAATGCCAATCGATGACACCACAAATTACATTCTCATTCCGCCAGATGTTTGTAACTTTACACAGATTATTGACGAATTAATTAACAGCGTATTTCCAAACATTAATTGCAATTACAAAAATCACCAACAGCTAAGCTAACGTGCATTATTGGCAGCCAAAAACAATGATGTCAGTGCTATTACCACAGCCATTTAAATTCAAATATCTTTCAATTCAACAACGTATAAGTCAGTTGATTGCGTCTTGAATCGAAAAGGGATTGTCAATTATCCGGTCGAATTCCTGAATTTTCTTGATTTGCCAGGATTACCACCACACAAATTGAGAGTAAAAATCGATACACTCTTCATTATGCTTAGAAATATCGATCCGTCACGACTGTGCAATGGCACCAGGTTTGCAGTCAAAAAATTGATGAATAACATTATCGAGGCAACAATATTGGATGGCAAATTCAAAGGAGAGAATGTCTTATTACTGCGAGTACCAATGATACCGACCGTTATGCCAATCGAATTTAAAAGATTGCAATTTCCAGTGCGACTTGCATTTGCAATAACCATTAATAAAGCACAATGACAGTCGCTTCAAGTTTGTGGATTGAATCCACAAAATCCGTGCTTCTCACATGGACAGCAATACGTGACCTGTTCACGGGTCAGAAAACCCGCCAACTTGTTTATGTTCGCACCAAATGACAAAACCAAAAATATTGTTTACCCAAGAGCATTACAATAATATAATTATCATTCGAATATATGTTCATTCAATAAAAAAACACACAAACCCACAAAAAATATTAATTTAATTCAACTGCGTTGCAGCCCACGCCGAGTATTAACTATACGTTGCATATGTAAACACCCTTTGCTGCAAAAAGGCGTTGAAGCGCACGCCGGGTATCCACTAGTAATAAATAAAATATTTCAGTTAGTTTTAATTTTTATTGTATAAAGCATTTAAGGAAACAATATTTTTGGTTTTCCCGTTTGGTAAGAAAATGAACAAATTTTTAGGTGTTCCCACTCTGGAGCAAGCAATGTAAAGTTGATCATGTGAAAAACTTGGATTTTCCAAATTCACAAATCGATGGCAATCATTGGAATACGCGGAATTAACACATTTTATTTTTTCCTTTTGCCAGTAATAATCGGTACTTCATTCAGATTCAGCATCAGTTTCGCCACATACAGCCGTGATCCATTGCACAATTTCAATGGGTCTAAATTACGGAGAAGTATTATTGGAGAACCCTCTTGCAGAAATAGTATTGTAGTGAAATTGTAAATGTCTCCAAAGAATTAAGAAACTATTTGATCATTGACAGCTTGATTCACATCAATAATTATTTCAATAGATTTGTATTTCATTGGAGTGCCGGGGAGTTCAAATTGAATCTCGTGATTTATTTTATTGACGCCGTCATTCTTGGAAGCTAAGATAGCGTGTTCGCAAAGCCAATCATAATTATTGAAGTTGTTTGAAATGTTCGGAAAAACTTTCATTACAACGGCCTGAATTGGCGATTGCACTTAACAAAAATCAGGCGGGCACGATATATCACGTAATGGGTTTAATTGGAAATTTCGCGTTGCTCATATCCAAAAGCTGACTGCTAAATGTTTAGGCAGTAACATCGTGATGTAAATTCATACGCATGTTTGTAGATAGTGTGATTTTTGTAACATGTTTCCAAAGATAAAACACTTTCAGCCCGGCATTGAGTTCAGCAGCGGGTTTTGATCGTGGAATGTCTGGCGAAGTTTGACGAAAATCACTTGCTAGCAGTAAAACAGCACCTTCTATTGGTCGGTTATTTTGCCATAAATCGCGCAAAATACGATAAGCGCTTCAAGTACCTTTTTATGTGCCATGGTACATTCATCCCAAATAATAGTTTTGCATTTTTTTAATACTGTGCTAATTCCTTAATTTAGAGCTATATTGCACGAAAAATTATCTGCTTGATTCAAATTCAATGGTAGTTTAAGAGGAATGTGTTGTGAGTCTTTCATCGTGTAAAGTTTATTCAATTCCAGATGATTTAACAGCGAGTGCAAGTCTAGTTTCGGCGAGTATCAAATTAAGAAAATATGTTTTTCCAGTGCCTCCGGGTGCATCAAGATAAATAATTCCTTCGCTAGCGTTTGCTATGTATTGCGTCACTTTAGTGTTTTACCTGTCTTTGATCATCCTCTAAGAAACATTTTGAGCATCAACCTAATGTAATATTGTTCTCGTAAAATATCTCTATCAATGTTTCCATGGCGTGCCGATGGTGTAACTCATGTTGACATACGACTTTGTTATTATTGGATACACATTCTTCCCCAAGTAATATGAGTGCTTAATTAAAAATCTGCTGAAAATTGTATCTCCATATCAGGATATGTACTACGTGCTTGTCGAAGTATATCTTCACTAACGCTTTCTTTGCGCTTATCCCCACTTTTAGGATCATAAGTTGCGCAAGTTGTTAAAATGAATGTATGTGAAGATAGCCCAAATTCCATCCCCGAAAAATGCGATGGCAACACTAATTATTGCTATCATGACAGTTTTTACTCTCAGCCCAAAAAATCGCCCCACTTTCACTCTCAGCCCCGAAAATATTTGCTATCGCGATAGCTAAAAACTGTCATGACAGTCGAAATTTTCGGGGCTGAGAGTAAAAATAATACTCATAAAAACATCATGTTATAAATATGTTTCTCGCCAACACTATCATCGAAAAAATATTGAAAAATTTGCTAGTTTAGCGTACAACTACAAATATTGTGAAACTAAATAAAAAATAACAAAATATATAATTTGTATAAACGAATTACAAAATTATAGCAAATCTAATTTATAAAAAATTTAACTTTGATAATTCTATCAATATATTATAGATAGAGGATAAAATACCAATAATTTCAATGTTTAAAATTAATAATATAAATTGATATTATGGTCTATTGAACTCATAAACTATTCGTTGGCCGGACCAGCGGGTTACTTTGGGTGATAGAGGAACATTTATTATGTTTAGTATTCGAGATATAGTCCGGCCAACGAATAGTTTCTGAGTTCGATGGACTATATCTCGAATACTAAACATACAAAAATTCTCAAAAAATTATTTCAAATGCGTTAAATGTTCCTCTATCACCCGATGTAACCCATTGGTCTGGCCAACGAATAGTTTCTGAGTTCGATGGACTATATCTCGAATACTAAACATACAAAAATTCTCAAAAAATTATTTCAAATGCGTTAAACGTTCCTCTATCACCCGATGTAACCCGCTGGTCCGGCCAACGAATAGTTTCTGAGTTCGATGGACTATATCTCGAATACTAAACATACAAAAATTCTCAAAAAATTATTTGAAATGCGTTAAATGTTCCTCTATCACCCGATGTAACCCGCTGGTCCGGCCAACGAATAGTTCCTGAGTTCGATGGACTATATCTCGAATACTAAACATACAAAAATTCTCAAAAAATTGTTTGTAATGCGTTAAATGTTCCTCTATCACCCGATGTAACCCGTTGGTCCGGCCAACGAATAGTTTCTGAGTTCGATGGACTATATCTCGAATACTAAACATACAAAAATTCTCAAACAATTATTTGAAATGCGTTAAATGTTCCTCTATCACCCGATGTAACCCGTTGGTCCGGCCAACGAATAGTTTCTGAGTTCGATGGACTATATCTCGAATACTAAACATACAAAAATTCTCAAAAAACTATTTGAAATGCGTTAAATGTTCCTCTATCACCCGATGTAACCCGCTGGTCCGGCCAACGAATAGTTTCTGAGTTCGATGGACTATATCTCGAATACTAAACATACAAAAATTCTCAAAAAATTATTTGAAATGCGTTAAATGTTCCTCTATCACCCGATGTAACCCGCTGGTCCGGCCAACGAATAGTTTCTGAGTTCGATGGACTATATCTCGAATACTAAACATACAAAAATTCTCAAAAAATTATTTGAAATGCGTTAAATGTTCTTCTATCACCCGATGTAACCCGCTGGTCCGGCCAACGAATAGTTTCTGAGTTCGATGGACTATATCTCGAATACTAAACATACAAAAATTCTCAAAAAATTATTTGAAATGCGTTAAATGTTCCTCTATCACCCGATGTAACCCGCTGGTCCGGCCAACGAATAGTTTCTGAGTTCGATGGACTATATCTCGAATACTAAACATACAAAAATTATCAAAAAATTATTTCAAATGCGTTAAATGTTCCTCTATCACCCGATGTAACCCGCTGGTCCGGCCAACGAATAGTTTCTGAGTTCGATGGACTATATCTCGAATACTAAACATACAAAAATTCTCAAAAAATTATTTGAAATGCGTTAAATGTTCCTCTATCACCCGATGTAACCCGCTGGTTCGGCCAACGAATAGTTTCTGAGTTCGATGGACTATATCTCGAATACTAAACATACAAAAATTCTCAAAAAATTATTTCAAATGCGTTAAATGTTCCTCTATCACCCGATGTAACCCGCTGGTCCGGCCAACGAATAGTTTCTGAGTTCGATGGACTATATCTCGAATACTAAACATACAAAAATTCTCAAAAAATTATTTGAAATGCGTTAAATGTTCCTCTATCACCCGATGTAACCCGCTGGTCCGGCCAACGAATAGTTTCTGAGTTCGATGGACTATATCTCGAATACTAAACATACAAAAATTCTCAAAAAATTATTTCAAATGCGTTAAATGTTCCTCTATCACCCGATGTAACCCGCTGGTCCGGCCAACGAATAGTTTCTGAGTTCGATGGACTATATCTCGAATACTAAACATACAAAAATTCTCAAAAAATTATTTGAAATGCGTTAAATGTTCCTCTATCACCCGATGTAACCCGTTGGTCCGGCCAACGAATAGTTTCTGAGTTCGATGGACTATATCTCGAATACTAAACATACAAAAATTCTCAAAAAATTATTTGAAATGCGTTAAATGTTCCTCTATCACCCGATGTAACCCGCTGGTCCGGCCAACGAATAGTTTCTGAGTTCGATGGACTATATCTCGAATACTAAACATACAAAAATTCTCAAAAAATTATTTGAAATGCGTTAAATGTTCCTCTATCACCCGATGTAACCCGTTGGTCCGGCCAACGAATAGTTTCTGAGTTCGATGGACTATATCTCGAATACTAAACATACAAAAATTCTCAAAAAATTATTTGAAATGCGTTAAATGTTCCTCTATCACCCGATGTAACCCGCTGGTCCGGCCAACGAATAGTTTCTGAGTTCGATGGACTATATCTCGAATACTAAACATACAAAAATTCTCAAAAAATTATTTGAAATGCGTTAAATGTTCCTCTATCACCCGATGTAACCCGCTGGTCCGGCCAACGAATAGTTTCTGAGTTCGATGGACTATATCTCGAATACTAAACATACAAAAATTCTCAAAAAATTATTTGAAATGCGATAAATGTTCCTCTATCACCCGATGTAACCCGTTGGTCCGGCCAACGAATAGTTTCTGAGTTCGATGGACTATATCTCGAATACTAAACATACAAAAATTCTCAAAAAATTATTTCAAATGCGTTAAATGTTCCTCTATCACCCGATGTAACCCGCTGGTCCGGCCAACGAATAGTTTCTGAGTTCGATGGACTATATCTCGAATACTAAACATACAAAAATTCTCAAAAAATTATTTAAAATGCGTTAAAGTTCCTCTATCACCCGATGTAACCCGCTGGTCCGGCCAACGAATAGTTTCTGAGTTCGATGGACTATATCTCGAATACTAAACATACAAAAATTCTCAAAAAATTATTTCAAATGCGTTAAATGTTCCTCTATCACCCGATGTAACCCGCTGGTCCGGCCAACGAATAGTTTCTGAGTTCGATGGACTATATCTCGAATACTAAACATACAAAAATTCTCAAAAAATTATTTGAAATGCGTTAAATGTTCCTCTATCACCCGATGTAACCCGCTGGTCCGGCCAACGAATAGTTTCTGAGTTCGATGGACTATATCTCGAATACTAAACATACAAAAATTCTCAAAAAATTATTTGAAATGCGTTAAATGTTCCTCTATCACCCGATGTAACCCGCTGGTCCGGCCAACGAATAGTTTCTGAGTTCGATGGACTTTATCTTGAATACTAAACATACAAAAATTATTTGAAATGCGTTAAATGTTCCTCTATCACCCGATGTAACCCGCTGGTCCGGCCAACGAATAGTTTCTGAGTTCGATGGACTATATTTCGAATACTAAACATACAAAAATTATCAAAAAATTATTTGAAATGCGTTAAATGTTCCTCTATCACCCAAAGTAACCCGCTGGTCCGGCCAACGAATAGTTTATGAGTTCAATAGACCATAATATCAATTTATATTATTAATTTTAAACATTGAAATTTTTGGTATTTTATCCTCTATCTATAATATATTGATAAAATTATCAAAGTTAAATTTTTTATAAATTAGATTTGCTATAATTTTGTAATTCGTTTATACAAATTATATATTTTGTTATTTTTTATTTAGTTTCACTCTAAATTCGCAAATTTTTCAATATTTTTTCGATGATAGTGTTGGCGAGAAACATATTTTAAACATGATGCTTTTATGAGTATTATTTTTACTCTCAGCCCCGAAAATTTTGACTGTCATGACAGTTTTTAGCTATCGCGATAGCAAATATTTTCGGGGCTGAGAGTAAAAGTGTGGCGATTTTTTGGGCTGGTACACGTAAACGATAGTAAACAAAATCATGAAAAGAATGATTTTATCGGTTTGGTAGCAAAATATTTACTAATATATCGTGATACAAAATACATACAGTGCGCAGTTTAAAATAGTATATTTTGCTGATATTATTAAACAATTAATTTTAATTATGTTTTCTCTTTTGGTAATAAATTGTACTCAAATGCTTGAACTTAAACCAAATGTTTTCTTGATAGTATATCTAAAGTTGTATAATATTGCCATATGCAACTATCGAAGTTTTCGGGGATAGAAATTTGGGCTATCTTCACAAAGGTCATTTTCAAATAAATTCCAATTAAGACATGCCTCTCTCTATGTCTGACGTAATTCGACATCGATACAATAGTTTGTATCAAAAAGGTATTTCTTATAGAAGATACCATTATTAAATATAAAAGGTAGGTAGTACTTTTCCAAACTACGTATATTGGCGAAGGGTATTTCTTGAAAACGGCACATTTTGTAAATGTAAAAGATTAGTGCTTTTTCTCCAATTGAATATCATATCTAATATACAATGATTATTTAAATCATAAACTATTGGCGATTGAAATAGTGGACAAAAATTTAATGTGAATTTTTAATAATAAATTGCTTTCTGCCGTTATGTGGATTTTATATCTTTTCACTTTACTATTTTAATTTTTATTTTTTAAAATAATTAGAAAACCAAGTTAGTCAAATATTTAGTTTACTTTATTTATTTGATTACGCTTCACCATTTTAAGTATCAGAAAACAGCTTAAAAGTTGCAAACATTTTATTTCAAAGTTATATTAAATCATTTTGAGTCAATCAATATATTTCGACGGATCAATTCAATTGAATAATAAAGTAATTCGTTTCGTACAATATCTCAGAATGGACAGAGTTCTCTTAGCTTCACTGAGGCGAATTCATTCCCATTGCTGGCGATTACATCCTTATAGAGATAAATTATTTGATCCACTCTCCGTGTATCAATTGTGTGTCATTTTTGCATCAACTATGCTTAATCGTTTATATGGGCTCCATATATTTTAGATAGAAGTGGAGTAACAAACAATCAAATTATTATAAAATACAATTTCTTGGTGGCTTGAATAATTGGCAATGAGGCGTGAGGTCGCCATCTTCATCCTTCGTCGTAAATTCGAGTTAATGGAGACAGGTGTGAAAGAGTTTCAGCGATCAATGTAAACAAACAAAGTTGTGCATTTTATTCGACATTTGGAAAGTAAACTTAGCAACTTTACTTTCATAGCACAGACTCAGAGGCCCGACCCCTTCAAAAATATGACTAAAATCTACTCATTTTGGTATTAAATCCCTATGCAAAGTTTGAATCTGATTGGATGAATGCTATGGAAACTTATAAGGAGGGTCCTCTTGATCCAGGAATCGACCCGTCGGATTCAAGCATGTCACTAATTTCATTTAACCGCTTTCCTAAACTCATTCCCTTGAAAAAATTAAAACAAATGAAGTTTTAGAAAACATTTGTCCCGAGAACCTGTACCTAGACCCTATAAAATAGGAGTACTATGGACTTTCAGAAAAACATGTCAAGATAAGTTGTCTTATAAGTTAGTTTTTTGTAATAAAATTTGATTGTTAGTTAGTTGACTCATATTTTTTCATCTTATGCTTTTGTATTATTATTTTGTTTCTTTACTGTTATAATTATTAAATTCCTATTTATATCTAAATTATTATTATAAAGGGTCCGTCAAAAGTCACGCCTAGATGTCAGTAGTAAATAATGTCATCTTTGACATTTGTAAAGTAGACAGATATACAATTTTAACGATGGATGCTTACACGCTAGGAGAACGTATTAATGTTATTCAAACTTATTATGAATATCATCGATCTGTAAAAATACGTAACGTAAAATTCGTAATTTTTTTGGTGTAAATAATCGTCCAAATGAGTCAACAATTCAAAGGCTAGTAAAAAAATTTGAAAAGACTGGTTCTGTCGAGGATCGAAAAAGGTCTGGCATACCAAAAAGTGAACGTTCTAGTGAGAACATTGCTGCATAACCGAAAGTGTCGCGGAGGAACCTTCAACGTCGATATCACAACGTTCTCAGGAATTAGGCATTCATCTATCGACTGTTTGTCAAATTTTAAATAAGTATTTGCACTTGCATCCTTACAAAATTCAATTAACACAAAAATTAAAACAAACAGATCATTCATTATCAACGCAGAACATAAACGGTGACATAAACTGGCCATCTAGATCATGCGATTTAACGCCATTAGATTTCTTTCTTTGGGGTTTCTTGAAAAGTAAAGTTTATGTGAATAAACCAACAAGAATTACAAACTGAAAAACAACATTCGGGCCGAAATTGATGAACTTAATGCGGTAATGTGTGAGCGAGTTCTTCAAAATTTTGATTTTCGTGTACACCCCTGTAGACGTGCTCGTGGTGGACATTTAAAAGATGTCCTTTTTGACATGTAATTGTTAAAAGCCATATTTTTACAAAAAATAAAAAACACCAGAAAAAATTTAAGTATTTCCATGTTTTATTTTCAAAAAAATATTTAGACGCGACTTTTGAAAGACCCTGTATGTATATAAGCACCAACTGCGAGAATTATTCGCTTACGCTATTTATTTAAAGTTTAACAAGAAAATTTTGTTGAATAAAATCTATGGAAACATATGATAGGTTTCAGTGGTTGCTTACTGCATACTTAGGCCAATTTTTAGGCCCATTGTGATACCACTCATTCACTCCACATCATTAACCCACCTACTTCACCTACTCACACAACTACAGTATACCACCTGCACATTGCAAACTCCATGTCAACCTGTACATTGACATGGAAGGTGGGTCGGCGCGTGACACGGAATTCTGCACTCCATCAGAGGGTCTTAGTTGTATTTATTAGCATCACCGATCGTAATCGATGATGAAAATTCGATTTGCATTTAGCCTCTGATGGGATTCGAACCCAGCACCTCCCGGTCCAAGTGCCGAAGCTTTAACCACTGCACCACTTGTCCGGTAAACATATGATAAGAACTCCCTAATTTTGGATTTTGTCGTCAAGCGTTAAGAGTACTGAAAAAGTCGCCCTCTATAGCAGGGTAAACAGAGCGCTTGCACTGTTGTTCGAAGATTCCGGGTTCGATTCCCGGTGGTGACTAGACAAAAAAGTTACGACTGGCTGTTTTTAATCCGTCATGTGTTAGATTTTTTCCAAACAATATGTTAATTTTTTTAAGTTACTCCACGCACTATACTTATCAAAATTTCATAAAAATGTTCATTGAATAAATAAAACTTAAAAAATATAATTTTTTTATCACTTTCAGAATCATCTGACTTAATACCGTTACCAAAATGTGACCTCGTCACTTGTCAGTCGGAAGACGACCCAGTTATCGGTGAAAAATCTTCCGAATCATCACAAATGATAGCTAGAAATAAGCGACCTTCAAACCAACCTCAAAAAATTGCCACCATACTACGATATAACCGGTTGCATCGAGATCGTGAAATACTATGTAAGTATTACTCTTTAAATCGAGCGTTAAATTGCATTATATTTTTTACCGATGATTTTTAACAATAACAATTGTAACGCCCCTTTTCTTCTTCATACACGGTTTGATTATAATTTTCAATATTTTTTTTAAATTTAAATGTGAAACTTCGTTAATTACCTACCAGAATTAAAATAGTTATTTGTATATCTAGAGCGCAAAATAGTAGTTTGTGGTTTAAGCGAAGCGGCTGAGACCTATACGCAAGAAAAACAAAATCTTTTCGTTCGAGTTGTACATAATATTTTTTCTACGACCTACAATACAAATTACTTTAAAAGTTATTTTATTTAAGATTTTTCGGGTTTTCAGACAAAATATTATTTTTAATGACATTTACCGTATTTACTATTTTTCTAGTCATAGAAAACAAAGAGGCCATTTACTTACTCACAATATAATATACCACAAAATGTAATAGAAATGCACTCTCCCGATTGTACTATTGTATTAAACTATATACCAAGGCCATCATAAAAAACCATGTCTATATATGGGACTTTTGACTTCTGTAGAACAAAATTGTTCATTGAAGTTTCGTGCAACAACTATTACAGTTATTGCTTGTTATTCACATGGCCAAATCCAGACCGCGGCCATTTGGAATTTTTGTATTCTATTGCAGCTAGTGTTTGTTATTCATACGACCGAAGCCAGGGACCGGCCATTTGGCATTTTTTAATTAAAGAATAAATGGGGCTTTTGACTTCTGTAGAACAAAATTTATCAATAAAGTTTCGTGCAACAACTGTTGCAGTAGTTATATATTATTAACTTTTTGTATTAATTTATAATTATATACCAAGGCCATCATAAAAAACCAAGTCTATATATGGGACTTTTGTCTTCTGTAGAACAAAATTTTTCATTAAAGTTTTGTGCAACAACTGTTGCGAGTATTGCTTGTTACTCACATGACCGAACTCTGAGCGCGACCATTTGATATTTTTGTATTCTGTTGCAGTTAATGCTTGTTATTCATATGACCAAACCCCGACCATTTGACATTTTTATATTAAAGTACATACTGAGACCATAAAAAACCATATCTATATATGGGACTTTTGACTTCTGTAGAATAAAATTTTTCGTTGAAGTTTCGTGCAACAACTATTACAGTTATTGCTAGTTATTCACATGGCCGAACCCAGGGACTGACCATTTGGCATTTTTGTATTAAAGTACATACCAAGGCCATCATAAAAAACCATGTCTATTTATGGCAATATTGACTTAATTAATTTTAATTATTAATTTATTTTTATCACGCAACAATTTTTGAATATTCCGCCTAAACGATTACTATTTGTATATTCGCACACATGTATAGTTTTTATTATTTGGTAGAAATTTGACTTCGGTGAAAAGAAATGTCTAAAAATAGTTTATTGTCTTTAATTGGTTTTTATTGATATTTTAATCGAAGTTTTCTTAAAATGTAAATTGCATTTATTAAAGTGAAAAATTGGAGATTGATATTTCCAATTGATATTACCAGTTTTCAGTATAAATTTACAGCCATAATATATACTCGTAGCTATAAGTTAATACAATAAACTTCCGTTAAATCTTATTCCCAGTTAATTCTTTTAAACTGCTATAATGAGGTATAATTTTTTCTCAAGAAATATTATTTCCCAAAATCCAGAATACGCTTTTGATAAAAGGGTATAAAACTGCTAGGGAATTTAAAATTTTTATTCCCCGGGAATTATCAGAATAAGGCCATAGGTGTATCTCACCTTATGCTGTATAAGACGGCTGTACTAACATCTAACTCTACACCAATTAACTCGAGGGATATATTTTAGTAAGGAACGACATACCATGTATAAACACATGCTGACCTTGCAATTCTTAGTCGATCGTGTATTATTAAATGTTAACTCAGTATTGTCATGTATTTAGCTGCCTTACTAATTACTAATCATTACTAACATTCGAATTTATAATATAACATTGATTCAAACACTCTTGGATTGGAAAGAATATCGAAAACAACATTATATTGCAAAACGTTTTGAAATGAGTTCATTTAATTGATAAAATTGCAAATTAAGATACTGCTTGATCGAAAATGTTGCAACTACAATCGTTCCTAGAATTCTAATGTATTAATATAATCATAAGTAACAAAAATAATAAATAAATATAAGTTTAATTTTTAATCGCCTTTTGTTATTTACGTTAAAGCGTTTTTAAATACTAAAGATCTTCCAAACACATAATTAAATATAAGTTATTAAATTAAATTCTAAGATACTGGCATAAATATAATCATCTACCACACTCCGAGGTATACGGAGCAAAATCTCGCCTTTTCTGGTCTCCACGTCATAACCAATTATTTATTCATATGATCAATCGTATTTCAAGGAAGAAAACACAACATAATTTCTAAACACTAGTAAAGTAAAACAGTAAAAAAATCAGTCAATCAAATGAAATAATACATCGATAATATTCCATAATCGATAAACAAACATGGCTCAAACAAAATACACTCGTCATACAAATTCTGTCGTCGGTGCTTTTAAAATAAAGACGATCATTTATTCACGCGCCTTTACATTGCGCAAAATAAAAATTAATAATGCAAGTCCATTTACGAGTACTATAATTCTGGATTAATACATCTTTTTATGGTGCGCCAAAACAACAATATAAAGCCATGATAATCTATTTATTTATTTATATTGAAATAAGTACTACAAATTTTACTTGAAAAATATTAATGTAAAAATACAAAATATAATGAATCCGCTTTGGATTTGAAAATTTAAAATATAAGTGTAAAGAAAGAAGTAATTATCGACATATTTCGTATCAGGTGGTAGTAAAAAATTCTGTTGATATTAGCCGAAAATTTCATGTTATTGAACTTAACAGTAAATTTCGGCTGAAAAAAATTTGAATAATCAATATCACATAATCCGAATGTTTAAAGGTCATATGAACAGGGTGAAGTTAGACCATTTCGTAAATAACTGGATCCCATATTTATAATTTGTTGTGTTAGGGGCCAATGAATTTGAGTTATGGCACTAACAGTGAACACCTGTGCCAAAAGTCGGGCCATATTTTATGTAGCATCATAGTGAAATAAATTAAAAGCTGGACGCATATTCAGTGGTAATTTGTACTTGGTGATGTTAGACAGACTCGTAATTAGCTGGATTCCATATTTATAATTTGTCGTGTTAGGGGCCAATGAATTTGAGTTGTGGCACTAACAGTGAACACCTGTGCCAAAAATCAGGCCATATTTTATGTAGCATCATAGTGAAATAAATTAAAAACTGGACGCATGTTTAGTGGTAATTTGTACTGGGAGAAGTTAGACCAAATCGTAAATATCTGGATCCCATATTTATAATTTGTCCTGTTAGGGGCCAATGAATTTGAGTTGTGGCACTAACAGTGAACACCTGGGCCAAAAATCGGGCCATATTTTATGTAGCATCATAGTGAAATAAATTAAAAAGTTTCAGTGGTAATTTGTACTTGGTGAAGTTAGACAGACTCGTAATTAGCTGGATTCCATATTTATAATTTGTCGTGTTAGGGGCCAATGAATTTGAGTTGTGGCACTAACAGTGAACACCTGTGCCAAAAATCAGGCCATATTTTATGTAGCATCATAGTGAAATAAATTAAAAACTGGACGCATGTTTAGTGGTAATTTGTACTGGGAGAAGTTAGACAGACTCGTAATTAGCTGGCTCCCACATTTATAATTTGTCGTGATAGGGACCAATGAATTTCAGTTGTGGCACTAACAGTGAACACCTGTGCCAAAAATCAGGCCAAATTTTATGTAGAATCATAGTGAAATAAATTAAAAACTGGACGCATGTTTAGTGGTAATTTGTACTGGGAGAAGTTAGACCAAATCGTAAATAGCTGGATCCCACATTTATAATTTGTCGTGTTAGGGGCCAATGGATTTGAGTTGTGGCACTAACAGTGAATACCTGGGCCAAAAATCAGGCCATATTTTATGTAGCATCATAGTGAAATAAATTAAAAACTGGACGCATGTTTAGTGGTAATTTGTACTGGGAGAAGTTAGACCAAATCGTAAATATCTGGATCCCATATTTATAATTTGTCGTGTTAGGGGCCAATGAATTTACGTTGTGGCACTAACAGTGAACACCTGTGCCAAAAATCAGGCCATATTTTATGTAGCATCATAGTGAAATAAATTAAAAACTGGACGCATGTTTAGTGGTAATTTGTACTGGGAGAAGTTAGACAGACTCGTAATTAGCTGGCTCCCACATTTATAATTTGTCGTGATAGGGACCAATGAATTTCAGTTGTGGCACTAACAGTGAACACCTGTGCCAAAAATCAGGCCAAATTTTATGTAGAATCATAGTGAAATAAATTAAAAACTGGACGCATGTTTAGTGGTAATTTGTACTGGGAGAAGTTAGACCAAATCGTAATTAGCTGGCTCCCACATTTATAATTTGTCGTGTTAGGAACCAATGAATTTGAGTTGTGGCACTAACAGTGAACACCTGTGTCAAAATTCAGGCCATATTTTATGTAGCATCATAGTGAAATAAATTAAAAACTGGACGCATGTTTAGTGGTAATTTGTACTGGGAGAAGTTAGACCAAATCGTAAATAGCTGGATCCCATATTTATAATTTGTCGTGTTAGGGGCCAATGAATTAAAGTTGTGGCACTAACAGTGAACAACTGTGCCAAAAATCGGGCCATATTTTATGTAGCATCATAGTGAAAGAAATTAAAAACATAAAATATGAAATACAAATTACCACTAAACATGCGTCTAGCTTTTAATTTATTTCACTATGATGCTACATAAGATATGGCCTGATTGTTGGCACAGGTGTTCACTGTTAGTGCCACAACTCAAATTCATTGGCACCTAACACGACAAATTATAAATATGGAATCCAGCTAATTACGAGTCTGTCTAACTTCACCAAGGACAAATTACCACTGAAACTTTTTAATTTATATCACTATGATGCTACATAAAATATGGCCTGATTTTTGGCACAGGTGTTCACTGTTAGTGTCACAACTGAAATTCATTGGCCCCAAACACGACAAATTATAAATGTGGGATCCAGCTATTTACGATTTGGTCTAACTTCTCCCAGTACAAATTACCACTAAACATGCGTCCAGTTTTTAATTTATTTCACAATGATGCTACATAAAATATGACCTGATTTTTGGCACAGGTGTTCACTGTTAGTGCCACAACTCAAATTCATTGGTTCCTAACACGACAAATTATAAATGTGGGAGCCAGCTAATTACGAGTCTGTCTAACTTCTCCCAGTACAAATTACCACTAAACATGCGTCCAGTTTTTAATTTATTTCACTATGATGCTACATAAAATATGGCCTGATTTTTGGCACAGGAGTTCACTGTTAGTGCCACAACTCAAATTCATTGGCCCCTAACACAACAAATTATAAATATGGGATCCAGTTATTTACGAAATGGTCTAACTTCACCCTGTACATATGACCTTTAAACATTCGGATTATGTGATATTGATTATTCAAATTTTTTTCGGCCGAAATTTACTGTGAACTTCAATAACATGTAATTTTCGGCTAATATCAACAGAATTTTGAACTACCACCTGATACGAAATATGTCGATAATGCAGGGTTTTTTCGGCTGAAATTTTCGGCTAACTTCAGTAGCATGTAAAAATCATTGATTGGCATAAAATTGCCTTAACCTACTTTTAAATGTATCTTTAGTTAAACAAAAATCAAATAAACAGTTAATTTTATTGCAACTCTTACACATCATCTTCACTGATTCATTTACGCCATAATTGGTTCAGTGTCTATCCAAGTGGAGGAAGTCATGATCTCTTAGTTGTCTACCAGGAACCACTATTTTAATTGACTTTAGTACGTCCAATGCGTCAATTAGACCTAGTAGCCGATTACCAATACATGTACTATAATAAACTATTACTATAATGCAACAAAAACAAAAATAAATAAACCATAGATAGTTGTTTAAAATGTAGGAATAGAACCAGCGTTATCCGGCACATCTTGCCCAGTACTTGGTCTGACAGTTCAATCAATCAATCAATCAAAGTTAGATCATGCCATAATTAAGAATAAAACTTAAATTAACTTCCTTAGCAAAAATTTATAATCTAAAATATAATCAAAAGGATAAATAAATAATGGAAATAATATTTCCAACATCAAATGAATTTAATGACATCACTGCAAACTAGCCCCTGGTTAATATACGGATTTTAGTAAATATATTTTTTATTATGAAGCCTGAAAAGCTAACCTGAAATTTGCAACCGTAAACATATTAATTCTGATTATTTTACTGACAGTTTTTTTTAATAATTATTTTCTCCAATATTATATATTTATCATACAATAATATGCCCAGCACCAAGTAAATTTTCTGAAACTGACGGTTATGTAAAGCAATTAATTTGTTTAGTAATTCATCACCATTAATCATACATACATTAGTCATATACAGCCCACTGAGATAATTCAGACAGTTTTTAGTGAGGTCCTATCAAATTTAATATGAAACATTTCTTCATTTTTAACAACTACCACATGAACTTTATTCTTAAAACCTCAGTGGGCTGAACTTGCTCAACATGATAAAAAGTTCATAATATAAATATTTTTAGTATATTAAATTAATAAGGCCTTCTGCCTGATGAACTAAATCAGGAAGAGGATCGCGAACGCCGCACGAAACTCCCAGACGATACTGGAACCCGAAACTCGAAAAAAGAAAATGTAGTAAAATATTAGGTGTGAAAGGAGAAACTCTGCTTTTTTGGTCAAATTTAACTTTATTGAAAATATAATTGTTACAAAGATTAATTATCGAAATATTCACCATGACTATCTATGGTCTTCTGCTATTAATCAACTTAGTGGTTCGAAGCAAAATAGGTATCGAGCCATTTTTGCACATTTTCAACTTTCGTGCTCCGCTGGTCTTTCAAATATAATGACATCGATATGAATAAGTGATAATCAGAGGAAGTCTGATCTTCCCAGCCTAAGGAGAAAATGAGTTCCTGGGTTGATTTTGCTGTATGTAGACGAGCGTTGTCATGCAGCAATATCACCTTCCGCCTTCCTTGGCCCGAAATGGTTTTTTTCCTCCAGAATATCACTTAATTTGATCTATTGGGCCTGGTAAGGTTCAGCTGTAACAGTTTGAACAGGTTTCAGAAGCTCGTAGTAAATGACTCCTTTCCAATCCCTCCAGATACACAGTAACATTTTCTTGGCATGAATATTCATTTTTGCAACTGATGTTGATGGTTGGCCTGGATCAACCCATGGTTTTCGCGTTTAGGATTATCGTACAAAATCCACTTTTCATCGCCCTTAATGATTTTGTGCAAAATATTCTTTATTTTATACCGAGAAAGCAAATTCATGCAGATGTCAACTCTTCGGTTTTGTTTTCTTCAGCTTCCTTCTGTATTTTTCCCATATCATGCAATCGAAGTGATGTTGCTTGGTGAGTAACTCCTAACTGTTCTGCAAACTCTTTTTGAGTTTGACACGGATTTTCATTCAGTAATAGTTTAAGTTATTCGTCTTCATATTGTTTTACTGCTCCCGCACGTGGATCGCCGTCAAGACTAAAATTGCCATCACGCAATCTAGCAAACCAATTTTTTTTACTGTTGAATAACTCGCAGAATGTATACTCAAAGTCGAATTAGTCTATTCCATAGCTTGAGCAGCATTGCTTCTCATTTGAAAACAGAATAGAATGCAATGAAATAAATGTTGTTTATCGACATCCATCTCTTTAAATTGATGCACACGGAACGAAAGCTTGTAAATGACTGAAACTAGAAATAGCAATGCCTAATGCAGCAATAAACAACTGACCTCTAAAATATTGATGGTCGTACTGCCTGCTTAAGTATCCGAACGGAACACAACATAGGCTCTTAGTTTTCGCTGATTGAGGCTTAAGCTCTACATATATCCAAAATGGCGGGCGAATTGGATGCGTTCAAGTATATTTTAATGCAACCAATGCCAGAGCCGAGTTTCTACTTGCAACAATTTTAACGTTAACATATTAATTTTCATGTTAACATATTAAATTTACTATTATTTTTTGTTAATCCATGCCATCTTTTCTGGGGCCGAAGCACTCCCTGCTCTTGCGCGGTTGATTTTCCCGTCTTACTTACGCAATTCCTGCTAAATCGAAGATATACGGCTAAAGGGCCGATTTATGTTACCATCAGCGCATTGCATAGCCCCATGTCAGCCTATAGTTCTGGCCATGGAAGATGGGTCGGCCCATGAGTTTTGCACGCCGATAGGGGGTCGTAGTTGTGTTCCTTTTAATCACAGATCGTAAAATGTTGATGAAAATTTTCTTTTGGATCCTGCCCCTATCGGGATTCGAACCCGGCACCTCCCGATCCAAACGCCAAAGCTTTAACCACTATGGCATTTGGTCGGTACAAATTTACTATTGTAGATGATTTACCGAAACATAACAACTATTTTGCGAAATCATTTCTATTGCAATAAAAATGATTTAAATCTGAACACATAAACCAAATTAAAGAAAATACAAGAATTTTGATGTTCTCTTTTTAATATTCCTCCCATCTTTCATTGTGCTTCATCTGTTGGTAAGATTTGGCCTGACCAGATGCATTCCTTATTGATGGTTTATAGTAGATTTTCCAGTTGCCCATCCTTTTATTTAATTATTTAATGATTGACATAATAATTTTAGTAGAGGAAAGGCACATATGGAAGCATTATAAATGAACAACAAGAACAAAAATCCCTCCTTAGGCATAAAAACCTCAATTTCTTGTCAAAGATCTTGGCCTTTCTGCCATTTCAACTTGACGAATTTTGCGATGATATGGATACCGAGCGATTTGAGGGCATGTTTATCTAGCACAGCGGCGACGTGAACTGGCCACCAAGATCGAGTGATTTATCGCCTTTAAACTTCTTGTTTTGGGGCAATCTTAAATCGCAGGACTATGCGAATAAATCGCAATCATTTGATGTCATCGAAAATTAAACTTCCCGAATATGTGCCAGACCCGCGGCGGCATATATGAACGACGTTATATTCCATTTTTAATGCCATAAAATATTCTTTCAAATAAAAAAAATTGTGTGAACATCTCACACACGACTAGATTTATTTACATTTCAAAATCAAGCGTCCTTATTGAAAGACTTCTTTACACAAAAGTAAGTTTAATTTTTCGCTTTAGAAATGTGATGTGGTGTATTTGAGATCTATGTGTACATTCGTGGTAAAAGATAGCCGCGTGTTGGCCACAACATTGTATTCTCTAGATTTATATACAGATTTATATACAGTAGGTGCAACAAGAGCGTGTACGGCAAAAAACTAAGTAAAAATGAAACTACGATTTTTGTTTTGTTTTTATTATGAAACTTTATTGTATTTTTTCGACGCTACCAACTAATACATAGTAAAGTCACCGCTACTCTTAATAATTGTCTGCCACCTTGTTCATACTATCAACAATTTTCTGCATACTGTGGTGATAAATTGCTCCATATCTTCCGGGCGACTCGCCATTTATGGCTCAAATATTTTATGCTGTACATTTTCAGCTTAATCTTTGTGAGTGCCTACACATTTTCGACCGGATTGGCATCAGGTGACTGAGGTAGCCAATCCAATGCTGTGATGCCCTTTTTGAGTTAAAATTCCGAACAGAGTATGCTACGGTGTTTGGGATCGTTGCCTTCTTGCAATATCCAGTTAGAGTTTCCCGCTCCAAACCATTTCTAGACAGATATAACAAACCTCGTGAATAAATTTTATTCATGAAAGGTGCGTTTAGGTTCCGTGTGAAAATGATTAATTTACCAAAACTTTGCTTGGTGAAACATCCCCATACCTGGAGCTTGGGCTACAATCCTTTTTTTGTTTAGTTGACCAAACACTCCTTTTAACATTAAAACTCCAAAAGGATGACTCATCGGTAAACACAACATTCGTCCAATCTTTGTTTATATGTTCATTCGCCCAAAGTATTTCGATATGCGTAGTCATGTTCCATAACTCTATTTCGTATGGTTGTTTTTGATATAATAATATTCTTTATCGCCAATTTTTCCACAGCTACATCCTGAATTTTCATCTCATAACTGTATGATGGTGTCATCCTCCTTTTTTGTAGTGGTTCAGATTTTGCCTCTATCTGGTAAATCGTCAACATTTTTATACATTGAATAATGTGTAATTCACTTCTGTACATATATTTTCGACTTTTTTTTATATACAGGGTGGCTGAGACCAAATGTTACTGACTTCACTCTGCTGTCATTTGTGTAGTTGTCTTTTTCGCGCGTCAATTTTTTGACAGATTGAAGTTTGGTTAGTTGTTTACATGTGGTCAACAAATAATTGTTCTAAATTAATATCTTCATAAAAAAATCGTAATGGAATTCAAACGCAATAGTGTAATTGCACTGTATTTGGGTGGAAATTCACAAACAGCAATAGTTCGTCAGCTCCAGCATTTGAATGTGAATAAAATGTTTGTGTATCGAACCATAACTCGATACAACGAAACTGGTAGCATCGCTAAACGCAACAGAGGCGGTCCTAAAAAGACAGCAATATCAAAAGAAATGATACGAAATGTGAAGAAACGAATCCAACGAAATCCTCGTCAAAGTGCCAATCAATTAGCCGCACGTCTACACGTCTACATGTTTCACGATACAGCATTCATTCGATACAGCTCACGTTCGGTCAGCATGCAATGCTTTCTATGGAAGACTGAATCAAATAATCAGAACCAAAGGAGGTCATATCGAGCAGTAACATGTTTTTCATAAAATTTAATATGTTTTCAACATATTCCACGAAATTTCAATAAAAAATAATCAAAATTAAAAAAATTACAGCGTTTTCATTTGGTAACACTTGGTCTCAGCCACCCTGTATTTTGTTGCACTAGCAACCGACATTTTTGGCCCTTTCGGATGTACACGCATCAGTGTTCGGTGCTTTTCACTTTGGTGCTTCAAACCGTTTTTTATAAATCGCACTCATTTCTTTCATATACATATGTTATCCGCTAAACAGTTGCAGTTAAACTATTTTTTGTTTTAGAGCGTCAAAGAGAAATCAATAGAAAACCGGTTTAAGCCCCGTCCATATTTGTTCCTATAGTTTTAAGTACAATTAAAGGCCAGTTTATATTACCCATTCCGTTCAGTTCACACGTATCGTGTCAGACATCATCAATTTATACTATCCGTTCAGACATTTTCTTCGTATGATTATCGTATATATTCGTATCTTTTGGTTACGTATGGAGTAAAAGATAACTTAGAAAAAAACAAAAATTTTAGTAGCAATTTAATTTTTGTGTATGCGAGTTTGAGAAATAAAATTTATAACGAAAAATACATAACTGTAATTAAATCAAAAATAGGTTTTACCAAGAGAAATTGTTTTCACATTTGAAATTAAACGATTTGTGTACATATGTTCCTTACTTTATTACGCATACTTCTTACTTTATTTTACTTTAACATATTTTTTATATTTTATAGTTTATTAGACTAAAAGAACTATAAAATATATGGAATAATTTAAAATATCGTATAAGAAAAATTTTGCGGCGACAAACATTAGCATACAAAAAAAATTGGCAAGAAGGGAATATAAAAAAATATAATTAATTAATTTCACAAATGCTGCATATATTCGTACCTTTGGTATAGACTAAAAGATAACTTAAAAAAAATCCAAAATGTTTTAGTAGCAATTTAATTTTTTTTTGTTGTTGGAAAATATATGAATTCCACTTTCTTCGCTATTCTTTGGTATTTTTTCGTGTAGGAACTGATCGGAACGTATAATATAAATCGACCTTAAGCCGTGCACGGTCTTGTTGCACCTACTGTAAATATAGGGTTATCCAATTCAAGCTTGATAAAGTAAACTTAAAAAAAACACACAAAATATTCGGAATGTATTGTAATTTTTATTTCATTTTACAGATTGATCCTTGCCATTTATATAATTATGTAAAACGTATGTAAAATAAATTAGAATAAAAAAAAGGCGATCAATTTCAAAAATAATGGCCCTTGTTTTAACTTTAGACTTATCGTCTAGAGCAAAATTAATTTTTTGAACTCATTTATGTCCTAAATTGAATAACAATCTGAATCGCAATCATTTAAAGAAATAATGTAATTGCGCGTGTCTCTCCGCTTTAAAATATTAAAAGTGATAAGACAAAATTAAAATTAATGATGATTCAATCATCATGATAAGACCACATGACGGAGTATTAAAGAATAATATGAATCAAATGAATAACTATAAAGTCAAACTACAATACATTAAATGTATATTCTACAAAAATAATGCCAAACTACTCTTGTCGAGACACATCTCCATACATCAGTATTTATCTTCATTTTACGTTAATTGAATATATATGTATTCATTGTTTACATTAAAACTCGGCCTCAGAGAATATCAGCGGTGCATAAAGTGGTCTTGTAACAATTTAGTTTTCTCATAAGCTATCACCAAAATTTCATCAGCCGCAATTTTTAATAAGTACGATTTATCAAGTTCGCGTTGGTTTTTATTGAATTTGAAATGAACATGGGCATCATTTTTAATTGTATACATTAGATCAAGTAGCTCTCTATACCTAAAAAATAGTGCACTACGAAAGTTCAACAATTGTAATATTCTTATTAGAGAACGTGAATATTACTAAAACACTATTGAACTGTTACGATCAATTTTTCTTGTTAAGCATAGGCAACTATTTTGATCTAATTTAATTTAAAAAGTTCAATATTTAATTTTAAATCGAATAAATTCGACTTAAGCCATCGCGAACTCTAAAAATTGTACATCGTTCGCTATTTTTAATTATACTTACTATGGTATTTAATCATCAATCATTTCCTGGAATGCGAATTCAGTTTTTCATTGGACCGATGTGGCTTATACTGCGTCGCTACTTATTAATCTCATTTTCTTTGAATCAATTATATTAATGTCGAAATAACGCGCTTCTATCAGTAATATTTATAGATACATCTTAGAGATGTATAAATGAAATGAAATTTATAATTTAGTCAATATTATCACTGAGACATTCAATACTTACTCAGTTAACGTTCTGTCTGCCTATTACGATCACAGGCGTGTAGAAAAAATATTGTTTATGTCATATTTACCAAACTTTAGGCTTACGCAATCACGTGCGGTAAATAACTTTTTTTAAGTTGGTTAATTTATCAAAATTTTAATCTTTAATTTTAAAAAACAAGGAAATTTTTGATCGAATATAAAAGCGGCCCTTGTAGCTTAAATACGAGTGAAAAGACGTTACTGCGCAAATCAGTCAATCTATAAATGACTGCTAGTTCAAAGCGTTCTATGAATATTTGTAAATGTTCTTGCATCTAAAAACATCTTATAGAAAAGCTGTCCAGATGTTGAGCTCGTACATACGAAGCATTACCTATTAACATATAATGAATATTTAATCTAATACCGCTATCTACTGACTAAATATTGGGCCTACGGTATAAGAATACTACTGATTTTCTCGATGTAAGTGTTTTATTTATTTTATTTTATTTTATTTATTAAATTATAAAAATATATAATCGGTGATAAAATCTCGTTTATAAGCGATTATATACATTCAAACAATATAAGTTTACCAAAAAACTATAATTAAATTAATAATAATAAAACAACGAACTATATAATAGCAATACCCTATAACATTAATAACAAGAAGACCTAATGAATTTTCATCAAAATGATATGAAGTGAGAACCATGTTAAATAAAAAAACACGCGCCCTAAGTTCCGGCGGCTAATAATCTAATGCTTAGTGAATTAACCTTTAAACTAATTAGTTCATTAGCAGTATGCCCAACCGAATTTTAACGTTGACCGAAAGCAGAGAGGACCTATAAAATAGTAAATTTAAATTTTGCTAATTTGAATCTTGGCCATTTACGAAAATCGGATGTTTATATATACATATATATATATATATATATATATATATATATATATATATATATATATATATATATATATATATATATATATATATATATATATATATATATATATATATATATATATATATATATATATATACGGATTAACAACATCGTGTCCGATTATACCAATATTAGTTTTGCTTTTTATAATAATAACACAATAAAGAAAATGGTTTTTAACAATAAACCTAGAGTTGATCGCCTTTCCAAGTCTGGTGTTTATAGGATTAATGGCAATGATTGTAGTTTCTCATATATTGGACAGACTGGGCGCAATTTTAGAGTTAGACCTAAAGCACATTTATCTGGTTGCAATCAATCAACGTTTCATAATCATTTAACTTTAGAAAATCATACAGCTAGCTTAAACAATTTAGACATATTACATATACAACCCAAAAGCAGACGTTTAGATACCTTAAAATCTTACGAAATTCGAAAATCCATATTTCTTAACTAAAATATCCGTAACGAACAGAGAGAAATCCGTTTCTCACCAATTACGGATCCCGCCCTATTTTATTCTCATGCTCTTAATAATATGACTAATACGTGGTAATTAAATGTACTTCAATATACCTTGAATTTTGTTACTCAACCGATGACTAATCGCTTACCTGCTATTCCACCCTCCTTTTTTATTAGTAATTTTTCCGTGTAAACAACAGATGGTTGGAACGATCAATAGATTAATTTTTATTGCCAATTTTTTGTCCTTCCTTCTTTTATTTTCTTTTGCTTATTTCTACTATATATAACTAAATTTTTATTTTTACCAATCGGTAGATACTCCTGATGATGACCTAACAAGTCGAAATCGATCGAGTAATTTTTTAAACATTCTGAACAAATTAAAAAAAAAAAAGTTTTTTGCGAAATAATAAACAAGTGTTATAATGTGTTTATTAAGTTTATTTACAACTTTTGAATTAGAAAAGATTTTAGTATTAATAAAGTTTAAATCGGCATTTGGCGTTTACTGAAAAATTTGTCTAGTATTTTTAACTGTGCTAATATTACGAAATCTCTTATTTAGTAACTTTTTACTAATTTAGATACATAGTCAAAGTGCACGGACTTGATGTTACTTCTAAATTTACACCATTTAAAAAAAATTATGGGTTATTGAAAAGACTGTTGTCAACAGTTCTCAATGATGCTAATCTAGCGGTTCTCTTAATGGTGCCTCCTATACCATCTGATGGTCCCTTTCCATGGCTAGGAGCAAAGAAATTCCATTCGCAGTCAATGCCAAAATCCGCCTTGTGATAGTTGATGTTTACAACATTTTTCTTATTTTTGAATTGGAATACAGCTCCATCAGAAAAATAATATAATTTCATCGGATTTGGATATTCAGCCCCATTTGCTTGTACAAATTTTATAAATTTCGTTTAAAAAGTGTTCACTGCTACAGTATCATGCGTATCTTCTTCTGAAATTACTGCATAGGAGAGTATGCTTATTGAACCTGTTGCTGATTTATAGTAGGCTACGATCGGAAATAATGTTGCTTGCGGTGTAAAATAATGTGCTGCTTGTACTTCATTCTGAGTGACAAATTTAAAATTTTCCGAACAAAATCCAAAATCACTACATATTCTCCTTCTTGTAGATTACTTTTTACTGACTATATCTAAAGTTTTACTGACTATATCTAAAGTTGACTGTTTTTTGGTTATGTAGTCATGTTTGCGAAGTGCTGCTAATCCGAATTTTGAAGATTCTGATAAAATATCGGCAATTTCGTCAACTGAAGACGTGATCTTTATCGGTTTGTATATATTTTGAACGGAAATCCAATTATTGAATGTCACTTCATCTATTACTCCAGATTTTGCAGCATCTTTCATTTGTTCTATTAATTTATACAACACAATGTTACATTCTCCTCATTTACTTGTCAACAAAGATAAAAGTAACGTCCATTTAGACCAATTTTAAATATTTTCGAATTGCATAATATAACTAATAATCTTGTCTTCATAACAATCCCACGGCCAATTTTCACAGGATATGTTCTTTAATAACTGTTTTTCATTCATATAGGCAGGATCGCAATTTAAAATTATTGATATAACCGGACATAATAAATTGTTATTCTGATGAATTTTGCACACACAAATATTATGTGTTCCTAGTTTTCCAGGTAATATGCATTCTTTTGGGCGAAGCTCGGCAAATTTAAAATATCCAATATTTTGATTTGGATTTTGTTCCAAAAAATGTTGGTATGCCTCGGATAAGTTGCATAAAACTGGCATTTTCTGTCTTTAATGATACCTCCATCAAGATCAGGAACACTAACAAAGTTGTGGGTTCCAGGAAGCTGACGACTGATGTCCATACTTCTGTAGAATTCCTCTATTAATGTAATTGTTTCGGGAGGGAGTCCTGATTTAGTTTTTCTAAGTCCTGAGAAGCTACCATGCCCGTGGTCTTTGATGAGATTTTTCGACATTTCTTCAATATATTTCGAAATATTAAATGTATCCATAATTTTAGCCACTGACCAATTCTCTGGTAACAAAGTTAAGAGGAACATTCGATTTGCGATGTCCCTTGCTGGTATACAACCAGCTCTCCAAATCTCATTTAAAATATTGGATTTTCAGGTTTAAACTTAAACACATTAAAATTGCGTTTTAGTTACATATTTGTTTTACTAAAAGAGAAAATTAAATGCGAATTTTAAATTTGAAATCCTCTGGTGCTTAATTATGTAACATAAAGTTTTGCTTTTACACTCATTTGAAGCTCTACTTAATTGTGATCGACCTCTACTTAATTGTTATTCCTAGGAATATCATATATGTCGCTCTTTTCTCTAAATTTGATTCACATTCACAAAGAAAAACATGATAATTTTGTAATTTTTCAACTTTAAACTCATGTAGCAGCCAAACTAGATGCAGTGCAAATATGATTTATAGCTTATTTATAAGGCTAAACCTCTACGTTTCAAACCCTGTATAAATAGTGTTAGGGTTTTGGTAGCTATTATCTCTAGCGGTAAAAAGCCGAGCGCACATATATCTTGCCATAACTTCGAAAATAACGGTACTTTGAAAATTTTTTTATTGTTTATTGTTAACTATAAATATTCACCTTTCTAACGTAGTAAAAAAACAATATCTTTTACAGAACGGAAAATACAACATTTTATGTATAGACACAATATTAAAAGTGCGAAACATGTCAAAACTGACATATCGAATAACAGGAATTTCGATTGTTAAAATAAAAAACAAAAAACTTTTTTGCATGCCAATATTACATAAGGAATAAAAAAACAAAAAATTAAAAGACAAATTTTGAAAATTGCGAAAAATTCCCTGAAATATAATGGAATGACCCATATATAAAGGGTGTTTTTTTAAGAGGTTGCCGATTTTTTTTTTGAATAAAACACATATAAAATTATGAAATGACCAAAATTTTTTTTTATTTGGTAGATAATTTTTTGGCATTTAACATTTAAACACAATTTCTGGCATATGGCTACCACGACTATTTTTCACAAATGTCATTCTGGAGGTCCAATTTTCCAGCACTTTTTCAAGCATTTGAGGGCGTATGTCAGCAATGACACGTTGAATATTGGTTTCCAAAGCGTCAATCGATTGAGGTTTATCCACATAAACCAATGACTTCACGTATCCCCACAAAAAGTAATCGAGTGGCGTCAAATCGCACGAACGCGGAGGCCAATTCACCGGACCATTTCTCGAAATAATGTTGTCGTTGAAAGTTTCTTTCAATAAGTCGATTGTTTCACGTGCTGTATGGCAAGTGGCACCATCTTGTTGAAACCACATTTCATTCATATCCATATCTTCAAGATTTGACAACAAAAACTCATTTAACATGGTTCTGTATCGATTTCCATTCACGGTAACGCGTCGTCCTTCCTCATTTTTAAAGAAATATGGACCGATGATCCCACCAGCCCATAGACCGCACCAAACAGTACATTTATCAGGATGCATTGGTAATTCTAGAACGGCGTGTGGATTATCTTTGCTCCAAATGCGACAATTTTGTTTGTTGACGTATCCATTTAACCAAAAATGCGCCTCATCACTGAAGAGAATTTTACGGTAAAAAAATGGATCTTCGTTCAATTGATTTAACGACCAATCACTGAATTCACGGCGCAAACGATGGTCGTGTGGCTTTAATTCTTGCACCAATTGAATTTTGTATGGCACCAAACCCAAATCTTTACGTAAAATTTTCCATAAAGTCGATGGACAAAGTCCAATTTGCTGAGCACGACGACGAATCGATAAATTGTCGTTTTCTTCGACACTGGCCTCAACGACAGCAATATTTTCTTCTGTACGAACTCTTCTCATTCTTGTCGGTGGCTTGGCATCCAAAAGAGTGAATGTAGACCGAAATTTGGTAATTACGTTCTTTATGGTGGTCTCTGACGGACGATTATGTGCACCATAAAATTCACGAAGTGCTCTATAAACATTTTTAATTGAACACTGATTTTGAAAATAAATTTCCACGATTTGAAAACGTTGTTCTGGAGTTAACCTATTCATAATGATTTGCCAAACAATACTGAGTAGAAATGCCACTTTGAGCTGTCAAAACAACTGTCATAAAATAAAACGACATCTATCGGAAAAACAAACCTCCTAAAAAAACACCCGTTATATATGGCATGACCCATATATATATATATATATATACGAATTATATCTAAATATACAAATGTTAGTGTCCTAACTGACTCAGTCATCAAGCACAGCGAAAACCATTACACCAATAAAACATGAAATTTGGTATATAAAGGGTGTTTCATTTGGAGGTATAAAACACAGAAAAAAAATGTAATGGCCACTAATGTAACTTTGTTTGACAGATAATTTTATGCCATAAATGTCTGAGTATGATTTCGAACATATGGCCGCTGCGGTTGGCGTGTGCATGGCCTAATATGGAGGCCCAATTTTCCATCACACTTCGCAGCTCTTCTAGTCGTATTTCGGCAATAGTCGTTGGTTTATCAGCGTAGATAAGTGACTTCACATACCTACCAAAAAATAGTCCAGCGGTGTTAAATCACACTGTTGTATCACGCTGTTGTACCAACCAAACATCTAATAACAGCGTGCTCATTTTTTAATAAGTGGCAGTCTGTTATATTGTTTACAAGCCTACGGAAGCATATCGTTTTAAGTCGCAGTTAAAAAAAGTTATCGAAATGGAATTCACATGCAACAATGTTATTGCATTGTATTTGGCTGGAAAATCACAACCAGTCGTTGTTACGAGCTTCGACATTTACATGTGAACAAAATGGTTATGTATCGGACCATTACACGTCACACTGATACCGGTAGCATCAAAAAACGCCATGGAGGTGGACATCTAAAAACAGTAACATCTCCGGAAATGGTTCGAAAAATTAAGGCCAGAATTCAACGTAATCCACGAATTGGCGAAAAATCTCAATGTGTCTGCTCGTAGCATAGGGCTCATGTAAACGATTGAATGACAAAATGCAAGATTTAACACTTGCACACAAGATTTAACACCTGCCTAGTAAGAGCAAAGGTGTTAAAACACTTCCACGTTGGTGGCGACCGTAAGAATTTGGTATTTTCTGATGAAAAAAATTTTTACAGTTCAGCTATATGTAAACAAACATAACGATCGTATTTGGTTAGAATGCAAATCAAAAGACAATTTAGACTAGCGAATTGCTCTTCGAAAGCAAGCGCTTGTATCAGTGATGGTTTGGGCCGCGATAAATGTGCAACAGGATGCTCACCACTCGTTTTCATTGAACAGGGGGTATAGGTAAATCAACAAATCTACCGTGAAAAGATTTTAAACGATGCTTTGTTTAATTGGGTACGTAAAAAATTCGGTAGAAACCATTGGAGGTTTCAACAATACTCGGCATCATTCCACAAAGCTCGTGAAATCCAACGTTTCTTATACTAGAGAAATTCCAGCTTCATTTCTTTACAACAATGGCCGCCATATTCCCAGGACTTAAACCAAATGGATTTTTTCATATGGTCCATTCTGGAGGCCAAAGTATTAACTAAAAAATATGAAACGGTCGACGCCTTAAAGATTGCTCTTCGCCGAGAGTGGGACAAAATTCCATCAGACCACATTCGTGCAGAGTATGAAGCCTTCTCAGACAGACTTGATGCTATTATCCGAACTACGGGTGGCTACATCAAACAATAACAAATTTTTTGTTAAATTGTTGTTTTTATGATATACTGAAGTTTTGAAATAAAAAAATTAAAATTGATAAATTTGCAGCATTTTTAATTGGTAACACTTCGGATGCCAACCTCTGTATTACTTCTTCGTTACGACAATTGAACATATTTATATTTGATAACGTTACCAATCAATATCTTGAAGAAGCAACCACAAAACAAACTGCTTTGATGGGATTTACTGGTAGTTACACCAGTAAAGCACTAATACATTTATTACCCCAAACAGGTATATTTTTGGTTCATCGGGCGCGGAAATTATGTAAACATAAAGAAACATAACATAGAAAACATAGAAAACATAAAGATGTACTGGGCAAGCATAAACTGTGCAGTGATCTTATATTATGGTGCCACAAAAGAAGGATTTGCTGATATTAAATTAAAGGTAACATCTCATTGCTATAGCACGAAAACATTGATTTTAAAAACATCAAATTAAACTACAAAACAATTGCCTCGTACCTAATAAATGGTAATCTCATCTACGATACAGTTTATATTGCTGAGTACATCGACGGTTTTGATAGTGTATCAAATTCCATAGTTGCAATTTCAAGACACAATCATTTAGATATTTTTCTTCAGTGGCTACACTGAATGATAGACTACACTCACTTTTAATGAAAGCTCGAACCTATAATATTGCTCAAAAGGAAAATGAACCCATAAAATCCAAGAAAAATTTGTTTATGAAAAACCAATTTACTATCAAAACGTAAACAAAATGGCATCAAAAGCATCTAAGGTTTATAATTTCGTTTTAAAATCAAACTACTTTATTTATGTAATTTGTGAAACTTCATTAAAACGAGAAGATTCGATCAAGAATATTTTGGCCATGAATGATTACGTTGTTTACAGATGCGATCGGTGTCGAAACTAGCTAAAAGATCGGGTGGTGGCGTACTGATAGCAGTACATTCTAAACTCTGGAATCCTCTAGTTAGTTTTTTAAAATAAGTTATTATTTGTTCAGTGGATTTAATGTCCTTTGAAGGCCAATTAATACCCCCTTTTCATTCACGCACACACCAATCATTCACATAATTACAGTATACCACCTGCACATTGCAAGCTCTATGTCAACCTGTACACTGACATGGACGATGGATCGGCGCTGAATTCTGCACTCCAACAGAGGGTCTTAGTTGTGTTTATTAACATCACCGCTGTATCCAGCTTCTGGTGGGATTCAAACCCAGTTCTTTCCCGGTCCAAGTGCCGAAGCCTTAACCACTGTAACATTTGTCCGGTAAATTTATCCTCGTCGAGAGTCGAACTAATTGGTGTAAACATAAAAATTAACCAAACCAATCTACTCATCTACGCAGCATATACTCGTATACCAAATCAATCAAATAGTGATGAAGTTATTAATGCAACAAACTCGCCAGATTTACTTATTTTGCTTGGTGATTTTAATCTTCCAAATATAATCTGGAATTTTGACCCAGAACTAAATTGTATTTTACCATTCAACATAACCACAGATGCGGAATCTTTATTTGTGGACGCCATGCTTAGTTATAATTTGAACTAAATTATACCAAAGCAACGACATTGACACTTTCAAAATTTCAGAATCCGTGTTACCTTTTGTCATAAATAATATCAAGCACCAATCTTTAGGTATTGTATCTGACTCAACTAATTTAATGGCGAGTTCGAAACACCTACAACCAATCAAACACAACTTCAAAAAAACAAAGCGCGTCTTGGGGCTACAAAATTACCTACTCGTAGAATCCATCAATTGGCAAATAACTCTCAACTTCCAATTATATAAACGAAAATGTTGGCAAATTTAGTAACATTATCCTGCAAGGCTTCGAACTTTCTGTACCTAAGTTAACACTTGAAGTGCAATTCTATTTTCTTGATTTAAAAACTCTTGTATATTTACGTGTTTAAATTCATTATCAGCTATTATTTTCTATGGTTTTTTATGATTAAAATACATTCTAATTTTTTCTATAAGTTCTTTATGATTTCTATTTTCCAATGTATTTGCGGTTGCGAATTTAGATCAAAAATGAAGAACAAAAATGACTGTTTCCTATTAACATATGTAGCCATATGAACTATTTGGTTTCAATCATGGGGTATTTCTGATTGTGAAGTATAGGTTTGATAGGATTTCTATCGTACTTCGCCTTACAATAAATTTCACAATTATTAGTAATTTTATTTATAGTAATTTTATTTATAGTGATCTTATGTTTTTATTATAAACTTTAAATTTTAAAATATCGTACAGTGCTAACATTCCCGGATGACCTTGTTCTTTATGTTGGATCGATAATATTTTTATTAATTCATCTTCGGATTCCACATCTTGTGCAAAACAGTTACATTTAATAAATTTAGTTGTTGGAAACTCTTGTACTAATATCTTTTGAATATTAAAAAATGCATGGTCTATTAATTGGGTGTGGGTTGCTACTTTATTTCCAGTAAGATAAGTTTTTAATTTGTTCACTAATTCATTTGTTGTTAATTTGGGGTAAATGTATAACCTTCTATTTTCTAATACGTTTTCTAGTTCCTGAGTGAAATTTTGCGTGAATTTAATTTGAGTTTTAAAGCGGTTTACTATCGTTTCCAAAACTGATATCATATCATTTTGTTCTTCAGATTGAGATGTACTGTTGGTTGAATTGATATATTGGCTGAATCTTCCATTATTTCTTTGTTATTTATTTCTTGTTCGAAAAGATTTGATATGTTTAAATCTCTCTATTTTATTTTATTTCCCGTGTAAGTAGTTTACTTTGATAGTATATTCTCCAAGTGACAATATCCATCTTTGAATTCTTGGATCCAGATCTTTATCTAAGTATTTCGTATGAAGCCACTTAAGCGCTTCTTTGCATCCTTTTTAAAATACTTCGCCATTGGTTGTGCCAGTTTGGCATACTCTTTTATAAACTTTCTGTAATATCCACACTGAAAAAAATGCTACTCCTAATGATAAAATTGCTATCTAAATACTAAATGTGTGTTTAATAAACAACCGATAACAATCGATTTATTAATAAATTAACAAATGTTTTCAATATATTATTTGTATCTTATTGAAAATTGCGTAATTCTTACGAAAGCTTATGTAGTGATAACGAAAACACAACTTCTAGGGGCTCCTTCTGCGCTTAGCATGGACAAATCAATATTTTCGGAGCTCATGTCGTTATCAGAGCTTTCGCTGTACACTCTCCGATGACGATAATAATGCTTATGTGCTTATGCTTATAAATTGATTTAAATTTTTCTCCAATATATCTTCGTTTACGATTTTTTCTGCCTCCATACAAGCCTCTTTCTCTTTTTCAATTTCATACTGTCTGGTTCCAGTCAAATACCCGGGACGCCCGTTCTCATGCTGTTACAAGAGGCATCGCTTGTCGTCTTCACTGGTCATCATGGACATGGCATTGGTATGTGCGATATCGAAAATATCATCCAGTTTACTGTGAAATGCAATTTCTCTTTCACGATAAACTTTTGAAGGTTTATTTTTATTCTTTAGAAGATTTTTCTTGGCATGGCCAAGAAGATAAATTTCTGTAGTGGGCCGTAAATTAGCTTCCATTTATAAACTTTAGTAGCACTTTCTTAAAAATATTAATATAACTGTTAAACGGACTAGATTTAATTATTACAAATTTGTGTACTTTTCTCGAGAGATTTTGGTTTAAACTGAAATTAATTTGCATTTCTTTTGTTTATATATTATATGATACAATGAAACATATTGGCCATAGCAGGTCATAATTAATGGGGAGGCCGATTTAAATACAATAACTAACGAGACGAATGAGTCATAAGGACTTAACATAGTTATGTTTTATGGTAATGACATCATAAAACACAACTATCTTAAGTCCTTGTAACTCATACGGTTTGTTATGACAAAACATTCCATTGTTTATTAATTTCGAAAATTGGCAATAAACTCGCTATTTGTTAACCGATTTTTGATATATTTAATGTTTTAGAAAGGTAGTTACATCTTCTATTCATCACAATTTTTATTTAGGCTGAGAAAAAAATTTAAATAATTTTTCTGTTCGTTTGAAAGTGAAAAATATCGTTTTTATCAAATTTCGTGCTCAAGTCGCGACCTCTAAACCATCTTCGATTGAGCCAATATTTTTTCTATTTAAGTTTTTAGCATAACCTCGCATTTCTAGGGAGTATTCCGTTAGATATCTCTACATTTTTTCCACACCATACAAACAAGGACCACCTTAATATATATATAAATATATATATATATATATATATATATATATATATATATATATATATATATATATATATATATATATATATATACTAGCGGACCCGATAGATGTTGCCCTGACTGAACACTGGCTTCGGCTTTGCGCCCGTTAATAGCAAGATTTTGGAGAAGTAGAATTGTTCAGTACTGTATGACAAATCACCATGGAAGATTATAGCTTTGAACATCATGCAAATCATCAAGTTTTATTTTCAAAATCAGTGCTGTGTTCTGCTTAAAACATCGATACTGTGCCTCAGAGTGAACAGGAAAATCCGAGACAGTCAATTTCTCGTCGTTAACAAGAACTTGGTCTTTCTGCGAGTTCAACTTGGTGAATTTTACGATGATTTGGATACCGAAGACATTCTGCGGCGAACATTTGAACGACGTTCTATTCCATACTTGATGACGTAAAATATTTTTTCAAATAACAAAAAATTGAGTGGATATCTCACACACAACTTGTTTTATTTACAATTGAAAATCGAGAGTTCTTATTGAAAGACCCGATTAATTTCAGGATTATAATTTTTTTGTCATTGCAATCCCATTTTGTTTAAATTATTTTTAAAACTAATCTAGAAGGCACGTGAAATTGTATTACAGGATGGTTTTCAAAATCAATCTTTATAATGAAAATTATAAAAAATAACAATTTTGACGAATGGTCGGTCACACATAATATTTTAAATGCCAGAAACACTCTTTCTCTCCCGCTTTCTGTAAGTAGTTGAAAATCTAAATTATTATATTAAATTTCCCACTGAGAACGAAATCAAATGATTCACACAAAATCCTATGTCCGATTTCCTGAGCTAAATAAATACTTTATATGTGAAACGAATTACGTCGAAATAAAAATCACTAATCAGTATAATATCGTCGACCAAATATTGAAAACATGCATCTATTTAATTAGTCAATAAACTAAACAAATCTGTCTACACTTATGTATGTTTTGTCTTCCACGAATAGTTTTTATAGATCAATTAAATTGAAATTGTCTAGTCTCAATCCGATAAGACAGAATGACAAAGAGGAAAGGGCTTACAAATACTCGTGTACATAAGATTTTTATTTGTACTCGTGTAACTTAGTTACATACTTGTAATTTGGGTCGGGATCATTTTTAGTGCGTATATCATCGATCAATGAACATACTCGTAACATGAGAAATATAAAAAATGTAATATTCAATTATAGCTTTGTTTTATATAGATGCATGATGTAATTTTTATTTACTATTAAACTATACATTAAAGCTTGAGTAGCAAGCACAGCCGGAATTTTGTAATTTGAAGATATAACAACTGCTCTTACCACATTATTTCATTATTTTGCACGAAAACTACGTTACCTTATACTGCAGTTACTTATGGTTTATTAATATTCTTTAGTTTAGCGGGAACCGTCTGATATCTCTTTGGAAATTCAATAATCAGTAATCTGAACCAATTCAAGCAAGGAGCTATGGAGAGTGAATTGATGAGAGTGAATGATGAGTGAATTTAATTAACCGACTAGAAGCACTAATTTATGAGTTTGATCACGCAATAGTTTGTGTGGCATGCTCAGATTAGTGGTGCAGTGACTGGGAGGTGCCAGGCTCGATTCCCGCCAGCAGAATGTTAAACAATGTACAAATGGAGAAAGATAAGTTTCTCATCATCTGAATACAGTAAATCTAATTTATTTATTTATTAATTTTGTGATCTTCGCACCCCATTTTAAGCATAAAAGCTGATTCGAACAAGGTACGAAGTTAGTTATTCTAATCATCTAAAATATTGAGTTTTTTTCATGTTTCTAGATACGATAGTTGTCTGCAAAGTTTCCAACCTCACAAAGAAACAAAACATTTTTCTTTAAATTTAATTTTATTTCTCTACATATTCTCATTGTAAATCTATACACTTCTCCCAGCGATGCTTCCATCTCTTCAACTCATCCAAATAGTACTCGTCGTCTTTCTCTGCAAAATACTTGTTTACTAAAGTGATGGCCTCCTCATTCGACGAGGACTTCAGGCACAAAAGGGTCGCTTGGGACTAGATATGGTAAGTAAAGATCGTGGTCAAGTAGTGCTAAGGTGAGAAACGGCGCATTGTCTTGGTGGAGTAAGATTTTCTTTTCGGCAAATGTGGCCGTTTTTATTTATTTTATTCATTTATTTATTTAAAGAAATCTATTCTGTAATTTACATGTATAATTTCAGAATTTAATATTAAAAAATCACATAAAGAACTTAAAGTTCAACACAAAAATATAAAAATATATATCAAATTTTGATTTACCAATTAACAATTTAAAATATAATTCTTAAGGATATTTTTGAACTTGTCCTTTGATAAATTAAAGTCAAATAGGTCGTCGACGATGTTTAAAGATTTAGACGACCTATTAATGGGATTATTTCTCCTTAGTTTGAGGAATAGTATTCTAGTGCTAAAAACTCATGGTTTCGAAATGTTCTGCAAGGCACATGAATTAATATGTTTTCCAAAATGTATGCTGAATCAATGTGACCAAGCAAAACGTTACCAATGAAAGCCGCACCTAAGAGAACTTGTCTATTTTCAAGCGAGCATATTTTGTAATCCGTGCATCTTGCTGAATACGGAGGTAACCGAGCCACATTTTCATGGAATGGTAAATTGTGCTAATTTTCCGGAGCTTATCAATTAATGATGCATAGTATGGTCCTGTAATATAGTTTTCCCTTTTGAATATAATCGATTAAGATAACTCCGTGGTTGTCCCAGAAAAGAGTCGGCACCACAGCCTTTGCCTTTTTTGAAGCCGATTCCACCTTGGCACTCCATTGTTTTGACTGTATTTTTGATACTGGAGTGTAGTCGTGTGTCCAAGTTTCATCGACAGTAATAAACCGGCACCAAAACTCTAATTTATTGTGCCCAAAACAACGCGTGAACAGCTTTCTCATACCTAAATCTTAATTTAGTATAACAAACACGTTCTTTGGTCATATTCAAGGCCTCTTCTATCTTTCTAACTATAATTCGACGGTTGTCTAGCACCATTTGGTGAACTTCAGCGATATTATCGACAGTGGTTGCCATTTTTGGACGTCCCGCACGTTCATCGTCTCCCAAGCTAGTACGGCCACGTTTAAATTTAGCTGCCCAAAATTTCACCTGGGTAAATGATGGCGCAGAGTGCTCGTACACATCGTCCAACTTATGTTTGATTTGCGTTCCATTTTTACAAAAACACTCACATCGACTCACTCAAACGATTGTTAAACAACAACCGTGCATCCGAAACGGCTGATATTTCAGCCGAGATTTCAGTGAGAACCTTTCAACGCATGTGCACATACAGTTCCCCTACTTTTGTTGACGACTGCTGACATCTTCATGTTGAGGTCGGAAACTTTTCAGATAACCCTCGTATGAAAATATACGTCACATTATCATGCAGGTGCTTTCTTGTAAAACATTGAACAAATTTTCCGGCTACATGTAGGGTGCGTCGTTCCTCTGGCAAACACCGCTTCACTCCAGCAAAAATAATGTACAATATTTTACAGAACCCAATCTGTACCGCTTTCCGCACTTACTTCTCCAAGAATTGTTAACATACAATCCCCGAAAATCCTAGTAAAAAATTTAAATTGTTTCTAACTAATTTACATTTTACAAATTAATATGAAAAAATAAATTAAATTAAATGAACCTATGCCCCTCATCATCCCGGCTAATCTACAGGCAGGCATGGAGCTTGTAACGTGCAGATGGTAAATTGTAATTATGTGAGTAGGTGAATAAGTGATTTCTAGAGAATAATAGCGTGAATATGGTGGTGAGGCTAAGGACCGCCTGATACGTCTATGCCAGTTCTTCGAAATAGCCAACCTTACGTACTGATTAACCTACTTGTATGGAGTTGAAGGGACCTGGACATTTTTAAAGATTACTTTCTCTTTTTCCTCCCTTATTCATGTTTACGACGTCTTAAATCCATCGTTACCTTAGCGTTTTTTCTTTTCTTCTCTTCCCAAATCATGTGTTTTCCCCAACCTGTGAATGTCCTAATCACAATCTTCATATGCCCAAAATGCGTAAAATAATCTTGAACCCAAGTTGGTTCCCCCTTTCAATTGCGTTTTTCTCGCCTTAATATGAAATATTTACGCCCGAAATTATTTCGTAATTTCAAGTTATCGTCTATACTTTCCCGCTTCCAGATCAACACGAAATCGGAGCGTTTAAGAATTATTGGTTTTAAAGGGTTTTTCAATTTGGGCGAGTCGATGTTGAAAAGGAATAAAACAAGCTGTGTGTGAGGTAATAACGAATTTCTTTCTTTTATTTGAAAAGCCCATGTACGCCATTATTTTTGGAATATAACATCGTTCAAATGTCCGCCACGACTTCTCACGGTGGCACGGATTCGAGTGGTCCAATTTTCAACGACTCTGCCGCATAGATCCGGCTGAATTTGAGCGATGGTATTGGTTATGTTGGCTCTAAGGACATCGGTTATCATCGGCAGAGCAGGTCTATGACTTGAGGAAACCCCTCAAGAAAAAGTTTAGCGGGGTCAAGTCGCACGATCTTGGTGGCCAATTCACGTCATCTCTGCAAGAGATAATCCTACCCACCCTCAAATCTTTAATGCAGAATGTCCATCGTTGTGTCTGCTGTGTAGCACGTAGCCCTGTTCTGCTGGGAACACATGTCGCATACCTCCATATTGTTCAATTTGGACCAAAAGAAATTGCATAGCATCGTTTTGTAGCGCTTGCCGTTGATGGTAATGGCCTCACCAACGTCATTTTCAAAAAATACGGACCAATGGCGCTCCGGCTCAAACTTCGCACCAAACAGTAACTTTTTGTGGAAGCATTGCCACCTGGTGAACCTCGTGTGAGTTTTTATCGTCCCATATACGGTAATTTTGTTTGTTAACAAAGCCATTCATCTGAAAATGCGCCTCGTTGCTGAGATGATTTTTCAGCCAAAATTGGGATCCTCTTCTAAACGCTCCGAAGCCCAGTCAGTGAACAAACGGCGTTGTCTATGGACATTAGCTTTGAGCTCCTGACTCAGTTGGATCTTGTACGGGTGTAAGCCCAAGTCCCGACGCAAAATTCGCCAAGTTAAAAGTGTGTGAAAGGCCGAGTTCTTATGCACGGCGAGGAATTAACTGCTTCGGGTTCTTCTGTACACTTTCACGGACCGCGGCAATGTTCTCGGCCAATCTGGCGTTCCTTTGACGTACGTGTATTGGTTGATTGTTTACCGAACCAGTTGTCTCGAATTTGGCCACCAAATGTTGGAGAGTCGACTTTGAAGGACCACAGCGTCTGCCGTAAAATGGACGCAACGCGCGCAACATTTGTACTAATGAACACTCATTTTGATAATAAAATTTGATCATTTGGATGTGCTGCTCAATCGTGTAACTTATCATGGCGCTCTGGTATCAATGACTGAAAAAACACCAAATTAGACAGACGCCACCAAAACAACATGGCTGCCATAGGCTGCAAACATCGACGCGCCCAAATTGATAAACCCAGCACAAAAAACTCTTTCTAAGATACACTAAAACATAGAATCTCGCGTAGAAAGTCGTTTCGGTACCATTGAATTACTAAGCGTTCAAAGTAATCGCCTTTTCATTAAGAACGAACAAATCGTTCTATTTTCGAAGCCAGCTTCATAAAGAAACTCCCTTTTTTCGTTTTTGCGTTTTTCTCAAGAGAATTGTTAATATAGTACAAACTACGATCAAGGAGTCTTTAATTGACTCTAAGTTTTTGGATAATACTCAAATAAGTTCAGGTAACAATTAGATTTTTTAATAGTATTTATTTATATGACAATTGTTGGGAACACTTAGAAAATCCAACATTCCGTGTACAAATCTTAAATAACGATCAAAAAAAGTAAAACCATTATGTATAGGTATTTTTTAATTTATTAATAATGTGTGTTTGTTTGTAACAAAACTAGATAGTTTTGTACAACATCTCTATACTGACAAAAATGGCGGAATGAATTCAATTGTATCCAGAAAAATTAGATAATTTTATCCAATGGTATGAAATTAACATCGCAATCTAAGACACAAATTTTGAAATATTCATTAGGATAATATTTCATTTTATTACACTCTCCGGTGTAAAAGTAAATTTACTCCGATAGTAAATGGTTTAGTTTGTGTACTTTCAATTCATTTATGACTTTCTGGATTTTAAAATACACGCGCATTCCAGTTTTTCTGATCAACTCCTTTTTTTATAATTTGTTAGACAAAAATGTTTATACCATATTTATATGCATAAAGTTTTCAAAGTAATTATTATTGTTTGGTTGCTATAGTCTAGTTTGGTATTGTGATGCCGGGTGATTCCGACATCCAAACTTTTACTGTGTTTTATAATTTTACGCCGCGGTAGTTGACCTCAATATCTCATTAGTTTGAAAACAAGGTACCTAACAAATTTTAGAAATCTCAGAACATCGAAGTGACAGATGTCATTCCTCTGGTCTGGGCTATTCTCTTCAATCCGAGTGTGTGTTTTTGCACTAAAATCGCTGTTACGATTGTGTACATTTAATTAGTGTAAGTAAATACGTTAATTATTATAAATTATACTGGATATAATTTATAAACAAAATCGGTAAGCGATGTAATTATATTAAAGAACTGCAATACAAATACAAACGATGTTATTTTATACTCAAATCGTGTTAAACAGTTAAACTATAAAAGCAATAAGTTTTCTTCTCCCTTAAACTCTTCGAGCTAACCACTGCTTGTAAAATTTGTATCAACACTTAGGAGCGTTTCTATTGCACATCTCGTAATCACCGCAAAATTTGGAAGCGAGTGCTGGACCCTGACCACCAATGTCTATATTGAAGAGCAATATTATTAATTTTATCTTTGGTTCAATTACAATTGTATACAGCTATTAATAGATTCATGAACTCCAGCCTAGTTCGATGGCTCTGCTATGTTAATATGTGCCTCCAACTATGATTGTCTTTATTGTTTCAGTACCAACCATCCGGTGTACGTCATAGACGAGGATCTCGGTAACTGAGACGGTAAAATTTGTTCATAGAATGTGAAAGCTAGAAGGAAAGATTTGTCGTTAAAAACGTGTTTTATCGGATTATAAATATTCATTCAATGTATCCCTAGTAAACCTTCTTATCATACAAATCCTCACAGAAATTAGATTTAGTTTATCACATGGAACTTTCTTGTGCAAAATCGGGTATTTCATAAACAGCAAGGTTTTAGTAAGTCACGAGACAGAGACAGTTTTCTGTGTTCGCAATTGTACCATATCAAATTTACTCTGTTCATATTCCAAGTGTCTATGGACGAAACTGAATTCAAATTTTTCTTTCTTTGAATTTCGGTTAAGGCGATGAAGCAATGTATAAAAGCCCTGTTAGAGTAAACAGAAATTGTTGTATTTTAGAGTAATTTTCATCTTAAACTGTGATGTATTTGTGTTTGTACTCATTATGTAATGCTTTAAAATTATACGTCGAATTACAATTGAACTTTGACATATATTTTGATAGATGTAGATAAGAATTATATTTTTAATATATTTATTTTGGAATACACTAAACATACACTCACAAATCACAACCGCATTCATCTCCCACCCTCTATTTTCATTTTATTTATAAAATATTATAACAAATTTATTCGACTGAGCATAGTTTAAACGATCGTTGAAATGATCAGTTGTTGTAGATGAAGTGCGCAGTGAATTATTTTTCGGTTTTGTGTGTCTTAAAATTGTTGCCGATGAGAAATTTTCGTTTTCGGACATTTGTGAGATCGGGGAAAAACTTATTATTTATCTACCATGAAGTGGTACAAAAAGTTATTGCATGTAAGGTTCTTGAGCCCGAGTAGTAAAATTGATCATCGGATTAGCGAAACAGAATATAACGTGACAGTCAAAACAACAACGACACTACCTTCAGAATCATCCTATTTTTTCTTTAATAATATGACGAAGGGTAATCGAAATAAATCGGCAAAAGAAGTTACTAAACGATCGCACTTCGATAGAACACCAACCGACAATCAGTATTATTCGTATAGTGTTAAGAATGGTGTCAAATCAAATAATAAGAGCATTAATAGTAGCTGCAATCCGCAAGCCAATTGTGATTATAATAAAAATTTAAAGTTTGTGTATTGTGATCCTGATGATTTTTTCCACGATCCGGTTGAAGTTCAAAGCTACCGGGATGAGAATAAATTTCTATCAGATTGGATTATAATTGATGAGGATCGTCATATTGATGATTCCTCCAAAAATAATACTAGTATTAGTGATAGTGAATATAGTAATGTGTACGATAGTTTTAATGAACATGATTTTAGTGATTACGAAAAAATCAAACGTCCTCCATCAGTATTATCCTTAAATTCATTTAATGATGATGATGACTACGGATTATCTAAAACATCGCGATCATTTTATGAATCACCTCCCGAGGCATATTATTGTTGTGCCTCTTTTCTATTAAATGATTGCATTGAAACTGGTAAAAAGCTAGATGAACTTAACATGAATTTCATAAATAATCTGATCTGGTTTGATACAAGTGATCCAAAACTCAGCGTATGCGGTAAAACAAGTGAGACACCCATGAAAGAATTGCAACATTTTAAAACAGTTGTTCGTGCACGTAAATTGACTGAAAATGATAAACATGAATATGTTGATATGTTTTATCCGTTAATTAACTCTTCTTTTATTGATACCCATGAACAGCGATTGAAAAAATTTGAGCAACAAAAACTTTCACCAAAATTTTCAATCAAGAAATATTTTGGCCTTAACGATTCTGGCGATATTATAATCCATTTTGATCATATTGAAGTATTTGAGGGTTTTGGATATTACATGAAACAAAAAGTACCATGCGGCCAAGAAATAACTGAACAGACTAGATTAAATCGGTATAGTTGGAAACAATTGATCCGAAACATTAAATTATTTTTTAACGGTAGTGTTTTAGAATCTATTATGTTTGTAAATTATGTTTTCTAAATTTATTCTAATTTACTTAAAGTTTTCTAATATATTTATTCAATTTTTATATTGTTTCAGGTCATCCACGTAATAAATCATTTAGTGGGGGACCTGGTGATTCAATTGGTGCCTACACTTTCACTCTGGCTTCGGATAATAGCTCAACATTCGCCCGAAATATCGAAAATTTTATTTCATGCACCAAAGATTCTAAAGAAGTTTCACCCCAAGTGGTAATGAGAAATATGCGGCAATTCATGAGTGGAATGAAAAATTATTTGGTCAAACACGGTGAGGGTGATTTCCAACGTGAGGTGCAACTTGCCCGCTCCCGTTTAAAATCCGATGAATTTTTAAATTTAGACACAATTCTCGAAGGTGTCATGCATCGCTTAGTTGTGCTGCCGCTACGTGAACATTTGTATGATTTGTTGGTTGATTATTACAAAAAGTCAGGTGACATTCAACAAATAGTTGATAATGTAAAATACGCGTGTCAACGCAGTGCTGCGGTATTTGGAATAAGGGAAACGATCACACCTCCATCCGAGAGCGCATTACGGGAAATAGCGTGTATTTTGGTTAAGCTTCAGGAGGCAGAACTACCGATTGATAAATTAGATTTACTTTTAAATGCTGTATCTGCAATTTTTCAATCAACCGGGGCACCGCGTGGTCAACAATTAGGGGCGGATGATTTTTTACCACTCTTGGTATTGGTTGTTGCGAAGACCGGATTCTATTCTGCCGAAATTGAGGTGGAATTTATGTGGGGTTTACTACAGCCATCACTTCTTAGCGGTGAAGCTGGTTATTATATTACGGCTTTATGCAGTGCGGTCCACGCATTGAAACGATTTATGTCAAGCGATAACGAAGGGACCGGGTCATTAGATGTAAGTGTTCTAAATCCATCGAGCTAATTATATATATATATATATATATATATATATATATATATATATATATATATATATATATATATTTATATATTATATATATATATATATATATATATATATATATATATATATATATATATATATATATATATATATATAAATATATAATTTTATTCCTTGTTTGTTGTTTAATAGTGGAGATCATCATCTATGCCTGCCAGCTCATCTATTTTACGAGTGATAATCCCGGATGAATATAATGGTAGCTTGCAGACACGAACTTTACCAGTTCGACCGCATACTACAACTAAAGATGTTTGCCGAACGATTGCTCACAAAGCAAAAATAACGAATCCTCAAGATTATGGGCTATTTAAATTGGTTGATGGCGAAGGTAGCTTCATGTCATCCATGTTTATTATATTATTAATACACAATTAAATATTTTATTCTAGAAACTCTACTCCTAGACAATGAATGCCCTCAAGATGTTCGTTTAGCAGCCCGCGGTAAACATTGCATTTTAGCCTATAAACGCATTGACGCGAAAATAGCATGGCCGACCGTTACGGGCTCCAGTTTTTAATTTTATTATTATTATTTAAATCAGTCGGTTTGTTCATAATTTAACTCACTTGATTAATTTTTAAATAACGTTTCTCTTTATTAAATAATAATATTTCTGGTTGTTTTACAACTGCGAATAATAATTTAATATTTGTGCTCATTGATTTTAATATTTAATATTAAACTTACGTAGACTATATTATAAATTAATATAATATTTAATTAATTTAAAAAATTAACAGTATTTTATATATTACTACATAAACTACAAACCGCGTCTTGCCCCTACACAAAAAGAAATGATTCTTGACTATAGTAGTCAAACCATTTTACTAACCTATATAAGGTACATATACTATGGGCCGGTTTCTAAATTCAACAATTTTATGTTACTGTTTTGTTTTTATTTTTTTTTTGAGGTAAGACTCTAATTTCGATTATTACTCATGGAACAAAAGAAACAAACACGTTCTTACATACTTCAACTAACCACACAAAACTGTTTAAAAATTCTTTATTTAATATTTAACTTTTATATTGCTAAAGAATTAACCACTTGCTGCAATTACAACAGATTACAGTTGTTAATTCTTTATCAATTTTATTACAGATTATAGGTGCGATCTATAAATGAACCGTTTGCAATAATTATTTTTTGTTCATTAAATAAAATGAAAACATATTTTGGGTCACTGTACAATGCGTCATGACATAAATATGTTTAGGTGTTGTTTATATTTAGCATGTATTGATACCACATCGCTAAGTAGAGAAAGCAGAGAGCGTCAGCTATTGTTATAGTTAGTTCTTCATTTAACATTTTAGTTACTTTGTCCTGTAAAATCTGCAAAAAATTTAAGATGGAGAAAAGGCAATTAAAAAACAAATATCGTTTAACAGATGGCTCCATAAAAATGCTTCTTTAACTATCTCAAGATGTAATAAAATGTCCGCCAAACGTAGAGTGGTTAGCAGTTTTGGTACAGATCCATGTATTTTAACAACGGTATTTATATTTATTAATAAAAAAAACACAAATGTACTCGTATTTTGTATACAGTAAACAAATTCAATATTTTCCCAACAAACCAGATGCACAACCCTTCTAGCTATATCGGAGGATGTGTTGTGAAAATAAAGCAACCCGGATAATATTCAATCCGGATATCTCTCCGTGTCCCTACTTAGAAAGATCTTAATTTTTATGGTAATATTTTATTCAAATCTTGATAGGAACCATGCACACAATTTATCATAACATATCATAACATATAAAAATAATTTTTGAGGAAAAACTGAAGAAAGCAAAGACTGCTAGACTTATTTTGGTTTTAAAGTGAACCATATCCATCAAGAAATATGTTTTATATAGTTTTGTTTTTTGGCCACCCAGTAAAATCAAATCCCTGCTACAATCTTATTTGGAATTTTATGGATATTTAATTGATTTTTTAATCGATAAAATTTGCGCTTCGTTCCTATCCTGATTTTCTCTATTCTATTTTAGTCTATGATTTGACAACGTTCTTTAATACACCAGTGGTTAATTACATTTTCATTTATTTTTCAATGGAATGATTTTCGAAATAGTAGAAATAAAAGTGCGCTTTAACAAGTAGGTGCTCTTACTCACCAAACATACTTACTGCTATAATAAATGCTGCTATAAATAAGAAGAAAACCAAATATTTAAAGAGAATGGTTTTATTGTATCTGACTACTACTTACCTTCTCCAATTTGCAAACAAAATAAACATTATCATAAAATTGTAGATGAATTAGAACGAACCATAGAACATGTGTAGATACCAAAAACCTCAAAAAGTCAAATAATTGAGTTTTTTTATTTAATAAAAGAACTAAGTAATAGTTAAAGCCTGTGATTTTTGTAATTTTCTTGTTAGTCTTTTTATTTATGTAAATAAATTATATTTCCACTTAAATTATTTCATTTACGTATATATTATTTTATTGTTCGGGGTTTTTACGGATAAAGATCGTTTTTTAAATATTTTATTTGTGTGAAATTAACGCTAATAATAAATTAAATAACAATCAAATCAAATACTTGTAACGTATATGTAATCTATATTTTATATACTAACATTTAATTATTCTATTTTACTAATGAAAAAAATATTTCTAAAATTAAGAAAGAAAAATAATTTAAATAAACTACAATTAATTTTTGATACAGAATTTTAAAATGGTTTAATACAAATGAAAATGAAAACAAATAATTAGTCAAATTATGTGATTCTGAGCACACGGGTACACCCAGGCATATTTTAAGTAGAATAAGAATTTCGGTTACCATCGCCCTAGCAAGTCGATTTGATGCTAAAAGTGATTTTTTAAGGGCGTTACAGGAAGGATACTATTAGTACATTATAGAGTACCATTTTATATTAGGAGCTGGGGATGTAAAACAAACTTTTTATAAGGTTGCAAGGGAAAAACTTATATATATTTCTTATGAAATTGTTGTGCTTTATGTAAAAACTTAAGCAAAATTAACTCTTTACTGTATTTGGCTCAGAGCATTAGGGCAGAAGAAATGGCTCTGTGCTTGGGGATAACCGCCACTACGTACCCTCTAATATTTTGCAAACCATACTGACTAAAGTTACTTTTCATCTTCTATTTAAGAGTTCAACTGCAAACGGAACAAGGTTGGATCACATAATTTGATGACCTAAAAAAATATAATTTAATAAATAATAAAAAAAAGTAAAATACATTTTTTAACAAGTACTGTGTAGTTTAATTTTAATCTAAGTCTCCTCAATCAAAATACCAAACTAAAAACTTGAGACATGTTTGAAAACTAATAAAATTTATCTAAAATTATATACAAACATTTTGTAAACTATAACTAGAGTGTACTATACTCTTTAAAAGTGTTTGCTCGAGTTACTCCTAAATTCAGTACCGTGAATAATGTTGATAGTGCAGCTGATGATGAACTCATCGAATCTAACAGATGTATTCATCTGTTACGATAGTGGTGTCAGAACAATATTATAATGCTACATACATGACATCGAAAATAAAAACCAATAAAATTTCGTGAAATGCTTTTTGCCCCGCCTACTAGTTCCGCATTCGAGTTAAAATATTTTTAACTTTGTTGTTGTTTTAATACATTCAGTACGATACCATGCTTGTTTTTCTGAACTAACTCCCGATGTCATGAACGCAGTCTAAATCTGCATGGGTAAAAATTTCACTATGAATCTGAATTAAATGAATGGGAAATTAGAATGGAGAGTGCAGAAACATGAGTTAGACATCTTGTGACTCTTCACATGAGTGAGAATACATCAATAAGGATAAATTAAAGAGCGATGCAAATTGTAAGCAAATTGAAGGATGAAAACACTAATAATATCTACACAATCTCCTTCTTAAAACCACGATCTAATTAAAATCACAATTAAAATTTTGGAAATTATAATTAGTTATATATTTAATTATATTAACGTTTTCGATCACTAAGTGATCATCTTCAGATTTATTTTGCAACTAAGTCTAAATACACTAATTTCCCGCTTACAAATACTTGCATATTATGTACTACCTATGTATAAAGGTACATAAACACTTGTGATTAAACAAATAAAAAATTCAAGGTTAAATAGAATTACATAAAAATTTTAAATAACAGATTTTGCATGATGTTGTGTGCGGAATTTTTGTTGCGTATAAACTAGTTAAAATGGTAAATAGAGTAGTTACTACATAACATGCAAGTATTTTTCAGCTACAAATTAGTGTATTTAGATAGACTTAGTTGCAAAATAACTTAATATTAAAAAATATATAACTAATCATAATTTCAAAAATTTTAATTGTGATTTTAATTACTTCGTTGTTTTAAGAAGGATATATTCATTGTGTAACTGTTTAACAAACTTGTAAATGGAAACCACGGCGACTCTACAGTGCAATTATTTGTAATAATATCTCATCGTTACTCGATCTATTAATAAATAATATGTTTTGTGTCAAAGAAATGCTCACGTCAACACAATGAAAATTAAAACAGAACAACGTATTTACGAATATACAAAAATTACTCTACCGAGTATTACAACAACATAATAGGCTCACAGATAGTAAACAACCACTAATTGATAATATTACATTTATTATTGATTATTGGAATAATATACGTATAGATCAACAGTGAACAATCAACTTGTGTCTGTTTCTGTAAGTATTACGGATGAGGACTTATGACAAATGACTCCAAAGGTTCTTCATTTAAGGGGTGGATTATGTAAGCTTTACGACTGCGACTTACGACAAATGACGTTAAATGCTCTTTATTTAAGGCCTATTGGGTTGTTGTAATTGTGATTTTTTGTTAAGGCTATGAAAGCAACCCGAAAATTCATCCCTAGAAATGCCTTTCTAAAATGTTTCCTTGCTAAATATAAAAATATAAACGGAAATGAAATCAACTCGAAAATGCCGTTTCAAAATGTTTCCTTGCTAAATATAAGGCTAGGGAAAAAGAGATTCATTATTTTTACGATTGTTTTGGCCCTTTATTTAACATGGCTACAGTCATTCATTTTGGCTCAAGTATGCTTATTTTTTTCGATAACTGATGTTTTTTTTCGATAACTGGTGTTTTCGATAGAAGGTAATTTCGTTATGCCGCGCTCCCGGAGCTCATCATAGATATGTGAGGCCCGGCGTTGTCCTGTTGGATGACGCCTCTCCTATTGACTAAGACTTCTGTTCGATTGTTACCTTCAGTTGATTCAATTACTGGCAGTAGAGGTCCGAATTGAGTGTTTGGCCATTGGGCAGCAGCTCATAGTAGATGGCCGTCCATCATGATTTAGCTGCTTCGGCTGATTCGCCGACCTCCGACCATGATCGTTTTCGCTTGACATTGTCGTATGTGACTCATTTCTCATCGCCAGTTACCATCCCTTTCAGAAATGCGTCGATTTCATTCCGTTCGGCCAAGGATTCGCAGATGGAAACGGTCCGTCAATTATTTTGCGTCAACTCGTGGAGTATCCAGACATCTTTTTAAGCCAGCCTTATACAAAGGATTTAAAACTGATTTGTTGCCGATCTTCAGCTCATCGGCGATACTACGACAGCTCGAATGCCGTTGTACTTCGATAATTTCCAGGATTTTCCCGTGCGTTGTGCATATTTGATATCGAAATTACCGGAACGGAATCGACGAAAGCAAATTTGCTTTATTAGCTGTGACTGTGACAGTATCAGTACCATAGACACCATTCACAATTTCAGCCGCTTGACTTGAGTTTTCGTCTTTATCGAAACAAAATTGTAATATATAGTAAATTTTCTATTTGTTTACCTCCATCCTTGACACGCTGTAACTCACAACTGAATCGATCAATCAAAAAATATATCACGAGATATATGTCACTAAGCGAGCCATCTAGCGAGAAAATAATGGATTTATTTTCCCCAACCCATTATATACATATAAAGGATGCAACACACCAAGCAGCAGCAGCAAGCAGCAAATTTAAATAATAACTGATTCGCTTATGTAATGACTCAAAATCATAGTAAGAGTATAAATATAGGTATTTCCAATTAAAATACCGGGTGACTGACACGAAGCGTTACCAACTTCAGACTGTCATTGCTGTCAAACCAGTGATGACAGAGCGCTTTTACACTAATAACAGTTCATTCCATTGTTTACAAGCGTATAAAAGCATTTTAGTGGGAAATACTCAGAAAAAAAATAATCCGCAATTTAATTCAAGCGTAATAGTGTGATTGCTCTATATTTGGCTGGAAAACCACAGCTGCCGATTGTTAACCAGTAAAACATCTGCATGTGAATAAAATGTTTGTGTACCGCACCATAAATCGCTATAACGATACTGGTAGCATTGCAAAACGCCCATGGTGGTGGACCACAACATTGTCGGATATCATTCGGAAGGTGAAGGCCAAATTGGCTCGGAATCCGCGCCGTAGCGGCAGAAAAATGGCTCGTGAGGCGGACATTTTGCTCGAACGGATGCAGCACATATTGAAAGATCATCTTGGACTAAAAGCCTTGAAATTCCATAAAACGCATGGTCTCACCGATGCTCAAAAAAAAATGTTACAGTGGAAAGAGCAAAGGAGTTGTTACGCTTGCACGAAAGTGGCGATTTGCCGAATTTGGTTATATCCGATGAGTCACCGTTCGTTATTGAGCAATATGTGAACAAGCAAAACGACCGGATTTACTTGCCCGGCCGTTCTACTGAAAATTTGGACCAACGGACTGCCACTCCACTCGAAACCAAGCGCCGCCGATGGCAATGGTTTAGGCCGCCGCGTAACGGCCGAAAGCCGTACACCGCTCGTTTTTTTGTACCATCATAATAAATGCTCAAATTTACCGGGATCATGTGTTGGAGGGAGCGTTGAAGCCTTGGGCACAAAAACATTTCGGCCGCAGAGCCTGGGCATTTCAACAGAACTCGGCGCCGAGTCATAAAGCGCGCGGTTCATTTCTACTGTCCAATGGCCATCAAATTCACTGGATGCAAATCCGCTAGATTTCTCGGTTTGGGGTATTTTGAAGAGCAAGGTTGGGACAAAAAAAATAACAAAGTGTCGATCATCTCAAGCAAGCGCTTCGCCGGGAATGGGCCAAAATACCGCAGAGCCACTTTCGTGCTGCATGCAATAGCTTTGTCGGCCGTTTGAAGGCCATAATCGCGGCTAAAGGTGGCCAAATCGAAAACTGCTAATGCAGTTCGAAAATTTAAATATTTTTTACTTTAATTCAATAAAATTCATCAAAAAATAAAAATTCTGTGGCGTTTTGTTTTGGTAACACTTCGTGTCAGCCAGGGTTAATATAAGAATTTAGATTTAAATAAATTATATTGAATGAAGTTGCATCTATCTCTTGGCTACTTAAAACCTCGATAAACTGTGCACAATTCTATTTAATAACTAAAACAAAACAATCTGCTGCGCTCGTCTTGTTGAAACCAAAGATCATCTAAATCAATTTCATCCAATTTTGACATTTAATTGTTGTGAACAACCGTTTACAGTGAAGGTTAGCTCTTTTCACGAACATTTTCACTTACAGCTGTTACTGTATCAAGAGTACGAACTGGACGATGGTGTTCGTATGCTCTACCACCTGTAACTGATCCAGTCTCTTCAAAATGTTGAACAATTTTGCAAATTCTTGGCTCTGTGGGACGTCCGTGTGGACCAAAATCATCACGTAATTTACGAAATGTTTTTATATAGAACCACCATTTTCGTAGTAAGCTTGGATAACTAAAAACGTTGTTGTCTGTAAACGAGCACATTAAAAATGGTATAGTTTAATTTTTCATTTGTCAAAACATTTTCGGTTTGGCACCGCACAATAAATATTTTTTTGAACTTATGGAACATCCTATATAATATGAATAATAAAATCGAAAAGTACTTGGTATAAATAATTTTTTATTGGGACATATGTAAATACTATCGTAAAGAATGCCGCATAAGTAACGTTATGATTTATTTAATGAATAACTTTTTTGTTTCTGATTTTATTTAACGTTGGCACTTATTCAAATTTAGATTATAGTTTAGAAATATATTCACATTATGTTTTGAAGATAATATTTTTCAAATGGTGGCCATTGTTTGATTCGACCTGACGTGCTCTTTCCAGATCATTTTCTATAACTCTTCTTAGAATTTCAGGTCCCAGCGCCCTCACTTCTTCTCGTATATTAGCCTTAAGCTGTTTAATGGTTCTTGGCTTATTGGCATACACCTTACCCTTTAAGTAACCCCAAAGAAAGCCGTTAAATCGGGCGAACGCGGTGGTCAGTTAAAATCTTAAAAACACGATATTATTCGAGATTCGTAGTTGGATTCATAGTGTGTGCTGTGACTCCATCTTGTTGGAACCACAATTCTCAATTGTTATCTACCTATGTGTTGAATGCCATTCCCATTAACCTCAACTTGTTCGTCGTTTTCGATAAAATATGGTATCATTAATCCCTTCTGAAGTTATTTACAAAATTACAAAAAATTGTGCATTTAAGTAGATGCATTCGATCTTCAACAATTATTCTTGGATTCTGGGTGCCCCATATTCTGCAATTTTGTTGCAAAAATGCAACAAAATGCAATGTTGTTGTGTCACGTGACCATTGAGGTGAAAATGGGCCAAATCGCTCATTATGCATTTGTGAATAAACTCGTTGTTTTCTAGGCACAATTTTTAAAAACGGTGTAACGGTGTAATAGGTGTAAGTTAGTAAAATTATTTGCAAAGACCGCCTAGACGTCACCAACTGCTGAGAAAGTCACCTGGTGGAAATTTCGGAGTTTTTCTCAATACTTGCTTGTAGCCGAGCAATGTTCACATTATTTCGAACTACACAAAGTCTTCCAGCATGCGGAATATCACAGGCAGCCCCTTGTTGCCGAAAACGCTGGACCAATCGGTTAGTTGTTGGAGCGCTGGGTGCATTTCGAACATGAAAGAAATTTCGATATGATCTTTGTGTCTGAATCGAATACTGACTTGAAATAAAATTGAACAACTTTTTTTCTTTGTTCTGTGCTGAGTCTTTCCATCATAAATTTCCCAAGTTTTTCAAAGTTAATTCTGAAAAAAACGAAAAAAATTTGTGAGTTTTTTGCAAACTAGAAACCATCACAAATTGTTTCAAAATCCTTCTGGCAATGTAGTTTGTAGATGTATAAAAAACTCAAATAGGATTAAATAGTTTTACATGATATGAGTATAGTAGTAACTTTCTAAAAAAAATAAATCCCATATAAACCTATACGCTATTGAATAAAACAGAATACTCGCCATCAATGAAGAAAAGACCTCGTGAAGCCCGGTATTCTTTGGACGGACGATGTTTAATATACCATCTAACACTTTTCTATTGCGTATATTGCACCTACTTATTATGATACAAGTTACTTGGAAGATCATTGCTGAGGCTAGAAACCGCATCTTCGAATATAACGTCAACGAAGAAGTAGGCAGAATTATTGATACTCAAATTGTTAAAGATATTAATTAATAATTACATTCAATTTTTCTGAAAAAATTACAATGCACAATATTTCCCCTCGACCACCTCGGACCTATAGTCAACCTGCAATCATTCTTGCTCGTTAAATCTTCAATAAATGACTTACGATAATTTAAAAAATCACAGATAATTAATAGTTCAATAGCCCGCAAACAGTAATGATTTTGCATGTGTTATATATACTATCCCGTGTGAAACCTTTATTCAATACTGCGACAGTTTTTATTTAGAAAAACTGTATATACTTTTTCCTGTGCACACACAGTTAATTTTATGTACTAACAACAAATCCTTATGCAGGAGTCTTTGTTATGCTTCAACGAAATTTACATTAGCCTAACTTTTTAACGGCACCAAATTAGTTATAAAAACTTACATGATCATGATATTATCAGCAATGCTAAATCTGGTTTGACAAGAGTGAAATAATAGCTCTAATAACGTCAGAGATACGAAGTTTAAACGCCTACAATATTAAGTAAAGATGGAAGGGCTGGAACCACACCTTACCTGATATTACAATATATCGCCCTCGATAACAGGGTAATTAAAGCACTTGCTCCGTTATTCGAGGGTCTCGGATTCGATTCCTGGCGGTGACCAGGAAAAAAATAACAACCATATATATGTATATATCTATATATAAATATATATAGTTATGTTAACATAATACGCTGCCACCGAATATAAACGGATTTGTAATACTAGGCGCACTGAGCTATTAACATTACGGGTTAGATGAGAACCGGGTAAAATCTCGATTAGTAATCGTTTGATTAGCAAAAATATTGTAAATCACAACTCACACGTTTCGGGATCATATTTGCCCATGCCAGTACTACGACAAAATTCTAAAAATCATCGTAGACTTTGGAATTTAATAGATCTTCCTGGAAAATATAACAGGATCGATGAGAATCGGGCAAAATCTCGATTAGTAATCGTTTGAATAGCAAAAATTGTAAATCACAACGCACGCGTTTCGGGGTCATATTTGCCCATGCCAGAACTATGACAAAATTCTAAAAACATCATCATGGATGTCTCAGTATGCTTTTATGTTACATCCATCAAAAACCAATATTTGATGGATGTAACATAAAAGCCTAATGAGACTAATGACCAATTCGCTAAATCTTGACTTGTATACAGAGTGGGCCAAATAAATATTTTTTGAACTAGCAGTTTTTTTGAGTATGGTAAGGGTTATGTCACTTCTGATTTGACAGAAAGTTAGTTTTATTCTTCCGCTGAACGAAAATGGTTGTGTTTCGCTTGAACAACGCTGGGAAATATTGGAACATTATTTCGAAAATTTAGGCAAAAAAATGATCTTTTCGAATGAGGCGCATTTCCATCTTAGCGGCTATGTAAACAAGCAGAATTGTCGTATTTGGGGCACGGAGAACCAACGAGTGACTGTTTGATACGGATTTTGGTCCGGTGGCATCATTGGGCCATTTTTCTTTGAAAATGAGCAAGGAGCCGCCGTTACTGTTGTTGACTGTTATCGTTGGGGTGCCGTCAAAGTAAGTGTTACACCGATAAACCAGCATCGATTGACGCTCTCAAGAACAATATTCGCATTGCTATTGAAGACATAATGCCGCATACCATCGAAAACGTGCTCATAAATTAGACCGGCCGAATGGAGTACGTCAAGGCCAACTGAGGCAGTCATATGAATGAAATAGTATCCCATAATTAATCGGAAGGATTGTTCTTTACAATGAAAAATTAAATTTGAAAAAATATTGAGAATTTTTTGTTTTATTGCATTTAAAAAAAAAATTATTTGGCCCACCCTATATATATATGTAAATCTAGGAACTTAGAAAATTCAGCATACTTAATTTAACTATAAGTTTATATTGACGATGTATAATGTGTTTACATCATATTATTAATTGTTAAATAATTTATGGTATTTTAATCGTACGGGTACGATGGATTAGTTATATATTAAATTAAATTTTATAATTTTATATTTATAATATTAAATTTTATATTATAAAATTATTTCACGCCAGTGCAATTGTAAAATATTAATTTATTCGAGTACCAAAATCATAAATATTTTGTTATACTAATACTAATAATTAATAATATTTAACATGTTTTAATACCTGATTTTATAGGACATTGACTATAAAATCAGGTATTAAAACATGTTAATTATTAGTTTTATAAAGTGGTTAGATTGATTAGACAAGGGTTAATAAATATATTGATTAATTTAATTGAAAAAGAAATATTAATATTATTCGCCACCAAGAATATTATTGTTCCTTAAAATTCCAATGAGCTTAATTATTTAAATACCGACCAAGCGGCACAGTGGTTAAAACTTTGGCGTTTGGATCGGGAGGTACCGGGTTCGAATCCCGATAGGGGAAGGATAATAAAAAGGAAATTTTCATCCACAGATTACGATCTGTGATTAAATGGAACACAACTACGACCCCCCTACCGGCGTGCAAAACTCATGGGCCGACCCATGTTCCATGTCCAGTACTATGGGCTGGCATGGAGCTATGCAATGCGCAGATGGTAATTTAAATCGGTCCTATGCCGTACGTCTTCGATTTGGTAGGAATTGCGTAAAGTAAGACGGGAAAATCAACCGCGAAAGAGCAGTTAGTGCTTCGGCCCCAGAAAAGATTTCATGGATTAAAAAAAAACTTATTTAAATGAATTTAATTAGTCTATAGTGTTCCAATTTCTGATGATATTTTTTTAAATTAAATAACAAATAATTTAATTTAACATACAATTTATACCTAAAAGTAAATTTAAAAAGGAACTCGGCTCTGGAGTTGGATGCATTAAAGTATACTTCACCGCTTTTAGTCATTGCTGTTTTTATCACATAAGTAGCAATCATTTACAAGCTGTCGTTCCATGTCCATCAATTTTAAGAGATGGATGTCGATAAGCAACATTTACGTCATTTCATTATATTCTGTTTTCAAATGAAAAGCAATTCTGCTCAAGCTATGGAGTTGATTAATTCGACTTTGAGTGCACATTCTGTGAGTCATGCAACAGTAATAAAGTGGTTTGCAAGATTTCAAGATGGCAATTTTAGTCTTGAGGACAAACCGCGTCCAGAGGCACTAAAACATTTTGCAGACTAGGAAATTAAAATTTTACTGGATGAAAATCCATGTCAAACTCAAAAAGAACTCGCAGAATAGCTAGGAGCTACTCACCAAGCAATATCACCAAGCAATACCACTGATTGCATACGTGATGAAAAGTAGATTTTGTATGATAATCCTAAACTCGGAAAACCATGAGTTGATGCAGGCCAACCATCAATATCAGTTGCAAAAATGAATATGCATGCCAAGGATGTGTTACTGTGTGTCTGGTGGAATTGAAAAGGAGTCATTTACCACGAGCTTGTGGAACCTGGTCAAAATATTACAGCTAAACGTTGCCAGGCCCAACTGCTCAAATTAAGTGATGCTCTGGAAGAAAATAGACCATTGTGGGCGAAGAGAGGCGGAAGGTGATATTACTACATGACAACGCTCGTCCACATACAGCAAAATCAACCCAGAAACTTATTATTTCCTTAGGCTGGGAAGTTTTACAGCATGCGGCGTATTCTCCAGACTGAGCTTTCTCTAATTACCACTTATTCAGATCGATGTCATCATATTTGAAAGACTAGCAGTTCACGAAAGTTGAAGATATACAAAAATGGCTCGATGACTATTTTGCTTCGAAACCACCAAGCTTATCGCGATTTCATTCATCATCTTCCTTATAAATGGCAAAAGACCATAAATAGTAATGGCAAATATTTCGATAATTAATCTTTGTAATATATATATTTTCAATAAAGTTGAATTTGAGCCCGCCATAACCTCGACTTTTATTGTATTACATGCATACATCTGATTTCTATATGGGGTTTTGGGTTCTTGGGTGATAGTCAGATATTGTTTTTACAAACTGATATTGTTTATATTTGTAAAAACAGTATCTGGCTATCAAATACAATTAAAATCGAGGTTACAAACCGGTTGACAATTGCGTAGCGAAACATAATTATTCGCGACGAAACACGAAAAATAATAGCGAATTAACCCTAAAATAGTTCATTTATTAAATTAAAACATTGTGTACAACATTCATATTTAGTTGAAATTCATTTAAACCCAATTCTAAAAAATTTTTACCAACATAATAATCTGAAACTTATATTGGTAGTACTGCAGCGCCGACGACAAAATTAGAATAGATTCTAACAAAAGTTCGCTGACAATGTCATCGCCGCCAGCGACATTGGTTGTGTTAGGATCTTATAGTTAATGTGTATTTTAATTTGACAGGCGTTGTATCTTGTCATTGTGTCTCCGGTTATGTTTATACCTTTACTGCAGTCTGATGAGACGACCGATTTTTTTAATTTAAAGGATTCAATTTTTAATTAGTTCGAAACAAAATTTCCAACGTCTTGGTCATCTCACCTCGATGTAAAAATAATAACTGTCTATCACCCAGAATAACCCAAAATTTCATATAGAAATTGCGTCAAATACAATAAAAATCGAGATTACAAACCGGTTGACAATTGCGTAGCGAAACATAATAATTCGCTAAGGCATTGTGATTATAGTTTGTATGTAAGTTCAAAGTATTTTCAATATTTTGTAGTCTTGTAACTTACTGCAGTCTGATGAGGAGACGACCGCGAACGGGATCGACTGTTCTTTTATTTATACAGAATTTTGGGAGCGCTGTTTTTTATACTAACTCGAAACGTAGAATGAACAGAATATTCACGTCGATTATAGAACCCGAAAGGCGAATCGATTGCGGATTGAAAACTGCATATAAAAAAACATAAAACAAACTTTTAAATCATAGTATCATAAAAATTCCTATGGATTTTCGTACAATTACTAAAATAAAATTAATTTGTTTTAGATCCGCAACTATTTTTAGCGTTTGTACGGGGAATCAGATAAAACGATTTGTATGGAAATCAATACAAATTTCCTTGGCTACTTTGATTTATAGCAATTATTTTCCATTTTATTTATATGCATTTTACAATCCGCATTCGATCGGCTCTCGCGGATTCTATAATCGACGTGATTATGTTTTAAAATGTCAAGGTGTGACAGTGCGTGTGCAAATATATTAGATACCTATAACATGTTTACTTATCAAATATGGCGCAACTCAAGTAAATGCTGCCAAAATAGAAACAAATGGATGCTGCCAAGAAAGTATTCTGTTTGTTATATTTATGCTCTTTTATTACATTTCGTTTGGAATGTTCTTAAGTCACATGATCAATTTCTATTTTTTCTGAAGCAGAAAATAACGAAAACACCCTGAATTTAACAGTGCAACTTACTTATCGAAACAAAAAAGTAAAAAAACAACTCCTATTTTTCAACAACTGAAGGAGAGAAAAAAAATCGCATTCCTTTGCTCAAAAACAAAAATGTAATCACATAATATACGATTCAAGTGAGGTAAAGGCCCAGAACGGACTATACTAAACGACTGCAACTTCAATCGTGAATCGTGCTTAAACAGTCAAGAGGTGACACGTCCATTTAGTATGCAATTACAATAAACGTAATGGAAGAAACAATACGCCAAATGTGATACAGAAATTTGCCAAAGTTGCATCAGAATTCAATGATATAAAAGTTGATGAAATGTGGAAGATTATACATTGACTTTTCATCGTTCTCGAGAAATAAAGGTCCACTGCGAATTTAGAAATGCCTGAAACCTAACCGACATAATAGTTTGAAACTGGAATAAATTAAAATTCAATATGAACGACAAATTCGGAACTCAACCGATTCCTACTGAAAGGCGGTGTACTGTAAAGCTCGGTCTTCACTCGCCTAATTTTGTCGTGACGCTAGAATGCCATGACAAAATATATTTTTATTGAATCTGATGCGCATATTGCAACTTGACAAAGAGAAAATTTATTAAAATTACTGATGTTTTTGTCATGACACTATGACAAAATGAGTTGAAAATTTGTATTCTCAATTAAACAAAACTAAGAGCAAAAAATGATTTTACATACATTTTGGTGTTAATATTTGTGATTGTAAAAATACAATTTTGTCATGTCATGACATTCTATCGTCATGATAAAATTGTGCGAGTGAAGACCGAGCATATTATAGCAGTTATATGAATTAACATGATATGTGATGTTATGATATTAAGGAACAGCACCTCGATATAGCACAAACATGTAATAATTTCTTCTGAGTCATTCTTTCTTCTAATAATATTGAAAATTGAACTTATACTAATCTGCAGACAATGATGTTTGAGATGGATTTGAGATGGAATTTTTATTTCGTTTCGAAAATTATCGTGTCCATGCCGTTCATATTATATTGCACGTAAATTCCAGCCAACCATTATGTACTTTAATTGATCCGTTTTGTTTTAACCAATTCTCAATAAATATTGTTTTGTTATATTTTACTGTTAGCCGACACATCACGCCGTCTCGAAATGTTGTTTGCTATAAAATTCGAAATCACCGATACAGTCGAAGCACTTATTTTTGTATTTTTGTGTAAATTGAAAGATCCGAAAAATAAAAATTTATTTTTAGTATATGTCTCAGATTTGGCCATCGAATGCCATCCGTAACTATGGATTACTATTCGGTAAAAAATAACCAATTGGAATATGTTCACGATCACTTTGAATCGATTGGTGTTGATGTTAAAGTTCCGTGTGATTTAGTCGCAGATGGACAAATAAAAGCAGATTATTTAGAAATGCTAATCGAATGTACGATATGTGCATACAGAATTTTAAACGCTTGGTCAAAAAGGTGTCTAAAAGTACATCCAGATTTACTAATTGCCTCCATCAATCAATTACGGATCCCGCCCTGTTTTATTCTCACGCTCTTAATGATATGACTAATACGTCGGGTAATTAAATGTACTTCAATATACCTTAAATTTTGTTACTCAACCGATGACTAATCGCTTACCTACTATTCCACCCTCCTTTTTTATTAGTAATTTTTCCGGGTAAACAACAGATGGTTGGAACGACCAATAGATTAATTTTTATTGCCTATTTTTTGTCCCTCCTTCTTTTATTTTCTTTTGCTTATTTCTACTATATATAACTAAATTTTTATTTTTACCAATCAGTAGATACTACTAATGATGACCTAACAAGTCGAAATCGATCGAGTAGTTTTTTAAACATTTTGAACAAATTTAAAACAAAAAAAAAGTTTTTTGCGAAATATTAAACAAGTGTTATAATGTGTTTATTAAGTGTTTCTCGTTTATATTAATGGTATTTCTTATTTGCCGCTCAAGAGTCATATTAGAATATTTGCAGATGATACTGCTTTATTTTATAAAACCCATGATCCTGACAATATATTGATTGATATGAAACATGACCTTAGTATACTTCTAGAATATTTTAATTCCAATTTAATAGCTCTCAATATATCTAAAACCAAATATATGGTATTTCATTCCCCATATAAATCGATGACTAGTTCACCTCTATTTGAAGCTAGTAACATTAATATTGAGAGATTCAAATATTTGGGAGTCACACTTGACGAACATATGTTTTGGGATGATCACATTAATGTCACAAGTAAGAAAATTGCTCCAGTTGTTGGGTTACTCAGAAAATTACCTTTCTTTGTTTCTACTAGGGTTTTCTTATGATTTATTTTTCGTTATTCATTCGCGTCTTAGTTTTGGCCTTATCGTATACGAAACAGCTACCTTAACCAGGCCGAAGAAATTGCAAATTATGCAAAACAAAAGTGTAAAAGCAGTATACAGATTACCAATTCTATTTTCCATTAGTTTATTATATAGCAAATATGATATTATGATATTGCCCACAAATTTCTTATATAAGTATCAATTAACCCTTTATATGTACTAAGCCTAAAGCCTAAATGTATCTTCATTTATGTCTAATATAAACTTTAATTACGCTCATCATGTGTATTCAACTCGGAATTGTAACAGAATTGATTCGTATCATATCAGAACTGAATTTGGAAGAAAATCCATCACGTTTATGGGCCCATTTATGTATAATCAAGTACCTGAATTTATAAAGGAATCTGAAACCTACTTATAATTTTAAAAAAATATTTAAAATTATTTTAAATCAAATATTCTATTATTTTGAAACTAAATCTCCGTTATCTTTAATTTTTCTAATATTTATATATATACTATTATATGTAAATTTTGTAACTTTTGTATATTTATGTATAACAACTTGGATTATCCTTAAAGGAACATTAAATTCACTGGATAATCCGCCGTTGGTATTGTATGAGAATGAATAATAAAATAATAAAAATAATAAATAATAAACCCATTTTTGAAAATTGAAATGGTAGAAATGGTAGAAACGAATAATTGGTTTATTCGACCTCTTGCATTATTTCATTATAATGCATTTTACTAATTATTCATTTCTACCGTTAATTCCTGTAATATTTTAATGGGATTTGGATGGTTGTTTGGTCTACGATTTGTGAACATAAAACCATGACCCATTTTCCTTAGATATCTCTGGCATCGGCGCAAGAAAATTTCAAATTCACAATTAACCCATTTTTGTTAAATATGCAAGTGGTAAATAATTCAATTATCGATTTCGACCATTAATCTTAGTAGACATTTGAGAGACCGGGCAAGAAAATTTCAAATTAACCGATTTTTATTAAATATGCTAATGGTAGAATAATCCAATTATTAATTTCCACCATTAGTCCCTGAATTATTCAAATGGGATTTGGATTGTTCTTTGTCCTAAGGTTGGCACACCTAAAACCGTAAACGATTTTCCTTAAATATCTCTGGGATCAACGCAAGAAAATTTCAAATTAATAATAAACCGATATTTTAATTATCCAAGTGGTAGAATAATCCATTTATTTATTCTATCATTAGTAATAGTTGAACGGGAGATGGATGTTGATTTGTCTAAATAGAGTAAATAGAACAATAAGGCATGAACTATTTTGCGTAGATTTCCGGGATTGGTTCAAAAAATTTTAAATTGTCTCATATAAATACCATTTATATTGACGAAAATACTATAAAAGCTATTTTAAATTTTAATATTTGAGCCGTTTATTCTGAAAATGGTTTAAGTCCATTTTACATAAAAGTAGTAAATAGTAACAATAATCACAATCCTTATAATTCTTTTTATTTATAAACAATTTTAGTCTAGTATCATCAAAATCGCAATGATTTTGTCATTTAAAATTATCTAGTTATATTTTTAAATCAATTCAAACACAAACCCAACCCCCACAAACCCACAAACAAATCTCAATATAAAAATAAATGATGCCGAAAAATTAATTAAAGTTAACTCATAGAAGTTTTAAATAAAAATGATTGGAAAAGTGCAAAGAATTATTTACAAATAATTTAATATACTTACATATAATTTAATATATTTGTTTTGAAAAAAAAAAAAAATTCAAAAGTCCTATACTTTTTAAAACGATTACAAAACACCAAGAAGCCCCTATGGAAGCTGCAAGTTCCGGGATTTGCAGTCAACTTGTTTTGGATATAAAAGCAAAAATGTGTGTGTGCAAAGCAGCTATCACTTATCATTTCCCATAAATTAAAAAAAGATGTACAATTTTGTCGCGAATTCAATTTAACTCCTCCTGTTCTTAGGTTCTTTTCTTATCACTTCAGTTATTTGCTCAAAACGAAAGAACAAACGAACAACTCATATGGGAGCTGTCACTTCCGGAGAACCGATTTCCATCAAAATTCCTGCGATCTCTCAAATGATGGAAAGACGTTGAAAACGACATTGAAAAAGACTGATATATAAACGGTTTATTATTAATTCGTTCTATTAATTTTCTATGACTTTTCAAAAACGCTCGAATTGTGACGTCACAATAAGGGTAAAATTTTAAATGAAAATTTGATTTGGGCTATAAGTTTAATATAGGTTTACGCAATCACCAGAAATTTGTTATACAAGACAATTTTTCATTTTCACTATGTAATTTGGCCTTAACTATTTAAACCTGAAACAAAGTGGTTGTCAAAGAATTATCGAGGGATATTTCTGAAGAAAGTTTGCAATGAAATGTCATCTTACAATAAAAAAAAAACAAATTAAAAAAATCCACTTTTATTTATCAGTTAGGGAGGGCAAGGGCCTTGAAGTTTCCGGCATGGGTCGCAAGAGTCTGATGTATTTCTATATTTTGCACACGGGTCACAAGGATCCTCCTTTTTTACACAAGGATCGCTTTTTTGAGGACATGGATTTTTCTTTTCTTTTTTAACACAAGGATCTTTCTTTTCAGTCTTTTTGACACAAGGATCTTTTTTAGCGCAAGGGTCTTTTTTAGCGCAAGGATCTTTTTTAGCGCAAGGATCTTTTTTACCGCAAGGATCTTTTTTAGCGCAAGGGTCTTTTTTCGGGCCACCGTCTTTCTTGCCACATGGATCTTTCTTGGCACATGGATCTTTCTTGACACATGGATCTTTCTTCGCGCAAGGATCTTTCCTGGCACATGGATCTTTTTTGGATTTCGAATCCTTTGGTACACAAGGATTTTTTCCACCACCGGATCCACATGGATTTGGTTTACTCCGAGAATCTTTTTTACAACCCTGACTTTTTGATGCGCAGGGATTATTTCCACAGTCCGTTGAATAATTACACGCACCTCTACCTTTAGCGCATGGATCCTTTGGTGTCAATGGCCAACATTTACCAGAACGTTTTGCTTCTAACCGAGCACATGTATCAATTGACTTAGTAATTTTCAATTTTATCGGAGCTCCACCACCGCAAATCGAATTTGACTGTCCAAAAGTTTTTTGTCCTAACTTCCCGGCTTTGCCCTCACCGCAACATGGCTTTGAACACATTATTTTTTTCATAGCATCTCCAGACTCGGGAGGACAGACCAACGACATTTGCAATCGAGATGAAAATGACAATCCATTATTATTCACCGTATTTGTGCAATATTTCAACTTAGGAGATATGGCCCGTACAATGCCTTTCGCCACTTTCAACGTTGAAAACATAATTTAGAATTTAGACACGATAATATTAGTTTCGTATTTTTATTCCTGAATAATGTTGCAGCCAAAAATTTTAGAATCAAACTGAAAATTTTCGTGCGGAAACCAAAACAAACGGTAACTTAGTATTATATGACATGCTGACTAGGTTCCAAAATAAAACAAAACATTTATACAAAATTTACAAAGTTATTTATTCGTAATTAGTTTCAGCATGCGAACGAAAGGCGCTTCCAATGCCAATGATAACATAAATGCTATGAAAAAAGATATGACTGCGTTCCCCAAAAACATAGTGAGCACTAGAGTGTGTTGTAGATGCAGACTTCCAGTCATGTAATGCGATGTTAAAATTTGAATTACAGGATGAATTAAATATGTACAATACGTCAAACGACTAAGAGGGTAGAAGATTGGGTATGAAAGTATTCCGTTCACACGATGTGCCAGCCCCCAACAGCACGACAATGTGATCCATATTAGTGCTACTCCCCAAGCAGTATGTCCAAGGCTAACATAAAAAGCGGTCATCACAATACTAAGCTGTCCTTTAAATACACCAAATACAAGGGAGAATAGTATCCCTAACGAAACTCCCCATAACCCTAAATTTGTTTGCATCGAAATTTTCGGCTTCTCACACTTAAAATAGATGTATCCAGTGATCATACCCATTATATAAGGTCCAATCCGTTGCCAAGGCTTATCGTAAAGAAAATCAAATGATTCGAATGGGTCACCAACTTTATGCGTATAATTGTACTTGAATGATATAAATGCAGTGACAAACCATGATGTGACAAGAATTGTGAGTAACGTGGTTACAACTGGCTTGAAGAATTTTATCGAAAAAAATAGTAATGTGATGGCAAGGAAATAAAATTGCATGTCATTTGCTAAATACCAACTCCAAATCATACAGAACTCGTTGAACGGATACCAATTATTGATGTACAGTATATTGCGCCACCAATATTTCTCGCATGTGACATGGTCTTGAACTCCCGGCGAAAATACCGAATTATTAAATGTTGCCCTGAAATAAAAGAAATATTAACTTTTTTCGTAAGTACTTTTAAATGAGACATTCTTACTTAAAAAATGTATTAGTCAACATAATGATGAAAAAGTAGACAGGTGTTAATCGAATAAATCTATAAATAACAAATAACACGACTTTGCGCATTGTTTCCGTAAAATATTTCAAGTTCGAAATAATTTTGCCTGCACTAGTTTGAGTCTTCAGCTTCCGCAAGAATAATAACGTTACGAGCAGCCCACTTAGAAAGAAAAAAGTGTCGACAGAGTACGAAGCATTGCCAATTACTTGATAACCAAAAGTTTTCTCAGCTAATTTCCGATTGAATTTATTTTCTCCGATCAGGTACAACTGTAAGTATGTGTGCACCATTATAGTCCACAACAGTGATAAAGTTCGTATTCCATGTACACACGTTAACGAATCTTGAGACAGTGGCTCGACAGACAGGATGCGCTTTGCATTGGAATCAATCGAAAAACATAAAAAAATGCTTACTAGTGCACCCATAACCCGACTGCGGTTTCTTCCAAACTCCGTATTGCCACCACCGATACATTGTTCTAGATTTTTATCATTAGTCTTACAGGTCTTCTGAATATCGAACATATAGGAATTATTATTATTCATTTTATTCAGTTCAATTCCAATAACACAAACTCCATGCTGTCCTCCCTCAAATGTAGAATTGAATTTTAGCGGTGCATTACGTTTAACTTTTATTAGGCAGTTTTCGTAATAGGTTGCCGAAAACATAATCAAAATTAGAAAGATGACCAAGAAGCTAGAAATGACAAGTTAATTTTAAATTTTATTAATCATTGCATTTTTTTAATTAAAATTGTCTATTATCTAAAAATGTTACAGGGATCGGTAATAATAATAAGTATTTTGTGGTATTATAAAACTGGGGAAACCTCAATATATGCAAATAACTTACCAAAGTATATACAGCTTCTTTTCATAAAATATGTTAAAATCCCCAGGAACCTTACGAACACTAAGCATCTTCAATTTAACTTGAAAATCATCAGTTCCTCTCACAGCTTGTCGTTGGCCTGATGTTGTATTATCTAAATTTCTTGATAAATATTGATATGGTCGATCCAATTTCAGCAGCATCAGAACATCATTGGTGCTGCACGCCATTGGTAAGCACTGTCCAATTGTCAACGATTTACCCTGTATATAAAAATTGACAAATTATCGATTTCTGACAAAAATACAATTTTGTGGTCCGTATATGATCCCATTTCGGGCGTATCAAATAAAATTTAAAAACGCAATTTTATTTTTGTGTCATTACATTAATCTTATTTTTAATGAGTTAAAATGTTAAGAAGTATGTATATATTACAGGGTATCTCTTAAGTAAATACATTAAATTCAGGAGGTATTAGAGAACACTAATCTAAACAAAATATTACATGATAGCACATATCCTATATGTAACCTATATCCTATATGTAACCGAGATAATCAAGGTTCTACTGTAAAGTTAGTCACTTTGAATTTCACTCATAACTTAAAAACTATTACTCACTAATTTTTTAAATACCATAAAAGTTTTCTTATAGCAAATTAATTAGTTTATCAAACACAGGGCCAATAATAAGGTAAATTAATAATAATTTTCAGATTCTCCTTTGTGTTCAGTAATGGTTGGCAAATCACCATGGAAAGATTCACCGTCGCCCAGCGTTTAGAAATTGTTAAAATTTATTACGAAATTAATGAATCTTGTTTTATGGAAAAATCATTTTCAGCAATTACCGTCAATGGAGGACGCTACAGACACATGATTACTGATTTTTGGTGACATTAATTAGATGATTTCGACTTCAACGATATGTGGCTTCAACAACATGGTGCAACAAGCCATACATCTCATGACACAATCAATTTATTTGGAGAAAAGTTTAATGACCGTGTAATCTCCAAAAATTCTTATTGTGAACTGGCCACTAAGTTTATGCGATATAACTAAATTGAACTTTTTTCTTTTTGGATGTGTTAAATCATTGGTTTACTCCAATAAGCCACAAACACTCAATGACCTTAAAACCAACATTATTCGCGTTAATTGTGAAATCTGCACTTATTTATGTGAAAAAGTGGCTAAAAATATATTTTGCAAAAATACAGTTTTTAAAGTAATATTGAAAAAATTAAAGATTTTTCCACCTCTTTAAGTGTGAAGTGTATTTATTAGTAATTTACCTTATTATTGGTCTTGTGTTTGATAAACAAGTTAATTTGCGATAAGAAAACGTTTAATTTTTTGGTCAGATTAGTGTTCTCCATCACCTCCCGAATTTATTTAGCCTTGACTTTTGTGTCGAGCGGTCGCATTTTTTACAATTTTTTCTAAAATTATCGGATTTTACCTTTTTTCAATATGGATATATAATTTCCAACTGGTCTGTCTACGTAAATTTCAAAATAATCAAAGCTGAAAAACACATAAGACAAGAGACGATAGCAGGCAAACAGATTTTACAAAATAATGTTGAAAATATCCGAATAGAATTTGTATTCCTTTTTGAGAAATATACCCACGCCCCATGACCCAGAGAGAAGAGAAAAGGTTTAACTAATTGAATTTTCATGAACCGCGATATATATATATATATATATATATATATATATATATATATATATATATATATATATATATATATATATATATATATATATAAGTTTTGATGGATTTACAAAAGATGGTGTAACTAGTATAAAATCGTATCGGGCCATCTTGTAAACAGTTCCGTTATTATACAGAACTATACAGAACATTGATATTACAAGAGAACTTTACAACTTTTATGAGGATTTCTTTTGTTGCACTTAGATTACTGTTAAATCCAAGTTATCTAAGTTTATAAAACCTGTTAAAAAATTAAATTTTAAATTTTAAATTGGACATATTTGAAAAAGGCTACCGCGAACTCAACCTGATTGGTTGCGAAGAGCGTCCAGTAAAGTTTGAAGAAGCCGAGTTGGAGGCGTTATTGGACCGCGATACAAACTCGCCTCATGACCATGGGTATGGTGCAAAAACAAGGAAATTGGGTTCTGTATGAACTATAGCCAAGAGACGTCGAACGTCGTTTTTCCACCTACAAACAACAGGTCCAAAGGCAAAATCGGAAGGATTTTTTTGCATCGAATCGTGATGGGGGACGAAAAGTGTAGCCACTACGACAACCCAAAGTGCAGAAAATCGTGCCCGGTCATGCATCAACTTCAACCGTCAAACCGAATATTCATGGCAAGAAACCAATGCTGTGCATCTAGTGGGATCAGTTCGGAGTGATCTACTATGCGCTATTCTACCCTAAACCATCACTGGAGAACGTTGTCAACTACAATTGATGTAATTAAGCCGGGCATTGAAGCTCAAACGCCCACATATGCCAAAATACATGATAAAGTGATCTTTCAGTACGACAACGCTCGGCTACTTGTTGCAACAATTATCAAAGAAGCTTTGGAGGCGCTACAATGGGATGTCTTTCCCCACCCGCCGTATTTACCAGACTTTGCTCCTTCCGACCACCAGTGGATCCGGTCGATGACTCATAGCCTGGCCGAGCAGCACTTACGGCTTACGAAGATGCCATAAATTAGATTGATTCTTGGATCGCCTCAAAACACGAGAATTTTTTTCGACGCGAAATCCATACGCGGCCTCAAAGATAGGAAAAAGTCGTAGCTAACGATGGACAATACTTTGAATAAAATACATTGTTCAAATTTCTCGAAATAAAGCATCGAAGTTATAAAAAAAACTCAAAACTTATTTGTAACCCTAATATACACTCCCGAACAACTAAATCGACTCAAACCTTCAGCGCTCAGAGAAAGGCGAACTTTTTTAAAACCGTTTAACCGATTTTCACAAAACTTTAAAATGACACCACTTTCATGAAAATTGGTTCAGTCCTTTTTTATAATGAATTGTGAATGAAAACACAACCAAAACTGATGATTATGAAAAAAAAATATTGGGAATATTTAAATTTAAATTATAACAAAAAATTCAAACGAAACAAAAACAATTTTATTGGTTAATACTTAGTATTACCCCCTTTACGTCTAAAACGGTTCGCATGCGGTCCCACATTGACCTTATTACGGTTTTGACTAAAACTTGAGGGATCGCACCTTACTCCTTATTCAACGCAATCTTGAGGTCACTGATGTTAGATGGTACCGGATTTCTGACTTGAACCCTCCGTTTTAGCCCGTTCCATAAATTCTCAATTGGATTCATATCTGGACCGAGAGCTGGCTATCTCATCGTCTCGAGTCCAACCTGATCCATGAACTGCCGAGTGGTTCGAGCTGTGTGACACCGGGCATTGCATGCATTAATATGAAATCTTCCCCTTTATATTCTGCGTAGAGCACTACATGATCCAAGAAAATGTCCTCGATATACCTTTCATCGGTCAGACCGCCTCTACGGTCTCTACCAGGTACGAAAACAAGATCTATTTTTCCTCAAACGATATGCCAGCCTTTACCATGCACGAGCCGCCGCCGTACGAAACTGTTTCAGCACTGCGAAAATAGCTCTCTTGAAAGCCCGGTCTCTCCTATGGCTATCATGGAGGCATATTCTGCACTCGTCAGTGAGTAGAACAGACTTTCGTTGCTCGATGATGTAATTTATGTGTTTGCGAGTAAATTCGGGCCGCTCTTTGCGATGGAGTGTTATCAATTTTGGGCCTCTAGCGCGTTGTCTTGAATGTTGAATGTAGACTTCCTTCAAGAGTCTTCTTACTTTCCATTGACGAACAGCTCCATCTCAAACTTGGCTTGGGTCCTCGCAGGTAAACTTAGGACGATCAATCGAGCGTCCCTCTCAGATGTACACCAATATCGGCTGGTATGTGGACTCCAATTGAAATTGAAGGTAACAGTTTCCTGAAACCAAACCTACTGGAGACTCTTAAGACAGCATATTGGCTCATATTTAGCTGACGAGCGACTTCTTGTTGATTGCGTCCTTCTTACAATAAAGCAACAACTTGTGCGTCTTTTCCTGGAGTAGTATCCATGATTTTGCGAAAACAACGAATGCAACTGGTAGCGATTTATTCACGTCAACTTCTGATAAGTGACATATGGCAAATATCGGTCAACGTGGTATTATACAGGAGATTGCAGCACGCTAATTGTTGCCAATTGTTTGCGATTGCTTTAATTTGAAAAGTATTGTATAGATTATAATAATAAAGGTGTTCTTGTAAAGATAAAGTACTAAGCTGTCAAAAAAATTGTTTTACGAAAATCGGTTATGTAAGTTTAATACGCCATGTTGTACGCATGTTGGTTTGAGTCGATTTACTTGCTCGCGAGTATATTTATATATATATATATATATATATATATATATATATATATATATATATATATATATATATATATATATATATATATATATATATATATATCGCTCTTTGTATGCAATAAAATGATAATGCAAAAATTAAATTACTCAGGAACTCTGATTTTTTTCTAAAAATGTTAATGTAAGCCCATATGATAAAATTAATGTTAGGTGCTTTATATCTTTTGCAGGAGGAATCGTAGAAGAAAGGGTGATTGGGGACATCTTTAGAGCCAATTGCAGGTACTCTAAAAATGCAATCCTTCAATTACGCGATAAGTAGTACTTAAACATTTTGAAAAGTACGAGTATATCATTTACGAGAAAAACGACTATGAACTAACATATTCTAAATTAATTTTTCAACAATACCGGTTCAGATCAGTTTTCCAAAATTAAAACGGAAATGACGACTGATAATAAATTGTTTTTCAAGAAAATTGATTGATCGGGATGAAACTTCATATTTAAACTTTTTCCATAGACTGGGAAATCCCAGTGCTTTTTGGCCGAAATCGGCCAAACGGAATTGTTAGCTTATATAAGAGCAGTTTCAACTTTGCAAATATTTTGAAAAGTATATAGCTTTTACTAAAAAACGATTAAAACAAAAAAGATTGTAAATGAAATTCTAAAAAAAAATTCTTATTTTTTATAATTTAAATCGGAAATTACGAGTGAAAGTTTGACAGTTTTACTTCACCAAAATTCGTCATATCTACCGTCCAGGCGGATTGACTATTCGGAATAAAACTCATACTTAAGCCTTATTCCCCTTAATTTGAGAAGTCCTTAAGAAATTTGGTGAAAATTTGTGTACCGGAAGGGCAGCATTTTTGATTACATAAGACAGTTTTACAAAAAGTGCGGTAAGTTTAATTTTTCAATTTAGAAATCAAGTGTGGTGTATTGAGATCTATGCTTGTATACTTTCATGGTAAAAGAAAGTCGGGTGTCGACCACAACATATTCACCCCTCTATTTTTATTTAAGATTTACTTTAGTTCATTTTTAACTCAAATGGCCACATCCAACAATGCTGTCGATAAAACCTTTAGATTATCTATGAAATACAACCAATTTCAGCCAAATCGGTTACGGATTTTTCTTAATTTTCATTTCGGTTAAGGAATGGTTAATACTTAATAGGAAAAGGTCCACCAACTGTGCTCAAATACTTAAACGTTGACAAATCAGAGAAGAAGTTAGAAACGAGCCCAACCTTTTGTAAAGCACACATACATAATATGTTGATTATTCATTTAAAAAAATCATGTTTAAAAATATCTCGACTTGGTTTCTGAATTATTTTGTAAAATGTTGTATGATCAAAAACAAAAGCTTACCTGTTTCAGAAATTTATCAAATTTTGTTTCCATGCTGATTACCGAGAATTCCAATTCGAAAGGTCGGTAAATATCTTCGTGATTTATTTCAACACAAAAATATTGTGACCCCAACCAGAATTCATTACCAAACATTACTTGTCCCGAATAATGGCCAGAAGAATCACTTGCTTTTAATGCCCATTCTTTGGCAGTATGCAACTCGGTTAAATATATCCCAATGCTGTGCCGACAGTTGGGAGAAATATTTTGATCCTGTAAAATTGTATTAGAATCCCATAGATTATGATCGAATAATTTTTTTAGCAGCTCAAATTTGTCAATTTGTTTTGTGTTTTTAGCACCCCCTGGCGTTTTAAAATCATCATGCCCATTTGAGAGCTTTATTGATTTCCTTGACTTTTGTAACATTTTAGCCGGAATTTTTAGGATATGTTTTGTACTATCATCTCTAATTTTAGGCGATTTAGTCATTGATTCTACCGTATCACGAATGCCGTCCGTATCATCAATCTCCTCATCATAACTTAAATTCCCTTTTTTAAAATTTTCGTGTAAATCTTCAAAATCATTTGGATTAAAATCAAAACTTTCTTGTAAAAAATCTAACTTTGTGGGGGATGTCAACAACAACCCTGATGAAAATTCATGTATTGATGGTGTTGTTAAGTCACTCAAATCATTATGATCATTTTTTGGAGTTATTTTAAAATTTTTTTTTGTTCCTTTTGCTAGTTCACCCAGTTTTTGAGCACTATTCTGATTCCATAAGAGAATGTTTAGTGCGATGTATATAGTAAATTTCATTTTAAATCTGAAATTTTTAAAACAGAAAATGTTATTTTATCTCTCATTTGTGATATTACGATTTCAAAGTAGATCTATTTTTGTGTTTCTCTATAATTCTTCAATTATTCCATTGGTAACTGATTTGAACAATTGATCATTTTAAATTTATTTTGCCTAATTTATGGCCTGATGTAAACATCATCTGCAGGACGTTAAATCAAGAGATGACGTTAAAACCTATAAATATAAAATTCTGCTTTTCAGTTTTTAGGATCAATTGCGGAATTCCAAGTCTATATAAATATGACTGAGTTAAATAAGAGTTTCAAATAACAAAAATCCATTTGGTAAAATAAATGTTTATGAATTTTAGTAAGATAATTTGTATTTTTTAGACAACTTGAAATCTACAAAAATGTATAGGCATGTTTTACGTTCAAACAAACGATTTTGTGTACGTATCGAGCTATGTCAGCGATATACTGTATGTCTCCTACGAGCCTAAATATATAGCAAGAGAAGCTTTTGCTATAAGTACTCAACTATTTTTTATGATAAAAGGCAATTTTCGACGTTAAATTAGTATACGAGGTGTAAAACCTCATCATCATTACCTCAAATGATTACCATCATTTTAAATATACTAAAAATATGTTTAGGTCCATCCGACATAATTTTTATTTTGGAACTGTCATTGAATTGTCAGGTGTAGATTTACATAAAATATTTCTGGAGAAAACCAATCAAACCAACCTAAAAATCATTTTATTACCAAGTTTGAGTAAACTATTAGCCCGATTAAATGCGACCAACAATGTTCTTCTGCAAAATGAAAGGTAGAGAACATTTACTTTTTGTACGTGAGAGACAATAAAAGAAATATAAACATGCACGATTTTGCAGATTTTGTTTTATTTTTTGAGCAAAATCCGCCATAAAAATGATAATGTTACCATAAAATATATTCGGTTTGAGTATTTTTATGGTAACAAAATCAAAATTATCAAAAAAAAATTATTTTTTGTTTATATATTTCAAGGATTCCTAATAAAACAGACGCCTTAGATGTACATGTATATGTTGCTTTTGAATTAATTAAACATAAATTAATAATAATGGTTTAAAAAAATTATGGCATTACTATATATGTTTATTTCTTTTTCACATTAAGGCTGCTACTTATATTTTGGTTTCAAAGTGAGTAATATCGAAAAATAAAATGGGTGTATCCAGCCAGCCCTTATAAACTAAAAATAACTAAAAATAGTAGGCCTTACACATCTTGGCTGGATACAAAATATATCACTTAGAAAATGTAGATATTCTCAATAGCGAGGCAAAATTTTTGTGTCTACTTCTGAGTAGATATTGTTTGGTTTGGGCGTGTACACTTGTCATTTTAGTTTGTTTGATTTTTATTTATTTTTATTATGAAATATATTTAATATAATGATCTTGGACATAAACAATATGTAGATATTGCTCATCCCGCCTATGTAGAATTCTACAACCGAGGCAAATCTCATTTGAGACATCTCATGATCTATGTAGACCTAAACATGAGCTGGTGGATATGCCCAATAATTAAGTATTCAGTTTTGTTTTGTGATCACACAGTAAAATCAAAGGCCTTCTACAAATTTTCTACAGATTTTATTGATAAAATTTGCGCTTGGTTCCTACCGTGAATTGCTGATTGCTAAATAGCTTTTAGAAATGTACAGAAAATTCTGACAATTCAGCAAAAAAGTTGTGGTTTTTTCTTAATTGTCGGATTTTTTTAAATTTTCAACAGCTATTTAGATGTCAGAAATTCACTTTTTATTGCTATTTACGATTAAGAAATATACTCACGATTAAAACACAATCACGAAATGTTAGAAAACCAGGTTTATTTACATAAAAATTAATTGTATCGCTCTGAGCGCAATTCTTTTGCCCTGCTTCTTAAGTATAACAAGCAAATGGGCGATTATGCCAAAAGATTACATCTACAATATGTTAATGCCACTAAAAGATATCTAGGTTCTGGAATTTCAGCAAGTGGGCGCTCAGTTCAGACTGAGCAAAATTAATACTCCGATTCCTCTAGTGTAGTCTTTCCAAATGACTATATAAAAATCTGTTATTTGTATAGAAAATTAACCAGTTGTAAACCGCGTCACTTGAAACTACAAACGGCACAACTAGCATATTATTATAATATACTCACTACTACTTCGATATATTAAGAGAGACTGACTACCGCCGACATTGAGTTACGTCATCGTTTTAGCTAATAGGCTAGTATAGCAAAGACGGCTTCCTTTGTATCGTTGAGAAAAACAACTACTATTAAAGAACTAAAATGCAGCGAAATAACCTCTTTAAACTTAAATGTTTCTCTTTAGAATTTAGTGGAAAATTTATGAAATGTTATTCAAACTAGATGAAATTTACTAGTTTTATAATGTGCCAGTATGTTGAGAAATATATCGTAAAATTAATTTTATTTTATGTTATAATTTTTTCATTAACATTTCATCAATACTTTTAAGGATATCGAAAGCTCGATGATTTGTGTACAACTATATACCGATAGTTTATTTAGGCTTAGGTATATTCAACAGAAGACCTGTTCGAATTAACTGAAGCAGAAAATGTTTACCAAAAAAATTTTTGGAAAATACTTCGCAAAGATATCATCACATAATCACATAAAAATGTCCTCGCTTCAAATACTTCAATTAAATCGAAGGGTTTAATTCAGTATCGTTTTTAAAAATTATGAAAAGTGGTTCAAGTAAAAATAATGCCGTGTATATTTCTAGCTTAGAAAACATCTTTCGAAACTAATGAACATTGCATCCTTTAATAATACAATTACATACTTGCTAGCAAGAATATAAACTTTGGAGAGCCAAACGAGAAAGGATGATATAAATCTCTACGATGCTCACTACCACGTTAAATACATAAGAGCTACCGCGAAACGATGGACAATGGAAAAAGCCTATATGTTCTGGATCACGAAAAGGAGGAAGCCCCTAGTATAGTTCAAAATGTAAGTGAAAGGAAAGTTATGGGGATTACATAGTTATAATAATAAATTATACTTCATGTAATATTATATTACTCCACTAATTTTTTTATAATTTTACTCTTTCTTTTTCTTTGAATTTTCGCAGCTTTTTCAATCTAACATACTTGTGACTGGTCATGCAGTATTTTTTTGTAATATGCGAGTGTAATGTTGTACAACTTAACGTTTTAAACGGAAGTTTGGAGACGGATTATTTTGCATGTACGAGAAAATAACTTGGTCATATCTTAAATTTATTGAGCTGAACTTGCTTTTGCTCCTTATGTCCAATTTACTGTTCTGGTATCGATTTTCGTTTAGTATAAGGTACACAGATTGATTAGAAGCCTTACTGAATAAATGATTAAATTGATACCCCTAAACTAAGTTAAAATAGAGATCTAGATTCAACATCCCTATGCTACATCTTACTAAAGCACGAAATCTGTAATTTTGCGAATAAAAATTGAAAATCATGCTTTAGTGATCCGAAAACAAACAATTGGAGGTAGACAAATGAATATATACCCGAAATGGTTCAATCCTCTCTCGACGGACTATTTTTGTGGTTTTAGGCACGACTTTGTCATCTAACATTTTTACGGCTTCAACAACTCCCTTGGACGCTTAAAAAGGGATTGGCAAATATAGAGACAGCAGGATTTTTAATTTTATATATTTGTTCGCACATTTACAAATTCCGTACTTTAATCGTAACATACACAACATGAGTTATCATAAGATTTAATATATGTAGTTGTGCTATTTTGTTCAGATGCTAGTCCGATCAAAGTCATAATGTGTTGGTCCAAAATGAAATACCAAATATCTATCGCATCGTAAACGGGTTCATATATACATATTTTAAGTTAAAGTAATACAGTTTTGCTTTTTCTAAAAGATAACCAATATTAACACCCCCGCCTGATTAGTTATCACTGATGCTTTAATGTTCAATAAATAATGTAAATATATCTTTTATACTTTATAAATCAAGAAGCTCAAAACCCGTAAACTTATTGATATTCCTTTTAAACATTAAATTTAAGAATGACTCAACTTTAGGAAAAGTGAGTAGCTACGAGTTTTTTTAGAAAGTTATCCAGTTATTACATGTGTAATTATATAATCCTTGTCTGTATAGTTAGTTATACGTATAAATTTTTCACGAAAACACTTTGTACAACACAACTTTTTAAAAATGTTTTATGATTCCAACATTGAAATTAATCGAGATCAATCGAGAATATTTTTATTTCACAATTTACCACAAACTACATAATTTAACTGAATCCACTCTACATAGATTTAAATAAATCTAGATAAGCTAAAAAATTCCAAGTGTGTATAATATAAAATCCAATGAATTTAATTCGTTAAATAATTGGTCACAAAATTGTAAATTTTCTTGGATAATTATTATATTTTAGATTTTCAATTATTATTATATTAAACTGTTTTGGAATTAACACTCACGCCATTAGAAAGTATCAAAAGAAACTGAAAACTTACTTATTTGCAAAAAATATTTAGCAAACTATAAATTGAAAAATAAAAAGAAAATGTAAAAGAAACACTATAACTACACTTTAATAGTGGTGGTCGTCTATCAGTTTGGCTAACGGTACATATGCAAGCGGCTGGTTTGTTGTTGAAAATTATTTACAAACTGTAAACTTACTCATACTATCAACTAAAATTGAGTAAATTACATGTAAAATGTATAAAAAAAATGCAAGTGCATGCTTATACATGTGGGTATGACTTTTTACATCGATTATACCTTTGATTTTACATTGTTTTAGAGGTAAATAGAACAATTAAAATCAAAAAGGTATTTTTTGACTTTCCTCTACATAAGGTTTTGAGGAAAGCCCTATATTTGAAGGGATTTTGGGAAACATTACACATTGCACGACAGCGATAGAATGACACGAATATATGTGTTTATACAATTGAAATATTACCGATTACCGAGTGGCATACATACATAAAGTCTTACTCTCCATTTGAATAGTGAAGATTAGAAGTTTATTAGAAGGTTTATGTGCAGCTACAACCTATATAATTAAGAAAGTAGTCTTTCTTTAGTATCTTTCTTTAATAGAAGTTATCAAACTAAGTCAAAAGCATTTTTGTTTTTTCAAATATTACAACAACTATTGTATGATTGGTTTAAGCTAATCAAATTACTCATAACGGGTTAGTTGACAAACAGGTTAGTTCATAAATAAATTGACCAAGTTACTGACCGTGCCTGAGCACAAACAATAATAACATAGATAAAATACTCGTATATACATAGAAAATTATTTTCTAACACTACCAACTGTGGATTGCTCGAAAAGAAAATTAATTTACTTTACTTAATTTAAGGTTTCATTGTTTGATTGAAAATTATTTTTTATATACACTAATTTGATTTTATACGCCAATCAAAGAGGAATACAGGGTGTCGCATGGGTACTCCCAGGGTTACCCATTGGGGTATGACCAACGAGTAGAGCATTCTTTGGACCGGATCTAAATCCATTAGATATTTACCTCTGAGGCCATTTAAAAACTAAAGTTTATTCTTCATCTATCCCAGATAAAGAAACTTTAATTACTAGAAAATGTGAAACTTGAAACGAAATCAAACAAGACAGAAACGCTTTTGTAAAAGTTCGCAATTCGTTTATGAACTAGTGTTTGAAATGCGTAACCGTTAATGGTGATCATTTTGAGAATATTGGTACCAATATACTTGAATAAAGAAAATACAATATTTTTATTTAAAATAAAAATTTTCATTTTTAGATAACATAATATACTCGTAATGATAAATAGCTTTTCTGAAAGCTAAGAGCCTGAACTATGTTTTTCTTTGTTTAGAGTTCAATGGTAATGAGAATTCTAAAAGTTTTGTTTAAATTTGAAATACTTTTTAACTAAATAGTCATAATAATTATACCTTATTTAAAAGGGAATGTTATCAGATTTTTAATGAAATTAGTACTTGAAAATAAAAATGGTTATTTTTCATGATATTGAAGTTTATTTAATACAAGGTGCTGTGTTGAACGGCTCCTGTTTAAACGTATATGCGAAGTGATACTCACCTTCGTTTTGATCAAGAAATCCAACGGTACCATTCACGTCAGCCACTTTAGGGACACCCTACATATACATAATAAATAATCATATTTCTAAATATGATATATTTAAAACAGACAGTATTACCGGTCGGTGCAATGGCGGCGTTGTGAGGGGTGCAACTTATTTGCGCGGTTGAGACGAACTGATCGAATGGAAAATATATTTTTGAATAAACGTATTACTTCATTTATTCTACACTTGTATTGAGCACAACGCTACATTTTATCAATTCAATTATGTTACCTATTCAACCACTCCTTAAGCACCGGCGTGTTTTCCGAAAAATGGAAAATTTAAAAAAATACAGCAATTTTTAAATCGAGTACACGAGATGACGTTACATGCTACAGAGGAATAAAAACTACATCATCAATTCCAAAATTGTTTCAACTATTATTATGCAACAACTTTAAATCCACAATTGCACGTCATGTATCAATAAACCAGCTTGGGTTTATGCCTGGCCGATCCACCTTAACTGTCTGGTTCAATTCACCAGTAAAATAATTGAAGAGATAGAAAAACATACACATGATGTAACATACACGTATTTCAGTAAAGCATTTGATTCCACCTGCCATCAAAAAGAGTTCAGAGTTTATTCGCATTTCGGTTTTCACTCCAAACCGAAAGAGATAACCAAACATTCAAACGTGCTCATATTTGCTGATGACGTAAAAATTGTTCGTACTGTAAAAGGAATGCTAGATACTAAGAAACTTCAAGAAGAAGTCGATAGTTTGAGTGAGTGGTGTGGTGTGATCGAAACTCCCTTTACTTAAATATTAAGAAATGCAAAACGATGTATTTTCATCATAAAATAAATCCGTTAATTACTTCATACAAGGTCGACAACGAAGTATTTCAAAGAGTCAATGAGATTATAGATTTAGGTGTTACATTTGTCGAAAATGCCAGTTTCAGTAGGCATATTGAAAATTGTAGTGCGAAAGCGAATGCCGTTATGTTTACTCTATTTCGCTTACGTTCGATCTCAACTGGAATACGCTGTATCGGTATCCATACTGGAATCCATACTACTCTGTGAACATTAAAAGAATTGAAAGCATTCAAAAGAAGTTTCTGATTTTCTTGTTAAAGAAAAAAGACTGGGATTACGATCACAATTTACCATTCCATGAAAATGTAGCTCGGCTATTTCCGTGCTCAACAAGATGCACAGTTACAAAATATGCACGCTTGGAGATAGACGACTTCTCTTAGGCGCGGCTTTTATTGGTAACGTTTTGCCTGGTCACATTGATTCAGCTTACATTTTGGAAAACATAATATCAATTCATGTACCTTGCAGATCATTTCGAAACCATGAGTTCTAGCACTAGGACACCATTCCACAAACTATTGAGAAAATAATCCCATTACTAGGTTGTCTAAATCATTTAACATTATCGACGACCTATTTAACTTTAATTTATCAAAGGACAACTTCAAAAATATCCTGAAGAATTATTTTTTAAATCTTAACATTTCAAAACAACAAACAAACAAATCTTAACATCAAAATTTGAATTATATTTGATTTGTTTTAAAGTTTTTGTTTGATTTTTGTTATTTTAATATAATTTTTGTTTTAAACTAAATAATCTGAAATCATTAAATCAGAGGATAGACGAAATCTTTAAATACATAAACAACACGTCCTTACAACAATAAAGGTACATTTATACGAGTGATCGTTATAATTCAATTATTTTTAAAATTGTTTGTAGTTTGTCATAGCACTGTACATAAAGCAAATTCAAATTAGTGAAAAGTTCGAAACAATTTAGAAACAATATAACAATTGCGAGCATTCGTTTAATTCGCCTTCACTGTTGTCATGATGTGTTACGACATGTCACGCTTTTTTCGTTTTGGAATACTAACCGTATTATTCGCGTTGTCTACTTGTTTGTTCATTTTTGTAAACAAGTTGTTTATCAAGAATTGTAATTATACGTGGTAAAGCAACCAAGTGGTGATTTAGAGTTGTGCTACTAATTACGTTGAGATTGTGAGCCGTTAAATTTGCGATATGTACGATTAAAATATTTGGTTGCAAAATTCTACATCACCTACCTCCAAATGAGTTATACTTTGACGAAGATGAGTGTTAATCAAGTCTATTGTCGTGATATGCTCATCACGGCAATGATTGAGCGTCAGTCCGTTGTTGATATCCTATCTTATTTGTTATTATCGCGGGATAAAGTGATCGATTCATTGTGAATTAATGAATTATTTGATGATTACTTGCACGGAAGTTTGAATTATTGATTGAGGTACCAAAAGATATCCGTTCTTTATGACATTTATATTTTCGTTTTGCTTGTTGATGTTCGGCAGAACTTCGTATTCAATGTGAGCTTAAGAGCTGCGTAAGCTCTGTGAATTTCGGAGTGTAAGTAAGAGTTTACTGATCGCGAATGATTGTTTTTCAGTTTACTTGTTAAAGTGTCAGTCTTGGTTAGTTATTAAGATACCGAAGGATATCCTTAGCTTGCAACATTTAATCTCGGTATTGGTTAAATGTTGAGTGCAGCTTTTGAGATAGAGGTGTTGATCACTGTGGAGGTGGGTGATTTTTTTGTAACTAAAAGATTCTGACAGAACATCAACACGCAAGAGGCAAACGACAGTTGACATGGTTGTCTCGTTCACTACACATCATGGATCATGGTAGAGCGTCGCTGGATTATTGTAGTTACATGATCGCTGCTGACGCAAAACTAAAGCGGGTGTGAACAAGATGGTGGTGATCACTGTACCATGCATGCCAGCGCGGTGTTTGAAATGATACACAAAGTGTGCTGCTGAATAACGGGACATGGAAGTTGTATGCCTCAAATTGAATAAGAAACAAAAAAAATATTTAATTTACAAAAATTAAAAATATTTTCTGACCGCAGCTGTGTTGCTGCTTTGGCGACGTGGTTGCTGTTCTTGTCGTCGCCGCTGTTGTTGTATAGCTGATGTGGTTGTTGTTTTCGCTGGTGTTGTGGAGTCGTTATTGTCGTTGCTGCTGGTTGTTGTTGCTGATAGTGTTCTTTAGCTATCGCCATTGTGAGAGCACATGTTGACCCAAACTCGTGTGGCGACATTCTTTGCTCGCACGTTTTTTATAATTTTGTACGGTGAAGCGGCGGCTTAACTTTTCCGCAAGCAAATTGTACACTTTTACACCAGACATTTTCCACACACTTGTAATTTTAATTTTAATTTTTATCCACACTGTGCAATGATAGTGTTCTATTGTTCATCAATAAAGGGCCAACCGGTCAAAAATATAGCTTAAAAAAAATAAAAAAATTTAACGATACCAATTGTCTTTCTTTTTTTTGTCGTTCCGGCCATGCGCAACGTATAATTCTTAAGTAACAACAAAATCAGCGCGATGTTAATTTACAACTTTTATGAATAAAACATGATTAGATTTTTAGTATTTTGATTAATTTATTATAACAAACATTTAATAATAGAACAGCCACGACTCATATTAAATTTTAAGTTTTTTAAACAACGAGCATAAAAATGCATATAAAATTATTCAAATAACTTTATATATTAATTTAGTAATTATTTATAAAAATACCATAAAATAATTTCCGCCTTTTTATTTAATAAAAATCAGGTTTTCAATACAATTTTTTTAAGTTTTTCTTACTTTTAGGCGAGAAATCGTGCCCACTATTTTTTTAAGTGACAGCTAAAATTTAACGAAGTTTCGTTGGGTTTCTTAAGTGAAAATTAAGTTTTGCTGGGTAATAACATTGACATGCCAATTATCACATTCTTATTTTTTTATTAAGATAAGTTTTTATTATTCACGTTACATTGGCGATATGTACGATTATAATATTTGGTTATACTAGTCTAACCTACAATTCATTTTATGACTTCTCTATATATCTTCAATTTTGGAATAAAATAGTTAGCTGCTAGATTCAGTTCCACTCATGAGAATTAAGGGGGAATTCCACTAGAAAAAATGTACTGTGAGTAAAATTAAAGAAAGCAAAAAATATATATTTAGTAGATGGGGGAATGAAACAAAAAATCTTCTCAGTACAAAATTGTTTGTGTCTGTAGTAGTGTAGACTCCTATAAAAATTATAAAAATTATCAAATCGAGAACTTTTTATAGGAGTTTCACTACCACACATACATGAAACTTGTGTATGATGAGAAATATTTTTCACATACTAAAATAATTTTATGGTCAAAGTTTCTCCTTAAAAAATTGCTATAAAAAAGTAAAAATAAAAAAAGACATGACGTTTTTTGGTAGAGATTTTTTTTAATTTTTACGGCAAATATACTAAAAAATATAATTCTGATATGGGCATTAATAATATTTAATTTTTTGTTAATTTTAAGTTGTAAAACTAACCGAATTAATAGCAATATTAATTTTGTTATTGGTAATGTTTTTGAGTGCTGTCAATATTTCTCGTTAAAATTTTGCTATAAAAACAATTTTAAAAAAAACGTTGTCTTTGTCTGTTACATAGAGTTTTGGACTTTTTTCTCTTTTCTTCTTTCTTTACTATCAGTAAAATTTGAAGAATTTTTCTAGTGGAATAGAACCTTTAATTTCTGCTATCAACAAGACCAAAATAAAAAGAATGCCGTGTAATCACCATAACACAATAAAAAAAACTTTAGAAACTACTGTAAACGAAATAAAAATATTTTTATTATTAAATTATAATTAATTATTATTAAAAACCAAAAAAAAAACAAAAATTTTACAATTACTATAGGTTCTCATCTAACATGACTGCAAATATTTGCAAAGGGATTTTTTTTTGTTTCATGTAGTTGTATTTGTGTGTTATTTTCATTTGCATATGAATAATTTTGACGTTTTCCAAAACAAATCTCGTATTACAACAAAAATAAAACAAATTTACAATAGATTTTTGATGAATGGCCACAATCCAATTTCCAAAAAAGGCAGCAAGAATAAGATCTACAAAGGAAAAGCAACGACGAGACGAGATTCTTTATTAAAAATATTCATTGAATTCTGGCAGCAACAATTAAAACAAATAATTAATTTCCATTTTAAAAATCAAACAATATTTCAAAATGTTAGTTTATGATTTCCATCGCAGTGTCTACAATTAGTTCTAATAGTATTCTCCTTGTTGATGTATAAGTTCTTAATAATTTTATGCTGCGTTGCACGTACTTCATAAGGTTTGTTGTTTGTGGCAAATTTTTTGTGTGTTTCAAGTGAGAGAAACCGTTGTTCCAAAAAACGGAGAAAATCTTTGAGATCCTCCACCTTTCTCGGATCCTCTAACTGCATTTCATACAGTTTGCTGGTTTCGCTATCAACCTTATTTAGTAATATATGCGTTATGAATAAGTCCCAGGTAGATGTATTGAATCCTAATCCTTTTAATGCATTTAGAACTTCCTTTGTTGTATCATGCAATTCTTTTAGGGATTCTCCTGGTTCCTGGGATAGCTTAGGTAACCGTAAGAAAATGGCTAACTGCTTGTGAGCAAGTAGCCTTTTATTTTCGTACCTTTCATTTAGCAGCTGCCATGCTATGTTGTAGTTGCCGTTTGTTATCTCCAGGTTATTTATAATTGTTGCCGCAGAGCCACCAATACATGTTTTTAAATACGAGATTTTAACTGCGTTCGGTATTTGTTTATTTTCGTGAACAATTTGGCAATACAAATCTCGGAAATTTGACCATTTCGAATAGTCACCATAGAACTTTGGTAACTCTAATTTCGGTAGTCTCATAGTGCAATGCATCGTTTGTTCTTGATGAAATGATGTGTTGATTTTGGCTTCATCTTTCGTGCCTGCTAATACTTCCTGTATTCTATGTGTTACATCTTTATATGCTTTCCCTGTCTTTACATAATAATCGAAGGTGAAGTAATTTGATTTCCCAATTCCCTCATTATTAATAGATTTCACGCAAATCTCGTCATGAAGGTTTGTGATTTTATCCATTAAAATGCGCAACTCCTCATGCGTAGTTTCCAGTGTGGCTTTTGATGAATGTTCTTCTAGAATTGCTAGAAGCACTTGCTATCTCGTTATTCATTCTTCGAATTCTTACTATTTGCAGGTCTAGGATCTCACTTTCTTCAGGAACCTCAGGTTGTCGTTCTCCAGATGAGGATTGTTGATCATTCTCCTTCTGCCATGATGTATGCGGTTTTTTTGTTGAAAATGTAGGTGTCAGTGGTGGATTTTCATTTAATTTTCCACGAAATTCATTAATGTATTTCTTATAATTTTCGGCAACATTTTCTCTCAAAATCAGATACGGATGGTTGTCTTATAATTTTGCTATATTTGGCTTTAAGTCTTCATCTGTTTTAACGAATTTGTTATAGAGTTCTTTAATTTTTTTCTCCAAATATGTTTTGGTTTTCCTTTCCGGACCATCTTTTTTATAATTTATCCAGAGTCTCTCTATCTGTTCTGCAATTTCTGCTTGGTTTTGATGTTCTTTCATTCTAACAGAATTCTTTTTGACACTTTACCACTAATTCACTGTGATCACTTTACATTATTACGTCTGTTTTTATGACGGTAAGACTTTCTAAACGCACGTAAAATCTGTTTTTATGATTTCGATTACGCGAACTTTTTAAACGCACGTGAAATCTGTTTTTATGATTTCTATTACGTGTACATACGCGCGCGGCTGTTCTTTAAGCTCTTTCGTTCACTTTTTATGGTTTGTTGTAACACTTTTGACTCGAAGGACCATTTGTTAGTTCAGCCTCTGCTTGAACTAAAATATTCTTGCTTTTTATTCCGAGCGGACTTCTGGTGGGAGCTAATACCGGAATAAACTAAGTAAAAGAATGTGAGTAAGTTATACCAAAAAAATGCAATGAGTGCATTTTTTATTACACGTATTATAAGAATTATATTTTGCGTTATATATGTATAATATATATATATATATATATATATATATATATATATATATATATATATATATATATATATATATATATATATATATATATATATATATATATATATATATATATATATGTAGCACAAAAATGTGCTAATGCACATTTGTCGCTTTTAATGTCAAAATTTATGTACGCTTTTATTTTATGTGTTTAAACACAAAAATAAGGGTGTTTATGTCTTTATAATTTTGGATTTCGTTTCGCAAATTTTATATGGGAAAAATCTTTACATTCATTCTATAATTCTATGGTTTTAATATATTTCTATGGGAAAAAAGCATAGAAAATAGATGTTTGTGTTGTAGCCGTTTTTCGTTGCGATGTACTTTATGATGTTGAGCTCTTCGGCGTAATCAATCAATATTCATTGGTATATTATTCAACCTGTTTAACATTTGCTATATGCGGATAATTCGTGTTGTTTATTATAATCTGTTTAGTAGGCTTTCTTTTTAATAGTTAAATCCAAACAATTAAAACTGTGCTAATTTATGCGATAAATGTGTCATTTCAATACAATCAATTTTTCAATTTTTCGTTAAATTTTTCGCAATTTCAATTTGGAACCTATTTTCATTAGGTAAAATGACTTTTGGGACTAGGTTTTAACATTTTCATTATGTTAATATAGCAAATGGTTGATTTCAATATTTCAACTTTGCCAAAATCTAGTAAAGTTGTTTAGTGCAACAATAGAGGTAAATATGGCGGGAAGCATTCCTTTGAATTTTTGAAACACAATTTAGGCTAAACAGAACCTCAACAATATAATAATTGTAACACGCGATCATATTCAGTTTGGAGCTTATTTTAATCATTTAGTTAATGTGTCCATAAATGCAGGATTTATTAAAAGAAATGTATTTCATTGTATAGAAACAATGAAATGTATGGTTCATTGTATGGTCCTAATATAAACGCATGTTTTATTTTTGTTTCTATATAGTTTTTAAGTTATTATTTATTGGAAATATTTTACATCAAAATTTTTTCGAAAGTTTTAAGATACTCCACGTAAGATGGCTCAATATTTGATATTTTCAGTGCTACAACAGTGACATCAATTAAACGATAGTTCTACTACAATTTGTACTAAAATATAATAAACAAAAAAAAAATCAAATAATCAATCAAGAATGCCGGTTAAGTTTTTTTTTTTTCCCCTGAATGCCGGTTAAGTTTTATACAAAAAAAATGTAGGCGAACTATGTAAATGAAAATTTACATTTATGTTCATTTGATAAGTAAATAAATACTACAGAAATAAATGTAAAAGCCCTAAACAGATCCGTTGTAAGTTTTTATAGCGCGTCGCTTTTATGACGCGGTCAATAATAATGTCATTACCTTGACTATCGTTACCTAAAAAATCCGTCTAAAGCAAGGTGAACTATGTAAGGTTAAAAGATCCTAAAAATTCAATTAAAATAGGTTTCTAAAGTAAAATGAAGTTTTCGATTATGACATTATCACTGACCGTGTTAATTCTGCTTTCTTATAAATTTCTGTTTTATGCTTCACCTGCAAAGTTATAAATTATACTGGCCTTGTAGTGGGGTCTCGCAAATTAACCTCGATTTCATTTCGGAATGCGAAATTAAAAAAAAAAACATTTTATCCGTAAAAATTTTACAATTTTCACTTTACAGGAATCGCATAAACACGCTTTTGCAATAAATCACATTTCACGGCCAAAAAGTAAAATGTTCAAGATAAAATCCTACTTCTACTAATCACTCCAAATCCGGAAAACACTTTCATTTTTGTTTCATCGACCTTTTCTCTCCGAAAATTTTACAACTGAAGCTGTATGGCAAACTAAAACAAACTAATTGATATATATATATATATATATATATATATATATATATATATATATATATATATATATATATATATATATATATATATATATAATATTTATATTCTTATATTTCTAGTTCTTCTAAACGTATGTCATTCCCAAACTAAGATCCACGATCATGAATGGGTTTGCCTATTTTCCATTTAGGGCCGCCTAATGAATGTAACAAATTATTTTCTGATTTTCTTATTATATCCGGTATAGAGTAGGAGATAAAAGTAATCTATTACAAATAGTGGGCCTGAGCATTGAGGAACACACAAGAGTAATATTTTGTTTCATTGTTATTCCATTGTTTCAATTTGTTTATATTTCCATAACTAAGAATACTCATATGATTCATTGAGAACAAACTTTTGTCTGAAAATTGAAAAACCCTCTTATAACACTTTTACTAAACGACCGTATCCAACAAAAATGTATATTCTGCCTCCGGATTTTCGTGTAGCGCAATTTAATTAATTTTAACATTGCACTAGTTTATTGCGTCTTCTTTGGTTGTTTTATAACCATTTTCACTGGGGTTCCTTGATTTTTACCCTGGAGAGAAAATATGTTCCCAATGAAACATCTGCATAATCTTATTTATGTATGTATCATCTAATTCATTTTATACTCCTCTCGCATCGTCCATTTAAGACGAATTCATATACTTTTACGTCAAAATACTGCTTACATATTTTAGCAATGTTGAAATGATTATCTGGCTGGTAGGAGACAACCATAATTAAAATTCAAATACAAGTATTTGAATTTTTTTTGTGATAACATCCCTGATCAAAATACGTTTGACAACTTTGCTTATGAAATAAAAGGTATTGGCGGGTTGGCTTCTACTAGCTTTCAATATTATCGGATTATTTGGAGGCATTTTAATAGTAATTTGGCTTTGCCGCTGTTGGAATTTACGATTATCAAAATGAAATTTGTTTAGCCTCAGAGTGGTAGAGATAATCTCATAACTACCAATAGTCATTTGATGTAGGAAACTGACCTTAACGGAAACCTATTAGAATTTTCTTATTCAGCAAAATTAAGGAATTTTGAAATTAAAGTCCCGGAGATTTTCGATTGTGTACTTAATACAATCGATTTCTTATATCAAATGTTGTCTAGACTGTTGAGTTTTGAAACATAAATCTATGAATGTTCTTGTTAATTTACTTAGTATTTTGACCACAAAAATTTACGTCGTCACGGCGAAATCACGATTGGTAAAGTAGGGGATGTGATACCTAACACATTATTAAAAAAAACTTATTGATAATTTTTGTATGAAATTTTAGCAAATTCAATTTGTTTGTACACAAAAATATAAGCAAGATGCTAAAATTTTTCCCCACATCTACGACCTGTTCTCAGTCTTAGTCATAAGTAAAAAAATAACAGAATATGTAATTACAAAATTGCTCTACTAAAAGATAACTTAAAACAAACCACAAATCACCGTTTTAAAAAAAGCGGAAGCAGAATGGCTAATTTTTGTATGCTTTTGACAAAATGTATATTTCATAGATAAAAGGTTTTTTTAAAAAACCTGTGTTTCTTCAGGAAGATTTTGAGTCGACGAATTTTAAAATATAGAGTAATTGAGAAACTCTATACTCTCGAGAAGATCAAACTTTAATACCTAAAAATGTATAATGTTATGTAACATGATTTCTGTTCAATGCCAAAAATAAAACATATTATTGTGAATTTTCATAATTACCCTCGGTGATTCGTAACCAGATAAATTAATGATTTAGGTGCCAAAAATACTATGAATAAGAATACTCGTATTAGCGAAATTATTTAACAAAAATTTATTGTAAATGGGTTAGTTTTGATTTGCCGTTTTTAATAAGTCAATGACTTTATCACACGTGAATTATTAAATAAAATTGTGATTGCTGGGAAAAACTTCTTGCATACATATCCGTTTATGTTTTCTATAGTCACTGATTAACTGTTATGTGTAGTAACTAGTTCATTGCAGAATATTTATGTTCTTGTGTGCATTTATTAAAATTTGTACAAAGAATAATTGCTTTGGGAACTTAACAATCCCGAAACAAAGTAAGTATAAGAAATGGGACACGATGGAAACAATAAAACAAAGAAATTAGCACAAAAACGGCAAATTATATCGTTCCCTATTTTTAATCTTCAGTTTACTACGAAACTAAAATATGACTGATTATATGACTGATTTATAGCATTTGTATTTTAATTTCACACGATTATGATTTTAATTAACCGGTATTTGTTTGAAATAATTATTTTAATATTTTGGATGTGTGATCTTTCTGTAGGACAAGCACTCCCAAGTATTTATTTACTAGAAATAAACGGTTTATTTGCCATTGCCCAATCATAATTATTGAATTATCGAAAAGTAGTGTCTCCAAACTCCTGCTTTGTGTTGATGAACTTAAATTTTACTTCGTATTAGAACGAGTAATATTAAGAGTGAGATAATAACGAGTGGCTTATTGTCTAGTGTAACGACTTAATATGTAATTCATGGTGGTCGCGGGGTTGATTATGTGAGCATTACGAACTACGACTTACGACAAATGACGTCAAAAGCTTCTTTATTTAAGGAATTTTGGTGTGTCGTAATTGGGACTTCATAGAAAATTTGTCAAAATTAGGTTGAGTTGAAAGTCGTAAGTTGTACTGGTAATGCTTACGTAATTGGTACGTTTTGAGTATTGGATAAAAGCTTTATGGGTGTGTATACCATGAGTACTCAAATTAATATGAACTTTGTTGAGTAAGGTATACAGAGTGTTTGGCACGTGGAGCGACAAAATTATTTGGCGGAAAATGGGGGGGGGGGGCTAATTTGGAAGATTTCATAGAACTGATGTCCTAAGTGCCACGGTAACTGAGATATGATATTTTTATGTTTTTTTAATTACTCAAAATCTCGCCATTAAATGGTCATAACTTTTTTGTTTGTAGTCAGTCGTAAAGGCACGAAATATCTTTTATTATATTTGCAATTTTCCTGTACTACCATATTAAACTAATTGAATACGAGTTGATCAGTTGCATTTTTTTAGTTGTATAGGTTTTGTTAAAATTTTGTTAACTTTTTAATTAAAACAAATCATAGGCTGGAACTAAGACAAAGATTTGTTCGCTTTGTTCTTTCGAGGCCAAAGTTTCAGGGAAATGTGATGGAGAGGAAATTCATAGCGAAAATGGTCGCGAAAATCACATATACAGCCGCTTTGAGATCAATGGAAGTTGAGATTTTCAATAGATTTCTATAACATTGCTATGTGTGATTCCGGTATTCATCTTGGTTATAAATTTTATAAAAATCACATAATTTATTTAACAAGCTTGGTTCATTGTAAATAAATAAATGACTGATTTTAACGAGAATAACAACTTCCTATTATTGCTTGGCCACAAAAGGATCACAAATGGGAATGATACTTTTAAGAAAGCGTATTTGCAAGGACATATTGCAAGTTGATGATCAGTTTGCACCGTATGCGGGGAACTACACCAGACCAAAAGTTGCCCAAAACCAAAGAGCTCCTAACCGGAACAGAAATTCAGCAATTGTCGTGGAAACCACACTGCAAACTACCGACGATGCCCAGTCTACAGAAATATTCAATTGTCACGTCCAAGGCGGCAGTATAAAAAAGTACACCAGATGCGCAGAGTAATATACATTCGCATTCGCTAAATGATTCTCGTTTGCCCAGAACACCAACCAACAAATCAATAAACGAAAGTGTTCTCCAAGGTGAATCCTCAAATGCTGAACCTACCCTGAATAACCGCATGCAACTGATGTCGCGGTTAATGATAACAATGCAAATTATTCTACAAGCACGGCTACAAAATCAAACCATTATCATCCAGAAACTAGAATGTCTCCGATAAATTATCAGAAGATATGCCACTGGAACGCAAACGGTATAAACCAACACAAACTCGAATAACAAAATTTCCTAGCAAAAGACGAAACTGACCTTATGCTAGTTTCTGAAACCCACTTAACCGATTAACACAATTTCAGAATAAATGGTTAAGAAGTTTATGACACAAAACATCCCTTGGGCAGAAGTCGAGGAGGAACTGCTATTATTATAAAACAGCGGATTTGCCATTATGTTCGTTCTAAATGAATATAGCACTGAGGAATTTGAAGCAACCTTTGTATGTGTGAACCTCGACAAAGAAAGCTTAGTCATCGCTTCATTATATTGCACTCCACATAATAACGTTTCGGCAGATATCTACAAAAAAAAATTTAATGAATGATATTCAAGAAAACCAATACGATGTCGTGTCGTGTGGCCATCCATGACGTCCTTGATTTTAGAGTCACAAATAAAATAAACCAAGAAATAATCCAGGCTAAACCACTTTTACAATTATCTTCTGACCACTCTCCAGTCTTACTACAATACTGGCCTGACTACTCGCATATCAGCCTGACATCTACTCTGCAGACAGCTACCGTTTTACACATTGCTATGGAAAACTTTAATGATTTACTGGTCAACGCAGCTATTTCAGGCTCGCCTAAACCAAAGAGCAAACATGCAAGACACACCATAACATCCGCTGAAATAGAAAAATGTTAACCGAGAAACACCGCTTAATACGCATCTGGCATATTAATCGATCGCCAGATGCAAAACACTACTTTAACCAGGCGAAAATAAACTGCAAACCCTACTACAAAAAAACAAGGTGGATTATATGAAAACTGTCTTAAGGAATTATTTCCCCATTCGGATACAAACTATTCATTATGGAAGGCGACTAACTAGCTTACACGCGACCTCAGCAACCAAACCCGCCAATACATCTTTCTAACGGTGAATGGGCTAGAAGTGCGAGGAAAGCACTAAAGCCTTTTGTGATCACCTTGAAAGTGTATTCACAACAAATCTTGGATTATCGGTAGTTCAAACAGAAAATGTAGCAATCAGACCTGAGAGGAAATTTAAGATGAAACCACTAGTAAAGTTCATTATTGCACATCAAATTCAATTCAAAAAGCCCCTGGGTATAATCGAATTACATGTTCAAATATTCAATTCAATTTATGAATCAGGATATATCTCTGAGTGCCGGAAATTGTTACCTATAAAAATGATCCCAAAGCCTGGCAAGGATCCTAGCAAAGTATCGTCATATAGACCAATAAGTCTGCTACCAATCATCTCGAAAGTATTCGAAAATCAATGATCGAAAATATTAAACCAACCAAACTAATCATCAATTTGGTTTCAGAGCCGAGCACGGAACCATTGATCAAGTGCACCGAGTAGCTACCGAAATAAGGTCAGCATACGATGAGAAAAAATACTGCTCCGCCGTCTTCTTGGATGTTGCCCAAGCATTCGAAAAAGTTTGGCACGAGGGTCTACTTCATAAAGTTAATCTTAAATTACCAGAAATTTACCAGCTTATGAAGTCGTATTTGTCAAATCGCAGATATTATGTCAAATACAATATCTCTAAATCGGCCGAGAAAAACATTCTGGCAGTTGTACCACAATTTTTACTTCAGATCTAGTAACGTCTTCGCAAATGATGACGTCTACCTTCGCAGATGATACGGCAATCGTATGTAGCTATGAAAATTCACAAACGGCATTCCAAACTCTGCAACAACATATCTATGACATCGAAATATGGCTAAAGAAATCGAAGATAAAGGTCAATGAATCGACCCACGAAATATGCAACCATTGACCTAAAATACAAACTTCTCCTGTAAAACACAATGATTAAACCAGGGAAACTATCATCTCATCCAAATTTGCTGGCGCGAAAGCTAAAAGATATACTATACCTATGTCTTCACGATTAAAGAAGAAAACGATGGCTGTAACAAAATAAATTATACAATTATAAAGTTTATTTATTGATAAGAAGTAGATTCTGGTCCCGCAAATTTAAATAATTATCTTAGTGATTAAGATTTGACAACTTATTATTATTTTCATTTTGAAAGATTCAATAAATAAATAAAATTGTTAAAACAAATTAAAAAAAAATAACTGCAATCCGAAATCAAAAATAATATTCACCAAAATGCTGTAATCAAAATTGCTAATAAATACTAAGCTTCTCCTTACTCAGTAACAGAATGTAAAAGCGGTCAATGATACAAAATTATAAAAAGCAAAATAGTAAGGAGCATCTTGGTAGCCAAAACAACCGCTATGGCGCGCGAGCCAGATACAGTTTTATCATTTCGATATAATAATGTGCTAATTAATAACTAATATTAATAATATTAATAATTAAACTATAATTTTAATAATAACATGGGTAAATTAATGGAAAATTATTAATTTATTATGGCATATATGGATTATATACGTCAGTCACAAATTAAGCTTAAGCGTCTTAGTACTCATAATAATCATAATATTACTGGAGGCTTTGTTCATTCCCCATTTCCCCCACATCTTGTACATCTTGAAAAGGGGATCAAACTTGACAGGCGTATTCTGTCAGACATCGAGCGAACGCCATACAAAGCAGCAGAGTCTTAATTTACTCTAGAAACAATTATGTAATAGCGTTCGAAAGTGGTCCCGTTTACAATGAATAATCCGATTTTGAACCAGGAGTACGATACGACTTTAGAGACATCTGTTATTATTACTATTTATTTCTTATTATTATGACAGTAATTTTTTCTTAGCTTATATCAACAAAGCTATTACGACAGTTACACGGCTTCTTTATTTGCCATCTGCGTACCATTGCAATCTAATTTCTCTTTCCGATATACTATACCGTTTTGGAAGGCCTTTGACCATTCAAAACTCGTTATCGTCACTTTAGTTCACGAACCACAGTTTTGACACTGGTGGCAAACTTTTTGTTGTTTGTTTTGTTTGTTTGTTTGTTGTCTTTATATGAATACTTACGTATCGCAAATCATTGTAAATCACTTCATAGATACTCAAAGAATTACCCCTTGCTCTAGCTTTCTCAATAAATTGGAATTAATCCCAAAATCCAAGTTATTAAAGATTACGTTGTAACTGGTTCGGTGTTTCTGAAATTTGATTATATGGATGATATTTTTCTTTATACTCCAACCCGGAAAACTTCGTGAAAGTTAGGATAATCAAAAACTAATGTTTACATAATGAATAACCGCCTTTTCCTGTTGAGCTTATGGCGTTATATTTGAGATGGATGGACCTCACTTTTGATCAAACAATTTCGAGTTGGATTTCTCCTGGATTCCAGCAATTGAATTTTTAATTCAAATTTAACCCATTTTAGACTTGAGACCTATTCTGAGGTTATGCTTTAGATCAGACCTTTATATTCACCGTTCAGACTTGAGCTATGAGTGTTATATCTGAGATGGATGGACCTCACTTTTGATCAAATAATCTCGAGGGGGATATCTCCTGGATTCCAGCAATTAAATTTTTAATTTAACCGACTTTTCATATAAAATGGAAAAATTCTCTACAACCATAGTAACACATGGATAAAGATAAGACTATAATATTGAATATTTATGGAAATTATTTTAAATATTACAATTTTTATCTGTATAATATCGCATTATTAATTTAGTAACTTTTCGGGATAATTTTAGCTTTCTCATATTAATTAATTCAAACTTCGTAGATACATACATAGATGAAAAAATTATTTCGGGATGAGATATGCGTTTTCCATACAATTACGATATTTTTCGGGATGGTATTGAAATTAGCAAAGAAACGCACCAAAATAGAAAAGGTATTTTTCGGGCTGGTTTTTCGGGCCAACTTCACATACATGCTGAAACCTAGGTCCGTAAACACACATTTACGGTGTATCTTCTGTAATAACAAACAAAACTCTACAAGATACTTACTATTACAGTGCTTGCGATACTATACGTAACACTCCAGGTATTTTTGGGAGAGTACGTGATTCATTTATAAGGAGAATTGAATGATGTATCATGAACGGTGGTTCATTTTGTAAATGTTCATTTGATCATTTAAATTTTTTGAGGTACGAATGAGTTTTAGTGGAATAATAAAGTTTTTCTCGTTTTTATTACACTTTACGTATAAAAACTAGATGTTATAATTGTAAAGGGTGTTTTTAGAGGTTCACAATTTTAAATTAAAATAGAACAAAGAAAAACATTTTGAATATCAGTGAAAGTAGCTTTATTGGATAGATAATTTTATGCCATTAATGATTGAATATGATTTCAGCCATGTGGCAGCTACGGCTAGCGCGTACATGGCGAAAGCTGCAGGTCCAATTTTCGATCACTCTTGCCTAATAGCTCGCCGAATTTTGTGTTCCAAGGGATCAATCGTCTCTGGTTTATCGGCATAGTCAAGTAACTTAACATATCCCCAATGAAAATAATATAAAGGAGTTAGATCACACGATCTCGATGACCAATTAACAGGACCATTACGTGAAATTAGTCTTTCATCAAATGTATCATTGAGTAATTTTTTTTGGTTTAATCCATGCCATCTTTTCTGATCCCGAAGAATTCCCTGCTCTTTCGCGGTTCATTTTCCCGTTTTACTTTACGCAATTACTGCCAAATCGAAGACGTACGGCTATAGAACCAATTTAAGTTACCATCTGCGCATTGCATTGCTCCACGCTAGCCAATAGCCCTGGACATGGAAGATGGGCCGGCACATGAGTTTTGCACGCCGATAGGAGCAGGTCGTAGTTGTGTTCCTTTTAATCACAGATCGTAATCTTTTGATGAAAATTTCCATTTCCTATCGAAATTCGAACCCGGTACCTCCCGGGTTTGGTCGGTTTTGAGTAAATTAATTGTACCTCGCGCTGTGTGGCATGTGGTGCCGTCCTGTTGGAACCACAAATCAGCAAGATTTATGCCAGCCCATTGGGGTACAAAAAAGTTGGAAATCATGTCTTTTACCGTTCATCGTTAGCTGTCACATTCCGCCCATCATCGTTTTTGAAGACATATGGGCCAATGATTCCACCGGCCCATAAAGCGCACCAAACAGTGATTTGCCCTGGATGTAATGGTGTTCCGGCAAAGGCCTGTGGATTATCTTCACTCCAAATCCAACAAATCTGTTTATTAACGTACTCAAAAGTGAGCTTCATCGGTGAATTAAATTTTGTTTGGAAAATCAACATCAATATCAATTTGTGCTTCAGCCCATTGGCCGAATTGGCGGCGTGTGCGATGGTCGGATGGCTTTAATTCCTGCACTAGTTGAATTTTATAAGCACATAAACCAAGATCCTCAGATAAAATCTTCCATAAAGTGGATGGACACATCTCCAGTTGCTGAGAACGACGTCGAATTGACTGATTTGGGTCTTCCTCAATGCTATACGCTGTACAGCGTCTATCGCTTGTTCGGTACGCACTCTTTGATGTCTTATTGGATGCGTATTACCATTTAAAGTATATGTGGTGCGAAAACGATCCATTGTTAACCGAATTACCCGCTCTGATGGACAATTATGACTACCGTAAAATGGACGTAATGCACGATGGTTTTGGCCAGCAGAACCATTATTTTGATAAAAAAATTCAATAATTTGCAAGCGTTGTTCTGGCGTGAGTCTATTCATTATGAAATGGCAAATCAAACTAATGACAAAGCAAATATCAACTGTCAAATCGATTATCAAAAAAAACAGTGTTGCCAACTTAAAGATGTGACCATCTAAAAACACCGTTTATATATTTATATATATTATTTTTATTTTTGTTTTTTGTATTTTATTAAATTAGAATGAAAAATGAAATGAAAATATATTTTAATTATATAAAAATTGATTGATTTATTCCAATGCTCTTGGGTATACAACATTTTTTGGTGTACACATATAATGATGATGGTTTTCCTACACGTGATCCAACATATAATTGACCGTGTGAGAAGCATGGATATTCCAAATTTAAACCCGAAACTTGAAGTGACTGACCTTTTGATTTGGTAATGGTCATAGCAAAAGCTAGAGGTATTGGAAATTTTATTCTTTTAAAATTAAATGGCATGTCTGATGGAACTGCAGAAATGCTTGGGATTAAAACTTCTTCACCTTTGTATTTGCCAGTTAATATGGTTGCTCCGATTAAATTTGTTATTAATTTTTTAACAGCAAGTCGTGTACCATTACATAGTTTTGGTTGGTTTATATTTCATATTAAAATCAGGCATTGGCACATCAATTTTTAATTGAAGAATATGTGGTGGTACTTCTGGAAAATCTAATGAATTCAAAAATTATGTAGGATAATTTACCACTTCGTCTAGATCTATAACACAATCAAATAATTTGTATGCAAATGTTAACCAAAAATTTTTTTTTGAATGGCAGTGTTTATATCATTAACATCCTTGTTTTGCTGCCAATATTGGTCGTTTACTTAACCAATTACGAGATTTGAATTGTTGTACAATATTTTGGTTTACGCTTTCAATTAATCTTTCGTTTGACTATTTTACAATACAAAAATTTTGTGGAAATGTACAATATAAATTTGAATTTTTCCATTTCCAATGTCTAATAATTGTTTTGAAAATGTTAAAACAGCTGATTCATTGTTTTGCAATTGAACACGCAAACTTTTTTTTATGATTTAATCTTTGCAATCTGTGCTGGGCCAAAGAACTCCCAACTCTTTCGTTGTTTGGTTTTCACGTCCTACCTCACGCGTTGTCTGACAAATCGAGGACATACGGCTATCGGGCCTATTTACGTAGAACCCTCTGCACATTGCATAGCTCCACACCTATACAGCCTATAGTACAGCCACGGAAGATGGGTCGGCCCATAGTTGTGCATTCCAACAGGGGTCATAGTTCTATTCATTTCCATCACCGATCGTAAACAGATGATGAAAAATCCCTTTTGCATCCTGCCCCTATCTGGATCCGAACCCAATACCTCCCGATCCATAAACAAAAAAGCTTTAGCCACTATGCCGCTGGTCGGTGAACACGCATATTTGATGTTAAATTTATTTTTTGCACGTTTCTCCATAAATTAGATGATTTTAAACATGCATTTAATTCATCAGCTGGAGTTGATCATGTTATAACAGGTAGTGTTTGTCTAAAATCACATGTGATGTACCACCGAATATCCGTTGATTATTGCATACATCTTGTAATGTTTATCTTCTAATGATTTTTTATGTGCCATTGTGCATTCATCCGAGATTATTATTTCGCATTGATGCAATACTTTTGCCATTTCTGTTGTTTTTGATAAGTTACATGTTGGTATTTCTGAATGAGCTGTTCTACCGCCATCTAATAATGTTGCTGCTATACGTGAAGAAGCAATTGCAATAGCTATGTTGTTTTGAGATCTCATATTTGCCAAAAGAAATGATATGAAAATGTTTTTCCAGTCCCCCCTGGAGCATCTAAAAATATAATCCACCTCTTTGATCATTAATCAGCCGACAGAATTGTATTATAAATATGGTTTTGTTGTTGATTCGTTTTTTGAAAATGCTCTTGCAAATATTAATTTAATAAATTTATATCAAAGTTACATTCGCGTTGGATTTCAATATTTGTGATATCATTTACTCAAAGATTGGGCACTGCAATCCTAACTGACTTGTTTAATATATCTGTTGTGCATTGTAAATCATAATTTAATGCATTTGAATGTATTCGATGTAAAACATCTTCCGTCATACAATCTTTATATTTATCCCATAATTCTGCTGGACTTGATGGAGAATATATTGCAATATTAACCGTTAGTATTATCCCAATGTTCATCGTTTTCAAGCAAATTTAATAGGTGACATGCTTCTCGATATGTTGTACTCGTATATGTTAGGTAAAAGTCCGAAATCGGGAAATGTCCGAAATTTTAATTTTTTAAATTCGTTTACACGATTTAAAATCGGTTGTCCAGAGGTCAGATGGTTACGAGATGTTTATCTCCCCCTACATCCCCGTAGTTTCATTTATTCCCCATCAAAGGGCTAACCGTCATGGGAGGAACAATTAGTTCCCGCGAGCTCAAGAGTTAGTAAAGCCGTCAGTCCTTACTATTCCAAATTCCAATATGTGCGAATGCCATAAAAAATACTCCGTGGGGTGCAGGGTGAACCATTTCGAAAATATATAGGACTCTTTTTTCAAAGATTCCGAAGCAATAAAATAGTTTTTTCAAATTTTTATTCGGACATTTATCGATTTCGGGCTTTTACCGTAACATACTCGTATATATTATTATTTACAGTTCTTAAATTTTGGAATGATGTTGGTCCACGAACATTACCTAATAAACGTAAACAATAACATTCTGCATTGTTTGGGTGTACAGTACATAATCTTCGTAAAGGATGGGTGGATAAAATATTTGACCTTCAACTCGAGGTCATTGTTAACGACGTTCAAATATTATTTTAGACGCATGTGTAAAATGTTGGAATATCTGATATAATAGTAAAATTATATATGTTAATAGTGTTTTTGCGAGTGAACCAGTTTGACATAATGAAAAAATGCGGTCAATGTTGTTAGTGGTGGTTATTATACTCTTTGCAATGCATTTTGTGTAGTAAAATAAACTCTTTGCCCATTTTCAAGATGAACCGCTAAATGAACAACGTTGGATGTCGTTCATGTATTGGAGATGATGTTCCTAGAAGCATAACCCCGAAAATGACAGCCGTATCGGCTTTCTATCTATAACCATCATCACACGAAAAACGACATCGCCCCCACATCTCGATTTGCGGAAAACAAAAGCCAATAAAGTAATCAGTACCCCGAAAATGACCCTCATATCGATGTTATAGATAGGCTATATGTAGGTAACAAAAAGCTTCATTTTGACTTGCGAAAAATGAATGTCAGTAACGTAATCACCCCGAAAATGGCAACCATATCCGCATATAAGTACAATTAGTATAATTATAGGTACCAAAATCGACCATCTCAACTTGCGAAAAACAAAGGTCAGTAACGTAATCAGTTCCCCGAAAATGATACCCATGTCAGCATTATAAGCATAGATAGTAGGTAGGTGTCAAAACTAAAAGCGCCTCCCTCCATCAAACCTTGCGAGAAATAAAAGTGGGTAATGTAATTAGTACCTCCGAAATTAAACCTCCAATTGCACCAAAAAGACACCGCCCCCCATCTCGAATTCAGAAAAATAAAAGTCGGTAACGTAATCAGTACGGCGAAAATCCCGAAAATGACAGTCATATCGTCGTTACCGGCGTAGATAGTAGTTAGGTACCAAAACAACACGGTTGCCCCGCCCGTCGTTACGGCCTGCGAAATACAAAAGTCAGTAACGTAATCAGTACCTCGGAAACTCTGAAAATGTTACACATATCGGTAGATATTAGTTGGTACCAAAAATGACATCGCCCCCATCTCGCCTTGCATAAAATAAGATTTCTTCTTCTCGGATCTTAAAACTGACGCCATATTCATAATTAGCACTTTGTTGTTAAAAATCGTCATTTGCTCTTAAATTTTGAAAACCGATTTGGACCGGTATCGTTGCAATTTAGAATCTTTTTGTCCTTAGTATTCTCTCTTCTAAATGATATACTTTTCAATATAATTTCAAAAATCGAGACCTCATATGGAAGCCTCCACTTCCGGAGGAAAGTATTCGACCAAAAAATACTTCTCACGCCCATAGAATATATATATATATATATATATATATATATATATATATATATATATATATATATATATATATATATATATATATATATATATAAATTTTTATGAAAATCGGTGCAGTATAGTTCTTGAGTTTATCGATCGACAATGTTCCTATGGAAGCCATACCTTCCGATGGACCATTTTCCGCTAAAACTCTTCTCATGACTCATAGAACAAGTACAAATTTTTTATTAAAATAGGTGCAGCAGTTCTAAGTTTTAATGTTACAAACACAACACACATGTCGTTATATATATATATATATATATATATATATATATATATATATATATATATATATATATATATATAGAGTCAAATAGTTTAATTTCCGCTTAAATTTTGAAAACACGATTTGGACCGGTATCGTTGGTATCGTTGCAAAATTAATGTAGAATATTTTTGTTGTTAGTAGTTTCTCTTATAAATGATATACTTTTCAAAATAACTGTAAAACTCTAAAAAGCTCCTTTGGAAGCTGCCACTTTCGGTGAACTATTTTCGGCCAACAATTACAGAATCACTATAAATCACTAAAATACTTCTTATGACCCATGGAGCATATACACACATTTTTATCAAAAGCGGTGCAGCAGTTCTTGAGTTTTAATGTTACAAACACAACACACACGTCATTTATATATTGTATTTATATATATATATATATATATATATATATATATATATATATATATATATATATATATATATATATATATATATATTATATATATATATATATATATATATATATATATATATATATATATATATATATATATATATATATATATATATATATATATATGTATATAATATTTATATACACTTAAATTGGTTTTTCTGGTCCTATTTATTATATGTACAAGGATCACGAAATGCCATCTCATCGAACTAAAGTATTGTGCTTTCTTTCACTTCTTCCAATCCAGCTCCAGATTTTTTTGAGTTAAAAATTTTTCCCGTGGTATACCTACGCAATGGGAAGACTTTTTGTTTTTCTCTTTATTAAAACTTCGTCCATATTCATTCCAAGAGCTATTTTACGACACTTACCTTTTTACGCGTAAATCTGTTCTTCTAAACAGTTTAAATTTTACTATATATTCCATATGTATTCATTCGATTTAATAAAATTAAGTAATTTTATTACATTTTTAATTTTAAAGATCCTTGTTTGGAATCCATTTTATATTTACACGATATTACCACATAACACTACTATGTATGATATTTTTATTTCGCTGGCGCTACATCCCATGTAGGGATTTAGCCGCTTCAATGAGGTTACGTTATCAGGTTAGTTTCCACATTAACGATTGCGAAAACCATCGAATCCTAGCTAGATTCCAGAGTTGCTTGATGGGGATAGACATCAAACCAATAAATAATATGGAGATACATTTTTTGTTTTGCTTCAGAAATCAGATAACGTTATTAATATTTTAAGGTTAATTAAAAAACATAATTTTAATGATTCGTGGCTAAAAAATTGTACTCTGGTTTGCTTTTATTCTTTTATACAAATTTACCATTTCCTTTTATTTTATTATACAAGAAGAAACAAATTTTTATTATTTTTATAAGCTCAGCAAAACAGACAGAAGGAATAATCATAATTTTGTTTTTATACAATTACTACATGTGTGATGATGAAGTTTATAATCAAGAGAGCAACGAATAATGATATCGTTATGTAATTTTACAGTTTATTGTCAGCTCGTAACAGTATATAGTCGTCTATATCACCTTAATATGTAAATTTATAATAATTTGTACACATGTCTCAAATTACTTTATACCCACGAAAAAAATAAGATAACTAATAATAAGATAATAATACAAATTGGTATGGTATCCTAAGATAATCGGCTATCATAATAGTTAATAATACAACGCATACAATAATCTCATTTGTATTATTTTCTCTCCAGGCTCTGGTCTATTTTAAATATAGATACAAATAGATATAAATGCGGTTCGTATACGTAGGATCTCATTTTCAAGAGATTGACAAGTAAATGAGTAATACTCGTATATGAAGTCTACCTAATATTTTCGATCTGTTCTCAATACAGCTTAGCTTTTGTTATTTTACTGCATGATAAATCTCTTGCGACAAAAGGAATAGCTTATGGTAGATGCTTAATTTTTTTTTTTTAATATTTCCAATAAACATTATACAATCTTAAATAACATGGAAATTTTGTATATATGTTTTAAATAATAACTTTATGATGGTTAGAATATACTTTAATTTTAGTCATAACTGTCATTTACTTACATAAATTTATCAAAAAATTGTCTATCAAAATATGTAATATTATATAATTTTCCAGTTAACTATTGTATCTATTTTGTAATGGGACTTTAGACTGGTGTCCGCGATGCCTAGAAGTTTCTAGTGGGAAACCCTTCAGTTGCTTTTAAATAAATAAAATTTTATTTTAATTTAAATAAAGGCTATAAGTTCCTCCCTTAATTTCTGCATATTTATTTATATAGTTCCATGCGATAACACCTTCAACACCAACGCCAAGCAGCGTTAAGTAACCACTGATTGAATTAATAAAAATTTAAAATTGAATTATTAAAAACGAAAAAATGGTAAAAGATGGCTTTCTCCCTGCAGCATGCTAGTATGCTCAATTCAATAGCACATTGCATCGTCCTACCTGTTTAGGATTCAATGGGATAAGCATTCATTAATGCAAACGTTCGAAAAATTCGATATTTCAAATCCTTCTAATTGCACAGTTTTAAACGCAAGCGTATCAAATAGTAACTATTTGTAAATTAGTGGGTGATTGCGTTGTCAACATGAATTTTTGAACTTCATATTGTTAAAAAGATCCTTTCACAAAGTTCCATATGTAAAACGGAGCAAGATCATTATTTTGATTTGATTTTGCCACTTTTTTAATATCTTCTTGTTTTATCTGTCAATTCAAATAAGTACGTCTATTGTTCAGATATCATAAGTATAAATTACTTTGATTTCTATGACGATTTCAATGCTCGTAGTTTACGATTATTCTTGATCTCAATGTATACTCCAATTTACATTATTGTGTTCTACTGCGAAATAAACTTGTGTACAGTTTGGGAGTCATATTCTAAAAAGACATCCTGTAAATACCAAAAAATAAAACTTCTTAAATTTAAAATTTCTCATCCATTACGTTAAATTAGTTTGCAATTAATCGAAATTCTCACCAATATTTCTAGTTTGTTGAGTTAAAATTTAATCGCTTCATTTCATACGTATAAACCACGAAAATAACAAAAAAATTATATCGTGAGAAAATCATTCATTTCACTGCGTGTCGAATGCTAATGACAAAAAATAATATTGTCAATAATTTTTCGATACTGCAATAATATTTTGTGAGTTTTAAAATATATCTTTGTTTAAATAGAGTAAATCGACAACCGTAAGTGAATAAAGATAATGTTGTAAGCTAATTATTTTATTCTCAGACGCATTTGGATTCTAACTCACGTATTTGGAACTTGTCATTTAATGATTAGAAATTTAATTAGTGGGCGAATAGCACAGAGAGAAAATACGTAAACAACTTCATTCTTCACACGAATATCAAATTCTGACTGTTTCAATTCATACGAATCTTTCAATTTTATTTCATGTTTCAATCAAGGACGCGTCTCTAAATTAAATATACGATACCACGATTGGTAAATGTATAGTTTACTTATTCTTGGTAAAGCAGTTAATCTATTTTAAGAGTGGTGCTGGTTAGATACGGATACTCCGGGTGTTAGTGTTTAAAACTGGTTTATAATAATAAAATTTAATTAAATATTGGCTGTTAGGGAAAGAATTCCGGATCCAATAGCACTTATCAGCAATTAATTCGAATTCTAACAATATATTGACTCCAGGAGTTAAGCATTCTGGAAGCGGTTTTGATGGCTATACTTAACTAAAGTATTTCAAAATAATAATTAATTTCAGATGCGGTTCAAAGGGAAGCTGACACAATTTGAAAGAGTCTGCAACCGGGCCAGGTCTGTCACATCTACTGTTGGTTGTGCATTCAAATCAAATCAAAATTTATTAATCCTATTTAATTAATGATGAATTTACATTTCAGCTTTAGAGGCAGATGAATAATAGAATTTTTAATGTAGGTTTATTTTAGGTGCTGTTTCCAAGAAGCAATTGTTGATGGTCATTAAAACTTTTATCCCTTGTATTGTCTTGTGTTGTACGATCAAGGTTCTTGTAACCGGGTCGCTCTGCCAAAAAAAAAAAAATAAAACCTTTCCTATCCTTACCATTGCCTACCTTATCGGCTATTTCTATGTGTCTGTAACCGAGCTGATTCAGTCCCATCCAATTAACCTGTCTAATCCCTCGGTTTTGTTATATGTAAAAGGAGTGTACGGTGGGCCCGGCGTCTCCCGGGAGATCTTGTCTAAGAACTTGGTCGTGCATTCAAAATCAATCAATCGATACCACGATTGGTAAATGTATATTAAGTATTTTATTTTGATTGTTCTAATACAAGATATATGTATGCGACTTTTTAAATATTTATGTGATATTCTATTTGCCTAAAAACGGCAAAAAATTGCTGTACATCGAAAAATGTGTTCTATTCGACAGAAAAAAATCAATTTTTTATGTTTGTTAATAAATCTTTTGATGGACTAATACCAATACAAAAAGATACGTCAATTTTTGTTGAAACGTTAATTGGTGTGTTAAATTATAAATAAATTAGTAGGTTGTTCAGTAAGTTTTGTCGTTCGATAAGAGATAGCGCTTTTTGGATCGACGTTTTTTTCTAAAAATGGTACTACATTTTAATGACGACGTGTGAAGTTTCATGTAGATCTGGCAACTCATTCGTACAGCTGTTCAAAGTTGACGTGTCATAGTATTTTTTACAATGGAACAAATTGATTATCGTGCAGTGATATAAGATAAAATTCTACTGTTCTAATTGACTGATTTCTATTGTTCTAATTGTCCTCAAACTATAACTATAGAATACGTTGTATGGAGAAAACAACGCGAACTGTTGTTTTTTTGTTGCGTAACTTTAATATAAATAATGTGAGAAGAGCGGAAGTTTCCGAAATGAGCTAATCGAGTTGTCGAATTTTCGATGAAAAAAGGCTGGCTATGAATACAAAAAATATGCTTTTGCAAGTAATAGAAATATCATTCATATATTTAAAAACGTTAAATGAAACAACAATTTTCAAGGGAGTACCATAAAGAATCCTACTTATTTTTTGTAAAAAAAATGTTTGATGAATGAGGGTGAAAATAATAATGTCCGATTATTTTATTACGGGTTGGTTTGAGAGTTTTGACACCGTCATTCTTAATACAATAAAAAATTTAGTAAAACAATTTTATTTCTCGTTTTAACATGTTAAATAACCGATCGTTAATAACCGTTTATGGAGATAATTATATAGTTCCCATCTGAGAATTTCTGTTTTCGTGATCAATCAGCGTCAGAGCTGATCACGCTTCAAATATGATATATATATGAATAAGTTAAAAATTTTGGTTTACCTTAATTCGTAACACACGCGATTTACACCACATCGCTATTAAGGTATGAAATAACAGTAAAATCAAATTATAAGTCTGCGTATACTTATTTCATCACAAGTGGCAGTTAGAGGCATCTTCTCTCAGAGAAAAATAAAAATTTAAAATTTAAAAGTTAGTTTTTGAGATTTTTACTTATAAATCGTTTACACTTAATAATGAACCAGAAAAACCAGAATAATCAAATTTTACAATTAAGTTTGTCACAACCTTTAATTCGATATTATGGGTTTTTGAATCAAAACTAGGTTTAAAATCAAGTTTAACAAGTTTTTTGTACAAAATTTAACGTGGGGTTTTGGAATAGCAGGTATTTCAAAAAGTTGAGGTTTTGTTGTACTTCTTCTATATTCTTATATGTATGTCGGCTTTTCAAATATTTTTATACGATTCAGTTTTTTAATTGAACCTACCTCTTAAACTTGACGCTCAAACGAACCACAAGCAAAAATTTAGTTATATGAATTATTTACTTAGCCAACCTAACACCTTATCGAAACAAAAACGAATCATTTTTGGAATGTTTAGCGGAAGTTAAAATGAGCAGGAAGGCATGCTTGCAGTTAGGTGTTCGCTTTTCTTTCACTCTGCGTGTTCAGAAGAGAAACGTTAACGTAACCGAAGGAGAAGCAATTTTGTATTCATAATTAAGTGTAAGTATATTAAAAATAATTATAATTTTATTCTACTTGAAAATAGTGGACATTTATTTAAATTAGAATAAATACATATTTATGTACGTCTGTAGATGTGTATGACCCGAATCGGGAAAATTATTCAAAACACCAGTTATTGTTTCTATAATATTAATGATCTTAGAATGCTAGTATTCCGGCCTGGTTAAAGAAGCAAACCCGAAAATTATTTATCGGTTTTGCTTCTTTAACATAGTCTGGTTAAAGAAGCAAAACCGATAAATAATTTTCAAGCGACCTTAAAGGACCGGAAATATCAATATTTTAAAAATTCAAACTAAATGAATGACAAAAATACAAAGTCATTAGTCATTCTCATTATTCATTGAACCGGAATTCATGACCTGGAAAAGAATTTCATAATATAATGGTTGCGTTTACTCGGGCATTTACCATTAATGTATTATGATTAATAAATAAATAGATCAATCATTGAGTAGTAGTATTGTGTTTTTTTATCAAATAGACTGATAAAAACGACAATCTTGTGTGACAAAATTGCATATTAATCCCCCAAAAATGATAAAATTTAATCCATAGCTTGACTTTCAAAATACAGTGGTGCAATCTAAAGAATGGCTTGACGATTAATTTTCTTTATTTTTAATTTATGTTATTTGGAATAAAAATCAAATTTTGTTGATGTTTGTATTTTTAAATATTTATTTAATTCGCATTTTGTACATGTATACTTTGTTCAACATGATGCATGCAAATATATATATATATATATATATATATATATATATATATATATATATATATAATACAGGAAACCCTCCAAGAACACGATTAATTGGATCGATCCATGTTCTTTGAAACCGTGTTGTTCGAGACTAAAAAATCGTTAGATTTTAATTTTTTTTTATGGAATACAAAATAAAAGAGAATCAACGAAAATCGTGTAGTTTGAAACCGTGTAATTCGAGGGAAGGTATCCGTGTTCTTCGAAACTCGTGTTCTTCGAATACCGTGTTCTTGGAGGGTTGCCTGTATATGCTTAAGAATTTGGAATTGATTGGTGTACACTAACAAGAACTTACAAATTTGTGCAGTTATTAAACAATAAAAGGATTTTTATGTTGAATTATGTCATGTTGAATGGATTTTATACATAATTATGACTTGTACAATACTGGCTTAAGGTCATGTCGGATGGATCTACGAAATTGGTTATGTATGGTAGATTTGGGATTTTAAGATTATGTTTCAATGTTTTGGATTATGGTTACTGAAACTTAACATATTTTGTGAACTTTTTGAAATGGACTGTGCCGAAAACTCCATAGTTCATGATATTTCTGAGCCCCTCTCCAGTTAAGGTCAAATTTGCTTGTATAATGAAATTGAGATAGATTGAACGCTTTCGAGATCTCAAGCTTAAGAAATTGTGAATTATGACACATGAACACACCGACAGATTCACTAGTCACAGAAATCCGTAGTGTTGATCAGAATGTGTATTATTTTGTTGAAGGTATTTATTTATTATAAGATATAAGAAAAAGCAGAAACACTGGTATTCGGGCGATAATTTGAATAATGAGTTTTGTTAGCGATAGAATTAGCAACGATCCGTGTCCGCGTCCTAGAGCAGACTCCTATATATAGAGAATATTGGTTGAACATGGTGATTCAATTTTTTTTTAAATATGTGGTTCATTAATTGGTTCCCAGCTATCCCAGGAGTAAAGTTTAACAACACGCCTAAACACATCTAAAAACAAACCTAATATGAGAACAATCACCTGGTGGAAACTATCTAACCGAGTTCTGCTGTACCTGCAACTTAACCTTAAAAGGTTAAAGACTCAAATGGTTGCCGCGTCGGCCGATAAATCCCAAGCCTGACACATGGATGGCGTATCTAAAAAATATTCAAATAATTTTTGGAAAATACCAACCTTCAAGCGATAAATATCAAGATTTTATAACAATCTAACTATTGGTTTTACAAGTTATAGAGATGTTTTAGTAACGCTACTTTTGTGTTATTTTCAAAACAATGGAAAAATATTAATTTCATGTTCAATGTTTTTTGATGAGGAAAAATACCGTTCAAGGAAATCAATGGCTTGATACGTGTTATAGGGACCCTGCTCCATCGAAAGCATCCGTCGAACGTAGCGTGGGTTTGCTGAGTTCAAATGTGGCCGTATAAACCCCGTCAAATAAATAAATTTGAAGTTCGTAAAGTGATGCTGCGTGAGATAGATGACACCGTACAGTAATTAAAGGGCACTATATACACTATTTTGCATGAAAATTTGTCCACGAGAAAACTTTGTTTAAAGTGGATACCCCACATGCTCACGTTGGTTCAAACACAGCAACGCATCAATGTTTCAGACCGCCATGTTTTGCTTTGTCATTTTATGTCCATGGATCCAATATTTGAATATAGATGGCAGTATAATCAAATAAATGATACAGGTTTTTTGTATAATATTATTTTCGTGAAAAATATTAAATATTATTATTTTCGTTTGGCCAATTTCGGGCGGTGAAATAACAAAAAATTTCTAAAATAACATCAACTAAAATTATCACCCCAATTGTCGAAGTCGTCTCATTTCAAGTGAAGTGACTAGAGTCGTGTCACGTCGCGACAAAATTGGTATTGTTGAAGTCGTTTCAATCGCCACGACGGCAATTATGAAAATATCTGGCAACACTAGTAATTGCCTCATATTTTGACATAATATTATTTGTCAAAATTATTTTGTATTTTACTTGTTAAATATAAAACACATGTATAATCAGTTTTTGTACAATAATTTGTTTTAATTATATAAAAATTATTCACGTTAAAATGAGTAGTGTGAAAGTAGTGCTTCCGAAACTCATGAAGCCTTTTGCTATATTCGTATTTTTTCCATCAGTTTTACTAGCATTTCAAACTGTTTACAGTTTGTAATTTTCAAACTAAACAAAAATATCTTTAAATTATTAACTATATTTTTACATCAACAAAATATTAAAAACATTACATGAACAATAATTATTTGTAAATAAAAATACCTTTTACCTTCCATTTTAACTACTAGTCAATTCCTCTCACTTTTAAAATTAATGCGACAAGAATGTCATTTGAAGTGACATTTGTCGACTAAAATGACTTTAGGCGTAAGAAACGACTATGATAATAGTAAAAATGAAGTGACGTGACTATAGTCGTCTAAAGTGACGTGAGACGACTATGACAATTGGGGTGTATATTACGGCCTATTGATTCCCGAAAAATAATTAAAATTAATTTGGTAAAAATAATTTACCAAATATAACCGAATTAAGTTATATTTGGTAAATTATTTTTGCTTTGTGTTTTTGTTATAAAGAGGACGATTTTTGAGCTTACTCGAAATACCTTTTCATATCCATGTTTTACCCAAGGTGTTTTTTGGAGGAAGCTGAACGATGTTGAGCACCGCTGTTTTATGGTATTAATTTAAATAAAAGACCTATGCTCGCCAACAGAAACTACACTTACACGCACAAATGGACATTGTCCTTTTATAAAATATATATTTACTGAATGGAATTCCGTTTTATTTTATATAATTTATTTAAGTTGTTTAAGAAACTAACGTAGCCATCATTGTAAACACGTAATTGAACTTCTCTCCCTAGCAAATACATATGTAATTCCTTTTATATTTTTTCTCGTTCCATATCATTGATTATATACAGTGGACTAATAAGTTTGCTTTTATGAAATCAAATTTGCAAAACTTTGCAATATGCTGGTACACTGTATAAAAGATGTAACATCTTTGAATTTTGTACATTCACGATTTTTTTTGTTAATAAACGATGTTCGTTTTTTAGACAATTATGCGATCGTTATCCACCTTATACAGTTAGGTATACAAAAAAAATTCTATTCATAATTAGAGGAAATACGTAATGAAATCTCCATGCCATTTTCGAGCTGAAAATAATACATATACGAGTAGAATGAGCCAAACAGGTTTTCTTTGTTGCACTTACGGGTAGGCGACGTATCATAATTTTCACTCAAATAATAAGCATTTATTCATCCTTATTACAGGTTGTTATTGATTTATACACAAATATCAAAATCTTTATTATAACAATTATTTACCGTAGTATTATGGGCACAAAACATACAATAGGAGATCTGTTTCATGATCATATCGGTAAATAAACTAAACAAAACCAAATATTGGTAGTACTGACACTTTCATGGGCCGAGCTTAATTCAGCTACTATAATTACATATAATCTTTGGTTCAACATGTATAAGGAGAGGAAACCCGTTTATCTATTTTTAGACGAGATAAACAATTGCATAAAACATAGAAATATAAAATTGTAATTTTTTATAGGCTTTAAACTTAGATTGTTGCCAATTATAACATAACAAACTTGATCGCTCAACGCAATTCTAAAAGGATGATGTTTTTATGAATCGTAATTATGTGTGTTATAAATGCATGGAAATATTTGGCGATAGAAATCAAGATTAAAAGATGCTGTAGTTTATTGACCAAATCTATGCGTGCATGTTTACAAATTAACAATTCATTCGCTTACAACACAAACGAGTATACGAGTGCTTGCAATGGTCTTGAATGTTATAATCAGAACATTTAATAATATACCATGCGTAGACCATATTTTACGTATACGAGTATTACAGTTGATAAGTTCAATAATGTGAAAAATATAGAAAAAATACAAAACAAGCAACCGTTTAGAAGCAACGTTTCTAGCTTAGTGTAGTATTAACAGATACATTCAAATTATTGGCTGTTTAAGATGGAACATATTAATAATAGAAACTGTTAATTTCAGATTGAATCGAAGAACACAATAATGTAAATCTCATTATATCATTGTTTTCGTAAAAGCTGTACTTTACAGCATATGCATTTGTAGTAGTCACTGTAGACAAAAGTAGACAAAAATACAATATGAGAGGAATTTTAACCTTTATTCATCTCCACTTGTCTTGATAAACTTCAGAATAGAGTCGGTCCTATGATCAACGATGATCACGGATGTAATGTAAGTACTCTAACTGAATTTGGTAAATTTTATTAAGGCAGATGTTCTTCAGAAACTAGATTCCTAATTCCGCCCCCTTTCGTTTTCGTTTTCGTTTTTGTTCTAGGCAACATAATTTGCTTAACAACCTTACAATTAAAGAACCCCGTAATCTAACCAAAATACAATACATCGAGCTCTTGCAGGACACCCAACAGTTGGGAACATGTTGTGTAAAATCGTAGCCAACGTTATGAAAATATTTAGCACTTTGAAATTTGTAAATCAAATTGGCGATGGTTTCACTAATCATGATGAAGGACCTCAAAGCGCCCATTGATAAATTAATGCTCAGTTCTGTAAAATTCCATGAATTTAATTATAGAGAAAACTGAGAAAATAATTTGAAACTGGCTGCCAAATCAATTGTAAATCATTTAGCGTTAGTTTTTTAAATTTTTAATTACTACCATATTACCGTGATCGAGAGTAATTTTTGTAGGTTCTTCTTCGTAACATGGAATGTTCATTACCTTCGGTTTAAAAATGTTCACTAAATTTTCCTATAAGGGCTTCATTATAAGGAAGAATCATATGTATCGAGTTTCATTCCAATTAATCAATCCTTTTATGTAGAAAGGTTAAATTTGAATAAAAAAGCCTGATTTTTTTAAAATCGACGTTTCCCCTTAAAAAATTGAGACCATCTTTGTTGCAAATTTAATTTAGATTCTTTATATTTTACTTCAAATATTCTATATGGCTGATCGCATTTCAACGGAATGCAATTTATTTCACAGAAATTTCAGGAGTTTAATATGGCTTTGAAATTAGCAAAAAAAATCACTTACCACAAAGCAATACGTGGCTTAATGTGTTAACAGTACCCTAGGAGTAGTATGAACTTATGTTGGAACACTCCACAGCACACCAATCGAGATCGTCATTTTCCTCAGGTAGAATATATAATAAGAATCCACTACCGATATAACCGTAAAAACCGATTTTACCAAGCTCTGATTCATAATAAATGTGACCTAAATTAATAAATCGAAAAAATGCGGAATACTTTGGAATCAATCAAATCATACACCGTAAACCAAGTGGCAAGTGAGCTAAAATTAAATTCTTATCTTCAGGTATTTTTAATAGAGGCGCTAATTTTGGTGGTCAGGTTTAATTGTAAAATTAAAAACTAAAGATGCACATTCTGTTCCATCTCTGTGAACACCTTCAGCAAGAGATCGCACTCCTCCCCGTTCTTCTACTTATATTACCTTCTTCTCAAACGGTTTGCATTGAATACAATCCATAAAATTGTGTTATATAATGTACATACATCATTTCTGATTGTAGGACAATATCCGCCAAATTATTAAAACGGCTTCACTGGTAACACAGGCTTATCAAATTATTATTTGTGGTGTTCGATCAATTTATAATTTTTTCTCGCTGCCTATCGAATCGTTTTTTTATTGTGAAAGTCTATAAAAATTGATGTTCAAGTAAATTTAATAGTTTAGTTTGTTGTTTTTAATGTAAATGATGGAATTTGAGTAAATTCATAATACGAAAGAAATTGGCTGGTTGGTTTGGAGTGAAAAAAATAAAAAATAATTCGTAAGCGAGTGTTAGAAATAAAAAAACTCAGTTGTTTCAATATAAAGTTTATCTGTTCTAATTTGTCCGAGTATAATTTCCGAGTATAATATAAGTTTTTCCTGGGTGGTTAAATTGCAACCGTACATATTGAAATCTAGTGAAGAGTAGTAAAAAACGGTTGTTTTCTCGTGTACGAAAATCGAAGTTTGCAAAACGTGTGTAAAGTGTAAATTCCGTGGTCGAGACATATACAAAAAGTTATTGTAGAAAAGAGGAAGTGAAAAGAAAATTTGGAGTGCTGACGGTGAACTGAATGGACGCAAAAAATACGGGGCGGAATAACGATGCACAAAATCAACAGACGAGTTATCCTTTTCTTTTTTCTCACTAAACTTTTATTAAATCTCTTCGTTTCATTCTGCTGTGTTTCTGTGTGTGTGAATTGTGCGAGTTCGATTGCGGGTCTCAATACAAAATTAATTGATCGCGTTTTGTTTTGGGGTATTTTGTGATGTTAAAACCTCGTCCGTGTGACCCTGCCCTCATATAAGCATAGCTAGCCCTGAACGTGCAGGTAGGTTGACGCCCAACCTATATTTTAAATAACTGTTATCTTAGAAATTCGTATACCATAATCCGACAACTTTTACGCACGTTACACCCTCACAGGTGTTCGAGACCAAAATTGTATGCCGCTTGTAACGCCACCAGGCGGACTGATGCGTTATCAGAATTGTTCATAAATGGATTCCGGGCGGTCAAATTGCTTCGGCTAAAACTCAGGTTATAAAGGGGTGGGGTTTCCGAAATATTTATGAACCGGTATTAGACCGCTGTATATAAAAGTAATTGAATTGAGCAAATAAAATTTTTAATCGCACTTCCCAATGATTGAGCCATCCAATACCTACATATCAATCATCCAATACCTACACATTAATTCATCCTCCACTAATTATACGTTTAGCCTCTCATTTTAATTTAATTTGTAAATGAAATACAAATTGTTAAATTTAACATTAAAAATTTCATAATTATTGACAATATAAAATGTGAAAATCCATACAACCAAAATACAAAAGCAATAAACTAGCCTAACCTAGGACCCTACTAACTAAATACTAAACTACCATTAATTATAAATAGAAGAAAAAATTAGGAATTTAAATAAATTCTTTCTTGAATTAAAATTTAAAGAAACAAGATTCAAAGAAGAAAAATTACTAATAAAATAATTAAGATTGAAATTATAAAAAAAAAACAAATTGAAAATATAAAAAAAATGTTTTGTCCATAATCCACTTGCCTGGTAATATGTTGAGTGCAGGTGTTGATTGCAGATGGATGACGTAATATTTGTTGACGTATGCATACGGAAATTCAATTTGGTGTTCGAGACCAAAATTGTATGCCGCTTGTAACGCCACCAGGCGGACTGATGCGTTATCAGAATTGTTCATAAATGGATTCCGGGCGGTCAAATTGCTTCGGCTAAAACTCAGGTTATAAAGGGGTGGGGTTTCCGAAATATTTATGAACCGGTATTAGACCGCTGTATATAAAAGTAATTGAATTGAGCAAATAAAATTTTTAATCGCACTTCCCAATGATTGAGCCATCCAATACCTACATATCAATCATCCAATACCTACACATTAATTCATCCTCCACTAATTATACGTTTAGCCTCTCATTTTAATTTAATTTGTAAATGAAATACAAATTGTTAAATTTAACATTAAAAATTTCATAATTATTGACAATATAAAATGTGAAAATCCATACAACCAAAATACAAAAGCAATAAACTAGCCTAACCTAGGACCCTACTAACTAAATACTAAACTACCATTAATTATAAATAGAAGAAAAAATTAAGAATTTAAATAAATTCTTTCTTGAATTAAAATTTAAAGAAACAAGATTCAAAGAAGAAAAATTACTAATAAAATAATTAAGATTGAAATTATAAAAAAAAAACAAATTGAAAATATAAAAAAAATGTTTTGTCCATAATCCACTTGCCTGGTAATATGTTGAGTGCAGGTGTTGATTGCAGATGGATGACGTAATATTTGTTGACGTATGCATACGGAAATTCAATTTAGCTAGAGTGTTGCCGTTAGATGACCGTTGAAACATTCAGCGTAATTTTTTATTATAATTTTGTTCATACAACAACTTCAGCATGTATTATAATTTATTAATTAACTTTATTTTATTTATTATTTGATGATTATCACTTAACTATTTGTATTACCGTTTTTTTCGTATTAGTCGTACTTTAAGATACCGTCACTCACACGAAGCACATGTATAATTTGAGTTAATGTTATTTGAGTAACTTCTTAATGTACTCTAGAAACCATCACTTGTCTTATATTTTGGGGTATCATAGCCCGATCGTATTTTAAATTTTGAATCACACATTTATTAAAGAATCGAAGCACCACCGTTTTTTTAGGTACCATAGGGTTCACAGAAGTTTATTTTACCGTTAGTATTACTAGGATTTTTCTAGACACTATGTTATTATTAATCTTAAGTTCACTTTATTTATTATACACACTTCTAGTCACTAAAATATTTAGCCATAGTTCGAATTTATTTTACAATAGTATTTTGATTTAAATAACGTTTATATAGCACAAGACGAATTGTTCGTGAAATCAGTGCTCTTTTAACGATTTAAATCAGGTGATCTTGCCACCGTTACTAATATTAAGAAATTTGACTTATATATTCCACTATATAACATAATTACATATTTTGATTTAGATAAATTTATACTAGTATCCTATTAACAATATATTATGTTATATATTTTGGGTATATCGATTTGATCACTATCCTATTTGTCTTTGATCCGATATTTTAAATAACTAATTTAAGAGACTAAAAAAAATTACTAAAAGCTTCGGTTTCTATATTGCCTTCCGACCCGTATTAAATAAAAAAAATCGACTCACTCACTCAAGAAAAACATAATCCTAATCTCGATTTTATTGATCATTAAAAAAACAAAATCTGCATTATCATCATTGAAACTAAGAGGTAAAATGAGTACGAAGCATTGCGATTAACCCTATGATTGTGGTGAATAAATAAATAGAACGCAAATCGGTAATTTTAATGCTTTACTTGTACCTGTCGGCACACGCTATCAGTCCATAGTATTAATGGTCTAAGAATAATAAAAAAAAATCTAAAGAGCTAACCACTAAGTATTTATAAAATTCTGTAAGGTCAATATATAAACTATAAACATTTGAATTGTATAGAAGGTATACTTCCTAATTCTTACATCTTTAAGTTTATGTAAGTGATTTTGTCGAGTTTTCCCGACTATTAGTCGGTCCGCATCCTGTGTGTAAAACTGTATAGCTGCATATTTATGGTTCACGTGTTTTATTAATATTGCATGTATTGATTATTTGAAATTACACAACGGAACCTTATGCATAATAATATCTAAATGTAAATGGCAGAATTCTAAGAACTAGAGATCGTTTAATCTGTTCTAAATTTATTTAAATTATAAATTTTTACTTTTCTTAATAAGAGAAATTATTAATTTCCTGATCTGATTATATGGAATTTCTACAATTTTTTAGTAACAAAATAGATCGTGCGATTGGTTTCGATCATTTAAAAAGAGAAAGAATTGAAAACCAAAAGCAAAATTGCATAAAACAAATTCGTAATGCTTTTATCATTCCCAGTTATTAGGCTCTTAATTGTTTGTTTTATTTGTTTGTTCAATGCTCATAGATCTGACCACGGGATATAAATAATATTCTTATATTATTGGAATCTAAAGCTTTGAAACGCAAAAATAAATAAATACGGTTGGAAATAATATTCACGTGAGACTTACGTCACATAAATTGGGCATCACATGGACGTCACATAAATGGGCAATCATATCACTTCCATAATCCGATTCGCTATTACTCTAGTTTTCCAATTCTAGCGCAACGTTTAAAATATACGTGATGCAGAACAAATAATGTTTGACTCAAAAGAAATCGACTCATTTATTATAGGTACGGTCTTTAATCGCTTCCTTATAACTGTTGAGACTGTCTCACGTGTTAAGCTTAAGTGATAGGTTGCTATTATTCATTATATAGAAAAGTTGTTGTCTGGCATACATGAGGGGTTTATGGATGCGTCTATATATGTACATATTTAACTAAAAACGTAGATTATATAACAAGGTTAGGGAGATTCGATTAAAGTACAAAATATAAGTGTATAACAGGCCGATACACAAGTTTGAGGGCTGTATTAGTACTGAAATGTGGTTTATATGTACTCTCAATACAATAGATACCACCTAAGTACCAAAATTCATAAGTTCATAGGTCATAACAATAATGTTAAGAAAGTTAAATTTTGGCTATATATTCGAAAACGAAATAGGCCGAATGAAGCAATTTAGAACACAGTAGGTTATGTCAAATTGTATGATAGACATAGGCCGATTCACCCACTGCATTTCTAAACAAAAAATAGGCAACCTCTCCACCCAAAACTCAAGTGCAACCTTTGTCTATGTATGTGTAAAATTATTTTAATTTTATATTAGATGCTTCGTTAAACCAGTAAAGCAAAAAGTTAAAATTTAAAAATCTAGAATTAATGATGTTCAACATAAAAGGTCCCTCATTTGCCCAGGGATTTATTTTTGCTTCCTTATATTTACTATTTTTAATACTAACAACAATTCTGGCCCTTGATTCTTTATTGTATTTCGTTGGTTTAGTGAGTATAGAGCACAGAGCCGCACAATTGCTGCAACCGTGCAGTAAAAAATCCCTATTCTAAAATTTTGTTTGTTGGTGAAGAGAAAAAAATCGAAATCAGGCTGTTATAGCACTATGCGTGAATCCGCACATTTACGTGTTTGTTTCTCTATTGGGTTTTAGAAAAAAAAATGCTTTTGAATTTTCAAGCAGTTAACATAAACACATCTGATTATATACTCTGTATATGCGCCCGACGAAGCTAAACCAAGCAGCACCGAGACTCATTTTACAATAAAAGAACAGTGGAAGAACTATTCGATCGTGAAACTACTATTAATAATGGCATAAGTGCATTGCCACATTTGGTTGTGTTCAAAATGTCCGATATCATATATCCGCAATCAAAAAAGTAACCAGAAATGTTTTCTGGTAACCTTAAAGTTATGATGACAATTTTCGTAAAAGTTAGGTGATACATGGGGATACACTACACGATTTGGGTAGTTTTTTTAAACGAGAGAACGTAAAAATACCATCATGACACGTCTATGTATATTCAGTTAAAATATTGATTCAATTATCGATGCAGTTGGTTAAACAAATTGAAGTAGAACAAAAGCATATCAGATTAGCTGACAACATAAACTTTGGATACTTTCTACTTGTCATTTTCAAATCTATACAAAAATTATATTTTTCAATAAAAATTGACGTCATCTTTTTATTATATAGAACAACACGAAAAGCAATTCCTTAACGGTGATGTTATTTCCGAAGAAGGGATAACCCGAACAATTAAACAGTATCAAGCACGAACAAGAACTACACCCCAGCTAAGACGTAAAGATACATAAATATTCTATGAACGATATAAATTAATTTTTTTTATTGTTTTATGTAGAGTCCAGTCGCTGCAAAATCGAGAACGGCAACGAAGGAACATCAAGAGTGTTAGTATAACGACAACCACCACAACAAAGTCAACAATCAGTGGAACAATAGATGAAACTTCTAAGTCCAGTACAAATGATAGGAAAGCCACAAAACTTTCAACTGTATTACCAGCATTCTTGGCGAAAAATGTGATGGAAACCGATTGAATGAAATATATTTCATTTCACTGACTTGCGTCAGTATGTGTGCTCCAACATACAAACAAACTAACAAAAAAACAAACATAAACATTTTTTAAAATCTCAAAGTTAATTTATTTAATACTTTGAGTTGATTTTTTATTAAAAATAAAAAATTTAACATTCAACTATATTGGCGTAAATGTCAAGTTAGGGAATGTTATATACATAGATGTGAACAATATAAATTCATTTTCCTATATAAACAATCATAAACCTCCAAGACTTTGGAATTACCTTCTTCTCGTAATATATAAATACGTAACTATGTAAAACAACGCCCGTTTTCACTCTCGCTTTAAAGTGTAAACCGCGAAACCGATAAATACGTAGATGTATAACCCGCAATGTGTGCATACATACTTATTTGTTTACCTAGTAAGTTTTATGTCTTACGATGTCTAAAGATTCGAGTATCCGTATTTTAATAAAAATAAACTATTAAACTGTGAATTCTTATTGTAAATATTTTACATTAAAGAAAAAATCACTGCATATTTGTAATTCGCGCTTAAGATGTGACATGCTGACCTGGTTTTAATAATAATTATCTTAATACTATTTTGTATATTTAGTGTATGAAATCAAACAACACATTATTAGCATTATCATGTTACAAGTATATTATGATATTGCGATAACAGCAATAAAGAAACATTTTGCGTAGCTATGCTTAGTTCGAAAGATTTAAATAATGAAGTATTTACTCGAAACAACTCAATAACAAGAATCATAAATATTTAAATAGCAATTTAGGACAGCAATTAAAAAAGGCGCACATTTTGCTAAAGACTTTCTTTTATTTTAAATAAATAAAATACATGAAACCACGAGATCCGTTCTAAAATGTGTAAATTTGCACAGCAACATTTAGTTGTTGAAGATTTATAGGTTTAAGTCATTAACATTTTCTTTTCATGACTTGGTGCATACGCATACTACAAATTTCAGTACAGTATAGTGATTCAGTGAAATTTAGTAAAAATAAACCTGACAAAGTTTGTATCTATTGTGTTACCACTTCACTGAACAATATAAACCTACGAGTAATTGTATAAAATTTGTCGGCTGTCAAAGCGGAGGTTTTTAGAAAACGTGCCTTATAGTTCTTACTTTAGCAGAAAGTTTTCATTTTTAAATCTCTTTTCTTGATAATAATTTTAATTGGACTAAGTAGTACTCGGTTAGCACAAACAATGAGCACATTCACGACACCCACAGTAGCGAACATATATTGAGTAAAATTGCAGCCACCCAAAAAAACCTACGAGTACATACTTTTTTAAAACACTTTTTTAAAATTAGTGTCTTCGTTCGTAGTAAACGTAAGGAACGTGACACATAAATATTAAATACATATTTGGTTCTTACAATTGGGAAACTAAACGAATAACTCTAGCTCCTAAAATAAAAATAAAAAATAATTTTTGGCAAGTATTGCCTTGCTTTATAGGATAGTGGGTGAAAGTAGAGTGAGTTAAGTGGATTCTGCATCAATTGTTCATATCAGTTCATTGAAAGATGCACCATTGTACCGTGCTAATGATCAAAAATTTGGAGTTTCGAATTAAACATTTTACCGGTAATGCTTGGCGTTCAAAGTTAAGACAATATAATGTTTGCAGGTTTGATTCTCGTTAATGACAAGAAGTTGCGAATCGGTGTTTTGATCGGGTATGTTTCGCATTTCTCTAAAACCTCAAGCAGTAGTTGTTGGTTTTACTCTGTAAAATAATTTAAACGTATTGTTATGAATTCTACTATATAGACAAATAAAACACTCGGTGATCGAGTGTTTAAGATATAGATCACCAGTGATACAATCCCAAAGGTAGCTGGTTGGAGGCCAACCCGAGGAGATAATTTTATTGAGCGCTTATTATTCTAATTATGCAACGATGTTACCAGATCAATTATTCCTAAAATACTGATTGAAAATTGGATTTTAGAATGACATTGCAATTGGAGGGTGGGGGCGGAATATGGGAATAACGAAAGCAATTATGTAAAAGGCGGTGATAGCATCATCAAAAATAGAATTACAATGGCGTAAATCATCAAGCCAGGAGAATTGATTACGAGTAATATTCCCGAAAATAACGACTATAGATGCGAACTAAATTTCCGAGTTTGTTTGAAAAATGAAAAATGGAAAATTTCAATAGAAATATAAAAAATGATTTATTCAAAGTATTGTCCTTCGCTATCTATATATGTTTACCATTTCTCTGGCAATACATGAACACTACGACAATAAAACGACGCATCTTTGGACGGAAACCATTCATCCAACCAATTTTTCACTTCTTCGAACCTGGCCAAGTGTAGCTCGGCCAAGCCATGCGCCATCGACCAGAACAAGTGATCATTCGACGGGATCAGGTCTGGCGAATAAGGCGGATGTGGTAGCATATCCTATCTCAGCCTTTTGATGGTGTCCTGGACGATTGGAGTGCGATGGCATGGAGCGTTGTCGTGCTGCAATGTCACTCGTTCGTGTCTCGTGCCTCACTCTGGCTGTTTTTCGAGCAATGCATGGTTCAGATTGATGAGTTGTTGCCGGTAGCGTTGCCCCTTGACTGTTTTGCCCTGTTTCAGCAGCTCATAGTATACGAATCCTTTCTGGACCCACAAAACACAGAGAATTGTCTTCCTTCCGAAGCCACGACTTTTTTAGGATTCTTAAAAAGATCCATCCTTAGCAATTCGATGTAGGAAACTCCTTCTTTCATGCCGTGAAAGCAAAATTTCGTAAGTGGCCCTTCGATTTTCCAAGCTCGGTACCTTCTAATCGTTTTGGTCTTCCGAAGCGCTATACTGTTCTCAGTATGGAAATAGCCTCTTCTAAAGCGCTTAAACCAATCTTCACACGCAGTTATCGATCATGCATGTTTGCCGTAGGCCTCCTCAAGCAAATGACGTGCTTTAGCTGCATTTTTTTCAAGTTAAAGCTGAAAAGCAAAGCCTCCTGCAAATGCTGTTGGTTTGGCACAAACTCGACATTTTCGTTCTTAGAAAAAACATTTTTGCGTTGCGATATGTGCTGGTATTACAACTGGTTATCGTTAACAACTGTACATACTATGAACAAAACACTTTTGACATAAATGACAACTAGATGTGTTGCCAGCACCATCTATGTGTGAAAGCCGGAAATTTAGTTGCTGATGCAGGCAAGTAATTTACATTTGCAATCTCCTCATACATCGCCCGAGACAATAGACGGAATAATCTCGAACAGTGATGGACTAGACAAGTATATAAGCGCGAGCAAATTGCCATGCAGACACAGTTGTAATTTAACAGTGAACCGAGCAAGTTATATAAAACAAAAAGTGAACAGTAAAAGTGGAAATAGCGAACAGTGATAAATAGTGTTATAGTGGATTCTTGAAGAAATTATAGATGTTAGTGTAAATAAAATTTGTAACTTAAACGCTGAGTGTTTTGTTTGCAAAACCCGGTACGAATCCGTAATGAACGCCCGAAATTCGTATTGGTATCCTTGGAACAATGCAGTCTATTTTGTGAAACCTCTTGTACCCCTATTTCGTGCGAAAATTGAGAGAAGAGACCACAAGTTTGTGTATACGTACAAGACGTATAATACACAATTTGGAATAAATGTGTTGTCATTTGTATGTGTGTTTTTTGTGATCGTAGGCATCAAAATTTATCGAACCGGGTGGAATCGATTCAAATGTTTAGTGCTTCCACTACTGGTTTGTAACATTTTCCTGGTATTGAGATGGGGAATTTGACTTTTCAGTTTAAATTTAATCATTTCAGTAGTAGTAGTTAGTTTTAGTATTAGTAGTAGTAGTATTAGTATTAGTATTTTAGTTCATTCCGGGCTCATCGTTAAAGCAAAACAGATGGGTCTACCCATGAGTTTCGCACGCCGATAGAGGGTCGTAGCTATGTTCATTTTCATCAACAGATTACGATCTGTGATTAAAAGGAACGCAACTACGACCCCCTATCGGCGTGCAAAACTCATGGGCCGACCCATCTTCCATGTCCAGTACTATAGGCTGGCATGGAGCTATCTATGCATTGCACAGATGGTAACTTAAATCGGTCCTATAGCCGTACGTCTTCGATTTGGCAGGGATGCGTAAAGTAAGACGGGAAAATCAACCGCGAAAGAGCAGGAAGTGCTTCGGCCCCAGAAAAGATTGCATGGATTAAAACTAAAAAAAAAAGCAAAATGGAATGTTTTGAAGAAAGTGAATTTATTTTTTAACAAGAGTTCCGTTTATATTATATTATTGTAATTTCACTAACACTAGAATTATTTACAGATTCACATTACTGCCCAACAAAAGAAAACATAAATTTTGTGACACATATAACTATTGGAGTTTCTTTATAACTAAAAATCAAAACATATCAGAATTAGACGTGATTGTTACTAATACAGACGCATTTATTCAACATTATTGCACTCCGGGAATTATTTTCTCATGTCATTCTTTTTGGACCAAAATAATAATAATGGTTCATTTTTATAAAAAAAATGCCAAAGTGCAGGTTCTGATCATCATTAATGTAATTGTTTTGTATAGATTCTTCCAGTTGAAGTTTCAAAGTGTTTGGTCATTACAAACTTATGGCGTTGTTTCGAAGAGGGTTGACATTTTACAAGTTATGCAATACAGTGAAGCAAAGAAGGAGTGTAAGGGAGGTTTAGTTTGAAAACATTTCAACTAGATTGGACATCTTCACTATTTTAATTTTTTATTGACATTCACAATCTTACTTCGTTTTTTGACAATAATTGGTTGGTTGGCTGGCTTCCATTTAGAATGGTCGAATTGTAGAACTTCATCAAAAAGGCACGTTAAAATCTCAATACAAGTTGGCCTTAGTTTATTAGAATCCTAGTCCAGGGGTCCTATTCCTGAATACGATGCGGAATCGAAAGTACAAGATTCCTATTCAATTTTAAATAAGAATCGTACGAATCTGATTCAATTCATATAAGAATGTTGTATTTTCGTATTCGTGTCGTATTTAGAAATAGGAACCCAGCTCTACAAACTAAATTGGAGAATTATCGGTTGGGAAACGGCCTGATTGTATTCATTATGGCCGAATCCCAAAATTTCGTCCAAATTCAGCTACACACACCGAATTTGACCATTATTTCTTGAGAGATGGCCTAGTTCCATTGAGCATTATGTTAGAGTACCAATCCAATTATTTGCTATTCCTCAACCAATCACCGTCAATTTCAGTTTGAATGGAACTGAGCATGGCATAAATATGTCCTATGCAGTATAGTTATACTAGGTAATTAATCACATATTCTTTGGTGACCAAATTAGTAAGGCATTTTTGCGAAATAAGCTAAATTTATTTGAAATATCCAATCCGGTAGTTAATCTGGCAATAAATAACAATCATAGTTTTCCAGGAATCATTGCCTTTGGGATGCCTCACTTATATTTTGCAACTTTTTGAAAGATTTTTTTTATTTTTTATTTTTTGCTATTTCGTGGGTTGCCCAATTCAAAGGTTAAATACTAATGGACTTTAAAGTAATTTTAAAGACAATAATATTTATTTGAAATATTAATTGCTGATGTTAATATTAATTACTAGAATTGTAACCGGGCCGATTCAATCAATAAATTTTATTTAGGAAGCCGAAAAGTATTAATGCAATTGTTGAAGACCAATACCATCATTATCCATTAAACCTATTAAACCTTTATCCTTCCTCTAGTAGTTTAGAAGTAAATTAGAATTGTGTTGTGCCGTACGATCGCTAGGTGTCTGGAACCGGTTCACTCCTTCCCCTCCCCCAAAAATATATATATACCTTTCCTATCATTCCTATTGTTATGTGTAAACAGGCTGTAGGAATAGGCCCGGCGTTATCCGGGACACTTGTCCAGTACTTGGTTCTACAGTCCAAGTCTTACTTCGTTTTGATCAGGACTTCTTCTTGGTACATCTTATTATCCTGATCAACCGCATGAACCCGATAATTCGGCATTACCCAACAGCTTATCCTTACTTGCAATGAGCTCCAATTATACAATACATACTGACATCATCCATGAGTATTAATCCGTTTCTGATCCGATCCGCCAAATCCACACCGCCAGCACCAAAATCATCACCAACACCTTCACAGGTAATCCGCTGATATTTTCATTTACTTAAGACTCTAATTTCTTTGATCACCAATAAAATTATCCAACAACTCCAAGCAGCTCAACTGATTTCCCATATCTGCTGTATCCTCACCATCAGTCGACTACAGACAGTTCAGTGGTTCCAACCGAACAACAGTAACTGTTCCAACCATTTTTACATTATTCCTTGAATTCATTATCAAGATACTTCTCAAACTTCTCTGAATGCTCAACTATTTGCTATATCTCCACCATGTATGTCTCATTCCTTTAGTCAACTATGCTCGAAAAATGATTGATTAATGCAATATGATTTGATTCATGCTGCAAATAGTTGTAAATTCGAAATTTCCAGTTTCTCCGGGAGTTGTTTATGCAATCTCTTTATTTCCGGCCTTTACCTAACATTATGGATGGAATATTATATATCGGTTATAACATTCTCATCTCACAGAATTCTTGAATTATTTCAGCAATATCCTTTCAGAGAAGGAGTGTATTGGTCATTATTATATTAATTGTGGATTTCCAGTTCCCCAAAAAGAGCGGCTATTGCGTGTTTAATAACAAAACCAGCCAAGTAGAAATTAGCTTCGTCGCTCACGATGATTTTATGTCAAAAATGGTGACCATTTTATTAACTCTTTTGCTTGAATTGATACGGATTTTTATACGGATAGGAACTAAAATAGTTACAAAAAATGTCTACCCACGTGCTAATGATATTCCAAAATCTATGGCATAGCGTCGACGAGGGGTGCACTCTGCCTCACTAAAACAATATTTTCTGGCTACATTATGTCGCCCAAACTTTGCCTTAGCCCCTAGTGTGTGAAAATGTTCTTAAATATTCTAACTGTTTATTTGCTTTACGTTTGATTAAACGAAAAAATTTGCAATTGTCCTCGCATATGCACGATTGAACACTTATTTAAATAAAATGATTTAAGAACTTCTACAACTTGTTACGGCGTTAATTTATTCTTAATGAATTGATATCGCTCACTCCGCGACGGGTAAATGACATAATTCCTTTTCCATTATATTATCAACATTATTCGAAATGTTTGTTATGCAAAAACAATAAACTCTTTATCACTATCGTCCAGTTAAATTAACTTATAAGTAATTAAGGTTAATAGCTTCACTTAGAACACAAATTAAAAAAAAGCACACTGCAATTATTTATACAGTTCTCATTATACAAATTTTTATCTCATTGCATATATCACGGTGAATAATTTCTCGCAAAGTGATAAATCAATTTAGGAATTACATTAGTAGAAACTAAACGCTGGCGCAAATTAAAACATTTCAGACATTTTGTATGTTCACATTGCGTTTAGCCTGTCATTGTGATTTGTGTTACTATTTGAATTTTCACCAAACCGCGACTTTATGATGTTTCATAATATAGTAATGGTCGTACGAGGACGGTCAAGAAAGGGGTCATCAAAGGTCATTATGCTCCCAAACTAAGCATTAAAATCACAAACAATCGTGATCGCTTAAAAATTTTATATGTAGTAAACAAATCTAAAAAATTTCACCGGTCGAATCATTAAAGCAATAATTTCTTTGTTTTATGTTGCATCAAACATGAATCTAAAAAAAGATTTTTTCTTATTTTGATAATCACATGATATGCGAAGGCACATCTTATATTGTGTATTCTCCAAAAATAAACGTATATAGGTCATACCATACACATACCTAAATGTATAAAAATAATCGACACTTTGTTGTACAGTCTTAATGATAATTTGATTACAATTTTTGGATGATGGGCGCCTTTAGTAGGGAAAATAAAATTTTATTTGTCAGTTTTACCTTGCTAACAATGGAGCATTTGAGTATTCAAACTATGTGTGTTTTAATTAAACAAATTAAAATACTCAATAATAAATGAATGATTAAAAATGAATGATTAAAAATAAAATGCTTTTTTAGATCAGAATATATTATTATTATAATATATAGTAAGTACACGACGTCTACGAGTCATTTGTAGTAATAAAGGTATTCACAATTTTTCTCACGTTTGCACTATCACATAATTATTATTTTTAGAGCAGTTTGTTTAATCGATAAAAATGAGCTCGCCATCGGAAATGGCATAAGAAAGACAGTGCAATCGTAAAATAATTACCTCATAAAAGACATCAGACTTTTTGTATTAGAAACGAAAAATAACCTGTATTTGCATGTGTGCTTACTAACATACGCTTGTTTATCAATAACGCACATTATCATAAAATATAATTTATTTAAAATTAACTTGAAAATTAAGATATTGACAATAAACCGTTCAGTGAACCAAACGAAACAGAAAACAAAACCAAAATTTTTGAAAATAGAAATTCTGCTTTAATTTTAAATTATTTATAATTCATATGTACGTGGGAGAGGTGATACAGTAGGATATTATAAAAAACCCAAAAACTACAATTAAAATAATAAAAGTTGTTTATTGGTATATGTTTACCGGTTGCATAATTTACAAGTTTCACAGCTTCGTTTGCGATATAGAATAAAAGAAAGAATTGACCAATTTGAATCCATCATATAATTTACGATATCCAAAAGCTTGGCACTGGAGCTTTCTGGAATCTTACATTACAATAAACAACAGTAGGTGGTAAGCCGGTAACTACAGCTGACATATAATATTCAACATGAACGAGTCTGAGTAGTCATTTAACTTCAACATAATATGCGGTTTTGCAGAATGTTGATTTAGCTATAAATATAATAATTAATTTGTTTACATACAATACTGCATTATTAAATTTTATAAAATTTTGAAATTAGTAAAAATCAAATATAATGTAAAAAACAACAAGTAAATATCAAATTTGTAGATAAAAAAACAAAAATAAATTAGCGATGACAACGGCCACACCATGTTTAACATACCGGTTCTGGTTCGATCACCGAAGTCAAGCGATATTAGGCATAATTAGTACTTAGATGGGTGACCGCTTGAGAATCCTATGTGTAGTTGTCTGTTTTATTGAAAAATATTATAGTTTACTTATTCTTGGTAAAGCAGTTAATCTATTTTAAGAGTGGTGCTGGTTAGATACGGATACTCCGGGCGTTAGTGTTTAAAACTGGTTTATAATAATAAAATTTAAATTAAATATTGGCTGTTAGGGAAAGAATTCCGGATCCAATAGCACTTATCAGCAAATAATTCGAATTCTAACAATATATTGACTCCAGGAGTTAAGCATTCTCGAAGCGGTTTTGATGGCTATACTTAACTAAAGTATTTCAAAATAATAATTAATTTCAGATGCGGTTCAAAGGGAAGCTGACACAATTTGAAAGAGTCTGCAACCGGGCCAGGTCTGTCACATCTACTGTTGGTTGTGCATTCAAATCAAATCAAAATTTATTAATCCTATTTAATTAATTATGAATTTACATTTCAGCTTTAGAGGCAGATGAATAATAGTATTTTTAATGTAGGTTTATTTTAGGTGCTGTTTCCAAGAAGCAATTGTTGATGGTCATTAAAACTTTTATCCCTTGTATTGTCTTGTGTTGTACGATCAAGGTTCTTGTAACCAGGTCGCTCTGCCAAAAAAAAAAAAAACCTTTCCTATCCTTACCATTGCCTACCTTATCGGCTATTTCTATGTGTCTGTAACCGGGCTGATTCAGTCCCATCCAATTAACCTGTCTAATCCCTCGGTTTTGTTATATGTAAAAGGAGTGTACGGTGGGCCCGGCGTCTCCCGGGAGATCTTGTCTAAGAACTTGGTCGTGCATTCAAAATCAATCAATCAAAATGACAAAAATAAATTAACAGTTCAGTTCTAATCAAACTCCGGTATTAGCCCTCACCAGTCGAAAGCTTGGAATATAGAGGAAAAGTATTATATTAGTTCAAGCTGAGGCTGAATTAAACAGTGGTCTTTCGAGCCATTAAGAACCGGCGAAAACAAACGGGTATTCTACACTACAACGAGTGGCAAGCGAAAATTAATCAACTGGAGAACGAGAACTGCCAAAATTCAAAAATGGAAATGCTTGCGGCTCAAATTGATAAAATATGTAATAATTATAAGAAAGATGACCCAGAGAGGAAAATAAAAGCCAAGCTCACCAATCGAATGCAACAATTAAAAGAGCTTTATACAAAATTTGAAGAAGCAGGTGACAAAATAAGAGAACTGCAGGTTGTCAACTCAGACCACCCATACTTTAAAATGGTAACACGTGTAGTAGGAAAATATAATTAATTTATAAGGTCGTGTTTTAAATAAATGCCAAAACTAAAGAGCCAAGACGATGAGCCAGTATTAAATAAGAAAATTGTTAACATCCTAGTGTGGGTTAACATCCAAATGCTTAAACGATTTAGTGTTTAACAATATTTAAAAAGACGTCGAGGAAATTTCCTCACTTTCGGTAGAATGTTCAAGGTATATACATTTTGCTTGCTGAAACGGTGGGAAAATGGAGATTTTGGAAAAATTAATTTTAACGATTGTTATTACCATTTACTGGATGGGTCGGGTCATAAGCGAAATACAAACTAAACGAAGAATATCGAGAAATCAGAATTAAATAAAAATTAAAATTATAAGATAAAACGTACAAATCAAATCTGTTTATTGATGCCGCCTCACGATATACAACATTGTTCAATAGCAATATTTGGATGCAAGCTTATTCAAGAATAAGAAGATTTTTAAGGACTTTTGATAACAATTCAATTGATACATTAGGTTTTTTATTTCGAGGAAAAAGTGTAAAGGTGCCAAATCCAAAATTATTAGAAGCATTACGGACAAATTTAAATTGGGATAAATCAAAATTTACGGAATTGACAAATAAATTAAATTATTTTAAATATATAAAAAAAAATTATAATTTACAACGGTATAATGAGGACAAAGAATTTAAAAATGTCGCATTAATTCCTATTTTAAAATTTGGAGGGCATCACGTACGATACGATTCTTTTGCATTTTAAAACTTACTGTGCCCTCTAAAATTATACAAGGGTCCATGGAAACAGTTTGACAGGAATTTGGAATGGAGAAAATATTTTAAATTTATTGAAAGTAAACAAAAAAATTAGATTTTTCGATAATGACCAATGGGGTAGCAATTTCAGTTTCCATGGCCAAAACTGAACAAAAAAAAAGAAGAAAAAATCAGAATGATGATGAAATTGATAAAAAATTAAAAAAATTCGGAAAAATATTAATAATTATGATATAAGAATAGGTTTAGATCCTGGACAAAGATTAATTGTTGGGGGCATTAAAAATGATAAACCAATAAAAATAAAAAGTTCAAAATTTCGGCATATGACTGGATTTCACAATAGAATTTCAAAATTAAAAAATGGACAAATTTACAAACGATAAATATTCGCCAATGTCAAAAAATTATTTAGAATATACAAAAGATCAATTATCAAAATTGAATTTGCGACAAAGTGAATGTGTCCAGAGGAAGGTGGCAAGACTAAAATTTAAAAAATATATATGTGTGGATAAGGCGCATCATAAATTAGCAAAACAAATAATTGGAATTGAAGAAAATAAACGAGCGCTTGTTACAGTTGGTCCGGCAAAGGTGGCGTCTGATTCCCCAATTAAGGGATATGCTAGAACGCCACAATCGAAATTATTAAAAACACTAAAAAAATATTCGGTTGTTTTGGAAATTGGTGAATTTAGAACCACAAAATTATGCGCCACATGCCACATTGACCATATAACATCAAAATCCCCACATCGGTACCAATTTTGTCCAAAATGTGGTATCACATGGAACAGGGATGTTAATCCAAGAAAGAACATTTTATATCTTGGACTTTGCCATATAAATCAAACTAACAAACATGAAAACTTTTCAAGCACACTAATAATTATAAAACAACAACAACAGCCACAGCACGAACAGGCACTACACCACCAGTTAAGAAAACTTCTGACGTAAAGGTAAAAATTCAATGAACATCATTACATCATATAAATTGATTAATTAATAATAAATAAATAATTTTTTTTATCGTTTTATATAGAGTCCAATCGATGCAAAATCGGGAACCGCAACAGGAAAATATCAAGTGTGTTAGTACGACAAAAAAGTAACAATAATCAGTGGAACTAAAAGTAACCAACAACAACAACTACTCGTACATGTGTTACAAAGGAAACCACTAGCATCATGGACGATTTCCAAGTCCAGTACAAATGATAGTAAAGCGACAAAACTTACAACTGATGAGCAACACGAAGAGCCATTTCTTAACGATGATGTTATTTCCGAAGAAGGGATAATCCGAACAATTGATATTGGGGGTGTCAAAAATACTTTAGTACAATTGGGGGTGAATTAAAATTTCACCTTAACAGTATTCTTGGCGAAAAATGGCAACATACAAACAAAAAACAAACATAAACATTTTTTAAAATCTCAAAGTTAATTAATTTATTACTTTGAGTTGATTTTTTATTTAAAATTAAAAATTGAACATTCATATTGGCGTGAATGTCAAGTTAGTTGAATGTTATCTGACTCTAGACAGTTACGGAGAAATACTAACCATCATTATAATACTCGTACATAGCGGAAATCGCACAAAGAATCTAGAAAGCATAGACAAATAAAATTCTGAATTCTTTTCAGCATTCGGGTGTGTTGAGACTAAATTGTATTATAGTTATAAATAAATAAATAAATCAACCCACTACCAAATACTAAGCACACTTTTAAATTCTTCTAGATCACAAAACTGATTTTAGGTACAAATTCATCAATGCCAGCGAACAAAATTTAATAATACTTATCAATATTAATATTAATATCATCATCACCAAAAGGTAAATATGGTGCACCAATCAATGTGAGATAAAGATCCACTTAACCCGGAAATATTATCATTCCAAAAGTCTTATATATAATTTTCTCAGATACAGGAATATCAGAAGTAAATATAATTATTTGGAATTGCGATTTCAATAGCTTTATGATCAACACTATTAATAAATGGATAATGGTTAATAAATGGAAAGTAGCATTACGAAATGTAATCTCTGACAAAACGATTATAAGGTATTGGTTCAATTCTGTGACAGTTGGAACTAACGGCCACAAAATGCAGACATACGAAGTTTGCTGTACACCACCAATGCAGTAAGAAGACTTCAAAGGCAGAAACCTTTAGAACTGGGCAGTTGTATTTAATTAGGACGGATAAATATAATAAATTATGTAAATTCAAATGGGAGTCACCATTGGGTTAATGCCCGTTAAATCCTTATCTTTATTTAAGAAAGATAAATTACTAAATGATTTGTAAATCAGTTGTAATATAAAAATATAAATTAAAAAAAAGTTGAAATTCGATAATTGAAATTTTCAATTAACAAAATTTTTAAACTGTTTATCAGAAGTAGGCGTGGATATTCTGGATACAAATAACCTTTCTTTGGAGTTACAGCAGATATCGGAATCGATAGGAGCAGTCCTCATAAAAATATTGGTTACAATCGCCTGCGCTGTTTGGCCTCTTGAGAGATCTGGTTAATGGTTAATTTTAATTCGTTGGTTAATGTTCTGGCATAAATTCTCTATAACCTTGCACAAATTTATCCTCAATAATATTTTGTGCTGAAACTTCTAGTTTTTTTGTAATACTCGCCAACAGAATCATACAACATATTTTTATTTTTCGTTAAAATATTAGCAGTTGCTCGATCAACAACAGCACAGTCAACAAGACCAGATCACAAAGACCAGAATCACAAAATCCATTACAAGGGTTATGGTAGGTGGAGCCACTCCAATTGATTTGTCACATTTACCACAATTCAACATTATAAATAACGATAGATATCCAATCCAAGCGGTTCGTGATTTAAATAAATATGGACAGTCTCCAAAATAAAACAAATACTGTAAAAGAAATACGTATAAAAGAAATAGTATCAAGGGTCATAATTTAAATGTGGGCCTGACCACATTTTTTTATGACACCAATCTGTACCCAAACTTCAATTTTCATTATGTATCACTACAACATCTAGAAAAGCTAAACGATTAACAATTTCACTTTCACTTGTAAATTTTATCTGCGAAGTAAAATTGTTAAATGCTTCCAAAAAATACTCCATTTCCGAAATTGGTATTGGGCAGCAGACAGGGTTTTTTTGAAAAGCTGCTCTAGACCGCGATAAATTATATTTTGATTTTTTAAACAATTCACATATTATTAAAATATTTGTACTTCGGATTTACTCAATCGAATCCTAAAGAGCTTATACTAAATCAATATCTTGCATTATATTACCGAATAAAGCTTATTTGTGCTTGTTCTCAACAACTCTGAACAACTCTTGATATTATGTAGAGTACAACAGAGTTCATCAAAAAACTTAATAATTCCTGAACTGACGAAACAGGGAAATTTTTTAGTACACAATTTTTTGATTGTTCCTTACTTCATTTACAACTGGCAATTTGAAAGAATGAAAATGAAATGACTGTATTGTATTTTTAATAAGAAAATATGAATCCCTTAATGTTTGCTGGTGAAATTAATTAATTTATTTCAATATTGGATATTATTGTGTTTAATTATAAACCAAAAATTAAATGTCAAAATGATTGACTTGAAGTTAGTTAAAGTTGTTGTTCTAAATTTTTTTGTTTAAGTTTTTTCCCTATATTTAATCGCGGTCTCGAACACCCTATATAAAAAAAACGCAGCTATTATTACGACATTGCCAACGTAAAAAAACATATTTTACGCAAATTTGTTAGTCAGAAGTAAAACATAAAAAACAAAATTTTTGATAAGTAGTTGCAAGAGTAGATAGAAGTAAAGGGTCTTTCAAAAGTCGCGCCTAGATGTTTTTTTTAAATAAAACTTGGAAATACTTAGATTTTTTCTGGTGTTTTTATTTTTTGTAAAAATTTGGCTTTTATAACTATTATATGTGAAAAATAACATCATTTAAATATTCACCACCGGCACCTATAGACGGCTTCTATACGAAAATCAAAATTTTTAAGAACTCGGTCACACATTACCGCATTAAGTTCATCAATTTCGGTCCGAATGTTGTTTTTCAGCTGTGCAATTGCTGCTGATTTATTTACATAAACTTTACTTTTCAAGAAACCCAAAGAAAGTAATATAATAGCGTTAAAGCGAATGATCTAGTCACCATTACGTGAAATTAATCGACCTGGAAACTTAGACCGCAATAGCTGGATGTTTTCACGTGTTGTGTGACTCGTAGCTCCATCCTGTTGAAAATAACAATACTGTGTGTCTATTTGTTCAAGAAAAAATCTTCAATCATTTTGTCATCTTCGAAGAAAAATGGACCAATTTCCGCCAGCCCAAAACCACACCAAACATTTTTGAATGTATTTTTGTTTGTTTTAATTTTTGTGTTAATTGAATTTTGTAAGGATGCAAATGCAAATCCTTATGCAGAATTCGCCAAACAGTCGATGGATAAATGCCTAATTCCTGAGAACAACCAGTTTCTTCAAATTTGTTCACTAACCTTTGAATTGTTGACTCATTTGGGCGATTATTTACGCCAAAAAATCACGAGTTTTACAATATGTATTTTTTAAAGATCGATGATTTTCATAATAAGTTTGAATAATTTTAATGCGTTCTTCTTACACATTCTTTCTTACTTACACGCTAAGTATCCATCGATAAAATTGTACATCTGTCTACTTCACGAATATCAACGATGACATAAAAAAATGTTGTGTTTCGAAATTATTTACTACTGACATCTAGGCGTGACTTTTGAAAGACTCTTTATACTTGGGAGTACTTTGGTAACGTCAATGGAACTCGGCAATTGTATTCCAAATAGAGAGGTGAATATGTTGTGGCCAACACTCGACTTCTAAAGCGAAAAATTAAACCTTACCGAAATTTTGGTAAACTGTATTGCGTAATCAAAAATCATTAATTCCACTTAAATTTCTGAAAACCAACTAGGTCAACCCTTCGAATTTGTCACTTCCAGTACACAAGTGTCCACCAAGTATGAAGTTTGATTCCTAATAGTCAAACCAAGAGAAATATATTTTTTTTATTCTAAAAAAATCTAAAAAAATTTTTTAAATTACAATCTTTCTGGTTCGAATCGTTTTTTCGTAAATGCTATATACTTTCCAAAATATCTACAAAAAACGAAAAAGCTCCTATAGAAGTTTCCACTTCCGGTGGAATGAGAAAAAGCTTAAGTACGAAATTTCATCCCAATCAGACAATTCATTGAGTCAGTTTTTGTCAAAAATCGTCATTTAAGCTTAAATTTTGGAAAACTGATCTGGAACAGTATTGGGGCAAATTTAATTTACATAGAATCTTATAATTCAAAGTCGTTTTCTCGTAAATGACATACAATGTTCAACATATGTGCAATAAACGGAAAATCTCCTATAGTTTCCACTTCCGGTGGGCGGATTGACCAATCCGTCTGGGCTGTAACCAACAACATTTAGACCGCACGACATCACGCCAGCATTCGCACACGCTCACACACACAGAGATTTTTAAAACTGCTTTTTTACTTGGGCGATATGTCGAATAGTAAATCTGCAAAAAATCTTGAGGTCAACATTTTTCATGAAAGATAAGTACGTAAGCTAACAACCGCTCACTTAAACGCTGAAAATATTAGATAACCTGTAAATGAGGGGAAAAGGAACAACAAATGAGCTTGGAAGATCAAAATTATGTGAGTGGTTCAACTCTAAATTATAATGTAAATAAACAAATAAAATATAACTACTTTAAACCCAGAGGTACCAAATCCATTTATTAAGTAATTTTAGAATGTACACAGTATTAACATGAATGGAAAAATTAACTTGCATCCATGCGTGAGGTTTGGGCTTTGGTTAATTTTAAAACTGGTTCTGAAAACTCAGTTTGATGTTCTTTGCATATACTTATTTGTGTGGGTTGAAAAGTAATTACTTACTCGTAAAAGATTTCCGTACTCAATTTCGCAAAGAGGTGATTTTTTGATCAGTTATGTATTTAATTAGTATACGGTAAATTAAAGGTAAACTAAAAGTTTGCTGAATGGAATCATTTCTCTAAATTCAAATCAATTTAAATTAATATTCCAAGCAATAGTTGTTTGCGGGCTAACCGCTTTAGACGTAGTCTTACCTGCGTCATAGCTGAATACTTGACCTTAACCTTTGCTTTAAAAAATAAAATGAATGACGACATTCCTAAAGACCCAGACTGTACCAAATCAACTTCCAAGCAGACTTTTTAAAACGTGTAATAGCACTTTCTGCGACTTTTATTAGAAATTCACAAGTTACATAACTTGAACAAGTCTATAAGTTGTAAATACAGTTGAAAGCGGCTAAACCCCATTTCTAATAAATTACCAAAGTACCATTTTCCGAATGTTTTAATTTATATTTTCACATATAAATTTAGAAATAACCCTGATAAAATTGAAATTAGTTGAACTTGAATAGTAATGAAACGGTGGCCTAATAGACAACACATATTCTTTTATCTAGGTCTAAGGTTAACCAACGCAAGAAGAAAGTAAGGCTTTCTAACTAACTCGATTCTAACAACAATTCGACATATACTTTCCCTTTAAACCATTTGTATTGTAATTCATTTTCTAAAGAATTTCCATTTAGACAATAAGAAAAAATGGCAACAATTAATTTGAATTTTTAGGAATCGAGATGTTAATTTCTTCTTTACTATCGTAATGGTGTTATTACAAAAATAAATTGTTGGCTTTGTTCAAGTTTTAAAACACAACACTTCTTAAATTAAGTTACTTACAACTGAAAATGTTTGGATGAGTATTATATACGGTAATATTGTTTATAGTAGCTTGTAACTCACTGTAATGTTACATTCGTTTAACACAATATGATGACTGTTTTAAAATTTTCCAACCGCGATATAAAAAACAATGTAAAAACATTAAGAAGTTATAAAGAATTTGGAATTCTTTTATGCTTCTTGTATACATATACTCGAATAACGTACAAAAACTAATTAAGATGTTTGATGCCGAGTGTAATTACAAGCGTAAAAATTTTCGATTTGCTTGCTTATTTTTTACCGATGATCATGATGACGATTCTGTATTTCAAATAACACAATGACAGATTTTCTTATTCTGTTTTCTTTAGCGATTTTTTACCTTTTCCAATTCTTGTTTTCACGCATTCACGACCTTGCTGTATTTATGGTCAATGAGCAATGTAACAATAGCAATCAACTTAATTATTTCTAAGGTTTGATTTGAAGTCTTGAGTGACAAGTTGAATGGAATCTCCCGTTTGAATTACAATAAGTTTATTCATTGTTCTTTTAATCGATTATACTAAATAACTGTCAAAATAGGGGCTTCTCACTTTCATTTCAAAGTTTCATACACTTCATTGAGGATAGACGTAATGAGGGTAATCCTAATGATAATTTTTTCAAAACATTTAATTACGTAATCTTCGTTGTGAGCCGTTTATGACGAACAAAGCGAGGTGTTGTTAAATTACACACGCCATTGAATGATTTGTCACTCAAACGAACATTGTAAGGCTGACTTTATTTATCGGAGGTAATTGTGGACATTGTATATTTTTCAAAATTGAAATTATGGAAAAACTAAAAGGTTTCATAGCGCAAATTGTTAAATATGCGACAACATTAAAATAAGAATTACAAAATTAGCGTTTATGAACCACGTCAAAGTCGATATCAACCTCGATAGCCGTTCCGAAGCAGCAAAATATATGATTTTTTACTCATTCTTGAAAATAAAATGCTTTCTAAAATATTTGAGATGTTTCGATACATGCCACTTTTATTAAGTAAAACAACAACAAAAAATTGTGAAGCTTAAATACAAAATTTAAAATGTAATTCTTTTGGAATTTGTATAGCCGGCATCAGTACAAATTTGAATTAATTAATATGTATGAAGCAATTGTTTGAAGTAAGTAATAGGTTCTTCCACTGTAAAACAACTATGCAAGCTTTTCCGCCTACCGATAACAAAATTTATATATTAATGCATAAGTAATGTTTATGTACGTTCTATGAAATTATGCCGAAAAAGAACCTTTTGAGATTTTTAAATTGTCCTTCCGACAAATAAGAGGCAAGATTTCTTTTACCTAGAATAAAGAATCTAAGAAACAACCAGATATTTTTTAATGATCCAAAGCATCTGTGCACACCAGTGCATTTCTATTTATCAGTGTAATTAATAACATTTAAGAATAACAAATGTAAGTTAAATCACATTACCGAAAGGTAATAATTATCCGCAAGCTAACGATGACTGCATTTTTTCGTAGATCTCTGCACTTTAAATTTGATCAGATAAATAAGCGCATCAAACTATTCGCAGTTTTATTCTGGCATCCAAATTAATCAATTTCTCTTTAAATTTATCAGGGCATAATGAATTATTACTATTATAGTTTTAAACATTCATATTTATCACTTTAACCAAAGGGGTTTGGTAATTATATACAATCACTGGTAAAAGTTAATAATTCAAAAAAAAAATCATATTCACCGACGCAATTAGTAATTATATATAATAACCGGTAATTATGTACTTTGACCGTAACTTATACAAGTTTATAGTTCTTCATTTGATTTTATAAAAGATGCACCAAATTAACCTTTAGTCTGCAAAATAATTTGGAATTATCTATAGGCACATATATGTACAAAAAAAAATCATTAAAACCCGTACCAATTCTTCCAAACAGGCTTATTTACTATAGTTGCTGCCTTCTTCCTTGCAGAGAAAACAACAACATAATAAACATCATCATCCAACTTTCAAGATTGGTGGATTCAATGTGAGTACATATAGACCAAATAATTGTCTCGATCTAAAGATACCAAATACGGCTATTTTAAACTGAATGGATATTAAAAACAGATACGAGTATAGTCTAGCTATTTCAAGGTGGGTTATCTCTCGATAACCCACCATGTCGCTTCATTTTTGTAACTTTAAGCATGTTTTAAAGTAACGTCTTTTATATTTGAATCACCAAGGATACTAAATAAGATTCAAGTGCGTTGATGGTTATTAAGTAATTAACAACTGATTTAACAAAATTTGACAAATATTTTCATAATAGTAGATTCAAGCATTTTCAGATAATTAAAAAGCAGTTAAGAGTCCTGATTGTTACGTATTTAGAAAATCTAGTTCTCCAAATTTGCACATTGGTATTGATGAAGTAATCGCCCTTTGAGTTTATTTGTTAATTATGTTTAAGATTTAAGTTTTTTCATCGTATTTTACGTAAATAACTTATCGACCAATATTGACTATTTGCTTCAAGTCTAGCAAATTTCATAAATTTAAGCTACTGCAAATGTAGTGACGTTTTCTAAACCACCAGAAAAGTTAATTGTTATCATACAATACCTCTTCCGTGTCATTAAAAACTTTGTAAGAGTTCTCCGATGGGAGATTGGAATTGACTGGACCCGAAAAAATATCCATCGTACGGTAGGTATGCTTGAGAGTGTTAAGCATTTTGAGTTTGGAGAGAATCATCTACCTATACATTGTTTGAAATAGTTTCAATACAACAGTAGTAACTTATTTATGAAATTTACTAACAAATTTACATAGATCGGACGTTTAGACACCATCTTTCCAGTAACTGTACCTTGTGAACGAATCAGAAAGCGCTCTGTGATTAAAAAAGTACTGCCCTGAAAAAACCACTATCGTGTGAACTCATAGTTTTCCAGACAGATAGTGATAGTATTTTGAACAACAAACCACCATACATAAATACATAACTCGTACAATATAAGAATTTTTCTATTCAAGATTCTATACGGTAACTTTCTTTAAATTATTCTAAAATATCGAACAGTTATCACGTTGAACATTTTTTTTGGTTATGCTTAAGATTCTTCAGGTCGTGTTGCTGTTGTTGGGTCCACGCGTTGAAAGTTTTTTTACATATTATTTTATTACGAGTATTCTAACTTGTTATTGTAATTTTTTAAGAAATAAAAATCTAACGGTAATTAGTCTCTTTATTCCACAGTTTGTTGATGACGTGATGATTGTATTACAAAATCGACATAAAGGTATACAGAGAAAAGTTATATTATTAATATTATGTATACCACCAAAATAAAGCTACCTTAATTCATGAATTAGTGTTTTTGATAAAACATAATACGTCACCGTGTTTGATCATTTGTTCAGAGTCAAGTTCATTTCGATTTAAATTCCTAGTGTTTTTAAAATATATATGTACAGGGTTTTATTTTTACCTAATTCCCAATTCCAATATTCAAGATTTTTTATTTTGACATGACAGTGCGAACCATGGTAGATAGTCGATCTACGAAAATGGTTTTAGCTAAATTTGCATGTGAAATTTGGTTTGAGTTATGAACCATTCGAATTCAGTTTCCATTTCGGCTTGTAAAGTTGACATTTATACTGAAAATGTGAACTACAACTAAGAAAATATTGAAGCATATCATCTTATTATCAAGTGCATCCTTACTGACATCCATTACTCTGTGAACTACCCAACAGTAAAGTGAATTTCCCAAAACCCAAATTGGTGTGGTGGAATTAAACAGATTTCTTCTATTACACGTTTCAGCCTCTTGGGCAGCAGTTTTTCCAATTTTTTTTTTGTTTTTGAAAATAACTGGAAGTAGTGATATCGGCCTATGATTTTATACCGCTACATATCACCAACATTGTTTATGTTGTATTTTCACTTCCTGTTTGTCTCGGTTACGGTTGAAAGTTTCTTCCAAATGAACAGCAAACAGAGAGACTTTCTGCATTTTTTTTTTAAGCCCTTCGTTGCTTTCCAAAGTGAGTAATCGCCTCCTTTAGTTCAGAGAGAACTAATAGTCACTTATTTATGCTCTCGTTATTTATTTCCATCATTAGTAGTTTTAATTTGTTGCCCAGAAAATTGAGGATATTTAGTGTTGCAAAGTACGAGTCTGCTGCCAGATTTTGCGAACTTTCCTTTTCTTTCTAAATGACCACAAGATAATAATTATGTTTACTTGCCGCTCAACCCGCTTGTTACGTGTGTGGGTCATGTACTGGTGAAGAGTCTTAAGGCATCCAATCTGATATTGAACTCAATTTATTCGTCAGGGACGAAAAAAATCAATATGTAATCTACGTAATGGATTACATGTCGACAACTGACTAAATTACATTGCGTAATCTACCTCGCTCAATTGTAAACAGGGTTGCAACATTGAGTTGTTATTGTTGTTGCTATTGTTGAGGCTCACGTACTTGTTGGTAATTTCATTAACGTTTGCCAACTTCTAACGGGAAATTTGCACCTCGTATTTTTCTAGGTATTTCCTTCGATTTATGCATCCGACGAATTTCTCTTGCAAGTTCCTTATCATGTGTATGAAACGAAGCGACAATACAAACATTTGTGCTGTGCTCATTATAACTAGTAAGATTTATTTTCATAACTTCTATCTGTTTGGTCTTCTTTAGTTCCACATTTTCATTCTTTAACCTAGTGATTTATTTGATAACTTGTTATTTTTTTGTTTTATGTCTTTTGCGTAGTTAAGCATTATTGTAGGCCTGCTGAGTCGCGGAGTACGTTTGTCTTGGTGGTGGTGATCTAGACAATTTTGAGCTTCGTTTGAATGGGTTTAGGAAAGGCAGGCTCACCCCTGAATATATTGAGGGCCTCGTTAGTGAGTGGATTAGCAAATGCAAACGGAGCAAAATTTCTTAAAAAAAATAGGTAAAATTTCCTTTTTGCTGTGTATTCTGTTGGCGGCTGCTGCAGTAACCTCTCTTAAAGACAGGTTACTGCAGCAGCCGCCAACTTAACAACTGAAATTGGTAGTGGGTCGAAAAAAAGAACACCACTTGCTATAGGTGGTCGGTGTTCGATTATTTCGCCATTCATCGTTCACCAGAGTCTCGTTGGTTGGCATTTAGGCTGAACGTTTTAGAACTACTAATATGTACTATATTCACACATGGCATACTACTGTTTCGTACAGTCAGCTAAGCCTCTTACTTCTCATACCATTGACTTCTAATTGCCACAATTAAGAGCCAACCTCACCAAAAACAATGACACCAGAAACAGCAGCAAATATAACTCGCATATTATAGGATAAAAAAAATTAACCAATAATAACCATGGTTAATTTTTTTACCGATTTAAGTTCTTCCTCGATTCTCTTTCAGAAGGTTACATAGATTAGTTCTACGTTTCGAGTGAATCCAATTTGGCCCGTTGACTTTCTAGGGTAATCTCGAAATGATGATCAGTTGATCAAGTATGTTGCAATAGATAAGTTTAAAATTATTGTTATTGTATTTAAACGAAATGATTTGTTTGTGACATTTGTTTTATTTTTGCCACAGCCGCAGTAATAGAAAATGTCGACCAATGTGATTGTGGTATTCGACAAATATGTTTATCAAATATTCGCCAATATTCACTGTTGTGAAAGACAAAAAAATAATGGGGATGAATCCCAACTAAGATGAATACTAAAATAACAAATAATTGTAATAATTATAATTAAATAATAATTAATAATACTAATTAAATTCTTTGAATTAAAACAAAATCTGAAAGAAAACAGAATTTTGAATTCATAAAAAAAAAGAAAACAAAATTGCGGGGTGATATTTATTTGTGTGAATGCTTGTGGACCAAAGAAGTACGCTATTTCGCGTGAGATTTGTTTTCCCAACCGCCCTATTGTGGTCAAGTGAACGGTGAAGATTCTGCGGTGAATTGTGCATTGATCGTGTATTAAACGGCTTCGGTACGAGAGAAGATATCCTGCCAGTGAAGTTTCTTTTGCGGATCGGATAACATATCGAATATTATTGAATAATTCCGATGCGAAGGTCGAATATTTTTGGTTTACCACAGTCCAGTGGTATATATGAGATTGATTGATTGATTGATTGATTATAAATGTACGACCAAGTTCTTACACTTGAATTCCCGGATGACGCCGGGTCCACCGTACACTCTTTTTACACATAACAAAACCGAAGGATTGGATAGGTTAATTAAGTGGGACAGAATCGGCCCGGTTATAGACACCTAGGTATAGCCGATAGTTAGTAACACAAAACAACACAGTACTAATCTACAAGAAGGATAATGGTTTATTAGGTTAAAAGGATGACGATGGTATTGGACATCAACAATTGCTTCATACAAATCAGCAACCTAAGAAAAATGTTATTAATTCACATGTATTTGCAAATTCCCTGAAATTTAAAACAATATTAATATTTTCTGACTACCTAATAAAATTGATTAATTGAATCGACCCAGTTGCATACACCTAGGTAAAATCGATAGTTAGTAACACAATGTCAATACAATTCAAATCTAAACAATCCGCAATACACATTACCTAGAAAAATAATTTCTCCAGCATTTGAAAAATACCTGGAATTTTATACTAAATAAAAATTTTATACTAAATAAATAAATACACATTTATTAATTTAATTTTCACCTCCTGCAACTCCGCAACTTGCAGAAGAATTTCCTGAAGTAGAGTATAGATAACTAAACTGTCATCAAAAATAAAATAAAAATAAAAATGTAATTCTAAATAACTTAACTAATTATTATTGATGCCATCTATCGACATTTATGTAACTAAAAATTACAAATGTTCACTGATACATGTTACTTCCTTAAGTTATAATCATTTAACAATGGCAACTCTAAATAATTTATTACTCATATTTTGAATTTATTACTCATCCTAATTATCATTTTAAATAACAAGCCAAGCTTAATAGTGAAGTATTGTTTGCACGTGATAGTACAAAAAATAAAAATAAAAATCTTAGAGATTACACAAAATAATAAAATAGCATATAGTGATTTAAATAAAATAATTAATCGTTCATCAAGAGTTATAATTTATAACATCACAACACTGTAAGTAAGATAAAAATTAATTTACATTTAGTGTTCTTCTTCTCAGTATATTTCATTTGTTGCTTATTTGATAATATTTTAAGCTATGGAAGTTTATAAGATTCCTGGAGATGGCAATTGCTTTTTAATGCTATTCTTCATCAGATACAAATGAAAGAACCCCAGAAACCATCCTGCAGTGTTAATCAGCTATGGACTACCGTAACTGAGTACCTCAGAAACAATCTTAACGATTATGTTCCAACATTACTGGATTCATGCCGTTCTATATATGCATCTAACCTTAAAATGTCTGAGAATGATTTAATAACAAAATATTTAACCAATTTACAACAAGATGGTTTCTGGGGTGGTGCTGAATGTTTATCAGTAATTTCCAAACTAAAAAAACATAAAAATTAATGTGCATTACCCTAATTCCCAACACCAAATCAATTTTATTCCTGAAACTCCAACATACAAGTTTGAAATTAATTTATTATGCACCGCAAACCATTATGACAGTTTAATTCCACAATCTAATTCATCTTCATTACAGCATTCAGCTTCCCAATTTTCACATCACCCAAGTAATACTCATAATACAGAACGAATCATTCATGCCGCTGATTGATTTATCGAAAGCCTTTGATACAGTAGATCTAACTGTGGTTTCCGATTGTTTACTGCAATATGTACTACACTATTTGGTTAATCGTATCATCAAGGCTTGTTTTTGGGAACGTACCTCAATTAAATGGTACAATATTTGTACTAATAAAATCAAGAAAAATAAAGGGGTTAAACAGGGGGGTATCAGATTTATATTCTGAATTAAGATTGGAACAACAAGATGAAGTACAATTGCCTCATAATTCTTTCTTATGCCGATGATATTATTCTAATTAGCCGGAACATTACCACAATTCAACCTATTCTTAAAGAATTAATTAACTCACTAAATGTAGTTGGCTTACAGATAAATCCGATGAAGTGTACTACACTCATCCGAGATCCCGATTCCAGCTTTGATCCTCCTCCTAATCTTACCTTAGCTGGAATAAATTTCACGCGTGTTGATATAATGCGTTATTTAGGTACATATTTGAGCTCAAATTTAGGTCGACCTTACACTATTCGAACTCGATACCACCAAGCATTGGGAATCACAAGACAAATGCAAAAGTTCATAAAAAAAGAATAAAGTTCCATTTAATACAGCAATAAGAATGTATAATACTGTAATATCTCCTATAATAACATATGGACTAAAGACAGCAGCTCTCACGTTTGGCAATCGTCGTCGTTTAAGAAAATATGAGTTCTACATTTTGAAAAAGTTAACTGAGTTTAGTACCAATAAACCCGCAGCTCGAAAGATAAAAATTATATTAAGCGGCAAAACTATAACTAAAAAAATTAAGTCACAACGAATTAATTATTGGGGACATATTCATCAAAGGGGTCCCACTCATATTTTAAAAGTTGCTATGGCCTATAATGCAGGTCCAGAAAAATATAGGACGGCCTTGTTACACATGGAAAGAATCACTTCACCAAGATTTAAGTTATTATGATAAATCTACTACCGAATGGGAAGCTCTTTTACCAAATCGTACCGAAAGTCCAGTGGTATATATGAGATGTTACAAAATGAGACACCATCATGCATTGCGGTTAAGTACAAAAGATATTTTAATTAAAAACAAAAACTAAAGAACTTTTAAAGAAGAAACAAAACTCCTTTTTTTATTTATTTTTTATATAATTTCGATATACAATATAGGGTTTTCCAATAGGAATGATATGATTTTTAAGTGACGTTTCGGCCATTTGTAATATATTTCATTTTATTCAGTAATGTTTACAATTTCATCATGGTGAGATATTCAGTTTTATTATCAAAATAATCGTTCTCCAATTGCACCTTTTCGTGCGCTTTTGCCATTTTATAGTCGTAATAATCGTCCAAGTGTGCTCGCTATTCGTCGAACTGTTGAAAATTTTGAGCGTTCATTTTCTTTACATAATGTTGAAGTGCCAATAAGATAAAGATTCGCTCGAAGTAATGAAAATATTGCTGTCGTTCAGGCCAGTGTTGCTGAAGACCGCAATTTGTCGATTCCAAGATGTTCTCAAAAATTGGAACTGTCTCAAACCACAACCTGGCGGATTGTGAGAAAGGATTTGGGTTTGCATTCGTACAAAATTGTTCTCACTCAAGAACTGAAGCAATTGGACCACCGTAAACGTCGTGAATTTGCTGATTTTGCCTTGGAACAACATGAAAACGATAACGATTTTTTTAGGAAAATCATCTTCTCCTATGAGGCTCACTTTCATCTGAGTGGTGCGGTAAATAAACAAAACCGTCGATTCTGGTGCAAAGAAAATCCACAAATTAGTCATGAAAAACCATTACATTCACCTAAATTGACAGTTTGGTGTGGTTTTTGGTCTGGTGGAATCATCGGTACGTATTTTTTTCGAAATGAAGCTGGTAACACCGTTACTGTCAAAGGAGACTGGTATAGATCGATGATAACCAACTTTTTATGACCGAAATTGGAAGAAGTTGACAACATTTGGTTCCAACAAAACGGGGCTACGTGCCACACAGCAAGTGCAACAATTGAATTATTGCGAGAAAAGTTTGGAGATTCGATTATTTCAAGAAATTGTTATATTGAATGGCCTCCAAGAAGTTGTGATTTCACACCATTAGACTAGTTCTTGTGCGGTTGTTTGAAGTCATTGGTCTTTAGCGATAAACCAAACTCTCTTCAAGCTTTATAAGTCAATATTGAACGTGCTATTCATGAAATACGACTTGATTTAGTGGAAAAAGAGCTCGAAAATCGGGTTCATCAAATTCGTTTCTGCAGAAGAAGTCGTGTAGGCCATTTGAATGACGTTTTATTCAGAACTTAATTGTATCGATTGTACTTCACATTAAATAAAAAACATTTCAATTTCCTTATCAATTTGTGTGTTTTTTTTAAAGAAATCATATCACTCTTATTGGAAAACCCTATATTTTTAATAATTAATTTGGAAAATATATATTTTTAATAATTAATTTTTTTTGTAAAATTTTCTGTAATTTGTTCACAAAATTTTTCTATTTATTGTTAACATTTATTTGGTTACAATATATAGGTCGGGATGGGTATGAATATATAGCACATGCATGTGGTTATTCAATTATTAGCTATGTTAAATTGATGTAACTGCTAAGGGAGCACAAATTGTTTTGCGTAGATTGTTGGCATCATGTGAATCTTTAAAATGTATATTGTTTGGGTTGAATTATTTTTTTGTTTTGTTTTTGGACATGAATAATTTTTTTGTAGTGATCGTCAGCTTACTTAAAAATAACTGACGCTAAAAGGTTCGCTACACAATCGTATGGTAGAAACATCCTACTCGTCTTCATATGAGAAGGACAATCCTACTTTCGAAAGATATTGCATAACCATAGCATAACGATTATATTAACGATTTAAACTTGTTTGACGTCTTCATATGAGAAGGACAATCCTACTTTCGAAAGATATTGCATAACCATAGCATAACGATTATATTAACGATTTAAACTTGTTTGACTTCTTCAATGGTATACAACAATATTTCTTCGAAAAATGGTTTTTCTTAAATAAATTAACTATGCACGAAAAATAATTCTTAGAAAAACAATCGTTTGGAAAAACACAATTTGTTAGGTTTTAGGTAGAGCAATTTTCAAAAATATTATTTGTTAAATATTTAAACTCTAAAGTCTTTGTCAAATAAACAACTCAATTCCTTGGAAAGAGATAATCAACCCAACTATATGGTTGTTGTGTCGATGTCGTCTCTAACATAAACCTTTATTTATTGATTACTAGCTTCTTCATAGAATATTTAATTCAAATATTTTATTTTAATAAAACATTTACTATGTTATACCAATATTTCGACCGTTCGGGTCATCTCAGGGTACATATTACTATTTATAAATAGTAGTATGTACCCTGGAGATGACCTAAGGCTAAGAAAATCAGAAATACCATCTTTCAAAACAGCATTTTGCAAGTTTGTCACGTATGATTTTCTATTGAATAGAAATTGTCTACTTAGAATGCATCAAAGTGAAAAAGATCATCAGACATCTGTTCAACCAATAGATCTCTCCGAAATTTAGAAAATAATTACAAAAATGATATTTGTATAATAGAAATGGTTTATAGTTATCACAATGCATAGTTTCGATATTCTGGCAAAAGAAATTTTCTAAACACAATTCTAAAAAAATGGGGAGGGGGAGTGAATATGTTGTGACCAACACCCGACTTGTTCTCACCATGAACCTCACTTTATTTCTAAAATGAAACATTAAACTTATCGGACTTTTGGTAAAACTGTATTGTATAATTTAAAAAAAAGTATCCCTGTTTAAATTTCAGAACAACAACAAGGGGTCAACCTTTGTTGGTTGAAAATTTAATCTTTAAATTTTTTAAATTTTCCTCGTTTTTTGTAAATAAAACGATTTTTATAATTTAAACTTTTCAACATCATTGCAAAAATTAAAAAACTCCCATTGAAGCTACCACTTCTGGTATACAGATTTCCACCAAGCTTCGTAAGGATCCAGCAATTTGTGGAAAAAGTTTAAACATGAAGTTTTATTCCGAATAACCAATCCACCTGGACTGTAGAGATACCGAATTTTGGCGAAATAATTTTTTTTTTTTAAACTGGTCACTCCTGATAAAATTTAAAAAGTTAACTGAGCTAATCTTGTTTGAAACTTAATTTACAATCTTTTTGTTTTTAATCGATTTTTTGTAAATTTTCATCCCAATCAATCCGTCCGGGCAATACAGGGGCGAATTTTTTTTGAGAAACAGCTTTTCGCAATCAAAGTCATTTCCGCTTAAAAATTTTGGATAAATGATCTGGACCGGTATTGTTGCAAATTTAATTTAGATTCTTTAAGTTAACAATCGTTTTCTCGTAAAGGATATACTTTTCAAAATTTCTGCTAAGAACGAAAAAGCTCATTTGGAGGCTATCACTTCCGCAGGATCGATGTTAACCAAAACTCATGGAGATCTCTCAATTTATGAAAAAACCTTAAGTATGAAGTTTCATCCTAGAGAAACAATAGCCATTTAGTGAGCATGGCACCACATACGCACACACAGACACAGAGATTTTTTTAAAAACTCTTTTTTCCAACTTCGGCGACATAGCGGCAAATTCTAAATAAACCTGTTCTAATTTGTAAGAAATTCTTACAATAGCTCAATTTCAAAAGTTTTTTATTATTACTCTGCATATTAATAGGTTTCAAGAATTTGTGAGAATTTATTGAAAAATCCATTTTATGGAAAAATGTAGACGTAATAGAGAATACAAACAAAATTACTTTGAAGTTAAAATCTCAGGTTCAATTAGTCACAACAAATTATAATCCGCAAATAAATAAATAGTCCTTGTTTATGTTTATACTTTTAACGTTAATGTTATGTATGTGTGTGTAAACGTGAAAAAAATTGCCTTCGTGTTGTAATTTTTCAAAATTGATTGCAATCAAAAAATAAATCAATTTCCTTACTTGGAAAAAAAGTGTCACGGACTTTTGATCAAAATTGTTCGATCTCAGATCATTTTTTTTGATTTATAAATCAATTTTTTTTGGAAAGAAATTGCTATTAGTTGATTTGATTCAAGATAAATTTAATTATTTTTCGAAAATTCTATGACAAACTGATCAAAATAATTGTTTAAATCAAGTGTATTTGTTGATTTTAGTTTAGGTTTTGAACATTCATGATCAACCATTGAAAAGGTTTTTTCTCCAATAAAGAAGTGTTTATTAATTTTTAAAATATTTATCGATTTAATAGTATCGATTAAAAGATCACTGGTACCCGAATTTCTGGGAATACTAATATAAAAATAGAGGAATTATAATCGCTATCACACGAGTAAATACAGCGGCAAATTGATTGATTGATTGATTGATTTTGAATGTACGACCAAGTTCTTAGGCTTGAGTTCCCGGATGACGCCGGGTCCACCGTACACCCTTTTTTACACATAACAAAACCGAAGGATTGGATAGGTTAGTTAAGTGGGACAGAATCGGCCCGGTTACAGACACCTAGGTATAGCCGATAGTTAGTAACACAAAGACAACACAATTCTAATCTACTAGATGAAGGATAAAGGCTTAATAGGTTAATGGATAACGATGGTATTGGTCTTCAACAATTGCTTCTTTAAAACGGCAACCTAAGAAAAAATATTATTATTTCACATGCATGTGGAATTTTCCTGAAATTTAATTCTATTAATACTTTTCGGCTTCCTAACCAAAATTGGTTGACTCGACCCGTTACAGACACCTATGTAAAGTCGTTAGTAATAAAATGACAACACAATTCTAAACTACACAATCAGCAATTACAATGAAGCATTAATTCGCAAGCATCTGTAAATTTCCTGAAATTTAATTCTAAATTCATATTTTCCGGCTTCCTAAATAATTGAAACATTTATTAATTTAATCATTCTGCAACTCCGCAACTTACAGTAGAATTTCCTGAAACCAAAGTTATTTGAACTATATTCAAAATAACTCTAAAATTCATTAGTATATTTAGGACAATATATATGCAATATAATAAAATTATACTTGAATAAAATAAATGTAAAGTAACGATTAGTATTAACTAAATTAATTTGGTTCTCATAAAAGAAATAAAATAAATCGAATCCAGGAAAGGCACGCACGGCCTTCCTAACTTCTAAGTCTGTTGATTTGATGGATTTATTTATAAAAAAATATTTATGAAAGTCACTTGTCCTTGTCATCCCTAATCTAATACAAATATGTTTATTTATAAAAATAGAAAATGACCAAACGAAAACTGGTTCCAAAAACAGCTAATCTGGAGACTGTAAGGTAATGTATTAATAATGAATGTTTTTCACAGCTTTAGAATCCCCAATACCTAAACAAATTCAACCAAAATTAAATAAAACTATTAAAGTAATCAGGAATCTGCAAGATAACAGAATTAATAATAAGTAGCTAGCACATCTGTAGGATCCATGATAATCAAATAACCCAATTATATGGTTCAATGCTTTAATTATAAAATAAATAAATCAGAAAAAAATTACATACATACATATATATATACATACACACACACATACACACACACACATATACATACACACACACATATATATATATATCTACAACAGCATTAAATAAATTATAAATTATATAATCGACATACGTCGATAATTATTTATCCAACCTAGAACAAGTTATAAAGTTAAGCCAACAATTCCAATTCGATCACAGCCGCCTACCTCTACATGTCCTAAACTAGAGTTCCAAAATTCGTTAAATTATTATTTTCACGTTCAAAACAAGAATAATAAGAAATTTAAGAAATTTAATTTAATTTTACACTAAAACCTAAAATTCAAATTAATAAATTATTAATTTATACTTCTACAAGGATCTGTATATATGAATGCGATAATACGTTTTCCGCGGAACCAATCCACCGTGTAAATCGGAGGATGGGTGTATATGAATGAATGAATTCATCTGTATATGAATGAATGAATCTTAGATATGTCAGGAGGAGAAAACGAAAAGTACAGAATAACCACGATCATGCTTGTTTAGTTTCTATCCAATTTCGTCATATATTTATCCCCTCAAAATTTTGTTTTATGTATTTTATTTGTCTATTTCCTGTTTATTCTTTTTTAGTTGAAACTTGGAAGGGATAAATTATAAAACACTAAGCATGATCATAATAATCTATTCTCAGTTCTCACTCACACAACAAGCGCAAAAACAAAAAATAGAAATGTATGTATATATTTAATATACTAAACCAAAACATATAAATGAAATGGTATTTTATTTTACGCTCCTCTCTTAACACGTTTACGCAAATAGAAACAGTTAAATACATATTTTATATAATTAAAATTTATTTCGGAAAAATATGAATTAAAATAATGAAAAACACTTATCTTAGGCATCCATTGGAATCAAAAGTCATACATATTGAAGATTTACATACACTGCGTACGTTGCGTTCAAGCAACGGTATCAAAATACATATAAACGAAAACGTTATGTACATATTTTACACCATCACAAGCGCACCGTACACAGATTAAAATAAATATACAATACGTATAACTATTCACTTCACTTATTAAATTCACGCAAATTATTATTGAAATTATTATTTATTAAAATTATCAACTATATCAATATTATACTTTTTATTACTTAATTAAAATACATTTAAAATAAATTATTTATTTATTTAAAGGAGAGACAAAAACACGTCCTTCCTCTACGACGATCAATCGCCGACCGCTATCACACGAGTAAATACAGCGGCAAATGCACTAAAATTCTAAATAAAAAATTATCGAACTAAATTAGATAAATATGTACGACAACGAATTAAATGTGATGTACAATCTTAAAAAGTGATATTTATCACGTCCTAGTGTCGAAGAATAACTAGCATCGTGATATAAGGAAAATACACAACACCAACACATCTTTGTGACGAGTAGTACAGAGAAAAAAGAGCTAAATAACATCAATCATCATCACCATGTCAATCAACATTGCTACAGTTAATAGACATTTTGGTGACCGAATGGGAATGTAAAGAAGAATACGCAGAAACCGAAAGAATGGAAACGCCTACGGACATGCCAGTATACCTCATCCAGCAAATCTGGGAGCTGGCTTGGATGCAATGGAGTAATCAATCATTAATCTGAATATCAAAAATGACTATGTAACCTCACAAATAAGACGGTCAAATCCCTCTAAAGCGGAGGTGTCCTTAAAGTCGATCGCAATCGACTGGTCGATTTTTTTAAATTTCAACTGAAAATACCATGCAAAATCGAGAATAACATGATTAGCATCATTGAGTGCACCTTTATAATACATTTGATATCAAAAAGTAGATCGCGAATAAATATTGTTTGAAAAAGTAGATCCCTCAAAAAGATTAGTGGACACGCCTGCTCTAAGGGATAGGCGCTAGCGAAATAAAAAAAACACAATTGTGTTTTTTTTTTATTTCGCTAGCGCCTATCCCTTAGAGCAGTGTGTATTGAAGTAGATGGAATTTATTATGAAATGTTTAAACATAACGAAGACCTAATTTGTGTATGCAATTTAAACTTCTAAAGACATCCCAAAACAATCCATTGGAGATCAGTAAATTGCCACAATTCTCGTGAGATAGCCAAGTTTCTGGCCAACGAACTCTATCATTTATCAAAAAAAATTACTTTAAAGTTTAACATACTTTATATCTGTAGATTAGACATGTTGTGTAATTATTATAATAATAATGTTAATCATTAAGTTGTAGTGACTGCGAGCTTAAAGGTATTCATGCATCGAAATATCAAACACTTATTTGTGTCGGTACAGTCGTTTCTTAATTTATAAAAGTGATTTGAAACGTGTTCCTTACTTAATCAAAAATCAATACATTTTATTGCAATCATACATGTATTAATGAATGTTTACAATTAGAATATAATCTCATTACACCCAATCCACTTATCATCAACACCATGTGTAGCATCGATCGATGAAAGCAAAATCAAAATATAAGTATGGCTTTCGTATCAATGGCGAAAACCACTCGAGATTATTTAGTACACTGTGTAGGTACGAGTATATTGGTGATTGTATTTTACTCAGTTAAAAGTTCACCTAATTTGAATATGAAAAACCATTAAACACCAACGTAATAAATATATGTAAATCATCATATCGAGAGTAGAAAGTAAGCCATTCTTACATACTTTCTTGTTACAAATGCATTCGATCTTCTAGAACTGGTAAACTGATAAAAAAAGACTTGTAATGAACAAAATAGCATTTTTTTATGTAAATGTACAAGTAATAGCAATCAACCGAAAAATAAAGATACAAGCAGAACACGACATACATAAAATAGCTTTGTTTGTGATTTTGAATGGCATGTGATATTCGGGTTTATGTAGTGGTACGCACCACATAAATTCAAATAGCTAAGTAGAACAATAATAATTGCTGTCAGCTGCGTTTTGACAAATATTTCTTATTGGTGCAGATCAAAGTTAGATAAAAACTCAATCCTCTACTTGTCAAGTAAATCTACCTATAACAGGGTAAAGGCGTTATGATAAGCAATTTAGTTTATCTCAAGTGTGATAACAATTGAATAGAAAAAGTTGATACTATGCAAGTGAATGACAACTTCTTTTAAATCAACCTAATTTTTCTGCTCCGGTTAACTTTCAACCTATTCTTCTTCTTGACTTTGTATATTTTATTAAAATCATAAAACCACAACCAAAAATTTAATTCTTTTGTGTGTATGTGTCATTGATTTTACTCGCTTTGTTGTGCTTCTTAACTTGATCTTCATTTTCCGTATTGAGGTTTAAGAATGTTTTGTTTGACCAACTTAACCAACTAACTTTTACCTTGTTACAACGAATACATTTATAAAGGTGCCTGATAGGGTTCTTAAATATTGTGCCCAATTCCATTTAATATGCGGTTTATTAATGCAATTTCTCTCAAGGTCGTTTGTTTAAGCTTGATTAATCAGATAACGCTATACGTTAGATAATGTGTAATCGTATTATTCTTGTAGTGAAAAATAAAACCCCTCAAATAATGATTAATCAAATTTTTATTAAAACGATGGCAAGAAGAATATTGTTTGTTTAAGATTGAAATATTATGTAGAAAAGTTTTAGTAAATTCCGTTACACCCAACATTCTCACATTTGTCTAAAGATTGCTGTAATTTATTAAATGTAGTAGTAAATTTATGTTTTGATTTTTATCATTTTGTCGTAAATGATATACATACTTGTGAAATATTTGAAAAAATCGAAAAAGCTCCTAAAGAAATTGCCACTATACATCATTGACACCTCAAAATTTGTGGAAAAAGCGTAAACGTGATGTTTTATTACAATCAGCATATCCGTCTGGGCTGTACGGTGCCGAATTTTTGTTGAAAATCATTGTAAAAAATCGCCATTTCCGTTTAATTTGTAACTCATACGGATTGATATTGTTGCAATTTTTATTTAGAATCTTTTAGTTTATTGTCTTTTTTCTCATAGATTATATCCTTTTCAAAATATTTACAAAAAACGGAAAATCTCCGATGGAAACTGTCACTTCTGGCAGCCCGATTCCGGCCATACATCTCTGAGATCTCTCAATTTATGGAAAAGAATGAAGTTTCACCCGATAAGTCAATCCGGTTGGACTGTACAGAGGCCAAAGGGTTTTTGTCAAGAATCGCCATTTCTGCGTAAATTTTGGAAAACAGATCTGGATTGGTATTGTTGCAAAATAAAGACCTCCCAATTTATGAAAGAAGCTTATATATGAAGTTTTACCCCGATTTGACATACCTTCAGACGCAGAGATTTTTTAATAAGTTCTTTATTTGACTTTGGCGATTAGCGAATAACAAATCTGCAAAAATTTCGAAGCCAACATTTTTTAAGATTACTATAGTTTGTTTTACTATGTAAAAGAAAGTAAAATGGACGGGTTTATCTATTGTGGTCCACACCCGATTTTCTTTAACCACGAATGTATGTGAACCTTGAATACACTACACCACACGTAATTCTCTTTCGCTTCCCTTCTCAGCAGACTCCTTAGCAGACTTTGGTAAAACATTTTTTTTTATCAAAAATCGTAATTTTCGCATCAGAAAACTTAAAGGACAAATCTTGCTACAAAGTTAATTTTTCTTTTATTAGGATCGTAATGGGGAAAAATCAAAGAGCTTCTATTGAAGCTATCACTTCCGGTATACTGATTTCCGCCAAACTTCATCAAGATTTCCCAAATTATAAAGAGAGCTTGCTTATGAAGTTTCATATCAATCAGTCAATCTGTCTGGGCTGTAAAGATGCTGTATTTTCGAGGAAACCCCATTTTTGACAAAATTCGTCATTTCTGCTAAAATTCAGAATAATGATGTTAACCAAATTTATTGAAAATTTCATTTAGCATCTTTCTGACCTTAATCAATTTCGTAAATGCAAACTGTTCAAAATATTTGCCAAAAACGAAAACGTTGATAATGGAAACACACATACACATATTGATTCGCGGGTCTATATGGCACTGGATCCTAAAACACTAAACACGAATTTAGGAGTTGCCAAAATTAGTTGGTAAAATACGCTCGAGTCAGACATACTGTAATTATCGTAGCAGCAGAATATCAAACGATCGAGGTGACGCATTTTACGTTGTTTTGCCACAATACAGATTGTCCTGTTAAATAAGGACAATAAACCAACATTCTGCAGAAGTAATGCTACCCGTACATTAATACTTGTAAATAACAATCTTATGTTGATTAGTGACAGCATTTCTAGTAACGTAGTTTCTTCGAAAGTGAGTGAACGATACACACATAGCGACCACCAAACTAAAATCATCGGACTTGCGGTGTTACGTGGACCAAATTGTATCAGAAATGCCGGTTGAAGATAAAATTACGAGAGTACCAGTATGTTCTAGTACATGCTTTAATACATACGAATTCTCGGAATGGCCGAAATAAGGTTTCTCGAGTTATAGCGGTCATTACAAACGCATGTGATGAAACAATACCTATAGAACATAGCAATTCTAATGCTACGAATTAGTGAAATAAGGAAATTGAAGTTTTACATCGCTCGTTTTACATCGAAATGCTTCAAGGCAAGTACGAAATAACAGCGTTCGAGCTATAGGGATATTAATGATTTTCGGCAAGCTTACTGCAATGCTCGGTTGGAGCTAAAATCCGCTATAAAGTTGAGCAGAAGAAGCCGATACAGTGAAAATATCGATGTTGTCACACGGTAATGAAAATGATGAAAGCCAGTTATTTTAATCCTCTTATCTGCTCAGATGATGCACAATAATGTACACAACAATAACACTAGGTTCTGCAATCGATATCGACCTGATAGAAAGAATGATTTTCTTCAACTACGTTAAAATTTTATCTTATTATAAAACCGTGTTTCGGATGAAACTACAAAAACATTTCGAAATTCAATGGTTTAACCTCAATAGCAAATTTAACTTCTTATTCTTGTTACCATAAATGTATATACACAAAAAATTTCACCAAAAATTCTACTTTAAGCGAATATAAATGGTCACTCTGAATATTATTTATAATTCGTTTCTTTTTGTTGATTTTTTACCATACAATTTATAAGCACCTAAAAATGTATTGTTTAGAATGTATTATTTTCAATTATTATACATAATTAAACCAAAGAAAAATGAGGAAGAAATTTGACTTGCCTAACACCCACGTCAGATTTAACGACGGAACAATTATTTGTATTTGGGTAAAATCAAATAAAACTGACTTCAATAATAGACCGCTTACATGATCTTTACATAGTAAATGTGATAATCGTGAGAATATTAGTATTATTTTATGAGAATAATGAAAATAATTAGTTATAAGAAAACTTACAGAAAATGTAGTAGTGTAAAAAATGGTATGCCTCTTCTGTGTCCAATATTCTCAAGATTGTAAAGAAACAACTGATTATAAAACGGTCCTAGCTTACCCTTACAATGGCAAAACGCCAAAATAAGGACCAGTTAAGCTAAGCTTCCTATATTATTATTGAATGACTCAATCTAAATAAAAATTCACCTACTCCAGTGACTCCGACATTGTGAAATAATTTCTTGAAACTAAACCAAATAATGGCAATAACGATCGAAAGTAAATATATGAACGTACGCGTAAACAACAAACCAAGAATGGTTTGCTTTCGACATAATTTACCATCCAGTTTTATTCTGTTTATTTATATTATACGTATAAAGAAACCTTAATAAGCAAACTATTAATGCGTATGCTAATTAACTGTATTTAGTGTGACAAGAGAGAAATGTATTTAAGAATGGAGCTCAATATTAATTTATGTACTCGTATAAAGAAATAGCGATTTTTTTTAAATAACATCGGAGATATTCGATTTAAGCTACTGACATATAGCCATATTTTATATATCATTTGTAGAGGCAGAGTAGTTGCAGGTATCTAATATTGTCAAATTTTTCCCCGATGACTGAACCAAATACACATTTTTTGTATTACTTCATGAGGTACTCGTATGTGTAAGATTCAAAAGTAAAGAAAATTTAATGGAAATACGAATATTTCGAGTAAAGATAGTAATGGCATTATTATACTGACCGTGTAAAGTCCTCTTATGAATTTCAATGCCCTATCAAATCCGATTCGTACCACTGGATTGTGAATACCGTTATAGAATTTGACCGTTACAACACCAAATCTCGTGATTTATACCGCTTCCGGAATATTAACGAAATATCGGAAATAATCTTTGAATAACTTCATTATTATTAATTAATGAACAAATTTAGAAATCAACTAAAATTAATTAAATAAGCTAAGACTATTTAAATTAATACGAGTGTATAATGATGCCGGACAATTTCATTATTGCTGCTTCACGCTGAAATATAAAACTCATTATCTACATATGTAATTTGAAATAAAATTGTTCTTGGTTCGCCAAATGTCTAAAATTTAAAAATTGTTTCCAAATCACATTTAAATATTTTATTTTATTTAAATTTAGAATAAAATGTCCAAATCGCCTAACTTCTCAAAACTAAGCCACTCCTGAACCAAGTTATGTATATTTATTGCACAAACAATCCCACCAAGCGAATTTTCTGAAACAAGAGATCAAATAAATTTAATTAATACAACGTTAAGTAAACTTAAAAGCATTGTCAGAAATTACAACTGCATCCACTATTCTTGTTTCCCTGGAAATAAGGAATTGGGAAATTATTTTTTCCTATAAACGTTTTTTGAAAAAAAATATCCCATTTAACTTTCTTTTGAAAATATTTACTCCAAACTTTAAAACCCCCATTACATCAACATTCGAAAAAATTACACTTGATTCAACGCTAGGACACTGGAACAAAATATTTTAAATTTCCTAATTTACCCGCAAATGAATCAACAATCGCAATTAAAATTACGAAATATACGTAGTGTTTTACATTAAACAATTACCTTAAAAAACAAAATTCAACGTAGCAGTAATAAGAAAGAGTGACGAATGTTTTGTATCTTTCAATTACGAAAAAAGCAAAAGCGCGCGAAAGTTGAATGATTGAATAAAATAAAGGTAGAAACAAGCCTGTGTAGAATTTATTAGAACTTCATGATTCAGCCTGACTAAACAGATATTACCATTACTCCTAATTCTACTATTAAGGAAAACGATGAGTAAAACCTAAAACGGCGTTTAGTATTACGGTAAAGTTGAGTGATTGAACATAGTAATCGGTAGATGCGATCCAGGTCAAAATTAAGGATGTAGAACTCATTAAAGTTTGATGATTTAGCCTGACTGAACAGATGTTACATTACATAATTCCACTATAAAAGAACTATACCTAGCAGAAAAACCTAAAATGCTTAAGTCTAAAATTTTAGTAATCATTGGATGAAAATAGTATTACTTTTATGAAATTATTATTACTTGTTTATATTAATAATGCTTTGAAGCTTTATTTAATTTTGCTTAAAAAATCTAAATTGTTTTATAATGGTATTTTTCAGTTGGTTTTAATTAAACTGTTTTCTTTTCTGACTAAACGCCTCGATGTTCCCGCAATTTACAAATACGTTCATAAAAAGTTTTGTTTGTGTAGTTGTAGGATAATTTAGTAGAATCTTGATAACGTTTTAAAGTTAATAAAAATGCGACTAACGGAATTTCCGTTAAAGTCACTTAGTATGTATCATTAAATTTTTTGTTTCTTTAACTTAATATTTTTAAAGTGGTTGGGTCTTAAAAAATGGAGAGGTGAATATGTTCGAGGACCTCGAAATATATGGTAAAAGCTTCATAATTAAGTTGTATCTCGATCTAATCAGTTTAGGCTGTACAGGGGCCGAATTTTTGTTTAAAAAACTATTTTGTCAAAAATAATCATTTCGGCTTAAATTTTGGAAAACTGGTCAGATCCGATATTGTTGCAAAAATGATTTAGAAGATTTCTTGTAAATGATAATATACTTTTCAAAATATTTGCAAAAAATTAAAAAGCTTCTATAGAAGCTGCCACTTCCGATGGACCGATTTTAGCCTTAAATCACTGGAAACTCCCAATTTATGGATAAAGCTTATTATGAAGAGAACAACATTTAATCTGCACGAGACCACCTTTAGTCCTGTAAAGTGGTTTTCAAACAGCAGCTCATGACCATACATATAACCACCTGATTGTATAAAATATAAAGCTGTTGATGAGGGTACCCAAATGAGTATTCTGTAACGATAGTGGCAATTATCAAACGTCAAAGCATCACATAAAATGTGCTATATTTCATAATTTCGTAGTTTATAATTATAGTAAATATGTTCATATCAAAATCAGCTTTGTAAATATTTTCATGACATTTTTGAACTTTCATTGTGTCGCCAGATGTGTATTTACATAAAATAAACGTAATTTTCTAACTGCTGAATATCTTTTACGAAATGTCTATTATAATTTTAAGTAACAGTTTGAAATGAGTTAAACTTTAGCTACACATAAAAATCAACCCAGTTTCACAGAATTGTCATTACCTGTCTGGTACCCCATGCGGCATTGGTTCCCGCAGCTCAGTCGGGTAGAGGGGAACGGCGTGGGTTTGGGAGCACCCAGATAACAGCCTACTTTACCACATTAAGAAACAGAAATAATTAAATAAAATGGGGAAAAGATGTGAATTGGGGTATTCGGACCCCGAAATAGTGGGTTGCCTGTCAACCCATCGTTTGGCCAAAACTGACCGTGGTTGTAAGCGTAAAATGTTTACACAAACATTTTACCCTAACATATCTTAAATTGGCCCATAGGCCCTAATGGTGGGGTAGTATTAGTAAAGTGATAGTGGCATGCTACCGAGGTCAGCAGAAAACAAAAGAGCCGCTTAGCGTCCTTTCACTGGCAGTCGGTGTCAACCCACTATCGTTATTTAATTTGTTAATTAAACTCCTTACACTTCTTTACTTACCAAATCAAAAATCTGCACGGCAAAAACACAAACAAAATCAAAAAAATACAAAAACAACAACACCGGTTATTAATTTAACAAACAGCCTTTTAACTTATCACAAAAAAATGACAAATGAAAAATCAAAAACGAATATCAATTACCGCGCATGTAAAATTTTTGCATTATCGGTAAATTGACCACAACAACAAATGCAACATTTCCAATTTTTGCATCGGTCATTGTCATTTACCTATGCACATGTTTAAAAAAACTTCCATTTCAATATTTGCATAAACGACATAATCAAATTACGTTCATGAACATATTTGAGTTCATTTAACCGCGGCACATAAAATATTCTAATGGGAATGAATTATGTTACCTTCAATTAAATAAACCCTAAAAATGTACAAAATCAAAACATGACGGTCACATTACTTAGAAATAGTTATTATTATGTTCGAGGTCATGCTATTAGGAAATTTGTATTACTGGGTTAGGTCAGTAACAGAATTAGATAGAATTATGTCACAAGTTCAGAAAAAGGACCATCCCAATAATTTGTTTCATTATTTACGTCTAAGACAATAATACACACAATTTAAATAAATACAATAACACTTCCATTTGACTGATACGTAAAACTTTAAATATATCTTAGACATTCTTATTTATTTTAATATAATCAACAAACAAAAATTATTCAAATAATAATTAATAACAAACATTACGATTAATCATTGTAATAAGTGAATTTTCTCATATTATGAACGAATTTGAACAGATTCGCCTGTTTGAAAATGATGAAAAGTCTGCGCCGTAATAATATAAATAACGTTAAAGTCATGAAAAAACACAGTGAATTAATTACTGTACATATACATCTGGCAGCTCGTCGAAAGTTCAAAATGACACTACATTTGTAATGAAGGTATTTTAATTTAAATGATTATATTTGTGTTTGTCAGAAACTGTATGCAATGCAATTCAAACTAGGGAAAAATCAATAGTTATTTAATGCATATCATCAAATGTACGGTAAAATTAATTTTATTGTATGTCATAGTTTTGCGATCATAAAGACTCCTTTTTATACCCATATCAAAAGCTTGATGAATTTTTCTTCTATACAATCAGGTCTGTAATTTCTTTGGCCTTGATCAACTCTACTCAATAAAGAAAAATACACGAGAAATTACTCGCAAATTTTCCGCATTCCACCAATTTTATTTACATAAATTCTGTAAAGTATGCTTTATTTGAATTGTTAGCCCAAAAACAAGTAGTTTTACATACAAAAATTTAAATAAAATATTTTTATTATTTTAAGTGTTTTGTGAAAAACAACCACATTGTACAGAGATACTCAGTCAAGTAAATTTTTCTCACAATATAATTTCACATCGCACAAAGCGCATAGAACCACCATTGTTCTCTGTAAATTTGATACATATTTTGTTTTTCAAAAGACATACTTATGAATATCTTGCTGTTCATTTAAGAAACTGAAAAAAATTAAACGGTATATTCTGCCACATGTTCCACACAATGTATAACATATTACGTTATGCGATTTATAGTTATTCTTATTATGTTTAGTTCAAATCAAAAGCAAAAGGAAGTAGTTCGACGTTATTACTACTCTTGTATTTGTTTCATTTTGTATATGTGTGATGTTGCAAATTTATAGCCCAACCAGTCAAAAACAAAAACTTAAAAAAATAAGAATTTTGACGATACCAATTGTCTTTCTTTTTTGTGACGTAATAACAAAATCAGTGCGATGTTAATTTACAATTTTTATAGATAAAACATGATTAGATTTTTATGTATTTTGATTAATTTATTATAACAAACATTTAATAATAGAACAGCCATGACTAATATTTAATTTTAAGTTTTTTAAACAATTTGTACAATTCAATCTAATTTTTAGGTTAGGTTTCAATATAATATAATATAAGTGAAATATGCATATAAAATTACTCAAATAACTTTTTACATTAATTTAGTAATTAATTATACAGTTAAAATAATTTCCACCATTTTATTTAATAAAAATCAGATTTTCGCTATAATTTTTTAAGTTTCCCTATTTTTTGGGCGGGAAATCGCGCACACTTTTTTTTTATTAGGGGCAGCTAAAATTTAACGAAGTTTCGTTTGCTTACGCAAAAATTAAGTTTTTCTGGGTAATAACACTGACATGCCATTTATTGCATTCTTATTTTTTTATTAAGTTACGTTTTTATTCCTGACTGGTTCCCACTTTAAACGTAAGAATTTATTAACACTAATAAAATTAGACTAATTCGTATATAACAGAGTAACTTCTAAGTAAATTGTAGCCGATTATATATCCGTCTTTCCGGCTTAAAACTAATTTACCTAGGTAATTTCGGTTACAACTTTTATTGTTTAAGCACTATAGGCTTGAACTGTTAAAGTTATTGAGGAAAGGAGTTTTTTCATTAATTTATATACATTTTCGTGTGGTGTTCTAGTTAAAATAAAATTCAAATTTAAGGAATAAACGTATAAATGCAATAAGCAAACTTTGAGAACTGACCATTTCTTAAATTACGATAAAACTCAGTTTGTAAGATGAAAATTAAAGTGTAATATGAGTTTTGTATATTGTTCTGGAGAATAAATAATAACAATGGATTTAACAATGGAGTTTTGGTTTGTATGATTTTACAAAAACGCAGTTATTATTGTGAGAAGATAATTCCTCCATTTATACCTGCTCGCGATGCTCCCTGGGTAAATCTAAATGAATCAAGCAGTGTAGTGGAGACTAGCATAGGAAATTCTGGTTATACTCATCGATGCTACATATCAAGGGGACTCATTAGTGCCGTAAAACTAACACCAAATCGGCATCTGTTCTTTAGGTTAGAAGCGGCTGAAGCGGACCTCTGTGTTGTATCAAGCGGCTCGCTATATAAACGTGTTCAATAAGTAAAACTGGATGCCTTAAGATCCTTCATCCGTACTTGACTCACACACACAAGCAGGTTGCGCGCCAGCATGCACTAGCAGGTTGCGCGCCAGGCTAACAACCTTCTCTCACAAAATCAACTATGTTATGAACCTTACACAATGGCCTCAGAATACAATATAGAACTCATTACTATATGACCTCGGAAATTGTACACGGACAACGCTATAAAATGGGAACAAGGAAAGTGCTAAGCCTTTTAAGGCCCGGAGATCTCCAAAACCATTCAAACCAGGCAGAGAGAGTCGACCAGGGTTACACCTTAGATGTAATCGTACTACAAGAACTTAGATGGCCTGAAAGAGGCATGGATGATACCACAAATGATTGCACTCTTCATTACAGCGGCCATCACGAGGAATTCTGAGTTGGCTTTCTCATCTGTCGGCCCGTGAAGCAACAAATCTTCAACTTCCGCCCTCTTAATATGCGGATATGCATGGTCAGACGACTCCGCACAAAGGAATTTAACATTTCGATCGTTAGTGTACATGCACCCACCAAAGATAAACCAGATGACGTCAAATATCTATTGTATACCGAATTAGAAGAAGTCATCAATAACATACCGCACTAATGACATTAAAGTTATCGTGGGCGACTTTAATGGAAAAATCGGAAGGAGTGCAGAAAATACAATACTCGTTTATTTTCCATGTATTTACTAGAATTGTAATAAATTGATGTATTGTACCACCTCCTATTTTGAAAATTTTGATTTTTATTAATCAAAATAACACAATTTAGAAATATATTCTATTCCGTTTTCAAACGAAACAAAATGCTGCCCAAGCTCTGGAGTTGATTAGTTCGACTTTGAGTGGACATTCTGTGAGTCCTTCAACAGTAAAAAAGTGATTTCGTGATGGCAATCTTAGTCTTGAGGACGATCCACGTCCACGTGCAGTAAAACCGAACAAGACGAAGAACTTAAAATTTTACTGGATGAAAACCCGTGTCAAACTCAAAAAAAGCTTGCAGAACAGTTAGGAGTTACTCACCAAGCAATATCAGTTCGAGTGCATGCAATAGAAAAAATACAGAAGTAATGGAAATGGGCTCCTCATAAACTTCAAAAACCGAAGAGTTAACATCTGCATGAATTTGCTTTCTCGGTACAAAAGGTAGATTGCACAAAATCATTACGGCTGATGAAAAGTGGATTTTATAGGATAATCCTAAACGAAGAAAATCATGGGTTGATCCACGCGCGCCATTAATATCAGTTGCAAAAATGAATATTCAAGCCAAGAAAATGTTACTGTGTTTCTGTGGTCCTGTCATTATATACTCTATTCTAAAGGAGAACGCTACCAATGTAACAACTAACAACTTCATCACGTAGTACAGTACGCCCTACTCAATCACTCCTTAAGCACCGTCGTATTTCTCGAAAAATTTAAAAATTCAAAAATTACACCTATTCATAAATTCAAAAATCTACAATTCATAAATTGTATGAATTAGTTATATGCAACAATTTTAAATCCATAATAACACGTCATATATTATTAAACTAGCAAGTTGAAGTCGATTACACAAATTGGTTCAAGACATATCTAGCAAACCGGCTATAATTTGTAAAAATGGAAAATGATAAATCAAACTTTATTAAAGTTACGTCTGGTGTTCTCCAAGTATCACACATCGGGCCCTGGATTTTTATTGTTTTCAAGAACCGAATAACCGACATAATCAAAAACTCAAACTCGCTGATATCTGCTCATGATGTAAAAATTGTCCGTACCGACGACATATATAGATTAAGTGAGTGGTGTGATCGAAACTGACTATACTTAAATATTAAGAAATGCTAAATCATGTATATATTTGCATCGTAAAAGGAATCCTTTACTTCATACAAAGTCAACTGCTAAGTATTGCATAGAGTCAATGTGATTATGGATTTAGGGGTTACATTTGACGAAGGCGAATTTAAAAGTATTCAAACTTTATGTTCACTCTATTTTGCTTACATTTGATCTCAACTGGAATACGCTGTAACGTCTGGAATCTATACTACGCTGTGCACGTAAAAAGAATTGAAAGCATTCAAAAGAAGTTTCTGATTTTCTTGTTAAAGGATAATGATTGGGATCTTCTCTTGGGCGCGACTTTTATTAGTAACGTTTTGCTTGATCACATTGATTCTGCTTACATTTTGGAAAACATAGCAATTTAAGTGCCATGCAGAGCATTTGGAATCCACAATTTTTAGCACTAGAACATCATTCCTCAAACTATGGAAAAAACAACCCCATTAATAGGATGTTAAAATCATTCTACAACATCGATGACCTTCAAAAAATCATAAAGAAATGTCTTGTAATATTTAAATGTTAAATTAAAATTTTGATTTTTTTTGTGTTTTAATTTTATGTTTTTATTTAATTTTTGTTTTAATCTGAATGTTGTATCTTAATTCTGAAATCATACAGAGTGGGCCGTAAGTCACTGAACATTGTATTTTTGATATGATTTTTTTATTTTTTATTGAAAATTAATAATTTTTAATTTAATCATGAAGTTTTAAAAAAAATTTAATTTTAAAAATAATGATGCCTGCCATCAGCCATCGCAAGCTGCTGCTCTTGGCTGTACCTAGTCCATAACTGAAGCCAAAACTGGATGATTAATCGCAATAATTTCATTTATTATGTTGCCTTGTAGTTGTTGCACTCCTTGCGGTTTATTCGTGCATACGCAACGATCTTTCAAAACTCCCTACAAAAAAACAATCTGGTCAACAAAAATTTGGCCAATTAACATCTCCAAATCGTGAACCGATACGGTTACCAAAAACCGTTCGCAGCAAATTCATTGTTTCCCTTGCAGTATGGGACGTAGCTCTGTCTTGTTGAAACCACATTTCTTGAGGTTATCAAGTTCAGGAAACAATAAATTGTCTAACATATCCCTGTACCGCTCACCATTTACAGTCAATGCACTGCTATATTCATCTTGGAAGAAGTACGGACCATAGATCTTGTCTACTGATATTCCGCACCAAACTGTGACTCTAAGTGGATACAACGGACGCTGTCGAATCACTCTTGGGTTTTCAGTGCCCCAGATTCAAAAATTTTGCTTATTAACATAACCACTTAAATGGAAATGCGCTTCATCGGTAATTATAATTTTTTTCATAAAATCAGGATCATCCGTTAATAATTCGGTCAATTGTGCACAAAATCTTAAGCAGGTTGCATAGTATTGCGGCAAAATTTCATGTACCATATGCATCTTGTACGGAAACAGCAATATTTTTTTTTTCAATATTCTACGCAGTGAAGTTCTGGACATTTGAATCTGAGTGGCACGTTTACGAATCAATGTTTCAGGGTTCTCATTTAAGCTCTCCCGAATTCATTCGATATTATCTTAGCTTCGTGCTTCAAGCGGTCTTCCACTCCGAGATAAGTCACTAACAGATCCTGATGACGGAAAACGAGTGACTAGATTGCGTACTTGATTTTGTGATGGTGCATTTCTGGTGTTAAAAAAATTTCGAAAATTTCTTTGGGTTTGATTTATTGAATTTTGACTAGCAAAATAAAACTCAACAATTTTTGCTCGTTCCTCAATCGTATACATGGCTACTGAATCTCCCAAACGTTGTTTCCAATACTGAAAAATAAAAAGGGGAAAAAATGCAAAATAAAAAAATTATATCAAAAATACAATGCTCAGTGACGTATGGCCCACCCTGTACAAAAAACTCACAGAATATTTTTTTTAATTTAATAAATAAATAAAATAGTTAGTGCTACTGTATATTGTGAATTAAAAATTTATAATTGGAAATTTTAGCTACTCTGATGAATTATGTGAATAATTCTTAATAAAAATTAAATTAAAATATCTACAAAGCAAGTTCAACTTTTTGTGTTTTAATTTAGAGGGTGATTTAAAATTCCAACTCAATTTTGTACAAATAAAATTAAAAATGTTGCTCTTGAAGGACCGGAACTGTTATTGGAATATTGCAATGATGGCACTTTAACTGAACTTCCGCTTTAATATTAAATTTTCTGCTGCCAATATGGGTGAAACTTCTAAGACCAGTACAAATGATAGGAAAGCCACAAAACTTTCAACTGTATTACAAGCATTCTTGGCGAAAAATGTGATGGAAACCGAAATATATTTCATTCTACACTTGCGTCAGTATGTGTGCTCCAACATACAAACAAACCAACAAAAAACAAACATAAAAAATTTTTAAAATCTCAAAGTTAATTTATTTAATACTTTGAGTTGATTTTTTATTAAAAATAAAAAATTTAACATTCAACTATATTGGCGTGAATGTCAAGTTATTGAATGGTGGAATGGACTTAATCACTGGTGCAGTACTACTTACTACTTATAAGTTATATGTCATTATGTAACGAAGAAATCAAATTTCGTTGTAATGTAAAAGTTATCTTGTCGTGTCATCTTCCACTCATTTTTGTGCTACAAATAATATCTAGGTAGGTACACGATCATGATCATGATCATGGTAACTATAATACTATTACATATCATAATCCAATGTAAAACTAATTTTTATAGTAACAGTAACATAAAGACTTAAGTTTGTTTTGGTTTTGTTTTGGCGTTACCCAATTTTTGAGTTTCAGTCGACTAAAAAACATGACACACAACCCATTCAAAGTAATTTAATATTTTATTTCTGGTTAACTGTTATTCAATTACAATTACTATAATTGTTAGACATAAAGATTGAGAGAAAACAATTTGTTGTAGACACGATACGAGATAACAACCAATGTTTTGAAGATCAATTACTCTAAACATATTTGCTTAGTTTTCGGGGTAATTGTTTTATTATGATAAAGATATAACGTTTTGGGATTTATTTATAATTAAGCTCATGCATGAGGTTTGTATTATCCTGATTTGAATTAGTAATAATGAAAATAAATGTTGCAATGAGTTGTTTGTACGGTGAGTTAAGAATCAAATGTTTCATAACTCGTCTAAAACATCTGTGCAGTAAATCAGAATTTATAAAATATATTCATGATGATGACACTTTCGAGCGGACACAGAATTCTCAGAGTTCGAGAATACCTAAAAATCTGATTATCATTATAACATTGTAATAGTAAAAATTAATTATAAACAATTTACACAGTGACTTAAGGGAATTTACAAGATACTGGTACTAGGTACTTTTTTTTAAATATAAATGGGCTGGTAATTATTCACTTTTTAATTATAGTGATACTTTTGCGCCTCGCGACTATTCTGTTTTGTACATTTTCATGTAGTGAAAATCGTCACAATATTGATCAAAATAATTATCTTCAGTAATTTTGTATCTAAATGTACGTAGTCGTGTAGAAATCAGTATCAACATTCGCCTCGCCTTCTAAAACCATATATACATAACATAAAGAAAAATTGTGTGTTAAAATTTTGTTATAAAAGATGAAAACTGGTGAATATGTACCGGTTTTCAAAACATTTTCTTCCGTATTTATGTAATTGTAATAAAATTTACAAACGATAATGGTGGTGGTGGAAGCGGTTTAAAAGATTGATCTTATGTCAAAGTGCAAATTATATACATCATTCTACGATGATTTGTAAAGTTTTAAGTTTATGCTCCTTTATGGTTTACGGTAAGTAAAATTAGATAGTATTATGGTGTTCTAATTACATCCAAGCTTTAATAAATGTGTTGAATGCAAATGTATGTTGAAGGCGAGTTAGTAATTTCTATAACTTTCAGAACAATACGACTGTATTTTCTGTTAGCTTCATATTTTTAAAGTGCGATGATGCTCGTTGCTTATCTGTTCTGTTTATTAAGATTAAACGGCTCCAGACAGCGATCTGAATCATCGACGCGTTGCGGTTTTTGGTGAGCAAGTGCGGTACCCACTTTGAAGAAAGCTTTCTCGCTAGAAAGTTAGTGTATACACTTCCCTCGGAAATCTTTAAAGTGTCAGCTCTCGCACTCAACTTCACTTTACGGTTCTTTAAAACGATTTTGTGTACTTTGGTTTCTGGAATAACTGCCTAATTTGAGTGACCAAGCGCGCTCAGAACCATCAGTGCTTGTTCGGCGACATTTAAACTCAACAAACCAATGTTCGACGGTTCCTTTCGATGGAGCAGAGTCATGCACAGATTTGCCATCTATGTCTTAACCTCGGTACTTATTGAGTAACGTACTAGTTGGCGCCTTTGATCTATAATATATATTTATGTTTAGTCACATACACCCAAACCCTAAAACCAAATATATAGTAGCAGTACGTCTACGGTTAATATAAAGGACCCACCTTTACAAAACATATATTTACAAAAAATGTTTAACCGACAAGTGCTGGATCATGTGCATTGAATGTGGCATAAATTTGGGTATCGTTTTCGTGCACGTCTTCACTCACCTTTAGATGGCGACCAGCTAAAATTAAATTTTATTTTGATTCAATTTAGGATTTTATTATTGTGTTTACAAAACTAGAATACTAGTTAAAACTGGATTTTGTTTATGAAAATAAATCCAGATTCGGTTTACCAGATAAATACAAATTTACAGCTCATTCTATCCAATTTTGAAATTTTGGCGAAGAAGCATCGCCGTTGCACCATAATCAGCCAACCATAAAAAATTATTATTTAAATAAAAGGTATTTTTAAAATTAAAATTATATAAAGTTTTTATTTTATTTATTATTACTCGTATATGACCAAAACCATGTAACATATTCGACATTTCGCATGTCTCTCCCATACACAGAAGTCCAAATGCCAGCAGACCGAAAATCAAAATTCTAGCAATTTTACACCGAATAGAACGCTACTAGACCAGCAAGACGCTACGAAGACGAGAGGAACTCAGAAAAGAATTCAAGGACAAACTCGATGAAGTGGGGTAAACACTATAAATTCATTCCTAACGTACAGATAAGTGAGAGCAACAGAGTTAAATAAACATACACGATTTAGATAATTTATTTTTATTTTCCATGGTTATCATGTTGTTTCACTTTTCATCACGATTTTATATGTTTTGTTTTAAATAAATGAGAGTGGTTCCTTTTTTGTGATAATTTATATTAAGAGTATATTAATTTTACGTGAAGTACTAGTTTCGAGCATTCGCTCTTTGTCAACTTTAACAAATTTACCATTAAATGAAAATGTGGCTCGGTTACCTCCGTACTCAACAAGATGCACGGATTGCAAAATATGCACTCTTGAGCCGTTCGGCTTTTATTAGTAAGGTTTTGCTTGGTCATATTGATTTAGCCTACATTTTGCAAAACATATCGATTTATGGCCATGCAGGACATTCCGAAACCTCAAGTTCTTGGTACTAGAACACCATTTCATATACTATGGAGAAAACAACGTCATTAATAGGTTTACAAAATCATTTAACATCATCGATGAACTATTTGACTTTAATTTATCAAAGGATAGTTTAACAAAATTTGGAAAAAATATTTTTATAATATTAAAATGTTAAATCTGTTATTGTTTTTTTAGTTTTAATTGTTTGTTTTTATTTAAGTTTTGTTTTGTTTTAAACTGAATCTCAAATCATTCTTTAATAAATAAACAAAAGAAAGCTGTTCGCATCTCATGATGCCGCTTAAGTCCAAGACTCGGAATCAAAGATATTAACTGGTTTTATTAGTGATCTATAACGAAACCAGTTTTGTTTTGAGTGTCATTTCGACAATTGAAGATCTTAATGTTTCGGGAAAATGCTTAATAACCAATCACGACTCTGCGAATATTATATACTTGGGAACAGATTCTTTTAATTTATTAACGATCTCAATTTGAACGTAAATGTGGACAAACACAATGTTATCATAGTTTTAGAATGTTTTGCACAAAAGGCCTTCGAGATTTTCAAAGAAAGCAGTTTTAATTTGATCTTTTCGGAGGGCAGGCTAATAATTATATACCTGTTCAAAGAAGCTAATGAGATCCTCCTTTAGGTTTAGACTATAAGTACTCAGTCAATCTCTGTATTATGTACCACCTAACGAGCTTTAATGCCTAAGATTAATATAGCCTTTTATTTGTTGCCCGTGTTAAATGCTAATATTACTCCATTAATTGCAATTAGTAGAGTCAAAAATTAGACAAGAATATTCCAAAATTAAAATTTATATTTTATAGCGACGATATGTACATCAATCGTTCGTACAAAGTTAAATTTAGTTACAGAGTAAGCTGAGAACATGTTAAATTAAGTACACATTAGAAGTTTTCTTCTAAATTGATAAATAATTACAATCGAAATCAAATTCTTTAGATAGATTTGACTTTGTATTTTTTACTCATATAAAGAAGAAAGACTAAATCATACAATTACCGTTGTGTTCGTTTAATTTTCTCTCGTTTTTAATGTTATTTTCTGTTCATTTCATTCTATTTTATTGTAATACTTCTGTAATTCATTTAACTTTCGAATCTTAGAAAAATCTCTTCAGAAAAATAATCAAATTGGAATGCATTTCGATTAATTATCATCGACATACTTTATTGTTGCATATACTATATAGTGTGTTCACATCCCGTCCTAGTAAAAATTATTTTCGTGCTACTTGCATTAAAAAAAACTCTAAAATATATCCCACCCGCTAGATGACCTTAAATTTCTTATCCTGCACAATTCTTTAACTAAGCCACGTAGAATTCTATTCAAGTGTCATTTACAATACAAATATGTATTTAAATAATATACAGGTTCTAGGTGAATTCCTCAGGTAAACATCATTCGCTTCATTATGATATCATTAATCACCAACACCGATATTGGAGACTGGGTCGATTCACTTAAATATGGTAAAAATTTATTGCTGATTTCACTAAAACAGGTAAAGTGCCCTCATTTTAGAAAAAAAAATATCATCGCTCATATCAGGTTATGATGTTAAAATTGGCGCTAATTTACATAAACTCACCGTAAACTCTGATGTCATTTTTCATTGTTTACATTTCCAAACAAAATTAATCAACGCCAACATTTACATACACACCACAATAATCTATATTTACCAATATTTATGGCTTTTGTGTGTTAGCGACCTGACATCGGATAAAATAAATGATTTGGATACTAATTTTGATAGTTCGGAATTATACGTAGATTACATTTGTTACCCGATTTTTCTGCGTGATACTGTTAAGTTAAGAACAGTTTCAGTATCAAATGTAGGAAGTTCACTTGTAAGGTAAAATTTTATAATTAGTTTAGTAAGTACCCGCATTTTTATTATTTAACTGTAGGTTTCACTAACACGTTTCATCTTCAACAAAATTAGTAAAATGTAACTTATAAAATAAAATCACAAGTAATTAACGAAGCCTTATCAATTATTACATGTATTATTTGCTATCTATAATAAAAATAGTATTTTAAAGGTTTACATTTAATTTATATAATATAATTTATATACGCTCTTCCTTATAATTATTGTTACTTATTAAGCATAATAAAGATATGCAGATAAGGCTTTCTTAAGATATACTTTTTTTAATAATTATGTTCCTTTACTTATTTCGGTATCCAAAAATTGGCTGCAGTTACTTAAAATATTTTTAGATCCTGATAGAGAACATCATTTAGGAAATTCATTTAGTCCATTTGCTCATCATTAACCATAAATTCATATCTGGCAACCGCATATCTTATTGCAAAAATATATTTATTTGCATTTCGCTGATCATTATCTTTACAAAAACGATTAAATATTCTGATAACAATGAAATATTAATTGTTTATATTAATTACATGAACTGGTACTGGACGATCATATGGTACATGAACTGGATATGGGATTTTCTCTTCTACTGGACATGGTACTTTCTTTACAACATACACCGTTTGGTACTGATTTTGGTACATGTACTGGTACTGGAGATCAACATCTACTCTGACTGAATAGTGAACGACTTTCTCAACTGGGTAAGGTTGTGGTACATGAACAGCAACTTTATATGGTACATGTACTTTTTTTTCGACTGGATATGAAGCTGGAACATGTACTTTCACTGGATATGGTACATTTTATTCAACTGGGTAAGGTTGTTTATTTATTTATTTAAAGAAATCTATTCTGTGATTTACATGTATGATTACAGAGTTTAAATGTGAGAGTGTGGTGCATATACTTCAACTGGTACTGGACGATCAACATGAACATGTACTGGGTATGGTACTTTTTCCTCAACTGGATAGGGTTGTGTAATATGTACTGGCACTTTGACGATTTGTTTGACTGGATAATGTTCGATTTTCTCAACTTCTCAGCAGGATATGGAGATGGGACATTGTGTGGTGATTGTCGTCGTACTTTTGATGGTCCTGCTGTTGCGGTAATTATATGTATTATTAATTAATCAATTTATATGATGTGTTACGTTCATCGAATATTTATGTACCTTTACGTTATTAAATCAGTGCAGATCAGCGATCAGTGCAGTAGACACAAAATATTATTTACTTTTTTTTTGGTACAACCTACAATTTCCGGAAAGTATTTTTCTCGATATACGATTTTCTTTTAATGCTCTATTAATGGGTTGAACATGTTTTGTTAATAAAAGTGTGGGTTAAGATCCAAATGTTTAAATGAAACGATGGGAGAATGGCGATTTTAGAAAAGTAATTTTCAACGATAATTATTATCATTTACTGGATGGGCAACAAATCGAATCTGTTTATAGATGCCGCCTCACGATATACAACATTGTCCCATAACAATATTTGGATGCATGGATATTCGAGAATAAGAAGATGTTTAAGGACTTTTGGTAATAATGCATTACGAACACCTTTGAATTGGGATGGATCAAAATGAATGAATGGTTCGCGGAAAGAATTTGCTACAGAATTGGAATGGCGGAAATATTTTAAATTTATAGAAAGTAAAACAAAAAAAATTGATTTTTCGATGATGACAGATGGAGTAGCAATTTCATTTTAAATGGCCAAAATGAACTAAAAAAAGAAAAGATGTCAAAGAAGAAAACATCAGAATGATAATGAAATTGTTGGAATTTAACAAAAATTCGTGAAAAAATATATATAAATCAATATTATATAATGATTGGTCTAGATCCAGGACAACGATTAGCTGTAGATGGTATACGTAATGATAAACCTATCAAAATTAAAAGTTCTAAATTTCGGCATATGACTGGGTTTCAGTTGATTTTTTATTAAAAATAAAAAATTTAACATTCAACTATATTGGCGTGAATGTCAAGTTAGTCAATGTTATACCCAACAACATATATTAAATTGTATGCAAATGCTTCATATATCGCCTTTACTAAATTAGTATTATTTTACGTTCTTTTACGTAGTAACATAACGCATAGTAATTATGAAAAATGTTGACCTGGAGAATCTTGCAGATTTACCATTTGCAAAATCTCTGCGTGTGCGTACATGCGTTAGTGGTGTCATAAATGTTTGTAGCTTCTCTACAGCTCAGACGGATTGAAAACTTCATAGTTTTCTCATAAATTAGGGCATCCTAATGTTTTTTGGTGGAAATCGGTCCATCGCAAGTGACAACCTCCTTATGAGCTTTATCGTTTTTTGCAAATATTTTGAAAAGTATATATCATTTACAAGAAAAACGATTAAGAACTAAAAGATTCTAAATTAATTTTGCACAAATAACGGCTCAGACCAGTAATCTGTTGTGGCCAACAACCGATTTTTTTTCCACGAAAGTATACATAGTTCTTGAATACACCACTCTTGATTTCTAAAGCGAAAAATTAAACTTACCGGACGGGTAAAACTGCCTTGTATAATCAAAAAATTATACCTTCTTAAATTTCAGAAGAGCAAAATGGTCGACCCACCCGTTGGTTAAATATTGAATCTTTAAATTTATTTAAATCTTTAATTCTTTGTCGTGCTAAACTTTTTAACATAATTGAAAAAATTGAAAAGCATCATCGCCAGCTGACACTTGCGGTACACAAATTTCCATCAAATTCCGCAAGGATCTTCCAATTAATGGAAAAAGTTCACGTATGAAGTTTTGAGAAAAGATCTGAAGTAATTTTGTTTGAAATTTAATTTGCAATTTTTTTACAAGGTAACTTTACTGTGTTTGAGTACGAGCTCTTCATGTTTCTAATTAGGCTTTGCTGTTGTTGTAGTCAACACGTTCGGATTTTGTTTCATTTATTCTGATACGCCGTCACTTCGTTCATCCGTCAATTCTGTGTATGACTCACTTTGAAGTTTAGTACCTGGTTCTTCAAAAATATCGCCTAGGATAGCAGTGTCGTCGGTAAATATACTAATCGTTGTAACCTGAGTTAGTGAAATATCGCTTGTGAACCGATGACTGAATCTAACACCTCTCTAGGGGCGCCCCAGCTATGCTCTCTTAAATTTGTGAGTATGCTTGTTCTTGTTAAACGCGAATATATGATTCTAGAAGATAGCAGAATTGTGGTGGTAACATTTTCCTATTTTTCAGCAATAGTAAAATAGCTGAACATATCCTGTTTTCCCCCACGATTTTTTCCACGATGTCTGTTATTCTACGAAGTTTACTTATTGTAGAGTGTCTATCTCGAAATCCATATTAGTGCATAGGGATGAGTTCTTTAATTTAAAGTGGTCCCATTCGTTTTAGAAAAAGTTTTATAAGCTATAATTTCGAACTTCCATTCTTTTATACATATTTGATCCTGAAGACTGCGTTGATTAGAGTGAAGCCTTTTTGGGAAGCTGTTTAAAGATGTTTCCTGTTATCAGGTCAAAACCTAACGCTTGTCTTAGGTTTATATCTTTTACTTCTTTAGTTACTTAGTTAGGACGATTTTTTGATCTTCAGTTTCTTTTATTTCTTGTATTTGTTCTGTATCGTGTTCATTGCTTTTGGCCAATTGCCCTTGCTAGTTCTTAAAGAAGGAATCTTAGTTATTTGTTCATATTTCATTATGAAATAATGAATTCATTATTCATGCATTTGTTGCATTCTTTATTTCTCTCCTTATCTCGGTCACTATTCAGTTTATTTGCATCTGTGGTTTTTTTTGCATGCCTTTTCTTTCCGACTTTTCATTTTTCTGCGTTTCTTTTGTGAAATTTGTTTTTATGGCACTTCTTATGATTTCTTATGTATTATTCCATGCTGATGTCATGAACTTTACAACGTCCTCACTCCGTTCTTCCTTCATTTTTGAAGGAACCCTCGCTCACCCTCAGTGGTTCGATGATAGGCTAGTTAACTTAAAAAATCGGAAGTCGAAAGCGTATGCCAAAATGTTGAAAAACGGGTTAGAAGCCGACAAAACAATGTTTCTACAACTCAGTAACGAATTTGAAATTTATTTCAAATCAAAATACAGGTCGCATCTCAATCAACTTCAAGGAAAAAACAGAGTAAATCCAAAACAACTTTGGAAATACTTTAAGAATAAACGCGAAATTCACGGATACCCTGCAAATACGACCTATAACAATACCAGCTCCTCAAACTGCACAGATATAGATGACATGTTCGCAAAGTTTATCCAATCAGTCTATAAACCAAGCATTACTATAGGGGATTGTACGAACAACCTAGCAATAACAACGTATCAATAACTCCTCCTGTTATATTTGAGGATAACATTTTATCGGCTTTAAAGAAATTTGGAGACGGTTGTGGTCTTGACAATATACTCTCTTCAATTCTGAAGAAGTACGCTGATATTTTAGCAATTCCATTATGTAACCTATTCAATCACTCCTTAAGCACGCTTAAGCGTGTTTCCCGAAAAATGGAAAATTTAAAAAATTACACCAATTTTTAAATCGGGCAAACGAGATGACGTTACGTGCTACAGAGGAATATCAACTAACTACATCATCAATTCCAAAATTGTTTGAATTAGTATTATGCAACAACTTTAAATCCACAATTGCACGTTATATATCAATAAACCAGCATGGGTTTATGCCTGACCGATCCACATCAACTAACAACAATGAGATAGAAAACCATCATCAAGTTGATGTAGCGTACACGGATTTCAGTAAAGCATTTGATTCCATCTACCATCGAAAAGCACTCCAGAGTTTATTCGCATTTGGGTTTTCACTCGATTACATACATTGTTTCAAGTCTTATCTATCAAACCGGCGACAATCTGTAATAATGGGAAATGAGAAATCAAACATTATTAAAGTTACGTCTGGTGTTCCCCAAGGATCTCACATCGGGCCGTGGATATTTATTGTTTTCATAGATGAAATAACCGAGATAATCGAAAACTCAAACGTGCTCATATTTTCTGATGACGTGAAAATTTTTCGAACTGTTAATGGAATGCTAGATAGTGACTGGTGTGATTGAAACTCGCTTTACTTAAATATTAAGAACTGCAAAATCATGTCTTTCCATCGTAAGAAAAATCCGTTAATTACTTCATATAAAGTCAACAACGAAGTATTGCAAAGAGTCAATGAGATTATAGATTTAGGTATTACTTTTGTCGAAAATGCGAGTTTCAATAGGCATATTGAAAATTGTAGTGCGAAAGCGAATGCCATGTTTGGATTTGTTAAAAGATGGACAGATGAAGTTAAAGATATTCAAACCTTATGTTCACTCTATTTTGATTACGATCGATCTCAACTGGAATACGGTCTGGAATCCATACTATGATGTACACAATAAAAGAATTGAAGAAAAGAAGTTTCTGATTTCCTAGTTAAAGAAAAGTGACTGAAATTACAACCTCCATTTATCATTTCATGAAAATGAGACTCGGTTACCTCCGTACTCAAGATACACGGATTATAAAATATGCACGCTTGAAAATAGACGACTTCTCTTAGGTGCGGCTTTCATTGGTAACGTTTTGCTTGGTCATATTGATTCAGCTTAAATTTTGGAAAACATAACATCAATTCATGTATTCATTCATCCTTGCAGAACATTTCGAAACCATGAGTTTTTAGCACTAAGACACCATTCCACAAACTATTGAGAAAATAACCCCATTACTAGGTTGTCTAAATCATTTAACATTATCGACGACCTATTTGACTTTAATTTATCAAAGGACAAGTTCAAAAATATCTTTAAGAATTATTTTTTAAATTTTTAATTGTTAAATCAAGATTTGATTTATATTTTTGTGTGTTAAAGTTCTTTATTTGAATTTTTAATATTTTTGTTTTAAATTAAATTCCGAATTCATACATGTAAATCACAGAATAGATTTCTTTAAATAAATAAAGGTATACATTCGCTTTATTGTGAAAGTTATTGCAACAGTTGGCTAGAGCGGTCAAAGCAGTTTTTTATTCGTGTTTCAGTTTTGGCAATTTATCATATTGTAATCCTTTTACCTTGTCACAACTATACAGCCTCTGTAGCTTGTGAGATGTGGTTCTCTGCAGTTCACACACTTTGCTCGACTTTTACTGAAGTTTTTACAATGCTAATGTTTAGCTGCGTATTTTACACATCATAGGTCTTTGTTACAGTAAATATGAGTATGTCCATTTAACTGGCATAATTTGCTTTGGGTAAGTAACCGTGATTTTCTTAAGGTGAATCGCAATCTTCATATTATCTATCTAATTTCATATATGTTTTCATATCTTTCTATTTATCGAACGTTAGCATGCACAAGGATAAAAGATTTTTATCTGTTATCTCAATAAGTCTGCCTTTATTTCCTCTGGCTGGTAGAGTGGGCGCAGCGTTTTCGCTATGCATTTGATTAGTCAAGACTGTTGGTTTTCATACGAGTACAATGTATTACTCTTCTCATTAAGAGAAAGAGCAATTTTTTGAATGACAAATTCTGAATGCTTTCTGTATTACTAGGTCTGGAATATTCACTTTATTTTATCTGAGTGGCGTAATTCCTCTTATTATAGTGGGAAGGAGAGTTCAGGAAACACAATTGGTGTTTTGATCATTTTGCGCTTTTTGCACGTTTATTTTTATGCAGCGTCCTATCGACTTCACTATTTAATTCCACTTAGTCCACCACATTTCTTTTCTGGTTGTTTACCGGTATACGGCATATTACTATTAGCTTCCTGGTGAACGTTTTCCATCTCTTGCATTTACTCATTTAACACTTTCTAATAATCATTCTTTCTGCTATCTCCATCGCAGAGTCTTATAAAGGAAGTAGTCTTTCTCTGTATCTAGGGATTGCAAAGCCAGGTTCCGGTTTTAGCAAAAACGGTTACAATTCGTAAAACGAATTTTACAAAACAATATAAAACTCAGAATTCAAAACGTATGTATTGGTGAAATTGATTGATTTTAATATGACGAAACAGACGTTAAAACAAATTTTATTTTAACTTAACTGGTTTGACCTATTATATTTTATTTAACTCATTTTGTTTTGTTTATATTTTATTTTGGTTTATTTATATTAATTTTTATGTTATTTTATCTATTTATTTATTTATTTAAAGAAATCTATCCTGTCATTAACATGTCTGATTTCAGATTATTTAGTTTCTAACAAAAATTATATTAAAAAACAATTCAAACAAAAAACTTAAAAACGAAAAAAAATATGAAAATCAAATTTTGTCCTTCAGGATATTTTTGAAGTTGCCCTTTGATAAATTAAATAAATTGATTGATATCTTTTACAATTTAAATCTGTTTGTACTAAGCAGACCCAACATCCGTTTTTCCTGCCATCCGTGACGAGTATCGTTTTGCTTTGCTTAGTTTTATAATCCAATTTCATGTTTAAACTAATACAAATTTGGCGGCTTGTTAATCACAAATTTTTTCTCTAATTTCACTGGTTAAGCAGTTCGATATCCTAATTTATAATTCCCCTGAATTATACTCAAAAATAATAATAATATAGATGGAGACTTCCGCGAGTGGTTGGAAGGGGTGATAGGTCGTTGGGGATTATTATTATTTATTATTATTCAGCGTATTGCATTGGCCATTTACAACAACAATCGCATTTAAAGTTAACCCAAATGGATTCATCTAAATCCAAACTGATTTTGGATTTACGTAAATCCAAACCAATTTTTAGCACTAAAGGATTGTACTAAAATATTAAAAGTGATATGGGCATAAATATTATTATGTATTATTACAGGAAAGCTATCAGATCTAGCTAAACAGGTTGGTCCTAAAATAAATACCAAGAAAACTAATAATATTTATAAGACGTTTAGACTAAACTCATCAATATCCACACCAACCAAGAAGAAATAGAAGAAATCAATAAATTTGTATACCTTGGATGTGCACTATAGCTAAAACGGATGGAACATGGAACAGATGAAGACATAAATAAATGAATGAACAAAGCCAGAACAACATTCAACATATTACGCAATGTCTGGAATTCATCTGCCCAATTCCGTAACAGGCGTGATAGAGCTAATCCACCAGTTAATTATGGTGGAGTATGCCTATATGTTAACGAGCATATTAAATGTAATGTTGTATCGGTACCCCTCTCAATTTCTCAAAGGCTCGTTTCTGACTTTGAGTTTCTTTTTCTAAATGTCTTCGTCAATAAGCGGAAATTCCTTTTTGGTGTAGTTTATAATCCTCCTAAAACGAACAAGAGGTCGTATGCTCTATTTAAAAAATCGCTTTTAGACATTGAGTGTCTTTTTAGTTATTTTTCCTGTCGGTATGATGAGGTTTTCATTTCGGGTGATTTCAACTTTGATATTTCTCAAGAGACTTTATTTTCTCGTAGCTATTTAAATATCTTAAATAGCATTAATCTTTCAGTTTATAACACTGAAGCGCCCACATACTCTTATGCAACCGCAAGTGGTGGTTCTTATTCACTCATTGATCATGTTGTCGCTTCTGCTGATAATTCCATCTGTTTTTCAATCAATTGTCTCTTGGTATTGGTTCTCATCACGATCTTCTTGTTTTTTCTGTTAATTATTACTCTCGTCCTAAACCTAAAAGTTTCAACATTAGGGATTTTTCGAAAATTGATGAATCTCACCTTTCATCAATTTGTGGCTCTATTCGTTGGGACGATATTTTTCCCCTTAGTACTTCTAACGATCAAATTGACTATTTTAACTCCTCTATTAATTATGTATTTAATAATTGCGTTCCTTTCATTACTGTTTATTTTAGACCTAGATCCCCCCCTTGGATGACGCAAGAGATTTCGAATGCTATTTCTGTTCGTTTTTCCAAATATCGTCTTTGGAAAATGAGCCCTAATTCTATTTCTTATCTAGCTTATAAGCAATCTCGAAATAGAGTGGTAAGTTTAATTCGTATCGCTATAAGCAAAATTTTTTCAAGGATAAGCTAGATACTTCTCTTCCCTCTAAGATATTTTGGCGTAACGTTCGCAATTTGGGCCTTGGTAGTTGCAAAGGGGTTGCTTCGGTAAGTTTCAAAGCTAATGATTTTAACCATTACCTAAGTAATTCTAGTTCCACCCATGATATTTCCAATATTGATTTAGTATCCGTAGAATCCCTAAATTCTTTTTAATTTGCAAATTTATCAATTGATGATTTGCATTCTGCAATTTGGGAAGTTAAATCGCAATCCACTGGTCTAGATATGGTTAGTTTAAAATTTGTTAAGCGTATTTTTGCTAATGTATCAAGATACTTGTTACATATTTTTAATTTTATTTTAACGACCTCGTTTTATCCCGCTCAGTGGAAGTTGAGTAAAATTATTCCTGTTCCTAAAATTAGCAATCCTTCTGAGCTTTCCCATTTCCGACCTATTAGTATTTTAAGTTCTCTGTCCAAGGCGTTTGAATTGGTAGTAAAAAACCAAATTCAATCTCATATTGATAGCTTTAATTTGCTTAGTATCTTTCAATCGGGTTTTAGAAGATCCCACGGTACTACCACTGCTTTACTGCATGTTTGTGATGATATTCGTCGTAGTATGAGTAAAAGAGAAATGACTTGCCTTACTTTGTTGGATTTTTCGAAAGCGTTCGATTCAATTAATCACCAAATTTTGTTTAATAAGCTTATTTCGAACTTTAATTTTTCTCTCTCTGCTGCTAAATTAATTTTAGACTATATTTCGGGTCGCTTACAGGCAGTCTTTTTTGACAATTCGTTTTCTGACTTCTTACCTGTCTCTTCTGGCGTTCCTCAGGGGTTCTTGGTCCTTTACTATTCTCAATGTACATTAATGACGTTGCATGTTCGATTCGCCATTCTTCTTTTCATATTTTTGCTGATGATGTACAAATTTATAGGAGTAGTGGCTTAGATAATGATTCCATTAACTCTAATATTTCTCTTATTAATGAAGATTTGGTAAGAATTTATAATTGGTCACTATCTAACCGGCTCGCTTTTAATGCTAATAAATCTCAGTCTATTATAATTTATAAAAAAATCTATAGATACTTCCTCTTTCCCTGGAATTTTTCTCGGTGATTCTTTAATTCCATTCTCTAATACAGTTAGAAATTTAGGGTTAATTTTCAATAAAACTCTAACTTGGCGTGATCATTTGATTAAGGTTAGCAAAACGGTTTTGGAATGCTTAGTTGTTTGTATAAAGTTGTTGGTTTTTCTGATAGTAATTTTAAAAAGCGTATATGTTCCTCTCGCACCTTCTTCCACATTTTCTATTTGGGGATGTTGTTTTGTTTGGTATGCTTCAGGAGAGTATGAATGTTCTCCAAAGATGTTTCAATGCTTGTACTCGCTTCGTTTTTAGTATTAGGAAATATGATCACATTTCGCCCTTTTTGAATTTGATTTTGGGTTGTAATTTAGTTGATTTTTATAAACTTCGCGTTTGTCTTTTTATTTTTAAGCTTCTCAGGACAAAGCAACCTCCCTATTTATTTAATAAGTTATTGTTCAGTAGGTCTTATTCTTCAAATTTACGTTTACTTCCCCCTATAAACTTGTGTAGGTCTCTAAATACTTCGTTTTCTGTTAGAGGTATTTCTCTTTGGAACTCTATTCCATTAGATATTAAGAGATCGGCGTCGCTTAGATCTTTTAAAACGAGTTATTTAGCGTGGCGCGCTTGAATGACAATACATTTGTATAATAATATTTTTATATTTATTTATATTGTTTTTGTACGTAGTTTGTAAGCATTCACTTCTTGCAGTATCCTCCGTAACAAATGAGCTTGAGCTCAACATGGAGGGTATTAGCATGGAGTGGATTTGTTTTTTGAAAAAATCTGAGGTTTTTATGCCTAATGGAAGTATTTTTTTGTTGATGCTCATTTATTATGCTTCCATATGTGCTTTTCCTCTACTAAAATTGTTATGTCAATCTATCAATAAATAAATAAATAAATAAATAACACCAAGCTAAGCAGTATTGCTGTCCAGCTGCAACCCCTGGAAGCATTCACATAAAATTAACAACAAGCTAAGAAAGCGTATTGGTCACACAATGAGAAGGTCACCACATGGTGTAATGAAGGTCTCTGGAGCGGAACCCTCAAGGGAAAAGGAAAGTTGGATGACCAGCTGTAACTTGGAAACGAATGATGCTAGCAGAAGCGAAACAACTCGACAATTCATGGGTAGAAATCAAAGCAATAGCACCCATAGAGTTAGATGGTCAATCCTAGTAGACACCTATGCTCCTAAATTCGCAGATAAAAGAAAAAAATTTAAACATTTGATTTGATTAGCAGAAGGCAATAAATATTTCCACAATTTGAGAAAACTTCCATTTGTTAAAAGTCCATCGCAACTTGTAGTCAGAATCTATCTATAGACTTGGGATGTAAGTTCTATTGTATTTTTATGTTATATTTTAACACAAGGTAGTTGCTTTTCTATTTTCAAAATAAATGTTCATTTCATATTTAGTATCGAGTAATTTTTCATTATTGTCTTCTACAAATATACTAAATTGTTATTGTGTCTTGATTGATCGATATTTAATTTTAAAAATTAAAATTAATCTTTTGATTAAAGTGTGATTCTTATAGTTAATCGGTTGTGGGCTGATGTGACCTTATCTAGGACCGTATACCTAATATTTATATGTTCACAATCATAAACCTTTTCTCTCTAGTCCCTACTAATGCTGTGCTGGTAATGAAAAATAGAATGGATACGATGTGTTAAAAATAACACTCGTCTCCTAGAACAATACCCTCAAACATTTTATTGTATTCGAATATAAATTAGTTTACAAGAAGAACCAAAAGATTCTTAATGAAAAGAAAACAATTTTTGAGTGAAATAAATTTGAAATAAACAAAATTATATCGGTCAGACATTCGATATACATATAAATGACGGTAAATTACGTCAAGGTCATATTAAAATTATGTATGTACATGTATAAAAAAAATTTGTAGTGCTACATGTTATAGTGTGTTTCTTACTAGCAGGAACTTGAAAATCAATGAAACAATCCCTATTTTTATAGAGAAACGTCATCAGTGAGAAAGGTTAACATCCCGACATGTGTAACGCGGTGTAACAATACAATTATGGTGCCCTTCTTTGAAAAGATGATTTGGGATAATATATTTTATGTTCGTCAGATTACATGATCAGAAAATCAGGTTTTTTGTAGAGAACGTTTTAAAGTACATATTTTGATTTATAGGCGGCTTGGGTAATTTATGCCTAAGTTCATACAAACTTTATACAAATGAATCAACTAATTAATGAATACAGAGTGATTCTGATTTATAACTCGATGTTCCGTTCGAAAAAAAAATTTAAATGTAATTAATCTATCTTAATATTACCGCAATGATGGGTCAACTATTTTGTTTTATGTTTTTATTTGCTTTAATAAACGATTTTGATAATAATTAATATTGTGATGTTTCGTTTATTGAAATAATCATATCGAATAGTAAGGTTCTGCTTGGGTTTTATGAATAATCCATTTGAATTTAACTTTGTTGTTGAATTGGAAATTCTTTTGTGTTACTTTTATATTTATCACCTAGGTTTTATTCGCTCAGGAGATTTTTAATTGTGATATGATAAACTTAGAGTCGCTCGGCTTTGTCAAACGTTGGACGAGTGACATATTTGATTAGGGAGTAATTAGGATTCTGTATTGTGCTTACGTTCGATCCCAGCCTGAATATACTATAAACGTGTGTGTGGTGTCCGTTGTAGGCAATTTTATGCCCCTCAGTGATTTTAACTTACATATTTTCAGAGACGTCTTAAAACTTAGGAGGCGCGTGACACAGAGAGCCAATGCGAGAGCAACTTCACCCCAAATTTAGGTGACCGCATGGGAACAGCATAAAAGTAATTGTAAAGAAGAGGTAAGTAGCTATAGTAAATCAAAGAAACGAGATCATTCCAGTATGCCAGTATGCCAGTATGCCTGAGGCGGCCAAATCTTTCCATGGGTTATAGCGCCAGCAAAATAAATAAATACTTATACGAATAATGACTAAATAGCACTTCAATAATATTTTAAATAGTTAATTCTAAATTCATTTAAATTTTTTAATTTATTTCGTGCTATGAATTTATTATTATAATAATTGTTCCTTTTGATAAACGAAAAAGAGTGGTAATTATTTGTATGTGATTTAGTTTTGTTTGAATTCGTATGAAGCTTTAGAAACAAACCAATTTGACATATAGGAAAATATATTCTGGTATTTTTGTAGATTAGAATAAAGAAATAAGGAGTTGTCGGATATTCCTTTTGAGTTGCGGGTTCATCTAACTATTTGCTTCCTAGAGTCGGTCATCAAGTTTTTATGATTTTCTCCATTTATTTGGCATTGATATAAACATTCTGCCACCTAGTGATCGTCACATTTTGCTTCTTACCTTTCATGAATTTTCACCTATTTTATCCACACACTGCGAAATGGCAGGTGCCAACGTGCTAGAATATTTTATTTTGTGTGTGGTGTATGGGTTTAGTTTTAAGTGCAGTAATGGTCCCAGCAAACTTTCGGTTACTTCTGAAATCGTTACAGATTCACTGGCATCGACTATGGTATCAGCTTTCCCGTAATTGGAATATATTTTTGGTTTGAATAATAAAATTAGTAAGAATTTGTTTCAAAAATGTATATGTTTAAGCAATAACAAATACCTGTAAGCCTAAAATCTGTAGAATAACTCATCTCTGACTTGATAATGCTAAATTGCAAAGCAAATTTTTCGAATGTTGATTTTGCTGGTACAGTAGATATGCATCTCTCTCTCTCTCTCTCTCTCTCTCTCTCTCTCTATTTAGCTTTCACATCCCAAGAAGACTTGGATAGATATTTAGTTCGCAATCACCTTGACTGGGCGTAGAAAACTCAGGATCAGGTTGCAGATTGCGCTTTTATTTCTTCCTGCATATCATTTGTTAATATTATTACTGCCCCGAGGTACTTAAAGTTTTCACGCTTTCAAAATTATGGTAGCCGATTCCGAGATTTGGCATAGAGATGCTCCTGGGTGGTGCTAAGGATTAGGTTTTGCTGGTGTTCACTTTAAAACCTCCTTACGTAGCGATCGATGCCTTTATGAATCTGTCTTGATATAGCCAGGTCTTCGGCCAGCAAGAGCAATATCAGCTACATTTTCAAAAAATTGGCCTGATTTATTAAATACTAAATAGGTATTTAGTCGTAACTTTCCTAGCATGAAGATATTCTTCTAGAGCACCCGTAATGATGCGAGTCAACCATTTTTCACACAGAACTAACCATTTCGGCGGGATCTAGGTGGTCTTCTTCTGATGGTAATTTGCGCCACGGTAGTTATGGCTGACTGTATAGCTAGCCACTGCCCCCGGATGTTAAAACGAGTTTCTTCATTGTTGCTGTGCCGATCTAGATAGTCAGTGACTACCGATTGGTAACTCTACAATGAAGCTTGATCTCCATCGAAAGGTCTTTTGTGCTTGTCTATTCAATGTAGACAATTTGTACTTTACTTGAATATGAAAGGCAAATTATCGCTGTCTATGTTTGCACCTCTGTGCGATATAACATGGGATATGATGTTGGAGTATCTCTTAGACACCATAACGTAATCGATTTGGTTTTCCGTTCTTCCATCAATCAATCTCCACGTTACTTTGGGGATTCTCTTATGTGGCAAAAACGTACTTGATACAACTAAATTAGAGGCACATGCGTTAAGATCAATGCGCAAGGTATTTGCTGCACTCTTACTAAATTTTGTATTAAAGTCGTGGTGCAGTATGTTACTGAAGAATTCCTCCGAAGTCCTGAACTCGACAAAGATCTTTGACGCCGTTTGATATATCTTCGGTAAGTGCATGTACAATAACGATTGCCATGTTAAATTTCTTAGTGCGAGGAGACTGGTCGTGCATATACTCATTTTGATAGGGCAGAAGACGATGATATGTTGCTTCACGCACCGATGGATGAGAAAGCCAACTCTAAATTCTCCTCCATCCTAATAGCCGCAGTATTGAACAGTATAACCATTACTGGTGTCACGGATCCCACTCCTAGGCCATCTAAGCCTAGCAAGCCAACTACTATTGTACTGCAAGTACGTCGTAATTTGCAACTCTTTGTCTGATTCGAAATGTTTTTCTCCAGGTCTTAAGAGGCTAAGCACAAAAATGATAACGAATACAATAGAATAGTCAAACATATTTTTTGGGACACCACGCAATTCTAACACTCTCCAGTCCTGCACAAAACTTGGGATTGTTTCCGACGCTTCGGCTAAGACGACAAACAATATTTCGCTAACTAATTTATTGCTCGTTGACCCAACCGTGCAGTAAAACTTATTGTCAATAGTCTTAAGACTCGGAAAATGTCGCTATGCCTTTACTGCTGACACTTCAAAGATGTATCGCCAGAGTTTTGTTAACCAGAATCAAACAAATTCGCAGTCACTCTTTGGCGCGCGAGTAGACAAAACTGATTTTCACGTCGATGGCGTGCTTTCTGGATCCGATACCTTAGAAAACAAGCGGGTTTGAACTTCATAAGTGATGTGCAAACGAAGCAAAGTTGTTAGAGGTTATACCCCTGAAAATCGAGAGAAGCTTAGCAAACCCGACTTTGATGGTGCTCAATCTATAAACACTTTAGGTCTTATAAGGCGACTTGATGAACACGTATTCGTATTTGACATAATTCCTCAAACGCAGTATTCGATACTGACAAAGCAAATCACTCTTGGTGAAATCGCGAAATTGTACGACCCTTTATGATTACTTGACCCAATAATAAACGTTGCAAAACTACAAATTCAAACTCAACGAAAATCACAGATCAATTGTGACAATGAGCTCCCTTCACATGAGTGCCATGCTTAAAACCAATTACTCTTCACGCGGTAAATGAAATTAAATTGGCATGTGGTGTAATTCCACCGAATGTATCACGCACAGAACTACTTGGATTTTCGGACGCTTCCGAGAAGGCGCTAAATCTTAAGTTGCACCTCTAAAATCGCGAACCTTACCTGGATTAGAACTTAGCAAACCTAGTCAACACAGTAATCGTAGCAATATCGATCGATTTTAATAAAGTTGTATTATGGTTGGATTCCACCGTTACGATTTGCTGTATCAATACAGGACCATTTAAGCTGAAAAGTTTTGAGACTAACAGAGTTAGTGACATATAGAATTTAAAAAATTACACTTGGTAATATATTTCTTCAGGGACCAGTTCAGCTAATTTTCTTACACGTGGAATCTCATCTAACGATTTACTTTCACCAGGGTTCTGTTGGAATGGTACAAATTTATATCATATCATGTTTATAAGAGTAATAGAGTTAGAAATTAAACCAAATGTGATAAAATTAACTTCTATAGATATAGTGCAGTCTGAAGTACTGTCTAAATTCAGTTTCATTACGAACAAGTCGCCGCCTATTAACTGCTCTTTAAAACAATATCAGTAAATCAAAGGGTCAAAGTCATAGGACCGTTGACCATAAAACAAACCAAAGGTGTACTAATTCGGATTTATAAGACCGATCAATCTAATTTTATATCAGACATGAAACAGCTTATTTAAGGGTAATCACTGCCAAACAGTAGCACATTAAAACCCGTAAATCCATTTCTTGACACGAATGCATTATTGAGAGTTGGAGGGCGCCTGTCTAAATCAAATGTATCATACGATATAAAACACCAAATAATTTTACCTTACTCATCCCCTTTCAGGTTATTAGCATTCAGTTCTGAATATAACCGTAACTTTCACCCTGATCCACACCTTTCATTCTCAATAGTACAACCAAGTACTGGCCGATTAACGGCCAATCAATAGCGAAAATTGTACTAAAAAGTGGTGTTATACATATTTCCTAAGGCGGAGCCAGTGCGATTACAGCAAATTTTTGGTGATTTATACCGTCAGAACGAATTACACCATCTCGACCATTTAATATAGCTGAGGTCAATTTCTGCGGTCTATTCCAGTTTCAAAACTTATTATTACTACGTTTGTCCACTTCGCTACAAAGGCGATTCGTTTAGATATCGCTGAAATGAACTAACGAGTCTAATGGAAAAACTAAAAAGTCTAATGGAATTTAGCAGGCATTACAATGTGGTTTGAGGGAACCGGCCGTAATTCAAACCCCATTTAAAAATCGTTGTCTAAGATTTACATTACACATATGAAGAGTTTTATACGATCATAACGATCCACTACCACTCACCCCAGGCCACTTCCTGAGAAGGTAGTTTAACCATTTTTGGATAATTCGCGGCCAATCCTCAGTAACTGGAAAAAAAGTTATGCTCGGGGTACAAAGCTTCTGGAAACGATATTCCATCGAATATCTACATATGTATATTACAGTCTCGTACTAAACGGAAGAGGTCTAGATCAAACTTACAGCTAAATGAGGAAGTACTAATTGCTGACGAAGTCTCATTGGTAGCAAATTGAGTGTTAGGAAAAGTAGTGGCAGTGTATATTTAAGTTCCGACGACCGAGTTCGTGTTGCAAACATAAAAACGTGTCAATTTGCAATGAAAATTTTAATTTTATTTTTTAACGCATGGAGTAAAAATATAATTTATATAAAGTAATTATCGCATAACAGAACATTTTTAAGTAGGACCAACAATAGTTTTAGTTCAAGGCAACACATAAAACTTCACAGTAGAACCTTACTGTGGAGCTAGCTAGACGACTTCGTGTATCCCGAGTATATTTTACATACACTTCAAAAAACAGGAATCAACAACTTTCGCAGGACGAGATCTTCCTACCATGGGCTGCCCACCCTTGCCTTGTCGTAACGAAAATGATTGAAAAAGCTAAAGGAAACCTTTAACCAATATGTTAGCAGCTGGAAACCAATATGTTTCAAAATAAAAAAAAATATTTTGAAAAACTTGTAAATCAAGGATCTGATCGCTGACGGAATACCCGAAATTAAAATACAGCAATACTCAGGTATGGTCTGGTGCAAACCCGAAATAAACGGCTAATGAACGAACCGCTTTACGATAGGTGCAGAGGTCGCTACTCGCTGTATTGTAATTATCTACGAAGTAAGACAAACAAGTTCGGGCTCGAAGCCAATAAAATCGAATTGTGGGCAAAGTAAAGCGCTATATTTCTCCCATTTATTACAATGGCCTTTAATCAACTATTATATTATTATTATTATTGAAATACAATGCATTCATAGCCAGCTCTACAAAGTGGTATTCTTTTACAAATCTACTAAAAAATTAAATCGTCCTTGGCTTTATGTTACAGAATACATGAAAAATAGTGAGTTGTACACATTGTTTGTAGGTGTTCTTTAAGTCATTTGGTGAGATGCTTTGTTTCCCGTCCTGTCGGAAATAAACATTTCCACCATTCATTACAATCAACCCGGCAGCCAGGTTAAAAGCTTTGTATTTTGACTATACAATAACTCATACGAAACTTATATAATGTTTAAGGAGATTTAGAAATTAATTTAAATAGTAAATAGATTCTTTTGAACCAAAACATTTCGTAATTTTCTTTATCAAATACATAATAATATTTGAGCACAATCATTCTTAGTACAAGAAATATTATAACTAAAATTTGAAGTCAAATTAATGTTTTGCTTCCAGAATTTTAATTTATCCAAATAGTAATACAAATTAATGATAATCATCATTCTGATAATTACAGTATAATCATAATTATGATCGTCAATTTCAATATGAAACCATTAATCTTTATCTAAAGGTACTGTACTACATCCACGAACACAATAGAGATACCTTCATATGCACGTAAGTAAAAAATAGAAAAACTGTTCTAGTGTTAAGTACAACAACAATACGAGTGAAATTATTTATTAATATTTACCGTATTACAGTAAGAATACAATGACATAACCACAAATACTTAAATGTTAAAAAAACTGTTGTAATGTAATCAACCATCCATGAATGTTGTGTTATTACAACAAAATAAAATTGTCTTGAAGAAAATAAGCAATAAGCCAAAAACCAAAAAGAAAATTGAAAGAGAGCAACTTAAAAGCATAAAAAGGCCGATCTTATGGTATTTCAAAGTCATTGCCCATGATGCAACCGATGTGTTAACATCTCTTAAATTAATTTAATAAATAAATATTATTTATTTATTTTTATAATTTTGTGCGTTGTATATGAGAATAAATGAAATAAAGTGAAATTTTAAGTGAAACGGGTACAAAAAGGAATACTACTTATTTTGAGTGAATTTAAAGTGCCTATATGTATATACATATCTTGATATAAAAGATTTATATCTTATATACAAAATTTTGTGATTCAAGTGAAAATTTAAAAAATTTGTGTGCAGAATCTCTTTTGGATTATAATCTAGTGGCATAAACATATATTTAGTGATAAAATTTTAATTTAAGGTAAGACGCGTTAATGGAGTGATTTATTTACGACAAGTACATCATACATAAAACTGTAATTAGTTTAGACTTTTATTATATTCTCGTGGAACTTCTGTACCATAAATTAATTTTTAAGTTCTTACAAGAACATAAAATAATTTTTGATATCAAGATCTTAAATTTGGAGGTACACATATTATGTTACATGTTACGTTTAAGAACTTTATCATTCCAATCTAATATAGAGACCAATATTATTTCTCTTAGAAATATAACTTTATTACAAATGATCGAGACGTGGTCTAAATTCATAATCTTCAAGTGTAAATATTTATGTATATGCAAGTTTTATTTGAACATATGAATAAACGACCCCTATAATTCGCATTTAGTTCCGTATTCCCCGCAACATATTAAAATCGACGTGGGTAAACTGCACTAAATTCAAAACGATACAGTTGAAGGTTAGAAAAAATTTCTTACTAAGCTGGCATTTCACACATAAATTCGCAACTGTATAAAATTGCAACTCAGAATTGTGTACCGAGAAAATATAAGTCGTCTTCTTATCTTTTCTCTATGGTTTTTTCTATTCGATCTTTTGTACGTTTGTTATTTATTCGTTACGAAAAAAACTACTTTTCTAGTTCAACGAACTTAAATGAAGCGCAAGTTTAAGTTTTACAAGAAATTATTAAACGCTAAAGGTATACACAAAACAATAATGCTGGTCGATAGATGATTACCGTTCAGATGATAATAGCATTTTATTTTATATACCATACCGCATACTATTCTGCGATGATGATGTTTGCAAATATTTTTATGTTATACTTATAATATAGCAGAACACTTTTATAGGCGCTCTAAGAGTTTACAAAACGATGATTTTGATTTATTATTTCAATGACCTTGAACATATGCTTGAAAATAAATCAATCTTGCTCACTAATCGTATATTGGAATAAGTTTTATTGCAGGTCAGGTTAGACGATGATCGTTCAATTCAAATAAATAACCCTTCAGATTTTTATTTAAATAATAAACATAGAGTGGCTCATAAAAATACATAATTTTTTAATTTATTATTTATTTAGGACTATCACGATTTCGTATTCTTACTAGACAGATAATATTTATAAAAAGATTCCGTAGATTTTAGACTTAACTAATAAACGGTGTTAGGATTTAAATTTAAACTGGTTTTTTACTTAGGAATATATATATATATATATATATATATATATATATATATATATATATATATATATATATATATATATATATATATATATATATATATATATATATATATGTAGATGTATATATATATATATATATATATATATATATATATATATATATATATATATATATATATATATATATATATATATATATATATATATATATATACATAACATATATAGCATGACCATATAAACACAAATATACTTCAAAATATGACTTGGATCTGTAATGTATGATTGATTGACCATTTACGTATCCCGAAACCGTAAATAAAGCTCACCGTGTCTTTATAATTTAAATTTTTTATGTCTTTTATTGAATATCATCATATAAAACCATAAATTTTTAATTTATGTTAAATAGTTAAGGAAAGGCGCTATTAGGTTGTCGGAACACTGTTAACACATTCAAATATTTTGTTTATAAATTAAATCATTAAAGAGACCTTTAAGTACTGTATTGAGAACTTATTTAAAATACATATAATGGTACATTATAAAATATTTTATTTGTTGTAAATATTGATTGACTTTCGTAATTGTTGTTGGTCACAGAAAGTTCATTGGCTTGGGTTTTCGAATGTGGATTTATGTATATTTCTTATGTATATACCCTTTAAATGTATTATAGTAATTACTCTTTAAAATGTCACGTTTTTTTTTTCATTTTTAGTTTGTATAAGATAAAATCAAAAGGATTTATCTATATACTCGTAGACTTAAGTGTTTATATGTTTATTTATCTCAAATATATGGATGATATAACTCAACTATAAATATTTGAGTGAAAACAATTTTAAAGTTAAAATATTTGATTAAACGATAAAAGCATGATACTATACACGATAAGTATTTGAGGGGTTCTGAGAAACCACAAATAAACGAAGAAATAGAATAAAATGGGCATTCAAAATGGGAAAAAAACTTTTCTTAAATCCTTAATGGCTATACAGGCCTTTAAGAAGATCTTTTTTAAAAAGTTTGTTAGATTTGAACTTAAACGGAATATTGGATATCTAATTATTAATAGTTTAACGATTATTTTATTACTGGATTTTTAAATGGTAATGTATCTGTTAAGTGTGATATATGCCCCAAAGGTTTAAAATCCATAAACTATATTCACTTAATTTACTTATATTTATTTAATATTTACATTATAAAATTGACTGAATTATTATTTTAACAAACTTAAATAGAAGTAACAGATATTGATTTTAAAAATAAAAATAAATGTTTATAGTTCTTATTTTATGCTTTAGAAAATTTTAATCGGTGTACACCAGACGAGTTGCACAAATGTTTATTCAACTTGTTCGACTTGACCATCACCCTCTGCAGTGAGAACATGCGATTATTATAGCCTATTACCATTATAAGTTAACAACATTTTAAGTAAAATGCGATTTTAATTGTTAAATTTTGGCTTTCTATGAAAGAGGGCCCCTTTACCGTGAATCAACGCAGAAGGGGGTTTAGGCCCTTGCAGTTAGTATGGGTTGAATACGATTAAAATATTTGAGACGCTTCATATCAGAGCCTTCAAACGACGTCGACCGTGGAATCTTTACTACTGGAGGGATACTCCAGAATATATATTTTCATCCAATTCAACAACATCATTACTACGGACTTATTAGTACTCTTGATCCCCAATGTATTTAGGAGAAGCCTCCTTTGAGTTTGGCAAAAGACTCAACATCTCCCACTGACATTACCTTCATAATCGTCCGACTAGGAATTAAATATTGCATTATTGAAATCAAAACAACACATAAATTTGGGTAGCTAATTGTGAATTTTTACGAGATGTTCTTTAGGTGATTTGATTTTCTAAACTTATTACCCCATTTCAAGCAAAAAATCATACTCGTATATATACAAATTTTAATTTTCATTGAACCACCAAGAGCTACGGTTAACCATTCTCTCTATTTCGGCCAAAGTGACCATTGAGGACGGACTGGAGTATTACAGAAGTTGAAAAGTGTGAACGTAAAATTTAAAATTTAAAATGGGCTTCAAATTTTAATTTTACGTCTATACTTTTACTCATTTTAGACTATGTTATAATCGCAACTGTGGTAATTTATACCTTTTATAAAAGCACACAGAAAAGGCTTGGTTTAAAAACATATCTAGCGTTAGAGAAATTTTAACGTTAAAACGCTTGCGAAACGAAAGAATTTTGTTGAAAAAATTTTTATTTGCATTTCTTATAAATTTCAGAATTAAATAATTTGAAATACTTTACACACCTTGAATTGTAATTTTATAAGCTTTCAAATGAATATAAAATTAAAATCATTACAGATATTATGAAATTCTAATCATTAGAGTTCTTCGAATCAAGGCGTTTTTTAAACAATTATAACGTGCGAAGTGATACAAGTAAAGTCATCTCCGCTTTCATCAAGAAATCCAACAGTACCAGTCGTGTCAGTTAGTTGCGGAATACCCCTGCAAAAACTAAGTGATACTTGTGCCAAATTAATCAAACCTTCGAAGACTAAAATTTGACTTGCGACACACAGGAGCCACCACGGTTGTATGATATAATACAATTTTATTTTCATTTAATATTTCACTTAAATTTTCGAGCCACGCGTTTACACCTAATACCATGGTGTTACCATATTATCATAAATAGCACGATTGAATAGCAGTTATGAAGGTCTAATACATATTATAATAACTACATGATCGTTAGCCTAAGATGGACCTAATAACCTAACAAATTAATTAAGAAAATGTCTTAAAACATGTTTACTTTATTCCTGATTTGTTCTTACGGGCAACACAAGCGTACGACTCATTTGCATTATATAAATTACAAGACACCTGTGATAACGATGGCGGCAGAGCTTACAGCTCACCAAAAAATAAAATATTATGGGATTTGTAGTTGGAAACTATAACGGCCCTACAATCCTTTGATTCTCTCTTCTAGTTTATTATAGAACTAATTTGGTCAGAATGATTCTATTTGACGTGTCATTGAGATTTTATTTAACTACAGTTTGTTTTTCTTAAGAGATTGAAGTTTCCATCATAAGGAAGATTTAATCTGCATAAACGGTAGTCACGATCATGCGATGATACATATTTATGTATATAGTATTCCGTATCGTTTTCGGAAGATGTTCACGTCACGTGACGTGATCAAATTTCCATTAGCTTTCCTACAGAAATTAATTTTCAAATTTTCAACTCATACGTTGGTTGCTTTCAATTTTTAACCGAACAACAAAAGAAATTTGCTGGGTGCCATGTATAACAGGAGCAATTAAATATCCACATAGAGATATCACTTTGGCGAAAATATAATATCACATCAATAGAAATAGAAATGCCGGCAAAAATATTATATTCCGTAGATAGTGTTTCATCGAACGAAAAAAATTTAAAACACGAATTTAATTTTTATTTTAAAATTTAGAGAAAGTAAGGTCGAGTTTTAAAAATAATTTAAAATTTGGTTAGAGAAGTTATGTGAAATATGGTATAAAATGAACTAATATTATATTTTGTCATCTATATAATAATCATATTTATTAATATTTCGTTAAAATGTAAATTTCATTTTACGTTATGCAGTGGTATGATAGTTAAAGTCAAACACATTAAATATGATCCATCAAATTTCATAAAAAAATTTAGGAAGAAATTTCAAAAATAAGCAACATCGAACCTTCAAATACAATAATTTCGTAATAATCAGAAGCGATATGTAAATGTAAGACTTAACAATTTGACCGTTACCACAATAGTTTATTAATAAATTAGTTTCACGAACACATCTGATCAAACGAAGGTTATTAATCGCTACAACAAAGAATATGAATCTCAAGAACGAACAAAATAATGATCATCTAATTTATGACAAAACAAAAATTCCGTTATAATCGATCTGAATTCTAATCATAAGCACAATGTTCAACAATTATTTCTCTCTTAGCGCATGGTGTGGTGTGTAATTTGTTACTCTTATTGATCAAATATAAAAAATCGAAAACTATCATACGAACGAACACATAATAATAACAAGAAATATTCCGTTAAAAAACAAATTGTAACGGGTATTTTGATATTTTGTATTATAAACTTAAAAAATAAACGAAAAAGTCAAGAAAATATAAAACAAGAATTTTGAAATGTGTTAACATCGTTTTTAGGTTAAATACACTACTCTGTTCACAGTATGACAGTTAGACATGAACAATATGGCGTTAAATATGTATGTACCATAAGACATGGCAGGTGATAAAATAGTACACCGCTTTTACTTTTTTATCAAAATACCCACTTTTACAATAATATATAATTCGATTCTACGCAACTCTACCTACATCGGATATGTTGGAATAGAAATGTGCTCAAAATAAAATTAGAAAATTTTACAATCATCTTCAAATTCAATGATATTATACAATTATATTGTATGCAATTAGGTTTACACAAATTTTTCTGTTAACTGAATTAATTTAAATTACATTTAATTTCGTAACTATAAGAAAGTAACTATACAATACATACATATATATGTTTTTAAGCTTATAATTAGATAACTATAGCTTACATTAGAATTATCCTAGAGCAAAGCTAATCCATGATATTTCATAATGATGAATAATTTTGGGGACATAATTAACCATATTACATTTAAGCACTGTTTATGCACTGCATAAATAAATAGGGTCGCACACGACGTCAATCTCGGTGAGACTTACAACTGAAATTATAGCTCCTAGTCAGTGGGACGTGCAACTCTAATGTTCACTATGATGTCTTCTTCCTTAAATGCTGTTTGGATGTGTATGCCATCGGTCTTAGCACTCTGTCATTAACACATTAATATTAACTTACGAATTTGCCCTGTCAAATCCGGTTCATACCACTGGATTGTGAATACGCAACTATCGAGTAGGCGGTTTACAATACCAACACCAACGCTTCCAGAATATTACCGATATACCGGTAATAATTTCTGAATAACTTCCTAATATTTACTAAACACTTACCGCTATTATTTACTAACACTAGAAATATTATATAACACAACCACAAATATTTTCCACAATTATTTATTAATTCACTTTACACCATTTACAATTATTTTTAATCACACCACCATTTTCATTTTAAACACCACTTATAATTATCCCGCTGCTCACTATAGCTTTTATTATATCGCGTACCGCATCTTAGCTAAGACTCTCCAAAGACTCACCCAAGACTTACTTAAGACTCACTCGTTGCATTCATCGCACTCGTATTTAGGTATATACCGCGCTGAATATTCCAGATTGTCCGCGAACAATCTCAACCAACTTTCTTCAATTGCAATACCACTGAACTGCTATAAAACTACTTCTAGCGCCAGTACTTAAACCTACATATCAGATATATAAATATCATTAAACTCTTAGCACTTAATTAACCAACCTACGCTAAATTACTATCTCACCCGAGTAACCAATCAAAGCGGAATTAATGTCACCCGAACCAATAGGCGAGATCGTACCAACATATTTAATTTAGTAAATGAATTTCAATAAGTTATAGACCCAAGAACGGAAATATTAACACTTAACACAATACAACCAAACCATATTAACAATTTGTCGTCGTTATTGCCACAGAAGGATATAGGATTTCAACTATTTCATCAATCCATAAATTAATTGAGCTTTATGTGCGCATACTTCCAAATTCAAATTAGAAAATCATTTGTCATTTGAGCGGCACAGATTAATATCAGGTAGCTCTAATAGCACTATTTTAGTTGTCATCGCCAGTAAAGTAATTAATAATATTAAAAGGCACCACCAAATAATAGGCGTAATTTAGACAGACTTCAGCAGAGCAAAGGTTTTGATTCCATTTTACATAATAAATAAATGCTAGATAAATGAAGCTTCATCTTAAAAAAGGTGCTAGATAGGAGAAACCTTCTTATTATGAAAAGTTGAGAATCGAAGGAAACGTCTCTTGGTGACCTTCAAATTGAAACTTGTAGCATCGCAGTTTTGTGTGTTTACAGTTATAGGTATTTTAAATTAGAACAAATATACTTTGGAGTTCAACTTTCTAATAAACAATTAAAAATAAACAGTCTTTGCTAACAGTATTAGCTACCGTGATGTTCATATTTTCGATACACGATATAAATGTTCGGGTAATGAATCAAAACCAATTGGAATTATCTATTTTTATTTGTTCTTACCATGATACGTTAAGGAACTTAACGAAAATTCGAATGGAGTGAATTGATTTCTTATTAATCAATTAACTACATAATTTATAATTAACGTTAATTGAAGTTTTTCAATTCATATATGTAACGAAAAAATAAGATTCAAAAATAAAATCGGACACCGATTCAACTCAGGAGCTCGTCCTCTTTCAAACTTGGAACATTTCCTTCCTAATGGATCCCTCGCACGTCCCACCTAAGTTTATTTAGACCCTTGACAACCGGCATAGGCAACATTAGAACGTTTCCACTAATTATTAACGATTTCTATTTCGGATATTGTATAAGATTGCCACCGAATCTCCTGTACTGTCACTATTATATGTTCATAAATCAAGCAGCACCCCGGTAGGGGTAAAGGTAAAGGTCAGCCCTGTTAGTCGCATTTTTGTTACCTCAAATGATAATAAAACTTTACTATTTGTATGTTTACAAATGTTTCCCTTCTACGCCACAACCTTTTACTTCAACTCGTTTATGCAAATTTAGTGAAAATATCATTTAGAATCGTTACCAGTGAACAATCTCGACTGACTTAAAGAAATTATTGAATCTACTGAGAGTTTCACTTTTTTAATCCTCTTCCCATAAAAGGCAGATACTGCTTGCTCAGTCTAAAACAGTTTGCAAATTATAGAAAATAATAGCATTATATAGATTTTTAATAGCCAAATTATATACAAAATTACATTAGTAACCCCAATTCAGAAGTATCACAAACAATATACATTATAATTCATTTTATAACAATCCATTTAGAAATAACACAACACAATTTCTTGAGGAGCTTCACCTTGGCATAATAACCAGACATTGCTCCTTCCGACTACCACTTGTTCCTTGGTCGATGACTCATGGTATAGGGAAAAGTAATATAAACCAAGTTAAAGCTGCATACTAAATTTTGACACAATTTTTTTTATTGTAACCCCAAAATTCAAACTCGATTTACAACGTAAATAGTAGACTTAGAATTTCCGACTCTTCGAATTTACGTTTGGTATTTCCTTAACTTTACGTAACGTTTTTGTTTTTATGTTTTTCGTTTAGAGTGTAACTGTACTATTGTATTTGGTCAACTTAAAATTAAAACCGTATCGTAACCCCAAAATTTACTATGAAAAATGGGTAAATATTTTGTATGCAGCTTTAATTCTGTCTATATTTAATTTTTTCTGTGCTGACGACCTGGCCGAGCAACACTTCACTGTTTACGAAGAAGCCAAAAATTCGCCTTAAAACACGAGGATTTGTTTCGACGCGGAATCCGTATGCTGCCTGAAAGATGGGAAAAGTCGTAGCTAACGATGGCCAATCCTTTGAATAAAATACATTGTACAGATTTGTTTGAATAAAAAAGCTTCGAAGTTAAAAACCTCAAAATTTATTTGTACTTCAGTACATTAGGTGTGCAAGTATAGAAATTCTGCTTTTTTGGTCAAATCCACCTTCATTGAAAATATAATTGTTACAAAGATTAATTATCGAAATATTCGCCATTACTATCTATGGTCTTTTGTCATTTATCAGGTAGATGCCTTCACGATAGAAACTTGGTACTTTCGAAGCAAAATAGTCATCAAGCCATTTTTGCACATCTTCAGATTTCGGGAAACGCTGGTCTTTCAAATAGGATGACATCGATCTGAATAAGTGGTAATCGGAGAGAGCCACGTCTGAAGAATACGCCGCATGCTGTAAAACTTTCCAGCCTAAGGAGAAGATGAGTTTCTAGTTTGATTTTGATGTATGTGGACGAGCGTTGTCATGCAGCAATATCACCTTCCGCCTTCCTTGGCCAGTAAATGGTCTTTTTTATCACTTAATTTGGCAAATGGGTCTGGTAAAGTTCAGCTGGAACAGTTTGACGAGGTTCCAGAAGCTCGTTGTAAATGGCTCCTTTCCAATCCCATCAGACACAGTAACACTTTTTTGGCATGAATATTCATTTTTGCAACTGATGTTGATGGCTGGCCTGGATCAACCCATGGTTTTCTGCATTTAGGATTATCGTACAAAATCCACTTTTCATCACCCGTAATGATTTTGTGCAAACAATTCTTTATTTTGTACCGAGAAAGCAAATTCATGTAAATGTTAACTATTCGGTGTTTGTTTTCTTCGGTCAGTTTAACCCATTTTCCTTGCATGCAATCGAAGTGATATTGCTTGGTGAGTAACTCCTAACTATTCTACAATCTCTTTTTGAGTTTGACACGGATTTTCATCTAGTAAAACTTTAAGTTCCTAGCATACAAAATGTTTTACTGCACCTGGACGTGGATCGTTCTCAAGACTAAAATTGATGTCACGAAATCTTGTAAAACACTTTTTTACTGGAAAATGACTCAGAGAATGTTCACTCAAAGTCGCATTAATCAATTACATAGCTTGAGCAGCATTTTTTTTTTATTTTGAAAACAGAATAGAATGCAATGACGTAAATATTGCTTATCGACATTCATCTCTTTGAATTGATGCACACGGAGCGACAGCTTGTAAATGACAGAAACTTATGTCATAAAAACAGCAATAACATAGCTACATACATATATCCAAAATGACGACTGATTTGGATGCATTAAAGTATATTTTAACGCAACCAACTTCAGAGCCGAGTTTCTACTTCCACACCTATTATTAAAATCTCAATTCTGTCAACCTGATAATCGTGAATGAATGAATTGTAATGAATCTTCAATCCAAGTATGCAACAGTTGCGAGAATATAAAAAATTCTTACTTCATAGTAAACAAAGCTAATTATCTGGTTCACTGTGTGCTCAAATAAGATTCAAACGATACCTGCCTCGCCACGCAAGACTCTATTGCGGCACTTAAGTATTGTTTTTATTTAATATTGGATACTTGAGCGAAACGGATAAAAAATTGAAATCTGAAAAAATTTAATTAGCCTAGAAGCCCAATCTGAAATTATTCTTAACATTTGCTCAGACACTTATTTTTTTGACAAACATCAATTTCATATTAAACTAACAGTGTGCTAAATTAACAACCGAAAAGTTGGAAAAGTTATGTTGGAATTCTGGCCAAACAAAATTTAATTATATAGTTTATAAAATAATGCTATTTTATTTTGTTATTTTGAGGTAAATTCTAAATTTTGATGTAAATTAAAAGCGAAACTAGTGGTTTTATGAAATTTTATTGAACAGAACAAAGCTAATAGTGACAAATCTTGTGTTTGGATTTATTTTAGTGTATTGTCAAGCCTAGGCGAGTGTTCCGGATGGTCCTCTCTGGTCCCTTCCGTATACTATGTTTACACATTGAGAGAAGGAGATAGGAAAGGTTTGTTAAATAGAATTGAATCTGTTACAAACAATTAACTGATCATTAATTAGTAAATTTGTTAATAAATGTATAATACAGTCTGTTTCATCACTATATCAGCACTTAATTTTTCATTTTTTTTTATATTGAATTTAACAGTATAACAGTAAATTCGTTTCACCGAAGTTCGTATCCCGTCATCTGATAGTCTCTCTATTTGTCGATCTGTGTCGCCCAGGGGGTTGACTTGATTCATTTAAATGAAAATTCACACTTCAAGATTTTCGCCGTTTTTTGTATATTTTCAAAAGTACTAAATAAAATTTACATCAAAATTGATTCAAATATAATTTTTACAAAATTTATTATTATTTTCGAGGAAAACAGACAACTACGGCTTAAGATTAAAAGATTGCGAAACATACACACAAATAGACAACACATAACACATTGATTTTTGAGGAAAAGACTGTAGTTCTATTCTGCTCTATCTAGCTATAGACAACAAAGAAAGCGACACAATATCAAAAATAGGGAGACTGATATGAAATCATTGAAGTATAGAATTTTCGCAAGTTAGCTGGTGCCTTAGTAATGAATTCCGAACAGTTACGTCAGTACTTTTCATGGTAAAAAGGGACGGGGGATGTTGACAACAACTCCTACTCGTATACCCCTAATTTGTGTATACCTTTAAGATTAATCATTCAAACTAATCCAAAAAAAATTTATAAATTTCATTTAAAATAAAACATTTTAATATTAAAAATCCATCTTATGTGTTAAAAACATAGATCGAATAAATCTGGAATAAAGCATAATCTAAATAAGATGGGCGTGCCATGTCTAACAATATAATAAACACAGTAAAAATTTTAATTCACAATTACATGAGAAGATAAAAGAATTTTTGTATAACAAAAAAGGGACCAATATCTAGTTCTCAACACTATAAATATTCACAATTACAAAACTACAAATGTAATTTTAATTAGACAATCTTCGTTCGATAAGAATATATATTAATATCAAATATATATTAATATATATTATTTTATTTTAATATTAAGATTATGTGAAGATGCATTTACATAAGTGTTATCCAAAGTTGTTTATTTTATTATATCGTTTGTCGTATCATTTGATAAGTATGCATTCCTTGCTTTACACATTCTACGTTATATCTTACAAGAAACTATAAACAATCTAGAAAATTTACAATTCCGGCAGAAACTCGTTTGCATAGCCTACCCAATGAAGAAATGATAAATTGACAAAAGAGATGCATCCAGTACAGCGACCAAGCTCTTGCTCTTATTGTCTCTAATAAAACCTCAAACAATTATCGAATGAGAGGCTAATACGTACACCACAACCAAAACAGTTCGTCACTTTGATTAAATAATCGAACAGAAGTTGGAGAGTTTAGAACCACAAAATTCGCGCAAATCTTTGTACAATATTCTTGATTTTTAAATTTTTTGAGGGAAAATAAGGTCGATATTCTGATATCAATGCCTATTTTCTGAGCTATTTTATAAAGCAGTCTTGAAACAATAAATGCTTCTGAGTCGGTTCGTGAAATCGTTTTTTTAATTTAAAATAAAAATAAATAAATAGTACATAGTAAATAAAAATTGATCTCACAACACGTAAACTGTACATTGTTTTTGATCTTATCAATAACAGAAAATTTAAATCATAACATGGCATATTTTACTTACGAGTAGCAAATAACCTTATTTATTTCACTCACAATAGCTAATCTAGAACAAAAGAAAATAAACTCCCAGTTATAATTTCTTTTTAATAAAACAAGATATGATGATCATCAAAACAACAAACCAAAATAATGTTTCACATTCAAATACTTTAAACTTAAATGCATTATTGTTATATTTATTATTCGCATCGATCTCCGAAAAAGAAACCCAACGATGAAACTTAAGAACTAACAATACTCGTATAAATAATTTCTTTATACCGTTAAAAATAAAGAAATATACATAAAACGTGATCCTGTATGTATACAAAATATAACCTAAATTCGTAATATTTAAGAGTAATAACCTAAATTTGTAAAATAAAAGCAAGATATGAATGAAAATTATAAAAGAAAACAGAACGAAAAGAGTGATGATCTTAAGGTGGTCGTACTGTGTGACTGAGTTATATTTCATATGCGTACATTATTTATGACATACTCTTAGCTATAGTTGTATGAATTAAGCTACCCATTAGGTTGAATGTAGAAAATGTTTGTATAATTACAAAAATAATAATCGATGTGATTATTGTATTTGATTTTAGCCGTTATTTAACCTAGAAAATATTTCAGTTTCACACAAACCGGTTTATAATAACAATGCAAAATTAAAATAATTAAAAAAATTAAATAATCTTAATTTTCATGACATGATCTTTATCTAAAACAAATTTTATATAAAATTTAATAACATACAAAGCGACATTTTCTCATACCAGTATTTAATGACGATCAAAATGACATTAATTTTATGAATTATTTTATTATATTAACGTAAACAAATAGCTGTATATGTATAAGTAAAGATCGAAATAAATTGTAGTGCGTCACAAAAAGTCAACTTGCATTATCTCGATTTTTTCACATGTTCGAGAATGACCAAAATGTGGATTAGTACTCGTATTTTAATCTATATCAATTAACCATTTACAGTAAAACCATTTTCAAGAAGTATCGTAATTATTTTCTTTAAGAGTATAACCTAAAGCAAGGCAAATTTGAAAATCCGAAGCACAAAATAACTTGACAAGAAACACCGTAATGGTATTTCTATATTTTTGCAGCAAAATTTATTATTAAAGAGAAAATACTATCCCACAAATTAAGTTTGTTCGTCTATACCATTTGCCCTTAGCTTTGTCTTTAAGCAGGATCTTTAAGTAAGATCACAATAACAATTTATCATATTAAATAGTCAAGATTTTAGTCAACTATTTTAAATATTTAAACCTGGGTTCCTCATGACTCAAATAAATTATCGAGTTCTAAAAATTCACTAAATTCAAATACGTGCGTGACAGATCGGAACGACCTTTATACCTGGCAGACCAACAACGACCTCATTAATGTATTACGTATTTCACATACATTCATGAACATGAAATAATTAGGAATATCACTTGGTCAAAGCGATGCTATTTTTGAATTCTCAACGAGCGATGTGCAAGAAAAGTTGTAAACTGAAGTTGCTTGATGTACAATGAAAATAGTCCCACTTTCACCATATCTCATTGTAACAACTTTTATTTAAAAAGCAAAATGCGGCGAGGTTAATTGATTCATCCTGTGCTCGTTTAACGTACTATGGAAAGGAGTTCGATTATTATAACCGAAGAGAAACTATCGTTATACATAGGCACATACTTAACCTCATTCTTACACTCTCTTATTGTGAGTACATAATTTTTATGTTAATATTAATTCAATATACTCTTATAGTTACTTGCCCAGCTACCGTTAAATCTTCGTTGTTGGTTTTCTTTCTTTTATTTTGTTATGCTAATGATATTTCCGTAAATAGCAAAGAATGTTAAAAAATGTATAAAAGAACTAAGAAAAATACATAAAATATATACATATTCTACTTCTATGTTTTAGTTATATACGTGCACAAAACAATTTTATCTAATCGAGATCGCGATCTTTAATTATTTAAATCTGATATTAAAAGCGGAAAATTGTTTTTAACTTTAATAAATCTTAACGAATAACGGAATTGAAAAAAAAAATTATTTTCTATGACCTTTCTATTTTGAGAGTCCCATACACTTGTACATATCGAAGCGCTTCCATTCGTGTAATAGATTAATTACATTAAATGTAAAACTTCAATTATACACGACAAGTACTGATATTGTTCAGGAACTAGCACAAGGCTTGAAACAAGGCCTAATTGGTCCCGTAATTCTAATTGAAATAGGGATATTTGTGGCTAAAAGCTAGAAAAATATCCAGTCTGCTTTCAACTGGATTAAATAACTAAGCGTGAATTTTGGAATTGGTAAACTATTACAAAGAAAACATTAGTAAATTATAAGATGCTACACAAATTCATTTATTGAATGGTTTATCAAATGGAATACGAGTATACGAGTATAAAATAAACATTGAAACACATGTACTTCGACCAATAAATTGACCGAAGCGAGCATGTCACCAAATCCTTAACTATAGCAATGAAAACTAAAAGGGGTGTATGCTAATAGGGGGTGTTTTCGATTAGTACAGTAAAATTGACAATTTCAAATTCAAATTGACAATTTTGTATGTGAAATATAAACGTGCGATTAAACAACTAATTATAATTATTAATTATAAGATTAAAATTATAAAATTGTTTTAAAATTTTATGAGATAGTAATTTTTAGAAGAACACTTATCTCACGAAATTCATAGTTAAATACCCCGGGGTATCCCGTTTTGGCGCAGATATTATTCAGAATTTTTTTTGTTATTGATCTCCGCCATTTAATAATTAAGTTGTTCAAAAGGAATCGAAAAGTTATGATACGCAATTTATAAAATTATAAAATAATCAAAGTTATGGGTACCATATGTTCCTTACACATTGACAGTTATTTTATTTTTACAACAACAGACAATTTTGACACTCTTGCGTATAAAGAAATAAGTCTATTTAGAATGATTCTTAGAACTACTAAAATATAAGTTTAATTTAACTTGAAAAGTATATTTTACCCTTAAAACGGAAAATCTCTGCTATAATTGTAATAAAATTACCCAAACTCATTGATAATTTTCAGTTTTTCAAAACTGGTTTATTATAGGATTTCCTTACTTCATACTTATCACTTACCGCCAACTAGAATGACACAGAAAGCGGCGGCCACCTGAAGTAAAAACGCTTTTTAGGAAGAAATTAGTGTATCATCTCTTTCAATGATCAGTGTTCATATTTGTTGAATGTTCCTTGGTGGTTTTAAATCTAGACCTTTCCAATTACACCACCGCCAAGCCGGTATGATATGTATCTACAAGTGTTTTTATAGATTTTTTTCATGACTTTTAACATGATACCGGGAATTATTTTAAATGGCCAAATCAAAATATCTCCAAAGGATGGCATGTTCTTTTCAATGAACTATTTATGATATCTTGATATTTTGAACGATGGTGACGATTCAACTTATTTATTCAAAATGATTATTGCGAGTAGGGTTGCCAGATCCTACAGCAAAGAAAGAAAACATACGCAGAATAAAACTGATAATAAATTGGAACAGATTTGAATTTGTATTTTTTTGTTCAGCCAAATCAATTAATCACTTCTGGGTTTAAAAGTTAAAATATGTCGGGAATCGCAAATTGGCGCTGTAATCAAAGCCAGGCTCTACTCACTAAGCAAATTATGTGTAGAAAGTAGAAAATATCTAAACTTTTCTCATGTTTTTCTAAAATTAGACCATAATAATATGTAATAACTTAACATTATAGTTGGTAAAATATTATATTTTGTAAGAAAATTCATCTCTTAAGTTTTTCACCGATTGGCAAATATACAACTATGATTTTTTGGTAAACTAACATGTCTACGTGTCAATGTTAACTTGTTCGAAATTCTAATAAGATTTAAAAAGAATTTCGCACGTGTTGACATGGTGAAACTTTATTACCGTAATACCTTTTATTGTAAGGTATGTAGAAAAAATATAGTGTGTCGAACGCAAAGGATTTTGGTACTCTCACACAGGTGTTGGCTCGCTTCACTTGAGCAACTTGTGCTCTAGATACACAAATGACTATGATAGCTCATTTGCCAAAATACATACAATTTTCGACATTTGTTTTTTGCTGAAACTTAACATGTTTGACGTCTTCATGGTGTACATAAGGGTTTTGTTGCCAACTGAAATCCATTGAATTTTCTGATAACCAGGTAATTGTGAAATTTTGATTTGATTGTTAAGTTATGTTATTGGGCTAAGAATAATTTATTAAAAACTTCAGTTAGAAACATCAATCGCCTAAATGTATGCTTTTATCAAAATACATGGATTGCTCGGTTGTTGTTGTTGGTCTAGTGTTAAATTAGTTCGAACACACGCATTGCAGATGTCGATCGACAAACGACTCCAAAGTATTGGGCGCGTTCAGGACCGCCAACTGTTGGTATCATGGTTAGTGAAATCATCGCCAATTTGATTTCAAAATTTCATAGTACTAAACATTTTCATAGCGTTGGCTTTGATTTTACTCAACATGTTCCCAACTATTGGGTGCTCTGAAAGCGCCCATTGTCACAGAAAAATTTAAAAATAATCAGGTTTACATAGTTTTTTTTAAAATGTAAAGACGGTCTAGTCGTTATAAAGGAGTCGATATTGACACGACAACCAAAACGGGAGAATATAATAAAATTACCAATTTCTATCAATTAAACGACATTTTCTTGAACGGGAGTGAAGCCACTGGATATCAAGCAAATCCGTTTTAAAACAAGTGAGAGTGATTAATTTTCAGGAGCGATTTAATAATTAAATTCAACATGCGCTTACAGCATTGGAATCTTGTTGTATGTGTTTTAGCGCGAAATGATCTATTTGCAAGCTGAATGCGATTAATTAAATAAGTTAAATAATTAATATTTAATTCTTATTGATATCAGAATTGATAAAAAGAGAACAATTGAATAATGTAAAAAAACTGTTAGAGAACTAAAAAAATTTTTTTAAGAGGACATGTTCTCTTTAATGGAGACCCTATTGGCAACCATACTTGCAAGTAACTAGAGATTTTTTTTCATATTTGAAATTGGATCTAATAGTGTTTCTCTAAAAACTAATTATAGGTATAGATAAGAACACACAGATAATCTTTTGAACGTCTAACTCAATGTAAAACGCTCACAAAACAATCATAAAAGATATAGGAACATTGTAAACTGTTGAAACCTATCAAAAGTGACCTAAACTAGAATCCGATGGCAGAATATTAATTTTTGTTGTTTTTATTGTTTTTCTATAGAAATATTATGCCCGAGTTCCTCGATATTCGGACATAAAATTGTTTACAATGAATGATCTGTATGTTTTTATTTGGACTGTGTAATATTTAAGAAAAGGATACTAGATAATATTTTAAACAATTTAATTAAAATGAGGAATTTATTTGTTCGCGAATAAAGTGAATATTGGTATAAACAGAACCCAAGATACAGCGACAAGATTCAACGCCTTTCAAATTAAAATACAGATTAACTATAGGATGCTAACACAACCAATGTCGCTGGTGGCGACGACATTGTCGCCGAACTTTTGTTAGAATCTATTCTAATTTTGTCGTCGGCGCTGCAGTACTACCAATATAAATTTCAGATTATTTGTTGGAAAACATTTTTTAGAACTGTTTTTAAATCAATTTCAACTAAATATGAATGTTGTACACAATGTTTTAATTAAAAAAATTTAAATATAGTCGATAAAAAGATAAATGAACTAATTTAGGGTTAATTTGTTATTATTTTTCTTGTTTCGTCGCTTCAACACTGACGCGCTTGTTGTGTTTACCAAAGCGACATCGCCAGCAGACAAATGTATTTTGTCGATGTATCTTATCGCTGTATCTCTGGTTCAGTTTATACCTTAATGATTAATCACTCCTAGTAGTAAATAATTTATATCAATGGACGTTTTCAGGTTCCCTACCATGATTAGTAAAATCATCGCTAATTTGATTTGAAAATTGCATAGCGCCCAATACAAATGAAGAAACGAAAGTATAACGAGTATTTCATAAAATAGTCGCGGACAGAATAGTTAAATTTTTTATCATCGATTATTTAAAAGTGCAAGAAAAAATTGAAATGATTTTCATTTACAGTGAAAGCAGAAGGGCGGAAAAATAATCAAGTACATAATGGTGCTAACAGCGATGGCTCATGATCTAAATGAACATTGTTATATTTTATGCATTAATATTACTTAATTAATAAATTCATAAAATTTTGTTAACGGGGACATAAAGAGTGTTTCTTAGAGGTTCTCAATTTTAAATTAAAATAGACCAAAGGAAAACATTTCTTCAGCCCATTGGCCGAATTGGCGGCGTGTACGATGGTCGGATGGCTTTAATTCCTGCACAAGTTGAATTTTGTAAGCAAGTAAACCAAGATCCTTAATAGATAAAATCTTCCATAAAATGGATGGACACGTCTCCAGTTGCTGAGAACGACGTCTAATTGATTGGTTTGGGTCTTCCTTAATGCTACGCTGTAAAGCGTTTACCGCTTGTTCGGTACGCACTGTTTGATGGCTTACTGGATGCGTATTATCATTTAGAGTATACGTGGAGCGAAAACGATCCATAGTTAACCGAATTACCCGCTCTGATAGACGATTATAAATATCATAAAATGGACGTAATACACGATGAGTTCGGCGAACAGAACCGTTATTTTGATAAGAAAATCAACAATTTGCAAGCGGTGCTCTGGCGTGAGTCTATTTATTATGAAAAGGCAAATCAAACTAATGGCAAAGCAAATGTCAGCTGTCAAATTGATTGTCAAACAAAACAGTGTTGCCAACTTAACGATGTGAACCTCTAAAAAAACCTTTAGGTTTAAAAAAGTCAAGGGAAAGTTTCAATGTAGTATTGCAAGGCAAAATTCACATAGCTATCGAAAATTTGGGCCCATTCCTTAACAGAAGAAAACAACTATAAATTTAATTATTATAATGAGTCGTTCTAGAAATAGAATTAAGAAATGAGAATTAAAATTAATGTTTAGGCATGCAGAGACCTTTCTCCTTATTTGCCAAACTAGCGAATTAACAGCTTTATATAGGGTAAACAAAAGCATTAAACTTTTATTTTCTAATTTTAATGGTAAATTTTTAATTATTATATTCAATATAACAGTTAAAATGCATGAGTAATCGTTTTAATCATTAAAATCATAAATTTGTTTGTTTTTTGTGGTCTACAGATAATTATATCATGATATTTTAAGGAAAAAAAGATAATGCATTTAAAATTTAATTTGGCGTTTATGAAGTTGAACAGGTTTTATGTTAGTCATTATTTACAATAAAATTTAGGGTTTTGTATGTAGTGGCCAACACCAGACTTAGGGACTTAGGGACTTACTAGAGGGAGTATATATATATATATATATATATATATATATATATATATATATATATATATATATATATATATATATATATATAGATAACAGCACAGAATACGTTTTCTAAATTATTTTAAAGACAAAAGTAAAATAGAGTGAATTTAGTTAAAAAGAAATTTTGGAAAAAGGACTAAAACAAGTTTTGTTGCAAATTTCAGTTAGAAGTGTTTTCTAAATCAATTATAAAATGTTTTTATCTTAATTATTGAGTTGCATGTCAATCGATTCTTCCTCTTTCGCGTGTAGAGGGTTCTTCGCTTATAGAGGAAACTCAGCCAGACAGGCACTCAAGGAATATTACTTTGTAAGAAAAAAAATTTGTGGAAATTTTTAATCGCTAATTTAAGGCTGCCAGGTAGTAATACTTATTCAGCTGAAAAATCAAATACGTGTGGTGGTGCCGCTGGTCGCCGATATAAAGTTACTCATAAGAACAAACCTTTTAACGAAATCATACATATGGCACAAATAAATATATAGGTCCCACAATAAAAAAAAAATAAAATTTGCTATTTTATTAATCAATTATAGTTCAAAACTACAGTAATAAAAATTAATATAATAATATAATTATTAATGTAATTGGAAATGTATCTACGTAATCTAAATAGTTGTAACTAAAGCGATACCGAAAAAATCAAATAAAAGTTCAAGTTAAATATAACTGTAAGTAAAAGATAAAAATACTGTGTTTTAATAATAATGGGATAATCTTTAAGATGTAAAACTTCGGTTTGTATTAAACCATCCAATACATTTTGTACGTATTCAACTGTGATGTAGTCAGCAAAAATACGGAAATCAATTTTTGTGGTTTTTCTCAACAACAACGACGTAGATAATCTATTTCTTTTTCCTAACTTGTACACCACAACTAAATGTTGCATTCTTCCTATAGGTTTGATGAACTCTATACAATGATGATTTACTTGTATCCAAACGAACAAAATAAATCAGTTAATTTATTTAGAACACTGACCTAGATGTTTTGGAACGTATAGTAGGAGATAATCATTTGTAATGTATTCTTGCATAACGGCATGACTGATTTAGGTTTTTTATAAAAATATTAAATAAAATGAACAAAATATGAGGAATGTTGGAACATATTTTAAAATACATATTTTGTAATTCACAAGTTTTCCATATAAACTACAAGCGTATGTAGAAATAAATATGCACATATTAGATAAAGTCTGATTACTTTACGTTATGATCTTGATGATTTATGCTATGTGCCTCAGAGCAATTAGTGACTAATTGGGTACCAATAAACAAACACAAGCAGTATCTCAATTTTTGAAACTCAAAGTTGTGTATTTTTACATGTCAGGTATTAAACAGTTTGAAATAAAACTCGATTCTCTAACGTCGGAATTGATTGAAGCAGATCAAGTTGTCATTTATGGCAGAAGTTGTGTCTTGACAGTGGTTAACGATAACCAGTTATAATACCAACACGTATCGCAACGCAAAAATAATTTTTCTAAGAAATGAAATGTTGAGTTTTGTGCCAAACAAACAGCATTTACGGGCAGCTTTGCTTTTCTGCTTCACCTTGAAAAAAATGAAGTTGAAGCACGTTATTTGCTTGAGGAGACCTACGGCGAACATACACCTCGAAAAATAGCTGTGAAGATTGGTTTAAACGCTTCAGAAGTGGCGATTTCGACACTGAGGATAAGAAGCGCTCCGGAAGACCAAAACCATTTGAAGACACCGAGCTAAAATAAGCGTTATCGAATGAAGATGATATGCAAACTCAAGATCAACTTGCGGAGGCATTACACTCGACTCGCCAAGGTATTTCCAAACGTTCATCTCAGAAAGAAATCGTGCATCACGACAACGCTTCATGTTATCGCACTGCCATCGTCCAGGACACCATCAAAACGCTGATATAGGATCTGCTACTGCACTCGCCTTATTCTCCAGACCTGTTTCCCTCGGATTATCACTTGTTTCGGTCGATAGCGCATAGTTTGAAAGGGCTACACTTGGCCAGTTTCGAAGAAGTGCAAAATTGGTTGGATGAATGGATTCGGTCGAAAGACGCGTCGTTCTATCATCGTGGTATTCATGTATTGCCAGAGAGATGGCAAAAATGTGTAGATAGCGAAGGGCAATCCTTTGAATAAATCATTTTTTATATTTCTATTGAAATATAAAATGCGCACCTATAGGTTCCTAGTTAATAATTTTGTATTACAAATACTTTTATGAGTAGTTTCTATTGAATTATAATGTATCCTAATATTGTATATTTTCTAATAGAAGGCTGCTATAGTAAATAAACATTAGACTTTCAAGTGTGTAGTATTATAATATGTACTTAGTTAATCAAAACAATAAAAATTATATTACCAGAGATTAAATTTATAGTATAGCCAAAATGAAGATAAATCTGAAACAAACAGTAAATAGTTAGTTGTAAATATTATAATTATCGTACACACTGTGAAAAGTTTTTCCTAATATATGTTTTGAGCTCAGAAATTTTGCCATCCAGACTGGACAAGATTGGTGGAATACTTTTATTATAAAAGAGTTTGCTAGCTAAAGGCTGACAAGGGTAAGTTATTTAAAGCTTTGAGACCCTTATTCTGTAAAACTTAGAGATCATTTAAGTGGACGTCGCTGGATGAACCCCATCCTTGAATTAAATAAGTCGACTGAAAATGGATAAAGTTGTAATAAATATTATATTTTAAAGTATCAGGAATAAAGCGACCGACTCGTCGTAAAACGCAAATAATTGCACAAATGTTTTGCTTGGCTGCGTTTATGTGGTTCGTCCAAGATAACTGATAAGATAATATCGAGTACAATCAACACGTTTAATTTCTTCGTTTTGGAATACAATGTAATTAAAGATTTGTGATAGATTGTGCTTTAAATAAAACCTTATGGTGTTCGAGTTAGAAACATTTAATAATACATAATTTGTTAACGCGGAGCCATTTATTATTAACAGAAAATTGTTTTATGTCGTTTTCAAGATGGTTAAACGTTATTAACTATATACAAGAGCAGCGTCATATGCGAATAGTTGCATGTTTCCTTTCAGGTTCAAATTAAATACGTCATTTACTTACATAATATTTAATAATTTACCCACAGGCTTTTAATTAAATTTATGAAGTGAAAATCCTACATATAAATAAAATTGGAATGCCTGTGTAATTTTGAAATAAATTACTGTTTATGGATTGTTTACATTTTTTATGAGATAAGTAAACATGATCAAGGTGTGGTTAAAATTATTGTGTGTCCACACCAGTTTTGTGGTATGGCTTTCATGCCAAAAGTACCTCAACAATTTTAGTAAAGCTTAAATAAATGTATAATTGTCAACCATATAAGAGTAATCTGCATTTTTATTTTCTCGATATCTTAATCGAATTAAAAGACCCGTTCACAAGTTCCGATCAAACAATTAAAATGATTCATTCCTGCATCACAAAATTCGCCGACTCCAGATTTTTTCAATTATTTTTTTGATATTTTTCAAGTAAATCCACTAATTATTATTACGACGCGCACGATCGGTATTCAACACTTGTAAACTGATCTTAAATTTATAAGGTAAAAAACAGGTCAGTTATGAGCAACCAAAGTATTTTTCTTGGTTCATATTTGTGTTCTTAATTTGTTTCACTTAAAGTCAAAATAACAAATTGCCATCCCAAGAGCTGAGGATAAATGTTCCGTGAAAATATGAAAACGAAAAGTTGTTTCCGTTGACAATCGAGTAGGCTTGAATTATTTTAAAATTACGTGCGAATAATTCAAATTACTAGATTGCAAATGAAAAAAAAATTGACCCATTAATTCCAATAATACCGATTTAAACATTTTCTTGGCCGTCTTAGATTAGCTCTACTAGAAATTACTAACTAAAGAATTCTTTTATGGTTTTCTGCTTTGCATTAATATTGTAATTTCGTTGCCTAAACTAAGGTGAATGGATGGATTGCCGGATTTGAAAACAATGTTTGCACGTTGTGTAATACAGAAATGTATCCGTATTCAGAATGGAACGTACCAAGAGCAGCGCAATATATTCCAAACAATCCACAAAAACAGCCGCAAATGGGCTTGCACACCAAGCAGTGGGGCAGATTGTTTTGTTTTAGTTGTAAAATAGAATTGTGTTAATTTTATCGAGGTTATGAGAAGCAGCAAAGAGCAGTAAATTGATGCTGTTGCGTGTGGAACCTATTGATGCCGCGATAACTTCATTCAATACAATTTCTTTAAATTAAAATGTTTCTATTAAAATTAGAACTACGATTTTGTATCATTACATAAGCGAAGAAGCTATAATCTTGAAATTTGCTGCTCGCCGCTGCTGCTTTTTCAATGGGGTTTCTGTGGACTGTATCTGTGATTTTCATTAATTACCACCAGTGGCACTATTCTGGTAATTCCCCGGCAATAGGGAACTGGTGAAAGATTTTATATGTAATTTTTATTTAAAAAAAATTTCTGCCATACTGAGGTAAAAAGTAGTGTTAATTTTTTTGAACACAAAATTAAATGGGGAATAATTTTCCTTGCCAATTCAGATATGGAAAAATTATTCCCAATTTATAAATATTTACATTAAAATTTTCTCCTCAGTAGGCCGGAAAAATAATATTTGAACAGAAATTACATATAAATTCTTTCCCCAGTTCCATATTCCCGGGGAATTACCAGAATAGTGCCACAGTGGCACTATTGATCGAAACCTTAACAAAAAGATAGCAAAACAATTTGTGTTGCATAAATTATAAAAAACGATGTTGATCTTGCAGCAAACGTAAAGAACTTCATCCTCAACAATAATAATCTATTTAGACAACCAAACCAGAACCGATATGGTACTTCATAACGACAGTGGCGTATGGTAGTAACGTACAAATGATGGTACATATTTTAAAAAGTTGACATGCAATGGATACTTTTTACTCGTATTTCTCACAAATTCATTAAACCCAAAAACATAGCTAGATCATAGGTAAATTTAAAAGTAATTTTTTTAAGAGCAGCAAATGCGAGATTTAATGGGTACTAACCCTTACTTTGCTGCACTAACAGAAAAATAGATCAAGTTGTTTTTTTTGGATTTAATTTTTTATTATCTTAATATTGGCTGGTAACTTATCTGAAGTGTTCACCTTAAATAAATAAAAACACAACCCGCCGCTTTTTCCTGTTCTAAGAATCAATGAAAAATTTAACATGTGCAAAATAATAATAAATACATACAATCGATGCTACGTAACGAACAGGTGAGAAGTTTTCTGCTTAAGTAATCATTAATTGACTAAAGTCAAATATATATACTTTACCAAAAAGTCTCCAGAGTATATAATTTTATGTACATAACTATATAATTACATAAAATATAAAACATATAAATAAGTACTGTAAGAAATCTAAACATCAACAACATCATAGACTGCAATCGCTCCTATCTGCGGCCATAATACCAGTGATTCATTATAATTAATTGGGAAAGAAATGTAAAACCAATTTTAGGTGTTTTGATTAGGTAATTACCATATTCTCTGATATACCGTTATTAACCTTTTATTTTCTAATATAATTTGTTGAGCTTTCTTTATACTTTAAATCACATTTTATATTGATCGACCTGCGTACAATGAACTTTATTTATTTTAGTTATTTACATTTCGGATCCGCTGCTTGTTAGGCTTTCGAGAAAGAAATCTAAACAAAGTATATGTAAAAGAAAAATTTCATGTAAAAAACATGAAGAATAATGAATAAAAAATTTGAAGGAAGAGTTTCAATAATTGCCCATTCCTTCCTTTCGGTAATCAACGAGAATTATGTTTCAGAGTAAGAGAGGTAGCATCAAAAATGAAGTTTATCAATCGTTTTGATAACAAGCAAATAAATTTTAGGTAAGTCAAACCTTAAGGGTCTCTGGCGACCATAGCTATTAAAAGTAGAACAGTAACTGCACTACTGCTCGTAAAAAAACCGAAATATCCGTTTCTAGAACAATTATCTGTCTATCATATCAAACAGTTCAAAAACTACAAAAAATATTGCATATAATAGCCCCCTCACTATTGACAACAAATTAAGTAAAATCAAGGACGTTATGAAAATTGTAAACTTTATTATTAGTATTATTTCTACAGCGCACTCAAATATTACAATAACGAGACCCGAAATTGAAAAATTAATCGCTTTGAGTGAGGATAGTCGTTTTTCTATGTTGATTTCTCATTCAAATGTAATACTTGGTACGAGAGAGTACCAAAAAATGCTGTTTCTTCTATTATCTTAGGCTAGAATAAGACTAATTTTAATTGACATAATATTTGTAAATTACTTTCATGCGATCTCATTTTGACGAAATCCTCTTGCTGCCTTTAATGGTTTCTCCACTCAAAATAGCCAAAAATGTGACTACCACAAAGTCTGTAAAATAGTATGATGGATCCGCCAAAGTTCAAAGGGTTAACGGTTTCAACTACTCTGGAATGTTTGCAATATTATTTACTTTTTACTGAAGAAAAATGAATATTATTTTAAGATCATTTAGGCCCCGACTATTATCAGTTTTGTGTTTGAAGTTTTCTACGGCATTTGATTTATGCGAGTTCTAACATTGATTTCAGCAAAAATCATGCAAATTATATGAGGGTAAAATGAGGCTCTAACGTAAAGACACAAAGTACTTATCTATATTATACTGTGTGGTATAGAGTTAATTTAACTTTTATTGACTTTTTTAAACCTGAGGTTCACTAAGCAAAAACAATTTTAGTTAACGGAAATCTCGGTTTATGGCAAACATAGCAGCAGAAAATACCGGGATCAAATATTGTGATTATAGGGAGAGACACATCCTAAAATATGTGCGTATGCAAAATAATACACAATTCCATAGTAAGAAATTAAATTATATTGAAGGGCAACCAAACCAAAAATAATAAAATCAAGTTATATCCACTTTGAGACTGTTGTGGGCTATTTTTCTTTAAAGAGTTTTTGTTTTTCTCCATTTAAATGGCCCACATTTTATACTCGTAACTATACGCACTTTTAATGATTAAACATCTACGTATGTCGTCGTATCCTAACTAAATAAGCTACATACATAAGAATAAATATAAAAATACTTTTTAAACTTTTGAAATTATGAAAAATAATGAACATTGTGAAAATGATTATAAGAAGCAATTTATATAAATTGGATTCTAGTATTAATAATAGTAATATGTATTTAATATTATCTAACTAATAAGTCATTATTTCTTTTCGTTTCAGAATTTAAAATATGAAGAACACAATAACACTAATACTAACACTGACAATGTTAGGTTTAATACAGATCGTCACGGCACGAATAGCTTTTGAAAAATTAACAGACTTTGACTTCCCTGGCACAACATACTATAGTGTAAAAAATCTGTCACTGTACGAATGTCAAGGGTGGTGTCGTGAGGAACAAGATTGTCAAGCAGCTGCCTTTAGTTTTGTTGTAAATCCACTCACTCCAGTGCAAGAAACACTTTGCCAACTACAAAATGATTCATCGGCACACAATCCGAATGCCACGCCACAACGTTCTGCAAGCATGTACTATATGGTTAAATTACAAATTCGCACAGAAAATGTATGTTTACGGCCATGGGCTTTCGAACGAGTACCAAATAAAATTATTCGTGGATTAGACAATGCACTCATCTACACCAGTACCAAAGAAGCGTGTTTGGCCGCATGTCTAAATGAAAAGCGGTTCGTGTGCCGTTCAGTGGAATACGATTACAATAATATGAAATGTGTTTTGAGCGATTATGATCGTCGAACAACAGGACAATTCGTACAATTAGTCGATGCTCAGGGTACCGATTATTTTGAAAATTTATGTTTAAAACCACAACAAGCATGTAAGAACAATCGCTCATTTCAAACACCTCGAATTGGAGTCTCGGATGAAAAGGTGGCCCAATTTGCTGGGTTACATTATTATACAGATAAGGAATTACAAGTTACCTCTGAATCTGCATGTCGTTTAGCTTGCGAAATTGAAACCGAATTTTTATGTCGATCATATCTATATCTGGGGCAACCGACTGGATCGCAATATAACTGTCGTTTATATCACTTGGATCATAAAACTTTACCCGATGGACCTTCAACTTACCTGAATGCTGAACGACCACTCATCGATGCCGGTGAACCTACCGGACAATACTTTGAAAATTATTGTGATAGTAATATATTTCATTTATATATATTAGCCATATATGATCTAATGTATATTTAATTTCAGAACCAGCTTCAAGCCAACCTGGTGTAGGAACTGGAGAACAAAACCTACCTGTTGTTTTCGATGCTACCGAGGATCCTAGTGTAAATAATTTAACCCGCGCTGATGTCAACTGTGATAAAACCGGGACCTGTTATGATGTCGCTGTCCACTGTAAAGATACTCGTATTGCTGTGCAAGTTCGCACCAATAAACCATTCAATGGTCGGATTTATGCCCTTGGCCGATCAGAAACATGTAATATCGATGTTATAAACAGTGACGCATTCCGGCTAGATCTTACCATGGGTGGTCAGGACTGTAATACACAAAGTGTAACGGGCGTGTATTCAAATACTGTTGTTCTGCAACATCATAGCGTTGTTATGACAAAGGCTGATAAAATTTACAAAGTTAAGTGTACATACGATATGAGCTCAAAGAATATCTCATTTGGAATGATGCCAATTCGCGATCCCGAAATGATACACATAACGTCATCACCAGAAGCACCACCACCAAGAATTCGTATATTAGATGCTAGAAATCGCGAAGTCGAAACAGTGCGCATTGGCGATCGACTAACGTTCAGAATTGAAATTCCGGAAGATAGTAAGTATTATTTGACTATTTCCAATGAATAGTGAAATTTTAATAAATATTCAATTTTATAGCACCATACGGTATATTCGCCAGATCCTGTGTGGCGATGGCCAAGGACTCTAAATCAACATTCCAAATTATCGATGATGATGGTTGTCCGGTTGATCCAACTATTTTCCCAGGATTTGTACCCGATGGCAATGCTTTACAATCCGTGTACGAAGCTTTCAGATTTACCGAAAGTTATGGTGTTATCTTCCAATGTAACGTAAAATACTGTTTAGGAAAATGTGAACCTGCTATCTGCGAATGGGGTCGCGAATCAATCGAATCATGGGGTAGAAAACGTCGTTCTCTTTCAAGCAATGAAACTAATTCAGATGATGAGGAAGAAGAGGAGATGATGAATATCTCACAAGAAATTTTGGTTCTCGATTTTGGTGATGAAAAAAATTCAGATTTCTTACGTAGCGAAAACAGTGCCGATTTTGGAAAGGATAAAACAGTAACAATAATCGAGCCTTGTCCGACAAAAACCTCGGTATTAGCTTTAGCAGTCACATGTGCGCTTATGGTACTCGTTTATATCTCAACACTATTTTGTTATTACATGAAAAAATGGATGCAACCACACAAAATTGTTTCTTAAGAATAAAATAAAACACTTCCATTAACACAAAATTCCCTAAATATTTTAATACCACCAAACTTACTAATTTTCTCGCAAAATTCGCGCGCGAACATTTCCATTATTTTATTAATAATTTTTAATTTATTTTTTTTTATAAAAATATTATTTGTTTTCACTTTCTATTGAGTTTTATGATTAAAAATTACCAATTTTTAATTATTACTAAAAACACGATGATAATTTTTAATCATTTAACTTAATTTGTAGAGACTGAAAGAAACAATTTTAAATTATTATTTAAATTAAAATATTTTTAATGGTTTTAAATTAAATTTAGACAAACAAATTAAATTAATAAAAAACACTGATATAATTATTTTTAATTAAGTTATATTTAACGCTTTATAAGTATTAATTATAAATTTTAGATAAAAATTCATTTAAGTAAAAAACAAATTTTTTAAATAAAAAAAATCGTGTTTTAATTTACAACACTACAAAACACCCCACATTACCCGTATTATAATAATAATTAACCAATACAAATTATACCTACTTATTAAACTTATCAAAGGATATACATACATACGAGTATGTGTTATATTTTTGTATTCGTTGCTTTTTAAGCTCCGTCCAATGGGTTCTCAGGATTTCTGAGGCATTAACAATAAGAGCTTTATTTTCGGCTGGGCCGAGCTCATTCAAAAACAATTCATTTTGAATCATTGGTCCATTTTTAATTACAAACCGTATTGATGTGCTCTCGCGTTATTAGATGATAATATTAATTTTTTATCTTATAACACGTCCTCGAAATCGCATTGATTTTTCAAATAAATTCTCTGATTTTAATATTCTGGTTTGCACATGGTTCTTCAACTATCTCGGTTCATCGCACACTCTCTCCAGTTTCGACATCCTATTGTTCGAAGTTCTTGTTCGACGTTGTAGCGCCATCATAGTCCTAGTCGTTGATGGGACGTTTTTCTCATTAGTTGTTGTAATGGGGATCGTTCAACGTGGCCCACTTATCTAACTCGGTGCGTTAATAAATCTGATAATCTTACAATCTCTAAGGAAACGTTTGATTCCGAAATTCATTCGAATCCAACATTTGTTGTTCGCAACCTTTTCAAATGTAGATAATATTCTACAATTGTTAGTGATTAAGGTCCAACTGTCGCTTCCAAAAGTTAACACAGTTCTTAAAATGCTTCGTAAAGAGCGTGCTTACACGACTGTGAAATATATTTTGATCAATCGCAACAACCTTGACTGTGCGTAGAAGACTCGATGTACGTCGGCTATGCGGGCTTTAATATTGGCCTGGACATTATTTGTTGATGTTATAACTGACCCGAGATAATTAAAACCTTCCACGAAATCAAAGTTATGGTTGTCCTTTCTGAGATTTACCGTAAGAATGATCCTTGGTGTTTTTCACTTTCAGACCCAGTCGTTTCGCGTGAAGGATAAGGGTCTAAAAAGCTCGATATCATCTGCATATCCAAGAATTTGGACTGACTTATTGAATATGCAGTGCAAAGATTCAATACGGTTTTTTCTTACCATACGTGTTCGAGCGCCAGATTAAACAATACAGGTACAAGCGTATCTCCCTGCTGAACACCTGATGTTATCTTGAAGAGATCAAACACAGTCTTTTCCACTACAGTTCTACACAGCGGGGCAGATGTTGTTGGCTTACAAAGAGAAACAAGCTCTCTGGAATTCCGAGACATATTAGCACGGCCCAGAGGTATTCACGGTTGATGCTTTCATACGTCTGTTGAAAATTTATATATAGTTGGTGAATGATTATGCATGTCGTAGTCCCAAAATTTTTCCCGGATCATCCTTAAAGTGAAACACTGGTCAATGGTGGATCGGTTGGGACAAAAACCAGATTTATAGTTGTAGATAAAATTTTCGCAAATGGGGATGATTCGGGCAAGTGCAACATTAAGCAAGCGTTTTGTAGGCGGTATTTAACAGATGCCACAGTAATTTTCACATTTGATACGGTCGCCCTTATTTTGCAGCGGGCATATAAGTGCGGTCGTCTATTTATCGGGAAGTTGCTCCTGATCCCAGATCGCAACGATAAGTTCAAATAAATTAGATATAAGAGTAGCTCCTCCGTGTCTTAATAATTCTGCGGAGATTCCGTCAAGACCGGGTTTCGTTCCATTTTTTAATCTGCTAATAGCTGCATCTACCTCCTCCAATATGCGGTACGGGACGCTCCTCGCCCGGTGGGGCAATAGCTCGACAACTATACTTCATCATTCCGATTAAGTATAGTTTAGAAGGAGGATTGCCATACTGACAGAACATCAGCCACGATTGTTCTCAACTCTCCTTTCGTGTCTTTGATGGCTGTGGATCTTGCATGGAAGTTCTTAATAAGGTTTCTGGAATTGGCAAAAAAGTCTCTTGAGTTTCCGTTTTTCACTTGGAAGCTAATGTTTTCGATGCAGATCCACATGTATTCACGTTTATTTTGTGGGAGATATATGGTCGCATCATTCCAGACGCGGAGATACTCTGTGTGAGTGCCTGAGAGTTACGAGCTAACGCAGCTTTCGTTTATTTTCGACGGTTTGACGGCATTGATTTTGGAACCAATCATACCGTGTTCTCGGTGGTCTCCTTCCATTAGAATTTTCTGCAGCGGTTGTTGACTGACTGGAGAGCTAGTCGCTGCTCCTGGATGGTTGGTGGAGTTTCGTAGTTTTCATTGTTCCAGTTTAGATGTTCAGTGATAGCTGGTTGGTAACATTGCAGACTCTTTATTTTTTAGTGTATCCATATTCTAGCGCATTGCTTTTTTTGATTGCTGTTAAATGTGGAATGTCCACATTTGTGTTATACATTGTAGATCTGTAACGCGTTGGGCGTTATTGTTATTAGGCTGATGCAAGCTTTACGGACCAATATGTGATGTTGTATCCGCGCTTCTGCAGATTTTTGTGTTGAAGACGACCGCGATAATTTTGATATCATGGTGCGGGATGTTACTTAAGATATCTACCAGCTCAACAATATGTCTTTGACATCATTTGATTCGTCTTCGGCGGGTGCGTGCGCATTGACAATGGTAATATTGAATTTCTTTGTGCGGAGTCTAACCGTACAGATCAATTATATATTGCTGTACTCATCGGTGGATGAGAAACCCGACTCCAAATTCTTCTTCATTCTGATGGTCGCTGTAATAGAGTGTGACCATTGGTGTATTATGGATCCCACTCCTAGACCAACTAGGTCATTCCGTGTTGAATCCGACAAATTAATCCGAGGTATTTGTGTAGGGCTCATAACTTGATGAGAGTATGTAGTCGGTCCGTCGCTCAACCCACTGATTATGTGTGTGGGTCACTGGTGATAGATCTTAGGGCATCCAGTCCTACCTGAAACACGACTATATAGAGCGCCGCTCGCTACAAAACAGGCTGCAGCCGCCCCTAACCTGGAGAACAGACAATGATGTGGTATTGGTTTTGCGACGCCAATAGCTCGTCGTAACATGTAGGTGCTCGTCTACACCGCCTGATTCGTTTAGAGGCTACCTAAGGAGCACTGCGATGAGGTATGAATCTAGGACTTTGCTCCGCCGGACACACGCCCGCACTTAATAAAATATTAATTACCTAAATAAAATCAGAGCAAAGGAAACAAATACATCCAAACATAGTCATCACATCATAACTGTGTACTACACTGAGCGTTACCACAAGCTTCATAAAATTACGTATATTATAAGCGTACGTAATTATTGATGTGATCGTGATATCATTAATGGTCATCATTACTTTCATTGATAGAGCAGATTCTAGATAATTCAGCTTGTCTCGTAATACGTTACAGTTTAAAACTAACTTTAGTTCTTAGGTCGATACTGGATTATTAGTATACGGCATCGCTACAAGATTTTAAACAAAGCTTCTCTTATGTTTATTTATTAAGAACCAAATAAAAAAAACATCCCTGAAAAGCTTGCGATATTTATTGTTTATTTTAGAAGATTAAGAGCAACCCTGTAAAATATTATAAATTATTTTGTAATGTACAAATAATTATAAAATGTTTTAAATTTCTTTAAACCAAGACTGCTCTGTAAGTATGTAGATAGTATTTTGTAGAAAAACAATTATTTCTCATAATTAGGTATTTATTTTACTTTTGTACTGTACAATAAAATAAAATATGTAGATAGAACATGAATTTTATTATAATATAGTTTACCAGTGACTGAATTATTAATGTTTAAATAATAAATTAAAATAGTTTTTATGAATTTATTTGGTTAATTATTGTAATATACCAAAAAGATAAATTAATTGTATGAGATAGAGGATGAGTTTTGAAAAGGGCATTTCAAAAAATTAACATCTAAAACTTAAAAATTCTCTAATCCAAAACATTGGATTTTTCTGCCAACGCTGCTTGATAAATATTTATAAAGGCAACCACTATTTCACACCGTTGTTATTGTATACGTAAAACTAACAATAACACGTTATAAACTTAAATAATTATGTAAAAACCATTTTTTGTGACTAACTATTATTATATACCTTAAATTAAAATTATTGTGATTACAGTTTATTTTTTTTATCAATATTGTATTTTATACTTAAAAACTACTAATAAAGCAAAAACCTATAATTCCTTAGTAAACAGAACGTTAACATAATTTTTATTAAACAAAGTTAAAGCGAACAAATACTTTTTTATACCGATATTAAAATTTATTACAAATACCTAGTTCTATTACGCTATACTCTTATAAAAATGATCTTTAACTATCAAAATATTTTCATTTTTAATCCAAAAAGGAATTTTTATATTGTATGTTATATGAATACGTTTTTAAATTCTAAACGTGAGAAAAAACAAGAATTCTATATAAAATAAAAAATATAGATGGCAGGCAAAACTAAACAAAAAAATTCTATTTTTACAAAATTTTCAAATGATTAAATTCAACCACAAGAAAATCATTTTGCTCTTAATATAAAATATTTAAATTATAGACATATCAACATAATTAACTAAAAATAATTGTATAACAATATTGAGACTAACACAAATTAGAAGGATTTCTTTGGTTATAATCGTTTAAAGTCTTTGTTATGGTTGTTTTAGAATATTTGCATTCGTCTGCATTACAATGACAGGTAAAATTTTTAAATTTTACTATCCAGAATTTTTCCCCGTAATCAAATCTGAAAAATTTACAAAATATAATTAACTACTAAAATAACAACACTTAAAAATTGCCTATTTTTTAGCTAAATATAATTATTCTCAGCTAACAAAATCAGGAGATAGCTGATATTACTGTCGATGAGGTTTCGTCAGTAATCTTTCGCAATTTTTGAATGCCTAAGTCATTGATGTTGTCGAAGTAATTATCGGATTCCATTGACGATGATGATCGCTTACTCACTTAGTAAGTCTATTGGTCTATCTTTCTACACTAGTATTGAGCACAACACATCAAGACAACAAAAAAGGTACATTAAACGAGTGTCCGCCATAATTATATTTATAATTTTTAAATGTCTAATAGTTTGTCATAGCATTGAACAAAACATGTGTCAAGTACACGTTATATACTTTACATATAGCAAATCCAATTTAGTGAAAAGCCCGTAACAGTTTAGAAAAAGATATACCACTTGCGAACACTCGTTTAATTCACCATTTTTGTTTTTCTCTATTCTGCCATAATTTAAAAATTCACAAATACCAAGAATTTTTACCTTCGACTTTTCCAACGATTTTCGGACTTTAGTACTAAACTTAGTACTTAACTTAGTATTTTGAAAACGTATGAAACATGTCGCGGAAATTCGAAACAGGACGAAACAATAAAATAGAATTGTATTTGAGAACAGAAAGGACAAAAAAAACTGGCGGAAATATACTTGTGTTGGTATGTAAAAGGCTAAATCTAAAAATATTAGGGGCAAATTGTTGGTAGGGGAAAATGTTGGAATGAAGTGGTGCGGGCGGGCAAAAGGTTCAAATAAATGCTCGAGAACAAGAGTAATGTAATGCTCTCGTACCTCGTTGGTTTTGTCAAAATGCTTGCATAAGACAGCATCACTATAATAAGAATTTTATCGGTACAAATATAGAAATCGAATAAAAAAACCTGATATTGGGAATGCAAGATTTCTCGTTAATATGTTTGAGCAAAAAATTATCCATTCCAGCGGCTTACGTGTTTCATAAATAAGTAGTATTATGTGCTGGCTATTATAGTAAGAGAAACCTTATATTTTTTGTGGTATCTGATAAGTACCTATGTAACGAACGGTTTTGTTGAGATAATCTGCAAAATAGTTTGGGTTCGCAGATATATATTAAGATACTTACGTTATTTCTTCACCCGCTGCTATATCACGTGAGGCAAAAAACGCAATTTTAGGAAACCGTAAATCTTGATGCTCATAGTACACACGCACAGGCACTATATTTGGATCACACGAATGATTAAAGAATCGACTAACATTACCGTAAAAATTAGCATCAATGCAGTGCTGAAAATTGAAACGAATAAGTAAATATGCGCCGAAAAATTATATTTACTTACATCTAATGATCCCAAATCAAAAAAATAACTATCATCAGTACGACGATCCGCCTCTGAATCAGTTAAAATTTCTCCCGTATATTCGGCTATAAAACTACCTTTTACTATTTTTGCTAAAGTTTGCACACCCCAACCTTTAATTTTATCACCGCTATCAAACACCTGGAGATGACATTTTATTCCTTTTTGAACAACACGATTATTACACAGCAATTTATTACATCCACAAACATCATTGCACTCAAAAATCATGGCCGGATCCTCGTAATTAAAATCATCTTTAAGGCGACCATCTGTACTATACCAATTCTGGAGAGAAATTAAACTGCATTGACAGTCTTCCGACGAACAGCTAGATATAAATGCGTATTAGTATAATTATTGTGGAAAATAACTAATAGTAAAAATAGTTCGCTACTTACTCATCGTTGCAGGTACAAATTCTCATCTGTGATATCCGGTAATCGATTTGCAATTCGTTTTGTAGAAGTATTGTCTTAGTGATATATTTGAAGTCGGGAATATCAAGCTCATCTTCTAAAAGTGTCGCAGTTAAATTCGATAAAATTTGTATTGGATAATATTCCCGCCCGTTTGAAATATCTTGTATTGCAATTTTCCATTTTGATGGTTTTATTAAATTTCGAATATTTATATTAAACCGCAATGCTCGAGCACACGGACTATTTTCATTTGCGATGCTCTCGTACGGAGTCTCATGAAACTCATTGTTGATATTTAGATCAGCACCATGAGCCAAGAATATTAAACTTATTTGAGTATTCTGCTGACGACATGATATGTGCCTAGAAACAAACGTTGAGATTAGATGCCATTAGCCGACTCTATCGAATAACTTACAATGGAGTATCTCCTTTCACATTTTGTGAATTAATACAATTTGATTGTAATAGAGGTACGACCGTTTCAACAGAATCTGATAAGGCAGCCCAATGCAATGCAACATTATTTTCTGTATCGCATATGGTTGAATCAGCACCTAGGCTGATTAAATAGCTTACAATGTCTGAATGGCCATTTTCCGCTGCCCAAACTAGTGCGGTCCAATGACCATCGTCTACTGAATCTAGAAACGCTTTAAATTTTATAATATTCTTATTCTGTCTGTAGTAATCAAGTAAGATTTTGGTTGATTTTAGATCACCCCGGCGAGCCGCGATGTGAAGTGCAGTCATTCCATCGGTCCCCTTAATCGAGACATCAGCGCCACATTGGATTAAAATTTTGCTTATTTCGTGCTTTTCGGCGGCCACGGCACACATCAAAGATGTTCGCAATTCATTATCCATTAAGTCAAGGTAATATTGTGACGGCGTTTTGGATAAAATAAGATAAGCAATTGTTGCCGTTCCCAAACTAGCCACCAAATGTAGACATGTACCATTATGAAATTCCCGAAATGAGGTGGTGATATCGAAACCACTTGCTGTAAAAAATATAACATTAGTGATAATTTGAAACCACCATTTAAATTAGGCTTACCGATTATCTCCGCTACTCTTTTGGGATTATCATCATGGATCGCATAAAACAAGTCTTTGTGAGTAAAATTAACGGACGTGTTCGACATATTTGCTTCAGCGTTTAAAATCATTTTAAACACCGATTCCGGTATAAGCTTCTCCATATCGATTAAAGTGTTCTCTCGAGATCCGACCAACGGATTTGTGTTGTTTTTAATATTCTCTGCAGGGAAAACCATTTTTGCACGTTTAAGATTAAATGGAAGAAATACCGAAGATTCGCGGCACTTAATAACTACTTTAAAATCTTCATGTAATATATTTGCTCCACAATGCGGACATTTAAGCGCCAGCGTTGGTCTTGTAAAATTATCGTCATCGGCCCCCATAAAATTTGCATTAAACGGAGTGTTAAGGATGAATTTGGTGGCACAATCACGATGGAACAAGTGATTTTGTTCACACATCGCGTAAAATCCTTGAGTACAATATATCCCGCATCCGGCACAGCAATTGTGTGCTTGAAGCCTTTTGCGATGACTTTCACATAATATCATGTAGCTTACTCGCGCACTCGGCCGAACTAGATTGACCAGATCGCATTTAATTTCATTACTACATCCTACCGTATGATTTTCGATTTGATCAATTGCGACACATTGCATTACCTCCTGCGATTTACGCACATAATACTGAGATTTCGTTTCACACAAGCAAAGATTTTTGGTACCATTCGATTTAGCTTTTATTGGTACCCCAGCATGTTGATTTCTTTGACTAGATTCGGTTTGATTGGTGCTCTGTAGGGATAATTCTGTGATGTTATTGTGATGATTAAGAGGTGGTTTTGACAAGCCTTTAGTAACACGATCAAGGCTAATCCTACGATCTTTTCTCGCAATACGAAGTTCATCCTCCGACTTACCCGACAACGATGCGTTACGTATTCTTAATGTGACACCGGATTTTTGAGGCACCGAGATTTTTTGTTTCGGTATAAATTCATCGTTATCATCGGAGACTTCATCTGAATCAAAATCATCAAAAACGTTCGAAATTTTCTTGAGTCCTAATTTCGCTAAATGTTTTTCTTTGAGTTTGAAGAGACGACGTTGTTGTTTTTTATTCAGTTTCTTTATTTTATCTTCCGGAGACCGGTTTAATGCTATTTTATTTTGTTTTATATCATTAAGAAACGCTTCCGGGTCGGGACAAGGTTTGCGAATAACGGTTTGAACCTTTTGCAAAGGTTTTTCTTTGATTTTTGCTGTAGCACTTATGGATGATATTCCCGATGGAGGTGATGAAGGAGGAGTTTTCATACCTAAGTACCGCATTGCATTAGGAACTTGTACCAATTGGTGATGTATTGGGGGGAATGGCGGAACAATATTTATGTCGTCTTTCTTCTCATCTGAAGGTGTGCCTTCCTCCAAATTATCACTGCTCAAACTGAGGCGAGCATTGTTTTGTAGTTCGAAACCAAACCGCAATTCCTCGTTAGCTAAAATTTTTGCGGTCGGTTTAATACGCCGCGATAATCGCTGTTGCGGTAAAATTTGTTCATAGATCTTTTCTTTACGAGCTATTGCAGTCGCAAGAATTCCACCATTATTTCCATTTTCTTTGGTAGATGCGCGGGATGATTTTTTGGTTGGAGTTTTTTCTACAACCGCAAAATCCAAAGGAGATAAGCTCTGTTGTTCGGTGGACGATTTGGTGGATACAGCTACATTACCGGTGCTCTCTGTTTTAGGTTTACGCCCGCGTTTCTTTGGTATTTTAGCAAATGACTGCATAATTTGTTTATCAAATTCTTTGTTAGTCTCTATTAGTTTCTCCTCGGCAATGTCTTGGAGAATTATCTAAAATAGAAATAAACAACAACCAATTAAGTTAAATCAAACTGTGAAGAGTTTTAATTATTATTTTTATTAAATTATATGTAACGTATTGGATAAAAAATAATATTACATAGTTTGATTGCAATCTGTCTAGATATTGAATTCACTACGACACGCTCCCGATTTATTATGTGTATTGAACCGTTGGGAACATTCAGCTTTTTAGTTTATTTACTTGTGTGGTGTCATCACTTGAATAAAATATGAATTCATAAACATTTCATTATAATTTTTTGGTTGCAGATAGAACTATAGAAGAAAAGGTTAAACGTAAGTATTACATATTGCAATTATCGGGCATAAATCGTGATCCAGATATCGTATAACAAAAAATTAAATTATTCGGTAAACGATTTATTTAAAAAATATAAAGGAAATACAATTCTTATATAACTCAATCACTTAACATTGTCCCAGGTTATTTCTGGACCTTTTCTGGTACCTACGGCGGTGATTTAATTTAAAAATTCGTTTGGCTAACTTTTTATGTGAATTGGGGGTTTGCTTTTAAGTCCAATCGAGGTTCTTGTGGGGATGAAGGCTCGAGTCTTAAAATGTTGGATTCAAATATGTTTCAAAACATTCGCTTTGACAAAGGTCGGTCAGATAAGAAGGGAAACTCACGCGAGTCTCTGTGTAGGTATGATGTTATAATACAAAATGATGAGCAAATACAAATGTTGAATTCAGTTGCATTTCGATTTTGCTGTAGTTTTTGAATAGTTTCAAATTTCACAGTTTTGAACACATAATAATTTTTGATTTTTCAGAAACCTAGATGTAAAAATAACCGTCCTTGAACAATTTTGTAATTAAAATTTAAAAAAAATATCCGTATAATCGAACTCTAGAGGCTCATTTGGTTGGATTACCCGGCTTACAAAGTCTAGTAAATATGTACAAAATTAATTTAAATTTAATTAAGTGAATTTAATATTTCGCTGACCTTCAAAACGAGTAAAAATTGCCAATGGTTATAAAATCAAGATAGAAAAGTTGGAACCCAAAGTTAAAAAATATGACTACTTAATAATTTTCTTTTCAAAATTTGAAGTACAAATTGGACTCTTTCAACGAAATGCTACCCTTTAAATACCAGATTAAGTGCTTGTTTGTTTTTAATTTTTACAATCTGTTCAGCGGTTGGACCACTCCCAACTCTTTCGTGGTTCGCTTTTCACGACCTACATCACAAAGTAACCAAATTGAGAACAATTTACGTAGAACCATTTGCGCATTATATAGCTCCGCAGCAGCCTATAGTACTGATATGGAATATGCGTTGGCCCATCAATTCTGCACATCAACAGGGAGTCATCGTTGTGTTCATTTTCATCACTGATCGTAATCAGATGATGAATAATCCCTTTTGGATCCTGCTCCTTTACAAATACAAAAAGGGTTTGAAATTAGGACAATTTCAAATTCTTCTCATCAATAATTATGAGGTGCACAATTGTTAAGCACGGTTTATTTTTCAAAAATTCTAGGATTCTAGCAGAAATTGGCCGCTCTCGAGCCAGTAAAATAAATTGCCTTAGTACTACTCCTTATACTTGCCTAGCACGTAACTGAATCAAATATCTAATCCGAAAACACATTTGCAAATTTCGAAACATTATATTTTACAACCCAAGGAAAAAAAAATCGATTCCGCGAAAATAGTTACCTTCTTCTTGCGACCTCTTTTTAACTTTGGTTTAACAGTTGGTTGCTCAGCAACTGGAATATCAATTATCTGTTCTTTACTTATTTCATCGCTTACATCTTCTGTGGTGTAATCAATTAACATTTGATCAATTTTTAGTGTTGTAGGCACAGGATTTTTGGCAGTCTCTTCAACTGAATCGATTACTGGCGTTTGAGCAATAGATGATGAGACATTCGCGGTTTCATCGGTCTTACGTCCACGTAATTGAATTTTATTCGGTGTTTGGACATCATCGGTGTCCGAGATGATTTTTCGTTTTTTCGTGGATTTTAATGGAGGTGTAGTTTGCTGCGACTCGGAAGTCGAATTGATGGACGGTTCTGTACTATCGACGCGATAGAAAGAGGACGCAATGACATTATCCGGTTCCGCAACGGTTTGACGTCGTTGTCGCTGATTTCGTGTACGATATTTCAAAATATTTTCTTTCTTTATTAAGTCATTATCAATGCTTGTGTTGTTGTTGCTATTTGTGGGACTGTTATCTATGGTATTATCTGTGTTTACTATGATTGAGTCACTTTGGTTCGCTACTGTCGATGGCTGCTTAGTTCCATCTATTTTCACCTCATCATTCTTTATTTCACCGCCACCACTTCCACCTTCAGCTTCGGTGTTACAACCTGACCGCTCACCATCGCAAAGTGTTTCATCAGCAGTGGTCGTGCTACTACTACCACCGCCATTGCTTATCTTGGTTGAAGGAGTCGGCGACGAAGATGGTTTTGTGGCTGTACCACCACGTTTTTTCGACGCAGCAAACTGATTATTATGCAGGCCACGCCATTTTAGTGTTTTATCTTTATTTAATTGAATATCGAGATTTTCTTTTTTATTTTGATTATTAAATGCGGATGACATTTGAGTGAGAATATTACCAAAAATATCTGTCATCTTTAATAATATCTGCTTGATACTTAAGATTTTTCTGTTGTCCGCAAATATCTCGTCTCGGACACGAAACCGACCAGAGAATATATATTTCACAATTTAATTAAATTTAATTTAATATAAATTCCATTCCACAAATCCAACAATTAAATTAAATAAAATTCAGTTTTTCGTTCACTTGTTGTGTTATCTTCACTACACTAGACTCGTTCGCTGATTAAACCACACACATACAAATTTCCTATTATTTATTACATATTTTTCACAAAAAACACATATATTGGAACCTAATAAATATTTTACACATCACACGTAACATACTTTAGATCTATGAATTTATTTGATTTTGTAAATAAATTAATTTATTTACAAATTTTAAACTTTTTCTCTTCTTAACACTTCAACCATTTTTTTTACAATTAATTTCTTATAAGACAAAAATGATGTTAAATGTCAGTTTTAGTTGAATAAAAAACACTCAAGAGTAATGGAGATTTTATTATTTAGTATGAATTATCGATTAGAGATGGAGCCAAAAAAAAGTTGTTGTTCTGGGGTTTTCATGACGCTATAACGTATAGTTGATACATCTAAAAGTATTATTTTAGCTCAGATCAATGCCTCTGTACCTGTATACGGCCATCTCGCAATATATGACGTTGGTGTATGCAGGCCCATAAAACGTAAACACGAAAAATAATTTGCATACAAATGCTATGGATTTATTTTTTGAAAAGCTTGTTCTTGTCTTTATTAATTTGGATTATTGATTTGGAGACAAATAAGATCCTTACGTTCGATTCCAGCTGGAATATGCTGTAAATATATGGTGTCCGTTCGAAGAACTTATCCAAAGTATGGAGAAAATTCAAAAGAAGTGTATGCACGCTACTTGACCTGGAAAGATTTAAAACTTGGCAATGCTGAAAATAGGCTCATTTGTGGCACAAAAGTGTTTTTATTGGTAGTCTCCTACTAGGTCTAATCGACGGACCAGAAGTATTAAATTCAATTAAAATAAAAGTTCCTAGTAGACAACTAAGAGATCATGACATCCTCCACTTTTATACACAGAACCAACTTTGGCGATAATGAACCAGTGAAAATGATGTATGAGTTTATTGAAACGATTGAATTTTATTGAATTAACTGTTCGTTTGTTTTTTGTTTAACTAAAGATAATTTTAAAAGTATATTGAGGCATGAATAACGCAATAATATTATTGTTACTATTATTTTTATATTTTTAATTTTCAAATCCAAATCGGATTTATTTGGTTTTTTAGTTTTACATTAATAATTTTTCAAGCCAAATTTGTACTTATTTCTATTTAACTAAAAATAAAATGAATAAAACTACAATGGTCGTTTGGTTGAAACGAACTGTTACCATTGTCTCTATAGATTACATATTTTATTAGTGATACTTTACCGAAATAGAAAAATCGATGTTGATTAAATTCCAGTAAACATAATTTTTTGTATCTTGACTAAATGTTAGAAAAATGGCCGGGCATCCGAACATTAGACACGTAATAGGTCAAACGTCGGTCAATTGTTTAATCATTTGTGTATCTAATGCTTCCCGGAAAATGGTCGAATAATAAGAGAGGCCGATATATTTTCCAATTGGTCGTCGTAACCGCTAGACCTCCCAATTGTCCTTTGATTGAGCGGTTGACAAAATTTGTGTGGAACGGCATGCTAAAATTTGAGAAAAGTACGTATTAATTATTGCATAATCTATCTTTCTATTTATTTAACAATTTCGATCATTTTTTGAAACCATTTCATGAAAGTATATCCATCTTTATCTGCCCTATCTGACATTACTGCTCACAATATAACATTTTTGACATTTCACATTTTTTTAACACAAAAATCTTGATCGAACAAATTGCCTGGGTCAATTTTAAAAAATCTCGATATTTTGTCAGATTTTTACGCAAACATATATACAAAAGTAAACGTCACAACATAAATATCAAAACAAAGACAACGCGCCATTTGTACAATTCAATTTTAAATTTATTTTTGCTTTTAATAAATTTATTAAAATTGTAAGGATAATTTGTAATTTTGTGCGACGTATTTTCAAAATATCTTGTGTACATTTTAGCAGTGTTTATGTGCGAAATTATATAATTTCTTATGTTTTTAATTGAAAATTATTGATATTGAGTGGTAAATAAATTAATAAAATTGCGAAATGGGAGACACTATATTGAACATTTTAATTCCTTGCTTTATAATTTTTTATTATACCGATGCTAACAAGCTGAAATGATAAACCCGGCATTTATAATAAACAATTTTTTGTCTTTCTTTTCACAAACACTACTACAAAAGTCGGTCAAATTTTTTTCATATTCGTTTACATAAAATCCGGGTAAATTTTTGTTGTAAAAGTAAACGAATTTGGTGTAAGTGATTAATAGGCAAAAACTGGTGTTAGTTTGATAAATAAATAAATAATTCGATTGATATTTGTTGTTCTACACGAAAATTGGGTAAATTGATGCTCAATTGCATAGCTAAATTAGCGCTTTTTAAGCGCTCTATAGTAGGATATTGCGGTTGAATCATTAAACCATTAACTAAGTTATAAGACAAAATCGACATTTGGGACACAGAATAGATTCTGTGCTTTGGGCGTTATGTATGTAACATTGGTTAATTGGTATCTTAATAGGAAGGCAAAAGAGACTACCATAAGTATTCAATTTTTCACCACAGAATACATATTGTACATATGCGAATACATAAACATAAAATATTGTAATTCTATTGTATTAGTTTATTTTACAAATTATATAAGTATAACCTATTTTGTGGTTCAGAGTTTGTGATGTTCTAGGCTGCGTTAAACTTTCATCCATGATTCGTGATGGCGCGGGTCTTGTTGGGTTAGATATTCTGAAAATATTTATCAATCTACATAAGGACATTTAAACTTAAATTAAAAAATTATGAAAACTCGCCCAACTTTGGTTTAACAGTTGGTTGCTCAGCAACTGATATATCAATCATCTGTACCGCACTTATTTCATTGCTTGCATCTTCTGTGGTATAATCAGTTAATATTTAATCAATTTTCAGTGTTGTGGACACTCGATTTTTGGCAGTCTCTTCAATTGACTCGATTATTGGCGTTTGAACAATAGAGGATGAGACATTCGCGGTTTCGTCGGTCTTACGTCCACGTAATTGAATTTTATTCGGTGTTTGGACATCATCGGTGTCCGAGATGATTTTTCGTTTTTTCGTGGATTGTAATGGTGTAGTTTGCTGCGACTCGGAAGTCGAATTGATGGACGGTTCTATACTATCGACGCGATAGAAAGAGGACGCAATGACATTATCCGGTTCCGCAATGGTTTGACGTCGTTGTCGCTGATTTCGTATACAATATTTCAAAATATGTTCTTCGTTTATTAAGTCATTATCAATGCTTGTGTCCTCGTTGCTATTTGTGGAACTGTTATCTATGGTATTTTCTGCGTTTACTATAATTGAGTCACTTTGGTTCGCTACTATTGATGGCTGCTTAGTTTCATCTATTTTCACCTCATCATTCCCTATTTCCCCGCCACAACTTTCACCTTCGACTTTGTTACAACCTGATAGTTCAGCTTTGCAAAGTGTTAAATCAGCAGTTGCCGTACTACTATTACCTCCATTGCTTATCTTGATTGAAGGAACCGACGACGAAGATGGTTTTGTGGTTTTTCCACCACGTTTTTTCGACGCAGCGGACTGATTATTATGAAGGCCACGCCATTTTAGAGTTTTATCTTTATTTAATTGAACATCGAGATTTTCTTCTTTGTTTTTATTATTAAATGCGGATGACATTTGAGTGAGAATATTACCAAAAATATCTGTCATCTTTAATATCTGCTTGAAATTTAGAATTTTTGTTGTCTGCAAATATCGCGTCTCGGACACGAAACCGGCTAAAAAATATATATTTTACAATTTAATTTAATATAAATTCTATTCCATAATTAAATTAATTAACTAAATAAAATTATAATCAATAAATTGAATAATATTCATGTTTTCGTTCACTTGTGACTCTCGCTGATAAACCACACAAATTACCTATTATTTATTTCATTATTTTCACAAAACGCACATATATTAGAACCTAATAACTATTTTACACATCACACGGAACATACTGTAGTTTTGACCTGCGAATTTATTTTAAAATAATTAATTTACAAATTTTAAACTTTTTATCTTATTAACATTTCAACCATTTTTTTATTAATCAAAAACATAGAATTATAAACTATAGAATGAATGTAAAAATGTTTCTATGTCAAAAATGTGCCCTCTAACCAAAACAGCGAATTCGCAAAATAAGGTACAAATACGAACCAAAAATGAATAATTTTTTTGCTGCTTTTCCATATCTATACCGAACAAAATAATAACAGCAAAAACATAATTTAATTTTCCCGTCTTAAGCGAAAAGGCCATATTGTGCGTTTGTAGTGATTTTTTAGTTAAAATAAGTGTTTATTATATAAGATTTATGGAAAACAAGCATTTGAAGATGAAAAAACGACGGTAGTTTGAAGTAAATAGGGAATTAAATATGTACCAAAAGTTCGCTGCAATCTATAAATCATTATTCGAGTGACTTGCCTAATACCACAGAAGAAAAAATTACCTATCGGCCATATTCCTACCTTATTTTAAATTTAAAACTCAAAAATAACGAATTTATCCTTCTATTTGGTACCCTGCAAACAATTTTTCCTACCTTTTCGCGAAGCAAGGTCAAAAAAATCGACAGTCGATATTTTTCCATACAAAAATAGCAATGCCGTTTCTATCTATTCTGAACTAAACATATAGACGTCGATAGCAGCGCCGCTAAATTTCACATATTTGTATAAGAGCGAACAGATAAGAATGTTACCAGCGTCGCTAAAACTTAACAATTTTGATTTTGAGGCGATAAATGACATTTACACAACAATGGCTCACCGGGTTACACAAATGCAAGCGGTTAGTCAAAAATTTTTATTTTTTATTTTTAAATAAATTAATAATTGTTCGTGATTTTTTCTTAAATTTATACAATAAATAAGAATCGATAAAACATTATACATATTTATTTAGTTATATGTATTTATTTTATAGGTTAACCAGCTTTCGGTGAATGTGAGCTCAAATTCAAATAGCAATGAATTAGATGAGGTTATATACTTATATATATTTTTATAATCCAAATATATTTATCGTACAACTATTTTATTCGATTTCTAGGATACACTTAACGAACAATTAATTAAAGAAATTCAAAACTATAAAAGTCTTTATGATAAAAAAGTACACTCGTATAGAAACCGTTCATTAAAATTAGAAGCTTGTCAGTCAATACAATAATTGTGCGCAATCATTATCAAATGCAAATTCCCAAGACAAGGATGATTTTTTTCTGCCTCACAATCGCGGCCAAATTACAAAAATTATCAGCCATCAACAAAGCCATGGGAAACCCCAAATTTTTGAGTTCATGATGAAATTGGAGTTTTATAAGGACGGAAACCCACCAAACCTATACATTTAAACTGTGTTAATGATTAATAAATAAATTGTGATTTAAAATTAAATTTGACCGACCAAATGGCACAGTGGTTAAAGCTTTGGCGTTTGGCTCGGGAGGTACCGGGTTCGAATCCCGATAGGGGCAGGATGCAAAGGGAATTTTCATCAACAAATTGTGATTTGTGATGAAAAGGAACACATCTATGACCCCCTGTCGGAGTGCAGAACTCATGGGCCGACCCATCTTCCATGCCAGTATAGGCTGGCATGGAGCTATGCAATGTGCAGATGGTAACAAAATCGGACCTATAACCGTACGTCCTCGAATTGGCGAACTGGCGGAAAAGTAAGGACGTAAATAAGCGAACCGCGAAAGAGTTGGGAGAGCCTTGGCCCCAGAACAGATAGCAGGGATAAAAACAAAAACAAAAAAAAAATAAAAAATTAAATTTGTTTGATTAAATTTGTTTAAATTAATTTAAGTAGATTTTGGCTGAACTATGATCGGTTGTACACACAGCAGCATCATATTTTTAACTTCTGTTTGGTAGTATTCTTTACAAACCAATTTAAATCAAATATGATAAAATTTGATCGAGTGCTAGTATCCGTTGATAAACCGGCGATACCACCCTGTTATGCCGAAAAATCGACGAATTTGATGCACATTCCGCGAACTTGGGAACTCTGTAATTGTCCTCACCTTATCAGCATTTGCTCTAAGGCCATCCACACACAAACAAACAACAGAGAAAGAATTATTTTAAAAGAGTATATATATGTAGCCACGCCAACATTTATTCAAAATATGAAAACAATAACAAAAATTAGAAGTAAATAAGACTCACCACCCACTAATTTTTATTTTCGAATTTTCCCTTTTTTTACACAAAATTTCTAAAACATCACACACAATCAAGTAAATAAAGAATAAAATTTCGTGTTCGTACACGCACAATACTATTAAATAGAAGTGAAAAGGTTATATGTGTGCTGCTACAATATGGCCAGAATCTATTTAAATATAAGTCCTGCTCTAACTCTCATTGACAGATACCTATATAAAAATAACTACCGAAGATTGTGTTGGTTACACTAACAATCCAATGTAAATATAATATTTTTTGTTCATTTTTTGTTTGTTTGTTTGTTGTTGTTTTGGTTTCCACCAACACATTTATACTTAGATATTTAAAACAAAAAAATTACTATAGAAAAAATTTATCAAGACAGTTAGTTTTTGTTTATTTCATATGTGTGGAGTTAGCAGGACTTATATTTAAGTAGATTCTGATATGGCTTATAAAATCTGATTGTGTTTGGTTTTGGTTGTATGCAAACAGGCAAACTAACGCAGTGTAAAAATAACGTGTCACGGCCAGTATATACCGGCAGTGCTGTACAACCAAATTATAGGGTTTTAGTTAACCCCTTGAGTGGAAATGAAGGGCCCCATCCGTCAAGATTTTCTGTACAAAAATCGAACTAGGTGTTCATTGTCCGCAGTATATTTTAATGTTTAAAAATCATATGAATTTCTTTAAAATTATAAAAATAAAAATAGTATTATAATTGTTGCACGTGGTCTTTTTTATATTATAGGTTAATTCGCTTTAATAGATTACGGTTTTAAAAATTTTGTTTTAATAAAACGTTAGTTGCTCTCATTTAGCCTTTCCACATGCTGCGGTTTGCAACGAAACACAAGCTGCACTTGTCTGTCCACGCGAACTCAAATGCGGCTCATGTCTCTGTATGTAGCGAAAAGGATAGAAAAAACAAAAAATTTAGTTGATATTAAAACAAAATATAAAATTCTTCTCGTTTGTTCAAGCGTTTATTTTCTACCAAAATTTATTTTCAATTTTTTATACTAATCGCACAAAAAAATACCTCAATTTTTTTTTCGTTTGTGTTAGTATACCACACGAGCCGCACATACAATTATTGCTGCAAAAGTGCTGCAAATACCCTACTTAAAATTTAGTTTATAGGCGAAGAGGTAAGAGATGAAGAAAAACGGATCGTGTTGCCTCACTGTGTGGAGTGTTAATTGGCACATTAAATATTCTTCGATGTTATTTCAGTTCTTTAGTGATTGTACAATTGTTCGGAGTTGAAAAGAAGTTTTAACATTTTATTAAATCCAGTTAAAAATAATCCTAAAAATGTCTGAAACAAGTGACATATTATACGAAAGTGATGATTCTGACTATGAACTATATGAGGAAGATGCATTAGAACAATTGGAATGTGAAAGTGAAAATTTATGGAAAACTGTAAATAATAATTCAAGTGATGCAACTAGCGAAGAATAGTGTAGTTGCCAGAATTAGAAAACGTGCAAGAAGCGTAAGTAGCTACAATGATGAAGTTGCTAATGATTCTTTCATTTTATCGGTAGAATGGGTCAGAGAAGATAAGAACAGTATTCCTGAAATAACTGAGTTTATAGAAGTTCCAAGTATAAATCCTTGCGTTTTACCTAAACTAGGCAATAAACCTGATGTTCTATGTGTATTAGAAGAAATTATGAAATATAATTGTTGGGAGTTGTTAGTAAATTAAATTAATTTGTATGCAGAACAAGTCAAATCGGTAAACATAATAATAAAAAATTGACCAAAAAATGGTTTCCAGTAACTTCCGATGAGATGAGAGCGTTTTATGCTCTTACTACCATTATGTCACAAGTAAAAAACCCTTGGCTACAATGTGAAACGGTTAAACCTCTGCATATGCTGAAGGCCAAACAATATCATAGAATTTTGCCATAGCTCGTTTATGCATCCCGTGCGGCTTAGGTACCCGAAGCTCAGTCAAATAGGGGTACATTTGTCGTGGGTGATGGAGTGCACGAGCAGTGACCTAGATTACTGCACGTAAAATAAAAGAAAAATATGAGACGAAATAGACTATGCCGCCAAACAAAGGAGTTTAAATTTAGTGGATTGGACATCGAACCCAAATTGGCGAGATTCTTGAATCAATGTCTGCTTCATGTTTAATAAAAAATTTAGGGTAACATAATTACCCTACGTAGAGAAAAAATTAACAAAAAAAACGAAATTTAATTATTTTGGCCCAAGGCCTTAATAATTAGTAAGTAATTTAAAATTGGTAAAGCGTTACCAGTAGAAGGAGACCAGCGTGCTAACGCACTAGTGCGATTTCCGCCCCTAATGAAGCGGCTGGTAGACCCTTTACCAATTCGGCTCCTTTATGTTAGTATTTTTTTTTTTTGCTTGCATACTTTTGGTAAGTAGATTTAAGGCCTAGTTATATAGACGAAAACGAAACGGACGAAAACAAAACTTATGAATTGAATGCATGGAAATGTATTAGAACAGTTATATAGACGAACCGAAACGAAAACGAACTGATAGATTGATTCATTCCAATTTCTTTTCGTTTCGTTTTCGGTCGAAGTTCACAATGATTGATAGTATTTGTTGTAATTTTCATACATTGTGAATATTTTTTGCGATTTTGTTTATTGGGGCTTCTTTTTTTATCAAACGTCAAACACAAACAATTTTAAATTGCAGAGATACCTAATAATGAAATTGATTCGGAGATTTTAATAGAAAATGTTAGAAAATACGAAGAATTATATGACAAAAAACAAATTATATAAAAATAATATAAATAACGGTGGTTTATGGTCAAAAATAGCAAATTCAATATCCATTTTATTTCCTTGTATTTATCACAACACAGAACAGAAAATGTAAAACGCCAAAAACCGTTGTGGCTATATAACCATCACAAATTTGCCTTTCGCTTCGGTCCGTTTCGTTCTCGTTTCGTTTTCGGCTATATAACTAGGCCTTTAGCAAACGCAAAATCTAAAAAAAAACTTTGATTTTAACTTTTATTTTATTTTATTGAAACTTTTAAAAAAAACCTTAAAAACTTCTAACACTTAATTTAAACTTTTGATTTCTATTTAACTATAATTGATTTACTATGGCTAAAGCTCAGTGTGTAAAACAATTGTATACTCTAAAACTTAACTCCCCAAGCCAAAATTTTGGCACGGTATTTATACAAAAATTAATTGATCGATCGAGAAGGAAGGGGGAGATTTTAGTACAAGCAATACACTTCTCTCTCCATCAATTAATTTAATTTTTGCAAAATTAACAAAATATTGCGCAATACCGCCCATTTAAAAAATGTTATAAAATAACCACTTGGGGAATTTACTTGTGCCACGAAAATTGCAACGATTTAAATTCCTACCGTAACAGGGCCGTATTTAGATTTTTTCGATCGAATGCAATGAAGTTAGGAAGTTAAAATTAAAAAATTATTTATATTTAATTACATTTTTATTTCTTTAATAAAAGTACATTAATTATTTTTATTTAAATATAATATTCTGTATATAAAAAATAGTAATTATAAAACCAATACGCTTATTTATTTCACATTCCTTTAAAATGTAATAAAGAAACAAACTGTCTTTTTGTTAATTTATATGACCTTTGGATACAAAAATAATTCAACCGGATGTCATAATATCTTTGTATGATAGAATGAGCTTACAAATTAACGTGTTCTTGAGAATGACTATATTGATCTTCATAATTGAAAATATATACACTTATTAGGTTGTGAAGAACGTTATAACAAATTTTTTTAAACAATTTAGAACTAGATTGTAGTTGCGTTATGTTTTTGCACTCCGCAATAGCCAATTCCCGTTTTAATACTGCTTCGGAATATTTACAAATTTTTAATACTGACGGCGAAGCAGTTAAAAGACCACCCCTATTTTTAAATTGATTAGCGATTTATAAGAATTACATTGTTGTATTAATTTGCAACAGTCTTCACAATTCAATTTTCTAAATAAATATCGGACAATAAATCCCCCTATGTATTCATTAAAATTAATTGAAAATTCACTTAGTATAATTGGGTATCCAAAAAAATCTTCGTCATACATATTAGATTCGTATACTTTAAAAATTTCTTGGCCAATTGAAATATCATCTGATGAGGCTTCAACCATTGCTTTTTCAATTCTCCATATATTGGTAAACTAAAAACAAATGTTTACATTATAATTTCTGTAAAAAATTGTATTTACAGTACATATCCTAAAATAAAAATAAATTATGAAAAGCAAAGCACTTAACACATGAAACAAACTACGTTTTATTAAACTAAAATAAGAAAAATGCGGCACTGGTAATAACATTTGTTTACAAAATGCTAAAAACCCACGCCAACAACCAAAATTGTTTTCTTATTTTTTTCTGATTTATAACTTAAATTAAGGATAATTTTACCACAAATCATTTTCTTTTTAACATAATTCCTTCCTGTAATTTTTTAGGCGTATTTTTGCAGTTTTTTACAAGATACTTCATTTTATTAAATGTTTCTAATTTTTATTACTAAAATGATGCACTACACACAATCCACTAACTATTTTAAAAATATTTTAATTATTTTTTAATTATTTTAATTAGTATTTTCAAGATTTTTTAAGAGCACAAAATTCAACACGTCATTTTAAACAAAAACAAAACCTGGTTTGAAGGGTTTTTATTTTGAGATATGAGACCGCCATATGCATTTTTATATAACCATCCTGCTCTGGCTTCTGACACATGAAATATCAAATTGTATATGTGCTAATCCACACTAGAGTAACTAGTTACCAGTAACTTTTATGGCTTACACCCTTTACGTCCACACACATTTTATTTGAATCCCGGTAACTTTTATAATTTTCTATGTGTTAGCGTAAAATGCTAACAAAAAAATTCATTGTTGAAAATTTTATTTTATTTTTTACACGACCTTTTACCACAATTAAAATTTTTCTAATGCACTACACAGCTCAAAAACAAAATTAAACTGAAAAAAATACAAAAAAATGTACTTGAAATTTTTTTTATTTAATTTTTGCTTGTGTTGGTGTGTTGAAATTTTTGAATCTACAAAAATTTAGGTTTAAAAAGTGAATCCACGAAAAAACCGGTTTTGTAGGTAAAGGGGAAAAGAAAGGGTGTAAGCCATAAAAGTTACTGGTATCAGTTATGGCTGGACTATAGATAGAATAAAAAAAATAACGTAAGAAACGAAGACAAAAATTTATTATTCCAATTTGACGTTATGGCCATAGATGACTTGAAATATTAAGTTCATTCATATATTTTTGTGATATGTTTCCTACAATTATGAATGAAACTACAATATTTTTCAGTATAAACGTATTTATATCAACAAATATATATGTTTTTAAAATTATAAAAATTATTTATATGCGGTTTAAATCACCGCAATTCGATAAATTATTTTTTTAGGATAGGTTTAGAAAAATACAATTCTACAGTGTATTGAAAATTATTTTTGATATTATATTCATATTAGTATATATATACATGAATATTTTATAAATAGAAAAGATAAAACACACGAATAATATAAAATCCCCTTATATAACAAAATAAACATGCATATTATATTCAACGCACTAAAATTTATTTGGGTTTTGTTGTTGTAGTTATTAAGTTTTTTATTCTTGGACGATAATTTTCGCTCGGTTATTCTTTTTAAGTGACAGCAAAAATGAAAAAAAATTAAACTGTTGTTGTTGTTGATATAAATACGTTTATACTGAAAAATATTGTAGTTTCATTCATAATTATAGGAAACATATCACAAAAATTAATGAATGAACTTAATATTTCAAGTCATCTATGGCCGTAACGTCAAATTGAAATAATAATTTTTTGTCTTCGTTTCTTACGTTATTTTTTTTATTCTTTTTATTCTATCTATAGTCCAGCCATAACTCTAGTGTGGATTGGGTCTCGCTTATAAAATAGAAGGGACGATTGAGTTTTATACAGTTCAATCCATTTTAAAGAGCTCGATTTGGAATACAGTTTTAAAAAATATGCGAATTAGAAATACTGTTTATGTTATAAGATTTATGTTGGTCAGGATAAATATTGTACCAGCAAAACTCTGCTTTCGAAAGTATAGTATTGGAAATGATCGAGCCATTTTTGGGAAAAGGATACACATTATTTCTCGATAATTGGTCTCATCAAATTCTAATGCTAATATAACAAGCACGTTAGCATGTTTTTCTATTACACGAAAGTTAATGAAAGGATACAAAAACATCTTTTTCTATATGATTGATATTGCACAATATAATGCTCGTGTTTTGCGTTCCAAAACCCACAGCAGAAAGCAGCGGTTTACGAATTTTCACCTTGATATTGCTGATCAAATATTATCAAAAGTAATATTACCAAATTATAACACACGAGGGCATCCCGCCCAAGGTGCTACTCCACTTCGATTACTGGCTAAGAAATGGGTTCATTTGTTAGAACGCGTTCTTCCAAGTAATAACAAACAAAACCCTTCAAAAAGAGGTCATGTTTGCACAACATAAAAAGCGAAGTGAAATCACTTATGAAAAGTAGCTTTACATTTACCAGATTTCTTCTAAAAGTATCACACTTCATAATTATTAGTTGCAGTTAATTTCAATAAAAAAGAACCAATAGTTTACTATTATATTAATGAATTTAAATGTTTTGTTAAGTTTTTACTGTGATTTTCTATTATATCAAGAATGTTGTTTGTTCCATTTTCATTTCATTGTTATAGTTTATATTTTTCAATTTTTATTTAATATTATCATTACTTTTTAAATCTGTTGTATTACAAATGAAATAGTTTTTACTTTTATATAAATGTATTAAATAAAAATATCTAAGTTTTATTTTATCATAATTTCACGCATAGAATAGCACAAAATTTATTGGTCTGCACGCGTACTATTTTTCGAAATTTAATCGAAAGGCAAGATTAGTTATATTTTTATACGCTTAAGCACACGATACCATTGGTCAATACAAACTCTATAATTATTTAAGCGGCCGTATATGTATAGAGACATTGATATTTTCTATCAACTTCTATAGCTACTTTCTTCCTACAGTATTTTTCATTACTTTTGGAGAGTGAGAATTGAGCAATTATCGTTCTGCCTGCGCACAGACTATCGTTGTTTCATTTTTATTTAATAAATGCTTCGCTGACCATGTAGTATGTACTCGTTTTACATTTCACTCACTCTGGAATGAATTGATGAACAGATGAATTGAATGAATAAAAAATTTCGCTTCATTCGAAAATTTCGTTTCATTTAATTTAGTTCGTTTTAAACCGTCGTATAGTGTTGTATTTGTAAGATGAATTAGAAATTTTTGATAAAGAAGTATAGTAAAATTAATATAAAAAATATAAAATTGTAATTTATTTTTATAATAAATTGCTTTTACTTAACCATTAGTCGATTATTTTTGATTTAGCTTTGTTGAATAATAATAAAATGAAATATTTATAAGTGAAATTAGATTCTGATATTTAAATAACTCTACGCCCTATTTTTGATCTGTACATAAAAAATTGTTTAAAACCGAAATCAGTGCAGTTTGTGAATTTGTGTTAGTGCAGTGAAATTTTTATAAACGAATCTTAAGAGAATACAGCGAGCTGTGTGAAATGCGGGACCTTGCAAATAAAATGGCCGAATTAAAATTTGAGGCCCCATTAGCGCAATTTGAGGAAACCGATGAATGGGGACCAATCGATTATCAATCATCAACAAATCCTAACGCTAATCAAACAAATCTTAAAGAACTCTCGCTAAATTTAAAAGAAAATGATAATATTTTAATCCTTGGAGATCTTCTTTCAACGAATCATAATACAGATGAGGATTTGCATGAGTCATTTGGCATAGGAAATTGCGGTGGAACAACGAAGAACGATTCACCCAATTGTAATACAAACGCGAAAAATGCCATAATTCTAGCGACGAATGGAGTCGGTGGTAAGGGCGACAATACGGAAATTAATTTCACCGAAACTTTTAGTGCAAGCCTTGAGGATTTAGTAAATACGTTTGATGATAAAATAACAAAGTGTTTTGGAAATTATGAGGAATCAGTTGAAGCATTGGCACCGGTGCAAGTTCGTACGCAGGAGGAAATTATGAACGAATGCCAGTAAGTAGCCCGTCATTTTAATTACCAATTTAATTTTGTGTTTTCTTTAATTACGCCGCAAATGAAAAAAGCAAATGGATGTTCCGACCGATAACTACCTAGTAATAGGCGAGGACCAACACGCATGCTCTATTTAAAGATCAATAATAAGGACATTGCAAAATTAGTAAATTTGTACATATAGAACAATACAATTTTTGAAACTGGCAACGTTTATTTATGTTGGGTTGATGTATAAAGAAAAATGCGATGGTGGTTACTGATTATTTTATGACAGCTTGTTTATAGTTATTTGGGTTGCAATACGAGTATATGCTGTTTTTTTATTACATCGGAACAAGCAGGGATATCAGATAAACCTTTATATGAAAAGAAATGTTCATTTATTTACTCTGCAGTTCTGAAAAAAAATCCAGATAGAAAAATCGCAATATTCAAGTGTCCGAATTTTTTTTTTATTTTGGTTGTGTTTAATCTTTGCAATATGTTCTGGGACGCGGGGTTCCGATTTAAGTAGAGTCGTCAGCGCATTGCCTATATTTACAGTTTATTAAATAGTTCATAAAATTTAATTTAAAATTGTAAATTGTTTAATAATAAATTAAAAAACGTGTTATAAATCATAAATTTGGAAGAGCTATGTGTTTTGATTAAAAAAACATCACTCGAGTTATAACAAATAAATTCAAACCTTATAATAAATTAAGCTAGAAAACGGCTTATATTGAGAAACCAAACTAAAAATAATTACGAAAAAGATTTTAAAAATATAAAGACAGCTAATAGTTCTATGCCAGTCTATACTGACATGGAAGTTGGATCGGCCTATGAATTCTGCCACGATCTCAATCAGACTATCTAAATCCCTTTTGCATCCTGAACCTATCACCAAATCTTTTATCTTTGGCCTGTTCTGGCTTTCCCTAGGAATTGGAGAAAAATATTTCCATAGCTTTTTGACCTAAATTGTATTTTGCTGTCCTAATATTTACACCAAATATTTTTGAAACAAAATAAAATGGGAAACTGCGGTTTCATAAAATTCTTAAAGTGAAAAATAAATCCCAATTCAACTTTGCTTCGAAATTATTTGCACCAAACTAATTCTATCAGTAGGCCCAAAAAAATTGTCCTATATATATAGACAATATTCCAATGTAAGTATTACAACATCAGTCGTCTCGACCTGATGAGAAAACTGATTTTTCCAAATCAATAATCTTTACACAAAAATGCTATGAAATTCTTTTTCCATTCTTTATTCCCAGAGAAGATCAGGGTAGTGCCACTAGTTGTCAAAGAGAGAAGAAAATTTGTTGTCAGTTCCCGATTATGTAACGCATTACGAGAGCGACTTCCGGCTCAAACTAATTTAGACAATTTTTCTATGAAAAAAATCATTACGACTTATGTCTCGAATTTATAAATGTGTACGAGTTAAAAGACAACTAAAAGTCGAGATTACGACAAACCAAAATGCTTGAAATATAAAAGCCTTTTGACGATGGGGATAAGGCGGATTATGTTATGCTATAGACCGACTACTGGTTTCATAACTATAGTTTCGAGATCATGATTCCCTAAATGAGAACTCAAAAAACACTACAATTTCTTGGGTCTCTCCCGCTCGAAATTGCATATTTTAAAACGGCATTTCTGAAAACTGCATATTTCAAAATTGCATATTTCATGAACGGATCCCCAATATCACAATGACAAATAGAAAACTCAAAGGAAACTAAATTTGCTTGGTAAACTATTAGTGTCTCGAACCTCCATTTTTGATATATTCGGTGTTTTGGAGCACAAAAATGTTTCAGGATGAGAAAAAATATCTCGGGAAACTGTATAAACCTAGTTCTAAATCATAGTTAGACATGACACATTACAACGAAATCCTGGTTTAGCTTATGAGCGCTTGCGATAAATGACGTCAAAAGGCTTTTTAATTTAAAGTATTTTGGGTTGTCGTAATTGTTATTTTTTGTTGTTTTATTTGACATATTTTTGTTTTTCTAGAGAATTTGTCAAAATTAGTCGAAAGCCGTATGTCGTATGTTGTATTAGTAATGCTTATAAAATCAGCCCCCGGATTGTCCATGAATTATGAGTACGACGTTCTTACTGGGTGATTTTTTAAGAGCTTGAGAACTTTTTTTTAAAAAAAAACGCATAAAATTTGCAAAATCTCATCGGTTCTTTATTTGAAACGTTAGATTGGTCCATGACATTTACTTTTTGAAGATAATTTCATTTAAATGTTGACCGCGGCTGCGTCTTAGGTGGTCCATTCGGAAAGTCCAATTTTGGGCAACTTTTTCGAGTATTTCGGCCGGAATAGCCCGAATTTCTTCGGAAATGTTGTCTTCCAAAACTGGAATAGTTGCTGGCTTATTTCTGTAGACTTTAGACTTGACGTAGCCCCACAAAAAATAGTCTAAAGGCGTCAAATCGCATGATCTTGGTGCCCAACTTACCGGGCCATTTCTTGAGATGAATTGTTCTCCGAAGTTTTCCCTCAAAATGGCCATAGAATCGCGAGCTGTGTGGCATGTAGCGCCATCTTGTTGAAACCACATGTCAACTAAGTTCAGTTCTTCCATTTTTGGCAACAAAAAGTTTGTTAGCATCGAACGATAGCGATCGCCATTCACCGTAACGTTGCGTCCAACAGCATCTTTGAAAAAATACGGTCCAATGATTCCACCAGCGTACAAACCACACCAAACAGTGCATTTTTCGGGATGCATGGGCAGTTCTTGAACGGCTTCTGGTTGCTCTTCACTCCAAATGCGGCAATTTTGCTTATTTACGTAGCCATTCAACCAGAAATGAGCCTCATCGCTGAACAAAATTTGTCGATAAAAAAGCGGATTTTCTGCCAACTTTTCTAGGGCCCATTCACTGAAAATTCGACGTTGTGGCAGATCGTTTATGGCAGATATTATGAAATGTCAAAGCATACTGAGCATCTTTCTCTTTGACACCTTGTCTGAAATCCCGCGTGATCTGTCAAATACTAATGCATGAAAATCCTAACCACAAAAAAATCACCCTTTATTAAGGCATCCAGTGTTACCTTGAACACGTTTTTAAAGCGAGACGATTGATGCAAGAACGATTCCCGCTTCAGCCGCCTGTAACCTAGAGAACAGACGCTGATTTGGTATTTGGTTTTATAGCACTAATGACTCACCGTGGTATGTACGTAGTGACCTTGCCTATAAGCAAAATTTCCTCTGCTCGTCTGCACTACATTCCTGATTCATTTAGAGTTATCCAGGGAGCACCGCGAGGAGGTATGAATCTAGGACTTTGCCACTTCACTTCATCGACAGCTGCGCAAAAGGAACCAAGTGGTTTCCTTTAATAACTTGCTCGAACATTAGAAAAAATTACGATCTTAATGGGTAGTGTTTAAATTTATTGTTCTGTTGTGATGTGTTGTGCTTAAAGCGCTTGTTTAAATGAGCTTCAACGTGTTTCTCGCATCTGATAGGTTCTTTTTAGCACATGATACGAAAAAACCAAATCAGCTGTAAGAAATATGTCGAGAAACTTCGCGTAAACGGGCTCAATACTCAGCAATTAAGGCTGAACTAGGCACTTGATAAGGGCTTCCGTTGCACTCAATTTTGACCATTTGACATCGTAATATAAATGGTTTAAATAGAAATTTTGCTTTTGATTGAGCCCCTAGTGTTTGCATACCTATCTAATTATTCGTCTCGAGTAATCCAAAGCGTTTTATATATTTTTACCATAATAAAGGCGTGTACTATGTAAATTAGAATTATGGATGACTCAATAACAAAATTCAAGATCAAAACCAGTTTGACAGAAGCAGTGCCTTATTAAGCGACTACAATATTAATTCACGGCCATTAATTATAAATCGCAGTATATAACCAGAAACCAAACAAAAGAAGTAATGTACAATTGATTACCAATCCCACGTACAGCATTCATTCTCTAAATGAATCAATCGATCGAGTGGCCACCTGAAGGCCCGTCGGACACTGACTTTGCATTTTAATACCGATTTAAGGCCGTTGACTTAAATTTTATGTTTATCACGATTCCCCAACCGGAAAGTTAAAAAATTTCAGTAGTTATTTACGAGTATGGTTTGTTTATCAAAAACAAATATTACTACCTAGTAAACATTATGACATAAAAGTTTGATTTTGGTGATCAGTAAAACTTTAATGGAGTTTTAGATATTTTTGGTTTACAATATAAATTTTAATGAATGAAGTGTATTTTAACAATATTTAGCTATGCATATACTTGGAGAGATAGACTAAAAATAATAATTGTGTTAGAGTAATATAAATAAGTTGTCATACGTTTTTATAGGAAATACCTAACTGATTTGTTAATAAAAATGCAATAATTAAAATTACAAGATAATTAATTATTGCAAATTAACTTATAGCATCAGGCTTCTTATAGCATAAATTAAAGGTTATTATACTTAAAGGTAAAATAATATAATTTACATACGAGTAGGTACATAAGAAATTATTTTGACTACAATAATTATCGTAGCTATAATAGATATTTTTATAAATAATTTTATACATAATATTACTGTCTTTTGAACTAACGATATCCGACATGTCTTTAATTGTTTGGTAAGTGTTAACATCATCTGTAAAAATTAAGCATTGATAAAAAACAAGAAAAATCCGTTGCCTAATGTTAGATCCTTGAGGGGCTTCTAAAGTGAGAGATATAGAGAATTTCAAGCGTTTATTGTACTTCTATTTACTACCAAAACCAAGGGTGTAGAAGTGAATTAAAAGGCGCTTTATGTCAATTTTGGAATTCTCCGAATGTTTGGAATGAATGAAAGAAAATACCCGCTGCTGCATATATTAACCAAAAGTAGTTCTACAATCCATACTTTTTATAGGTCAGACATATACAGTTTTTTGTGGTTGAACAATTTTGATAGTTTTATATTAGAGGTTTTTTTTTGTTAGTTTTACTTATTATGTAGCTAGTTTATATAAAGTGGCTTATAACATTTATTTTCTGACCCCCGTTTTCTTCTAAATTCTATCTACTTTTAGTTCTGCCTTGCACTGGATATAAAGCTAATTCAAACGGATTTACTTTTTGGAGCCTTCTTATTAGCTCAGCTCTTCAGATTTCTTCTTCACATGCACCTCTCATCACAGTTTTACAACTAGATTCATATCGAGGTATTTTTATGAGTTAGCTTGTAGTAAAGGGGCCTTATTTAGTAGCATAGGCAATTAGTATACTTTTTGTTGTTTTAGTCAATACGCACGGATTTTGGTTCATTCAATCTGATACGCCATCACTTCATTCATATGCTAACCCTTTGAGGGCCAAGGAGCGCGATCTCCGTTAATTTTGTTTATTGCATTTTGCAGTTTATTAGTAGCTCCCTCTATGATGCCACCTACTGATATGATAGCAGTGTCAGCGGCAAATATACGCATTGTTGTATTATAAGTTAGTGGAATATTGCTTGTGAATAGAACTTATAGGACTGGTCCTAAGACACTTCCTTGTGGCACTCCAGCTTTGATCCCTTTAATACGAAAGTATCTTTCAGTGATATGATTGGAAAGGGTGGCATAATTTTGGTTATAAAAATTACCTAAGGTTCAGCAATATACCGCTGTTTGTCAAAAACTGCTGAGCAGATTGTCTTTTCTTCAAGTGCTTTTTCTATGATGTCCGTTATTCTACTAAAAACATGATCTGATAGAATGTCTATCTCGAATAGGTTGAGTTCTTTAATTTCAATTAGAGGTTTCATTCTTTTTAGTAGGAGCCTATCAAATAATTTTGACATAATAAGTAGTAATGAAACAATGAAACTGGCCTTTGCGACTTTATTTCGGTCGGTCAGTTTTCCGGGTTTGAGTATTATAATCGCGTCCGAGACCTTCAATAATGTTGGTACATATTTCATTTTGAAGACTGCGTTGATTAGGGTGGTGAAGTTTTTACTATACTGTCGTTGTTGGGAAGCTGTTTAAGAACTTTTCCTGTTATCAAAGCTTGACACTTTTCATAGGTTTATTGCTTTAATCACTTCTGCAGGAGGGGTCCGGGTTATCTCCTGATCTGTTATTTCTTATATTTGTTCGTTCTCCTATGCCACATTGGTTCTTGCCCAATGATGATATGAAGCTGCGTTATTTGACTTTTTATTGGTCTTGTTGTCTGCCACAATTGAAATGTCAGTATCTTTTTCATATGGTAATAATTTGTTGCCCCACTTTTTATATTCTTTTTTTTCTCGTTATTCGCTGGGTAAAATTATTTAGTATATTTTTAACCGTAGGCATCCTAGCTAGTATGCTGGCAGGTTTCCATCGTCGGCAGTTTAATATAATAATAGTATAATACTATTTTGTACTATTTTTTACTATTATCTGTAGTGTCGGTTTTCCATCGTAGGGTTCAAAGCCTTAGCCATTTCAAATTAAGCATTTCATACCAAAGGATGTTATCAAATTATTTGATACACATATTATGCTACACGATATACAGACAACAAAATATTTCTCATACCGATAATAAAATATTAAAAATGGTAAGAGATAACCTAAGAAATTTACATTTATTTTTACACTGTCAAATTTACAGTGACAGCTAGTATGAGGTGCTCTAAAAGACCAAGCGTCACTGCAGAGTTACCAATCAGCTGTCACTAACTATTTAGACCGGCCCAGTAACAACGAAGAAGCTTCTTCTAATATCCAGGAGCAGTGGCACGTTATTTAGCCAGCCATAACCACCTCGGCGCGAAATATTATCGGAACAAGACCTCCGAGGACTCGCAATTATTGGTTCGATGATCAGCCTAGATCGGCCTAGTCGTCGAAAATAAACGACAGCTTCGTAAAAATTGCTGGCTCGCAACACTAGAAGCACTAGCAGAATACCTCCGCGCTAGGAAAGCCACGACTAAATACCTTTGTCAAATGAAGCGCGATCATATGAGATCATGCATCGAAAACATCAGCTTCCAAGCGGAACTAGGAAATTTAAGGAACTGTTTTGCTAACGCCAGAAATGATGGATCGAGACGGATGGAGAACCATAGCGCGGGCGGCAAAATCCCTTCATGGGATGTAAAAGCTAGAGAGAGAGAGAGATGGAAAGCCAGTATTAATCTTTAATTTCTTTTGGGTAATTTGTATCTTTTGTTTTCGTGTGTATTATTCCATGCCAGGTCTATTATTTGCAACTTCTTTCTTTTCTTGCAACTTTTTCTATTGCTTATTTCTTTGAATTTCCCAATCTTTAATGTAAGTTGTCAGAGTAGGATTGCTTGACTTGTATATTATTTTATAGCTGAGAGTGAGCAGTATGGAGGTGCGGTCTGTATGGTTTCCCATCCAGATATTAATGTAAGTTATCGGTGACTTACTAGTTATATAGAGGTCATGTATATCGGGTATTTTATTGATAAATGTGGCCCAGAAAGGTTTTCTAGTATAGTGCCAATTAACACCATATCCTGCCCAATGTAAGAGCTTTAATGTTATCGTTTTTCGGTTTTATCACGGTGGACAACAATTGCAGGACTGGTTAGTGAATGACTTATCCTGTACATTTTTTATGTGATTGTTTTGTGATGTCTGTTTCGGATATGGGACAAATAGACAAAGAGACTTTGCAATTCCTGCTGATGTTGCAATAGTCCAATGGGATTCCATGTTAATACATATTCTAATGTCATTTCTTTTTATGCTTTTATTGCAGGAGCTATCCTGTTGCTGTTGTAGGAGCTATCCTGGTGTTAATTTTGTAATTCTATGGATAATTGTGTTTTAATGAGTTTTATCAGAGTGTTAGGATTTATTAAGACACAATTGGTAATTTGTTGATTTTGCGCTTTATTCCTCGTTTATTACTCTACAGCATCCAACCCACTTTCCTACTCAATTCGTCTATTTTTTCTGTCTGTTTATCGATTCGACTAAATTGATATTGGGTTTCTGGTGAGTGTGTTTCGTCTCTTAAATTATTGCTTTTACATTTTTAAACTTTTAACATTTTCTTTAAGTATCTTTCTGCTCTTTCCAAAAGCAGAGTCTTAAGTATATAGGAATTGTTCTTTTTCTGTAATCAGTTCCTCGAATGTAGTGATCTTTGTTTTTGTTTTTTTTTGTATCTTCTATTAGTAAAAGGTTGGTTCACTCGAAATACAGGTCTTCCTTGAGAAGGGTGAAAATTTCCAGAATAAAACCTGGTTGGTGTTTTCTATTACATAGTTCTTTGCATTTGGTCCGCGGGACTATTTTCTCCCTCATTTCATCCCTGCTCTTTAGTGCTCGTGTAAGCTGACACGCTTTCCCCAATCCATAACCTTAGGGACGCGCCAACTACCGATTACACGCTCCGAGAGCTTATACGGTAAGAATAGTATGTGCATATACATAATTCATATAGAGTCATATCGCAATATAGCACTTTCGCGTTGTTTAATAATTTTTCGGGTATTAAGTAAAGGATTGGTTGAGTCTTAATTATTTATAATCTTATCGTGGAGTTGATAGAAATGACCGTTGAATTAATGCAACCATTATAAAAATCATGGAGCTTTTACATAATCAATTTAAGAAAAACAGTCAATTGCGTTCAAATAGAGGAGGCCATGTTACTCACCTGCTGTATTATAAGAAAAATTGATAAAATTTCTTAAAAATGTTCAAAAATTAAAATTATTTTTTAATGACTTTTAATTCTAATTTTTCTTGTAATCTGGAAAATCGTAAAAAATACATCCACCTTTTTATTAAACTTTTGTAGATATTAGTATGAGGAAAAAGCAAAATTTGTTTGACTTATTAAGTTCTAATTTTATTCTTTAATCTTTGTTTAATCCTCCTACTAATATCTACAAAAGTTTTATAAAAATATTGGATGTGCATTTTCCGTATGTTCTTATAAATAATAACAATTAAGTTTGATCATTAATGTTTAAATTTTCGAATATTCAGCACCAGCGTACTTATGTAGTATCCCAAAGTCCAAAATCTAACAAAGTTCCAATTTATAAAAATAAAACCAACGTTAACTTCCTCCTTAAAGATTAAATAATTAAAATGTGTATGAAAATACCATCTCAAATCACATAGCAGCTTGTTCGTTTTTAGCAAATATGTAAATATTTAAAAAAATATGACATTTTCGAGAAAAACGATTAAAAACAAAGAGATTATAAATAAAATTTTCAACAAAATCAAATATATTTAAACTAATTTTGTTGAAAATTTAAATTCGAAGATTTTTTGTTTTTAATTTTTTTGTTGTAGATTAGATGCTGTACTTCTTAAAATATTTGGAGCAATGCAGGTTTTGATTAACACAAACCTCGGTTAAGTTTTATTTTTCTCTTTTAAAAACAAATTCATCATTTACAAAAGTTCATGGTACAAGAAAGTTGACTGTTGGCCACGAAAAATACACTTCTTGATTTTTTTCATCGAGACATTGAGACTTTCCACACGAGTATGTAGTACATGACAACAATGCATGACATCATTCGCGTTTAGACGTAAACTATAAAACTGTTGACACCAATTGCAACTTGTGTTTGCGTAAAATTATTTTTATTTGGTATGTTGCTTATGGACGAATAGTCAAATTACAAATGAACAGCGATAAACAAAAACAAAAAATTCGAACCAAAGTTTTTTTTATTACTTTTTCATTGTATTAGTGTATAACAACTCGTCCCGCAATAAAAAAATTAGCGGAAAAAATGCAACACAAATATCCCTACTCTAAAATTAGTTTATAGGCAAAGAGGCCAGGAAAATACATCATGTAGTGTATGCTCGCCTAAACAACTCATTAGAATTGACTTTTGAACTTATCAAAAATTGTATTATTGTCCATAGCTTACTGAAGACTCGATATTTGCATCGGATATTATTGCAGTAGGTTGAAATAATGAGTATTTTTTAATTCAGCACGAACAGGCAGAGCGCTGTCAAAAAATATTCTGTGTTTTTTTATTCAACCCTGAGTAATTTTACTCTCCACACTGCGTTTTAATTTGTGAACTGTGCTTACACCGTGTATACTCGGTTCTTCAAATTTTACTCTGAAATGAATGTTAGTGTAGGAAGAGTGGATTATTTGATTCTGTGTAATACCCTCGACAGATACACACTAGCTAATTGCGAATTCGAGAATAGGTAGTTATTTTTTCCAGTCTGCCAGCACACGATTTTAGCAAAACAGGATTTCTGCGTTTCATAACTTTGTAATCGCAATCTAGTTGTAAAAATTCCATCATTAAAAAATGCAAAATAGAGACCACGATTGTGTAAGTGTACCAGAAATTTTATTTCAAATGTCATTTTATAATTTCTAGTAAACTTTTACTGTTGCACCTTTCTTCTAAATATAATGACATTTCAAATAAATGCAGGCAGAATGCAAATTGCAAATGTTATGTCGAATGAAGCTTGGTGGTAGTTATAAATCGCGTTTGCAGTGTGTCAGTAATATTTAAAGATCGCGATCGCTAAAAATAAAATTGAAATCGTGATCAGTGATCATCGTGATAATGTTTGTGTATGTCGAAAGTATAATCTTCTCTTGGTGAACAATACACTGGCTAACTCTGCTCGTTTAGGTTGAATTATAAAACAGACCCAATATGTTTCCATTTTTAAGTCATATAAACCGCATGGAATGAAAAAAATGGCCCTTTCTACTACCTACTTGATAATTATTTCATGAGACATAAAATACACATTTAATTTATAAATTGTGCAACAAAAGTGGATTAGCTGTTTACTATAAATTTTATGTATAAAACAGTCGCTAAAACCGAAGCTTAGTTATCCGTTAAAGTTGTATTTTTCATTTATTCATAGCATTTCATACCATAAAAGTTATAAAACTTCCTAAAGTTATAAAATATAACATAACAAATAACAAAATTATATAATAACAAAATCATTTTCATCAATGGTATGCCCAATGCAACTTTGGTGTAAGAAATCAGACGATTTTTTGTTTTGAAAACCGAATTAAAACATAGTCCAGCTATTATTTTACTGGCTAGCAAGAACTCACATAGTGTTACCGCACCTTTGCCTTAATTAAATAATAAACTAGTTTTGAAAATTATTGGATGTACAAATGTATTTCCGACCTTTTTATAGAGACGTCGTTAGTATCACTGCTTGCATATTATTCAATCGGGCAATACATGTTTTTTAGAGGTTATTATTATTTTCAGGTAATTGAAAATGTCGAATTTTGTGCCAGAAAAACTGCATTTCCGGGAAGTTTTACTTCATTATTTTTTATTGAATAAAAGTGCAGCGGAAACAAATCGTTTGCTTGTGGAAGTTTACGGTGAACATGCTCCATCGAATACAACATGCAACGAGTGGTTTCAACGATTCAAAGTTGGTGATTTGGACGTAAGAGACAAAGAACGTGAAGGCGAACCAAGAAAATTTGAAGATACATAATTGGAAGAATTGCTTGATGTGGACCCTTGCCAGACCGGAAAAAAATTGGCAGAAGAGTTGAATATTATCCAACAATGTGTTTCGCAACGTATACATGCAATGGGGTTGGTTCAGAAGCTGGGAAATTGGGTGCCACACAAATTAAAAACGGTACATGGAACATTGAAAAACCATGTGCGAATTGTTGCTTCAACGACCACAAAGGAAGGGATTTTTGCAACGGATCAGTACTGAGGATGAAAAGTGGATCCATTATGACAATTCAAAGCGCAAACCAGCGTGGGCCAAGCCAGATGAACCAGGGTCGTCGACGCCAAAAGCAAATATCCATGGTTCGAAGGTGATGCTTTGTATTTGGTGGGATATGAAGGGTGTCGTTTATTATGAGCTGCTGAACGAACGTGAAACCATTACGGGACAAGTTTATCGACGACAACTGATGGCTCTAAAGCAAGCTCTAGCTGCAAAACGACCGGAATGGGACCAAAGGCACGATAAGATTATTTTGCAACATGACAACGCTAGGCTACATGTTGCTATACCTGTCAAATACTACTTGGACAGGCAGAACTGCGAATTTCTACCCCACCCGCCGTATTCAACACTTGTTCCGGTCGATGCAATCAGCCCTGGCACAGCGCACTTCACTTCATATGAAAACGTCAAAAAATGGGTCGATGACTGGATCACCTCGAAACAACCAGACTTCTTCCTTCGGGGAATCCGTTTATTGCCTGAACGATGGACGAAGGTTATAGCTTCCGAAGGAGCATACTTTGAACAAAACATTCTTTCATTTTCTACACAAACTAATGTCTTTTATTTCACTAAAAAAGGTCGGAAATACATTTGTACACGCAATAACAAATTCAGATTTTGCTGAATTGGTAGCATATTAAATATCGCATTTGAATTCGAGACCCCGATTTCGTTTACTTATTTCGAATTTGTAAGTTATTTATAAATTATTTGTTCGAATTTATCAACTTTAATTTTTTGAGAAGCGCGCAGCAAACCAAGACACAAAATAAAGTTGATCCATATCTCTCTGATTTATCTATTTCAGACCTAACATTTTGTCTAGTGAGAGTTTATCTAGTGATTTGAATCGAGAATTTCATGCGATAAATCAACAAATGAATAATAAAGATGATGAATTTTCAGTCCAATTTTCGAAAGCATTGCAATATGTCAAAGTTATAGAGTTCAGTCAAATTCAACCAAGGTAAGTTGTAAAACTCAAAAATGTCAAACTGGTTAATCTAACTTAGTTTAATCCCATATTTACTTAAAAGCTTATTGATGTCCTATGTAAATTTTGTATGTATGAATTTATTCAGGATTTTTCGAATTAAACTAAAAAATGTCTGGATTTAATATATAAAAGAACTAGACAGTTTTACAGCATAGTAAATTAATTTTGTTACGAATTTCTTATGGGTTTTAGTACTCGAAGCTAAATTCGTTAATGGCGTAATACTTTGCTGAAAAGACTTGTTTCTGTAACTCATTTTTAAATTATATCGAAAATGGAACCAAATTACATAAGAGGAATGTTGCCTTGTATTTTATGATGACCTTCCTGATTTTTATCTTTTTAATTTGGGACATCTTGTGTATATATAAATAATTGTAAGTGGCTCTTTTCGATCTTCCATTTTCCGGTGGGACAACTAAATTATATTAAGACGATATTGCAGAGGAATACGAATATTTATAGAAAATTTTCGAAAAGCACTTACCAAACATAGAAAAAATTATTAGCTTCGGGTTATACTTTATTCTGTACGCTAATATTCTAATTGAATCACTATAATTATTATGTATTATTTAAAGCACATTTTATGAAACTATATAAGCACTTTTCAATGCGAAAACTTTTCTATGTTACACAATAATAATCATTTAAATAACTGAATATATACTTAAGCATGATTTTAGCTCAATTAATGCTAAATATTAATGTGAAGCAAATTGGTTTTGAATATCGTCAGGGGAGAGGGTGATGGGGAGGGGGGGGGGGGGCAAAAGGAATGTTGTTTGAAACATTCTAAAGAATGTTTCACTTCTGGTCAGATCCAGCGAGGGTTGCCACTAAGACGTTTAAATATAACAATCTGCATACTGCATAATTCTGCAATCAATCATTTCCGATACGACTTTAGTAACCAACTAAATATGTAGAAAAATCATTAGTTTGCTCAAAAGCATTATAGATTCAAATAAACTCAGTTTTACACATTTTAATTGTATGGAAGACCAGTTTCGATTCGAGTATTCGCCCATCTCCAGTTTCAAATTAAAGAAAAGTATTTAATTGCTATCATGCAAAGATGTTTTTATTGTTTGTAAATATTTTGGTTATTATAAGTAAATAATATAAATAGTATTGGTTAGCACAATATATTTTTAATATAATACAACATAATAATAATGTTATTTTATGTCAAGCTAACAACTTCGTAAATGTTTTAGATGTGAAAAGTATGAATTGTAGTAGTACAACGATTTTGACAATTAATTGGAGAAAATTAAACTCCATATATTTTTGAACTACATTTTTAGGTAGTAACGTAATTAATTGGTTTATCTTTTTTAATAATAAAGCAGTGCAAGCAAGAAACTTATTAATTATATAGCAGCATGTCCAGGCTGCTAAATTATATTCAGATAACTGGTTAATTAGCTATAAAAGTATTATCACAAATTTTACAATCTTAATTGGGTAGATTTAGCATATTATCCCTTCCTGTATTGGATAACAGAAACATGTGTCTAATTAAACATTTGTTTGCGTATCATTATTGCTTATTAACCATCTGTTTGCATGTATTTCTTAATATTTGTAGCTTTAATATTATTCCAATTTTTGATATATAAAATAAAATTTACAACTTTATTAAATATTCATTCCTCTACTTAAATCAAATAATGATTATTTATTTCCTACCTAATAATGTACATATATTAAGACGTTACGTTTTAATTTTGAAAGATAACCAATTAACAACATGTTTACAATTTGTAGATAAATTATAGATCCGTCTTTTGTGTTAAATGGTTATTAAATGTGAGCTAATATAAGTTACTGATACAAGCTCTGCTGCAAAGAGTGTATGCTTAAACCTCTACCTAACGCCACTATTCTTGATGAACCCATGTACGCACTTATTACATTTTTAGGATGTTCAAATTTCTTATAAACACATCATCCTGACACATATGACATCAGTTTTGCAAGAGGCGATCATGAGTCAATAAAATTTAATTTAATTTAGTTAATTAAAATTAACAAAAACTACGTACATATGACGATTCCTCCTTAGTAAATTCACTGTAAATATTTTGACCTTGTTTGTCAGAATAGTTTTTAATAACAAAACAGAGCATAAAACACGATTCAAAATTGATAAAATGTAGCTTTAATTAGTTTTATTGTTGCGTTATCTCTAGCAGCTCCAGTAAGAACTTCGTTCCCATAATTTTTATTCATATGCATTTGTGGGAGATGCGATTATTGTCGAACTATTTAATGTTACCGCCCGTATGTAATGGATGTTATTTATTAGACCGTGTTATGTTTTAAAATGTCATGTTTTAGATAATTGTAACTATAAAATTAGAATTTTCAAAATTGTATAACTTGTTTTCTCACCTAATTATTTTCACCAAATTTCCGACTAACTAAATTTATGTAGTTCATGCTAGTCATTGGAAGCTGCACTTTATATTCACAAACCAAAATGTATTTAATTAAAATGCGAACTGTTTTAGATATATCTATCTTCGATTATAAATACCTCAATGGTTAATAAAAACTAAATCAATTAGGAAATTGTGATTAAACAACGACAAGATTTGTGTTGTACCATCTATTATATTATGAGCTAATGTTCAATTTAGTAAAGTTAGTTGAATATATAGACAAAAAATCTGTAGTGAAGCACGCAGCATACATATGTATGTATGTATTTCGAGTCTAAAAGTATGTAACAGTTATTTAAAACGCATAAAACCTTTTAATTAATTTATAATTAATAAAGCGGAAAAGATTTTAAAAATCTATAATACCAATGTGCCGTACTAAATCCTTGTTTTTTTATGTTCGTGTTGCAGTCTTTCTAATTAATTATAATTTCACGAGATTATGGACATTTTGATTGTTTTTGTAATTATTTTTTAAAAACGGTATTGATAATATACATTCATCGGTACATCACATATAGACAAATACTTAATGGATTCCTTGGGGCGTATAATTAAGTAATGGTTTCGGTGGTTTTCATAACGAAGTCACGCTGGCAAAACGTACTATTTTAATCGTTTTCAATTCTGTGTCTAGCACTATACACATTTGTACGTATTAAAATTTTAGTACCTTAAATCACCCTCTTAATGATACTTTGTGTTAATTTTTTTTACGAAGATATTCAGCAAAAGAGCCGTATCACACAATTTTGAACAAGTGACTCGGTAAAACGTTTTTATGGTAGAATCTGAATGCAGATTCATTCATTTCCGTTGCGTAATCCGCACTTGAAAAAAGAATTGATCATTTGAATCGTCCATTCACATATTGTCTTATAAATTCTTTACGAACTGCGCACAAAGGCTTTGGATCGCAATAAATGCGATGAAAATTAGAAAAAGGACTTCTATAAAAAGGGAACGTGGTGAATAAATCAGCAATCCACTGCCCTCCACCCCGTGTATAAGTATATATCCACTTGATAAAACACCACACATATAGATCTAATATAACGATCGTGCACCAGTATGAACTGAAGAAAGAGTAGATACAACAGACTGAACAACATTCCGACGAAATATCGAAATTATTGTAGGTGGCTGTAATATCAGTAGTTTTAGGACGGTCGCTTGATGTTAATGTAGTTGTTGTTGCATTATCTCTCTTTACCACGCGCCCACATATTCATGTCAGATTCAGGTATAAATAGAAATTGGCATGCACGATTAAAAGACAAAGAAGCAAAATCGTGCACTGAAATGTTGATACCCTAAAAGCCGCTGTAAAATTACTAGTCACTTCTCGCTGTATGTGATATTTGAAGACTACCCTTATTTTTCTGTAACCTAAAAGCTGTCCTTTAATGTATCGCGGCATAGCGATTCCCAGGAGGCATATGAAAATCTTTACTCACACGTCTGTGTACAGCAGAGAAATTTTTCTGTGCAAATTAACAACATTTGGTTTTGTTTGCTAAATTGTAACCGACAGGTCATTTTTCGGCTCCTTTTAGATAACTACTCGAGAGAAGCGTACGGCGGTCTAATACGTAATTAGAAAGTTAGTATAAATAGATTGTACTACATATTTAACAAATCGGGATATATTATCTGTTTATCCAATAACTTATCTCTCATTTCTAATTACGTATTTGACCGCCGTACGCTCATGATTTTTGACCGATGCTCAATGATTTAAAGGTATTTCTTTGCCGCTGGACTGAAGCTCAAAAGGACTCCTAAAACTTTTCCTATGATCAGTCGAAGTTATTGCGATTTAAATATTTCGCAGTCATACCAACTCACGTTTTATAGCACTTATACTGCTTGTCTAACTTTTGGAAACAATAGCTGTTGTTACCCAGGGGAGTTACCGACTATTCCGAATCGAAAGTAGTGTTACTCGAAATCACAAATTTCGAATGAATTTTAAATTTTAATTTTAGTTTTCAATTGTATTATGCTTTATATATAAGCTTTATTAATAAATCTACATTCTACTACTTTTCCGAATCCGAATAAATGATTTTTGATCCGGAATCACGATTTCTGTTGATCACTTCTGACTGCAAAATACTTTCTACTTTTGAAAGAAAAATTTTACGATCGATCTACGGTTCGTTGCAGATAATCATTATATGGTTCGAATGAATTTGGGAATAAATGAAGTACCTATTCCGTTCAAGATGTATCTAGCCGGTGTAGGTGATTCAGAATGGGTGAACAACATCGTATAAGACCTTCGTGAAACATTATGATAGATAACGTCTAGTTTGGACCATCGCATCCCAAAATTTTTAGATTTTTTAATCGTTTGGCCTTCTTATAAATAGATGAATCATTATGTGCCTCTCTTTTTAATTAATCAATTTAATCTATTCTTCATATTTTAATTTTAAGATTCCACATACTAGTAAAAACGTGTATAAATAACACATATATTAAATATGTATCACTTTTGTGCGTTTTGATATTTTTGCTTTATATTTTTGTACCAATAAAGAATTTCCCAGAAATCAACGAACAGTCTATAAATAATTATTTCAGAAAAATTAGAATACTTAAGAAAATCATTAATCAAATGTGTAATTTGTATTGAAATTCCATTCAATTTTAAGAGGTTTATCTTAACCATATTTATTTTAGACAGGAAAAAGTAACATTGATTCAACCGTAGAAATGTGTAAGTACCTAGGTAATAAAAATTGTATCGTGAGTAAATAATAGTAGATTATTCAACAAACATTAATGCAGGCGGTTATTCACTAGAATGAAATAACTTACTCGTGTCGTAAATCACCTACGTGAATGACAACCGTTATTTATATGCGAGTGGAATACAATACTTTTGTCCACGACTATTAATATATTAGATTTTCGTAAGATTGGAATATGTTAAACGATGTTAACGTTTTAATTTATTTAATGAAAATATCACTTTGCAAAATACTACTGGGTAATATTTAAGAAAAACTACTAGATAAAATTCCAAAATTAATTTATCAAGTATGTTTCAAATAAGTATCATCGTGTAAACTTGTACCAAATTACTTTAATATTTTATGGTCTATGAATTTGATATTTCAATGAAGTTATCAAAAAAGTACGTACTCGTATCATAAAAGTACAATATGTTCTCGTGTAAATCCTTTCTGATAGATATATAGGTGTGCAAGTACAAATTGGGCTTTTTTGCTGAAATTAAGCATGCTGTAAAACTTCCCAGCCGAAGGAGAATATGAGTTCCTGGGTTGATTTTGCTTTATGTGGACGAGCGTTGTCTTGCATCAATATCACCTTCCGCCTTCCTTGACCCATAAATGGTCTTTTTCCTCCTAGTACTATTCAGCTGAAACCGTTTAATCAGGTTCCAGAAGCTCGTTGTAAATGACTACTTTCCAATCCCACCAGACACACAGTAACGCTTTCTTGGAATGAATATTCATTTTTGCAACTGATGTTGATAGCTGGCCTGGATCAACCCATCACCTGTAGTGATTTTGTGCAAAAAAAATCTTTCTTTTATACCGAGAAAACAAATTCATGCAGATGTCAACTCTTCGGTTTTTGTTTTCTTCGATCAGTTTATGAAGACCCATTTTCCTTGCTTCTGTATTTTTCTGAAGTGATATTGCTTGGTCAATAACTGTTCTACAAGCTCTATCTGAGTTTGACACGGATTTGCATACAGTAAAACTTTCTTCGTCTTCAAATTGTTTTACTGCACCTGGACGTGGATCGTCCTCAAGTCTAAAATTGCCATCACGAAATCTTGCTAACCACTTTTTTACTGTTGAATGACACAGTATGTTCACTCAAAGTCGAATTAATCAATTACATTACTTGAGCAGCATCTTTTTTCATTTGAATACATAATAGAATGCAATGCCGTAAATGTTGCTTATCGACATCAATCTCTTAAAATTGATGTACATGGAACGACAGCTTGTAAATGACTGAAACTTATGTCATAAACACAGCAATGACAGCTACATATATCCAAAATAGCGGGCAATTTGGATGCATTGTGTGTTGAATAAATAATAAAGTATTGTAATAATAAAGCACGTCCGTTTAAATGTACTATAAATGATTTGCTTTCTAAGAGTGAATAATGATTAATCCCTGCTGTGGCACTATTCTGGTACTTTCCCGGTAATAAATATAGTGCTAGAAAAACGTTTTTATTAAATGATTCCGCCGTTCCCAGCCAAATCGACGACGTCCGGCTATAGATCTATTTTATGTAAACCACTGCACGCATAGGTTTCTGCCAGTCTACTGATCCGCAAGAACCATGACATGTTAATAGGGCTCACTTGATGATAAACAACTGTTTTGCAACCCGCCTTTTCGAAAGCGATACCTCATGATCCAAACGCCTTTCATCTTGAACTGGATACTTTAAAATGTTTATTATTAATCGATGACAAAACAAAATTCATAAGCCGCAATATCAGGTATGGAGAACTAAATATCAAATGAGTTAAATTTTTTAATGCAATTTGGATCCAAGCTTAATATAATAATATGTATATAATACTCTCTTACCTTTTGGAATTGTAATTAATCCCTAATTTGTAAAGTTCGGGTTTTGCGCACAGTGACAACACGTTACAAATGTAAATTATTTACAATTATTCTCTGTAATAATAATTTGTCATCTTCCAATACTAATTTGATATTCTTCTTTATCTTTCTAGGTAAGTTTTAAAGTTTCATCAACATTGATGCTTTTATTATAAAACCAGAACCAGATAAGTAAATCGTTTGTTCGAGATTCATTCGCTTATTCTTATGTACCATTTTCATTGTTACTTTATGTATAAATACTAATTATTAATTGTATAAGTAGAAGCTATTAATTATGTAGATAAGACAGGACATCTCCGTTACATCTCTTTGATTTGGGTCTCTGTCCTATTAGGTCTCACTTTTATGGTGGAGTTCGAAAACTTTAAATAAATGGCTATTGAATACACTGAGATCTATTTATTAAATTAATTTTTCTGGCATGTTCAATAAAATCACTTTGAGAATAATTTTTCGTGCCAGTTTCGATATGGGAAAATTATTCACAATTCCCAATTGTTGGGTATCGATAATAATAAGGATATGTACAACCAGAGACAACTTAAAAGAGATATTCCATCCTTTGTAAACGTAAAAATTTAAAGTACTTGTTCATTTTCTGAAATAGTCGATCACAATCAAGCTTATCTTGTTTCTTTGCTTACGCAGTTCAACGAAAAATCACGGATAGGACGATGACATTGGAATCATCAGAAATAAATTTTGTTTCACTTTTTTAGTTAAATGAAAAATCTCGTTTGATTAGGTGTGCTATAACATTGATAATTCTCAATATCTGTATAATATAGCCCGACAAAGCTAGCCATCAATTAAAATGAAATTTGAAAAGGAAAGCAAATTAATCGTAGGTAGAGAATAGATGTGAGCAATGGCACCATTAATTTTGCAGTGAAGTATTTTCTTAAAAATTACAACAAAGCTCCGATTTCATCACCAAAGTAGAAAAAAATAATGCTACAATTTATTAAATAATGTCTCAATGCCCCCATTACAGGGAAAACAGTAAGTTAAAATTAAAATTTTATTTAATATTTGAACCTTTGAATATTATCAACGCAGATGATACTAAACTAAATCAATCAAACACACTAAAAAATATTACTAATACATAATCAATGTTTATGATAATTTATTTTTGATCTATAAGAAATTAATTTAATTTGACGATTAACATTAGGAAAATTATACGAATTTACCTGACATAGAATAATCTTATACTATCGGTATAAGATTTTGTCGGCTACACTATCGATTAAAAGAAATTACTATTCTCGCAAAATTTTTCTCGAAAAACAATTTTTAGTTATTTTCAAATTTAAATTTTGCTTAATGCTTAAAATCATTTAAAATTAAACCTAAAAATTATAGTATTATCATTTGCCATTTTTAACAATATTGTTTAATAAAAATATATTTTTATTTTTTCTAAGAAAGTATTTAATTATCCAATTAAATGAATATCCCTTTTAAGCCGTTCAATCAATGTGAGGCAATTTGTTGTGTGCACGCGTTAAAATAGTAACAATATTTGTTTAAAGTAATAATTATCATAATTGTTATTCCTAGATATGATTTTCTTTCGAGAAATATACAGTATCTTGGAGGTTGCGGTTCAACGTAGACCGTACAAAAGAAATATCATTATTTTAAGAAAATAAATATCATTAATATTCAATAAACTTTTCTATTAAAAAGAGCAAGACCTAAGTAAAAGAATTATAGCCGCAGATAAGTATTTTTCTAATTACTATTTAGTGGTAAATTGCTCTCTCTGCTGTATTGATCATGTTCTGATAACCAATTTTTTACAAAAAAGCTCTTCCAAAAATATTAACGAAATCATCGAGGTTTGTGACCGCTATACTTCATATAATTTCATCATTTTATTTTATGTTGGTTAAACAAGTAAAGTTAAAATTGTCTTATTTATATTAAATATACAAAATAAGTTCATATTAATTTAACGAAATTAACGTCGCATACTCCATGCCGACGTGTATAATATACAATGAACGAAATGACGGAGGAATATAACACAAAATTAAAATGTGTGGGCCATTCATTTCTAAATGTGTAGTTTGAGACAAATAACATTCGACGTTTACAGTATAGGCTTCCAAAATTGTGCAAGTTCGCACTTTTAACGTAGTCAATTTGCGGTCAAAACAAAAATTATCAGAATTCCGTTCCCATTTTGTAGTTTTACATAAACACTTTACTTGCATACCGGATGTAAACATGCATATTAAACAATATAAAATGTATTGCTTGAACGTTTAAATATTAATGCAAAAGCACGAAGCATATGCATACTTACGATAAGTTACGCCACCTTAACGAGTTGAAATCTAATAATTGATTTTGCTTCTATAAAGATAAAATTATCTTGTGAAAACAATTCATACTTTTAACACTATGCGCCGTAGGATCTTGCCGAAACACGCTCACACTTAATAAACACATTATATCATTTGTTTTTTGCGAAATAATAAACAAGTGATATAATGTGTTGATTAAGTGAAAACAATTCAGTTTAACACAACAAATTTTTTCAAAAAGCTTTACCTTTGGCTGCAGTAGAGGCAAACTTGATTTATGTAGAATTTATTTGTATAATCAGATTAAGATTTTTCACCATACAAGGTGTTGCACGAGTTATTGTTCAAAAGCAATGAGGCGAGACCCAAAAAATACAATTTTGTATAAATTATATTATAAAGAAGAGAGATGAGATATTTCCCATACCTTAGTTTTTCCGTAATTATTGAGGTTAAGACTGTACTTTACTAAAGTAAGGGTAATTTGTGCAGGTTCGATAAGCATTTGTGCGAATAGTTTCTTCTAGAGTTATTTCATATTCAATAGCTATTATGGAAAACTCCTGCTTAGTTTTTGTCATTTCTCGAAATTTGCTTTAAATATTTTGTTATTAGCTACCAAGCTTGGAGAAAAGTTCGATATAAATATCCAACAACAATAGACTCAGTTTATTTTCGCAATTTTGTTTTGTTTGTTTTTAAATATATTAATTGTATATAATATTTAGAACAAATTTAAATAAAAACCATAGAAAAATATAACTAATACACAGCTTTAATCTTTATTACCCCTTTAATATTTTAAGCCAAGATCAATTGAGTTGTAACAAAAATGCAATTAAAATGGGCTTTTTTATTTATTTGTTACAAGAAAAAATGTAGTCGAGTAATTAGCTAATTGGAAAATAGTATAATAGAAATTTTTGAAATATTATAGTCAGCTTGATAAGCACTATATTAAAACATAATAATTCATACTAATATCATATGTTGTATGTACATAATGGAAAGAAATTGTTCACGTTAATGTGCTTTCTGTTTCAATAATTCATGCAAAATATAATTAGACAATGATGCGCAACGTTACAATACAATTTTTATGTTTATTTAAAAAAATTATTACAGCTCTTTTTATTCGTAAAATGTTTGTTTGTATGGGATCGGAAATAGACGGTGATATAATTTTTGGTAGTGCGACGTCATTTTAAAAAGTTAGTTCAAACATTTACAGCACAAAAATTCTCAACGTTTGAGTGATGGGATGAGTGATTATTTAGAAAATTTTTTTTAGTTTAACATGACAAATAAATTAGTTAACGTTTATGGATAAATAGGGAAATATTTCTATCAAAGTTTGGGAATGTGCTTGAGAGCGAAATGATTTTCGAAATTGTTTTTTCCTTTAAATTTTCTCTGGAAGTGATGTGTCCAGAGCAACTTTACTGTGGAAAGAATGACTAATCACTCTTATAGTAAATGCTAGAGATTGGTGGAATGGGCTACTGATACTATTTGCATATCCCTCTTACATATTCGTGTATTTTTAATTTCAATTTTTATTGATTCACGAAAAGTTGCATCCGTTTGCAAATCGCGAATGAATCACGAATGCCACCAAAAGTGAGTACAAGATCAGTGTCATGATTGCTTACATCACATAATTATAAAAAAAATGTGTTGAAACTTCAAAACCAACTTATAACAACATCATTTTTTTTATTGATTTCAATGCTGTTAATTAATAGTCTAATATAGAGTGTTTTCGTTTATTCATTCTGTATATTCCGTTCCGAACGTTCCAAAACTGACATAAAACGTACCTATAATCATTTTATATATGTATTGTTTTTTTCCGTTTGGTCTCTTATGTATTTAGAATTTTCGGAATGCATTCTTTGTATACTACATCGAAACGCAGAATGAAAAGAATATTCTGTTTTGAAATGTCAAGTTGTGATAGAGCGTGTGCAAATAATTTATTTGTTTTCTTTTTTCCAATAAAACAACATAATATATATATATATATATATATATATATATATATATATATATATATATATATATATATGTATTAAATATATATATATATTAAATATATATATATATATATATATATATATATATATATATATATATATATATATATATATATATTAAATATATATATATATATATATATATATATATATATATATATATATATATATTAAATATATATATATATATATATATATATATATATATATATATATATATATATATATATATATATATATATATATATATATATATATATAACGGGTGATTTTTTAAGAGCTTGAGAACTTTTTTTTAAAAAAAAACGCATAAAATTTGCAAAATCTCATCGGTTCTTTATTTGAAACGTTAGATTGGTCCATGACATTTACTTTTTGAAGATAATTTCATTTAAATGTTGACCGCGGCTGCGTCTTAGGTGGTCCATTCGGAAAGTCCAATTTTGGGCAACTTTTTCGAGCATTTCGGCCGGAATAGCCCGAATTTCTTCGGAAATGTTGTCTTCCAAAACTGGAATAGTTGCTGGCTTATTTCTGTAGACTTTAGACTTGACGTAGCCCCACAAAAAATAGTCTAAAGGCGTCAAATCGCATGATCTTGGTGCCCAACTTACCGGGCCATTTCTTGAGATGAATTGTTCTCCGAAGTTTTCCCTCAAAATGGCCATAGAATCGCGAGCTGTGTGGCATGTAGCGCCATCTTGTTGAAACCACATGTCAACTAAGTTCAGTTCTTCCATTTTTGGCAACAAAAAGTTTGTTAGCATCGAACGATAGCGATCGCCATTCACCGTAACGTTGCGTCCAACAGCATCTTTGAAAAAATACGGTCCAATGATTCCACCAGCGTACAAACCACACCAAACAGTGCATTTATCGGGATGCATGGGCAGTTCTTGAACGGCTTCTGGTTGCTCTTCACTCCAAATGCGGCAATTTTGCTTATTTACGTAGCCATTCAACCAGAAATGAGCCTCATCGCTGAACAAAATTTGTCGATAAAAAAGCGGATTTTCTGCCAACTTTTCTAGGGCCCATTCACTGAAAATTCGACGTTGTGGCAGATCGTTCGGCTTCAGTTCTTGCAGGAGCTGTATTTTATACGGTTTTACACCAAGATCTTTGCGTAAAATCTTCCATGTCGTCGAATAACACAAACCCAATTGCTGCGAACGGCGACGAATCGACATTTCACGGTCTTCAGCAACACTCTCAGAAACAGACGCAATATTCTCTTCTGTACGCACTGTACGCATTCGTGTGGTTGGTTTAATGTCCAATAAAGTAAACTGAGTGCGAAACTTGGTCACAATCGCATTAATTGTTTGCTCACTTGGTCGATTATGTAGACCATAAATCGGACGTAAATCGCGAAACACTTTTCGAACCGAACACTGATTTTTGTAATATAATTCAATTATTTGCAAGCGTTGCTCGTTAGTAAGTCTATTCATTATGAAATGTCAAAGCATACTGAGCATCTTTCTCTTTGACACCTTGTCTGAAATCCCGCGTGATCTGTCAAATACTAATGCATGAAAATCCTAACCACAAAAAAATCACCCTTTATAAAGTCAAAGAGAATAGTATTATACTATAAAAGTATTATAACAACAGTAAATGCTCTCAAAATGAAAACAAATCGATGCTGTTAAAAAAGTATTCTGTTTATACCATTATGTTGTTTTATTACATTTCGTTCGGAATGTTCTTAGGTCACGTGATCAATATTATTTTCCTTCTATTCTTTCTGAAGAATGAATTAACGAAAACACCCATAGTTTGTCATCAGGGCTCAAGTTTAAAATCAGGACTAGGTTAGAACGAGACAATAAAGTTCTTTATTTATTTCTTTATTTAAAGAAATCTCTTCTGTGATTTACATGTATGATTTCAGATAATTTAATTTAAAACAAAAATATTAAAAAATAAAATTTCAAATAAAGATTAAAGTTCTTTATTTGAAATTTTATTTTTTAATATTTTTGTTTTAAATTAAATTAAACACAAAAATCTAAATCAAATTTTGATTAACAATTAAAAATTTTAAAAATAATTTTTCATGATATTTTTGAAGTTGATAAATTAAAGTCAAATAGGTCGTCGACGATGTTGAATGATTTCGACAACCTATTAATGGGGTTATTTTCTCCATAGTTTGTGGAATGGTGTTCTTGTGCTAAAGCTCATAGTTTCGAAATGTTCTGCAAGGCACATGTAAGCTGAATCAATGTGACCAAGCAAAACGTTACCAATAAAAGCCGCACCTAACAGAAGTCGTCTATCTTCAAGTGTGCATAGTTTGTTATCTAACCTAGTTTATGTCGAATTTCGTTTATCTTTTACACACTGCTAACTCATTATCTGCAGACTTAAGTGAATTTGCCATATTGACTATACTATAAACACTTAACTGAGATTTTCATTTTTATTTTTTTAGAATGTGGTGGACAATAACAGGTAATTTTGGCAATATATTACCAATTGATTGGTCGAAATCACATAGCCGTCAAATGCATATGCCTACATTAAATTTAGGCCGACGTCCAGCACAAACACCCGACGATGATATCAACGATTTAAGCTCAGAGGATGAAGCGGTTGCAAATGATTTGGACATGCATACGTTAATATTGGGCGGATTACATTCAGTAAGCTAATTACTTTTTAAATAAATACACTTAACTACGCTTTGACTTACTTTTAATGGCTAACGTATAGGATTATGCTATGCGAGTTAAATTTTTTGTTTCTTTTATTTTATTTTTGGTTTTGTTTTGTTTTTTTTTTCTGTTTATTCGTAGGAAAATGAACCAATCAAAACAGCGGAGGAAGTTATAAAAGAGATCGATGATATTATGGATGAGACAACTCCAGATGATGATGTAATCATATCAGAGGTTATGGAGAAGGCTAAAGAAGTATTAGGTGCCCCGCTCTATGAAGATAGTACGTGAAAACATTCATTTATATATACTTGAGTATATGTGTTTTTATTTATTTTTTTTAAAATTAGAATTGCGTGTTCTAACCATCGGTCAACTAAACGAATTATATATGGAAATGGAGGTTTTGATAAGAGAATTTTCAGAAACTTTAATCTCTGAGTTAGCATTACGTGATGAATTTGAATATGAGAAGGAGTTAAAAAATACCTTTATTTCGCTTTTGTTGGCGGTGCAGAATCGTAGGCGACAATATCATGTAGAAAAGAAGCGTGGCAAACAAAAAGGCGGATGCAAACAACCAAGTGGTATGGATCCTAAGTATTTAACAACGGTAATCCCTTATAGTTTAGATAGTGGTCCACCCGATAATCAAACACTTCAAATTTTAATTAAAAGTGAGTATGAAAGTCTGTTTAGTTATTAAATAGCATTAATACGTCGGAAACAGATTTATTTTAATTTGCTTGTAGGAAACTTATTAACACTTAAAACTTTACTAGAATCGTGGCCTCTTTGCATTCAGCACAGTGTTATAGTATTTGGTATAACTAATGTTTGCTTAAACTAAAATTGATTTAAATCGTCACTCATTGTAAATTGTTAAAATTTAATAAACCCCAGAAAAGATTTATTTGAATTTGGGAGTTTTTTTTTGAGTATGCAAACGAGTTAAAGTAGAAGATAATAAACGGTTTCTAGGCCATCGAAATGTTTGTTATGTGTCATAGTGTTCACGTTGTAATAAACAATTTTCTTTTCGAAACACGGAGTAGCTATTTAGAACAGTTAATAAGTTTCCTTTGTTGTGCTCAAACCAGCCATTGTAAATAGAATGCGAACAAATTTAAAAATTATCTGTGTCCGACATATTGGGTATATCTAGCCCATGTAGGGCTACATTTGAGATATCTCAATTGTAGATTTGCCTCAGTTGTAGTATTCTATTTGGGCTGGATTGAATATCTTCATGTTATTTTGGCTTTACGTCTAATATAATTTATTTTAACAATTAAGTAAATATTACATTCCTTAATCTAAAAACAACGTACCTTGAAGATAAAAGAACCAAAAATAAATGAAAATAGAACGAAATAAATTATTAATTAATATCTACTCTAAAGTAGGCAGAAAATGTTTGCCTCACTAAACAATGAGATCTACATTTTTTTAGTGAGATATTTTGCATCCAGCTCATAATATCTCGCACATATGACTACTATTTTTAGTGAGACCTACATGGGCTGGATACATCCATTGTAACTATCACGGTAGAATTACGGTATTTTAGATAGAAGTATATTACTTGGTTGATGTAAGTTTTAAAATATTCGTCGAAGCAGCACATGTTTTTCGTCGAGGCGGATAGTTGTGATAGTTACGTCATGTCGGTCCTAGAAATTTTACCTTCGTTTCACACATACTAGACGTAAATATTAAATTTTTCCGTTGTTTGTGTTAATAGTAAGTAGATTATGGGGCAGGTAGATGCCCGATCAGATAGCAAGCAAGAAATTTGCTAGCCGAAATCTTGGCTACTCATAAATAACAATCTCATAAATAAAAAAAAAATGTATAATAAAATAATTTCAAATTCAAGTTTACTTGGTAAACTTAATTGAGTAGCCAAGATTTCGGCTAGTAAATTGCTTGCTTGCTATCTGGTCGAGCGTCTGACCCTAACTATTCGTTTTTTAAACAAATAATGTCCCTCTTTTGATAAAAGGAGTAGAAAAACACTATTACGATTTAATATGGTACATCTAGTACGTACATAAAAAAAACAACAGTAAAATTCTCAACTTTCATTCTCAATTTTCGACTCAAATCAACGCAGTGGCGCTAATCTAGCTTTTCGTTTTGGAAACAGAGAATTGCGAAAAATATTTTGCTAGCTATTTTGCCTGATTTTTCCCCGGTTTTCTAAGAGAATTAGTCTAATCTAAAAATTCCCGAAACAAAAGTTGAATGTTAAATAAATTTTTAAAATTTGTATATGATTCATTGATTTTGGAGTGTATAGCCAAGTTTAAACAAGTGTTGCGGATGACGCCAGACCCATCTATACACCTTTTAATAAAAAAAATATAATATGTAGATAATCTATATACACATATTGACATAATTGAATAATAACCTTAATAATAAGAATTTATAATCAAGATAAAAATTATTAATAAATTAGTAAATTTAAATAAGACTGCCTAGGTAAGACATCATCCTCCAAAAGACATCAAAACAAAATCACCAAATATGAAACTGAAAAAATTTAAATTAATTAAGATATATAAAAATAAATAAATTTAGATTTCCTACGCCAAATAAAATTATAAATCACGCTCATCCAAACGTAATACCAAGTCCCCATTCTGAAATGATCAGCCACTACCTATCCTTTAATATTTTTATATGGAAAAATAATTACCTATTTAAATTTGTTTCGAAAATATTTACACCAATATACACCGAAATATTCCATCACTAGACCAAAAAATAGAATTCCAACAAAAATGCTATGAAAATATTTTTCGTAATTCACTAAGCTATTTCTAGCTATTACCTATTTTTTATTGTATTATTGATACATTTAATAATTGTTAACAAATTTCTCAAATTGTTACCAAAATAATAAATTTCTTTATTTCTAGAACGGCTTATTATTTTGGTTTTTAATTTGAGATATTTTACATTATATCTAATTACCTAATTTATATCAAATATATACAGTGATACTCTTACAATCTTAAATGAGAAATTGGTTTTAATTCTATTTTATAATTCTTGTTAATTAATTAATTTAATATTATATGATAATTTCCAAAATATTTAACGAACATAAATTAATTTGCTCTTATTTTACTGGTAATTCAATACGGTGTGCTAAGATCAAAGGTTACAACAAAGTCAAAACCAATATCAACATATTTAGCTGAGTATGTAATGTATTTATGCCGTTGAACTATACTTTTGGAGATTTGAAATAGTTTATTAGACCTAGTCTAATATTTACAACTTATATAAAAATATTTTATTTTTCAAGTTATACATATCAACTCTTCTCTCAAATATCGTATGATTCTTTTGGAAATTCAATTAGGTAGACGAAAATAATACTTATTGATAAATTTCCTATATATTAATTAATAATATTATTGAGTTATCTTTAATTTATTATTTTTTATTTAATAATTAATACACTTTGTAATTATTTCTACCTTATAGTAACAATATTAGAATTAGTGTTAATTTTAGTTTATTTTGAATATCGATTCCCGAAAAATATAATTTTCATCTACATTTCAAAATTACAACTATTATGAATTATATAAAGTTATTTTTGTATTGGTGTTTGAATTCAGATTTTAACATAAATATTTTATTTTTGCTTTAGCTTTCGACACCCTTTCGATTTTTATTGCTTTTGAAAATGACACCGAAAGGGTGTCGAAAGCTAAAGCAATAATAAAATACTTTTATAAAATTTGAGTTCAAACACCAATAAAAAATTATAAATTTCCTATGGGTATATGTATAAGCATAGGCTTAGATGGTGTGACTTCCAAGTTTTGGCTAGCCTAACTAAACACACAGTTACCTTTAAAAGTGTAATCAATCATAAGAATCGATCCAGAAATATTCACTTTATGGCCAACAAATGAACCGGGTTTTCACAAGCTGTTAGTAAAAAATCAAAAAACAATTCATGTACATATAGCGAAGTGGAAAAGTCGAAAATCAATATTTCATAAGCGTAACCCTTCACATTTCTGAAATTTAAGTCCAATAATGTGGCCAATCCTTTCTTCTCATTCGATTCGGCGTTGAAATAACATGTTTATGACCATCAAATCTTTCGTATTATTTGATCAGCATATCGTATATTTCGCATTATGTTTTGGTAAAGTAATTACATTTCGATCAATTTTTATGATTGATGGTTTTTTATAGGTAATTGGTAACTGTCAAGATTAAGAGTTGAACAATCATTTCAGACGGGATTGTAAAATTATGCAAGTTAAATATTCGATAACCATCAATTTTTTGGCAAGGTTTTTCAAACCTGCAATACAAAATTCTATGTTTTCATTACGCACGAGATTTTATGAATTGAAATAAATTTTTTGAAAGAAACCTGTCGTATTAAATTTCCTAAAGGACCATACGACATTTTGAAAGACGGTTTTCAGTCCTATTTGATATATTTTTTACGTTCATCCTTTTTTGGGCAAACAAGTGACTCAGTTCACATATAAAAAACATTTGATTAAACATTCATAAATATTGTTCTATTTAAAAGAAATTGTTTTTTTTTTTCAGTTTTGAAAGCAATTAACGAGGACAATCCAACCGTTCCTACACTTTTAACAGATTATATCCTTAAAGTGTTATGTCCAACATAGACGCAGCTTTTAACGTAGATGAAACATCAAGAAGACGAAAATCTTTCAACATATTTAAATTACTACAATTTTATTTTTTTAGTTTTTAGCTCTCCCCTCTTGTATAGCGAATTGTAAATATATTGTTTATTAATTATTATTCTCCTCTTAAAAAAGTACACAAGTTTTGCTTTTAAATTATGATACAAAATAATAAAATATTGATTATTAAGCTTTTATCTATTGATAAGAAATATTATTTTTTACTTATTTTTATTTATATCATTTAAAGAAAATACAAAACAGTTCATTATATAAATAAATGTTTAAATAATTATTAGTTATAGCAGAAAAATATAATTGTATTAAAGTAGAGAATACTTCACTTTGTATTTAAATTAATAGTAGTTATCGTAATTTAACTCAATACAAATAAGTATATATCGTAATAAAGTTCAGATTATTTTTAAAATTAAAATAGTTTTCGAGTTTCGAATTTTATTTAATGAATTTCGAAATGATCGTGAAATTAAACTATCCTTACAGTACGATTTAATATGAACAATAAAATGGTAGCAACAGATTATCGCTTTAAGTTATATAACTAAATACAAATTCCAGCTGGCAAACCTTTACGTTATGTAAATCAATAATTTTAAGCATAGCCGCTAAGCTTTTAAAATTATTTATATCTTCGTTTAAAATTTTAATAGAGTATAGGTAAATAAATTCTTTTTTGTTCCACCAAAAATCTTCTAATTTGAATAGCAAATTCTAGTCAATTTTGAATGCGGTGGTTAACATGGCGAAAACATAAGTGGTAATGAAATGAGTTTGACAAATGTTGGTTTTTTAATTCCTATTTTGTAATCACTAATACGTATATAATTTATAACACTCTGAAGCACGTGCTCTTATTTTAATTAAATACTGATTTCAAATGTTACTTTTCAATTGTTTCTACCACCATTGTATAATTAATCACCTTGCTATTTGGATATACATATATTAGTTTCATTTGTTTTTATTTTATTAAATAAATGGGCTGTGATCAATGTTACTCCACATGAGAAACAGTTTCACTTGGATCAGCGTCCAATTGTAGTTCAGGACAGGTTCCAGTAGAGTTTTAAAAATGATTGTTTGATACGTCTGAACTTTTTTTTTTGTCTATCATTATTCATAATCTTTCGTTTCAGCGAAGGTCATATAAAACCAAAATTTATTTTTATTTATGAAATTCAAAACGATCAAACTAGTAAAAGTTTGAGATGATAAAATTTGAAAGTATTAAATTATCTACATTCTCATTTTTTAATATGCCAACGAAACGAAAGAGTGTCACGCTTCCTTGTAGCTTTCAAACACTTTCTAATAATGCCATAAAAGTTGAAGGTGGTCAAAAAACGTTTTCAATTAGGAATAATAATCAAAAACTACCTCGTATCTTGAACAAATTTTCAATTTTTTAATGAATGGAGCAAGGATTAGAAATACATCTTAGTATTGCATCGGGAAATGCAGCGTTGCACTGAATATTATCATTATTTTATTAATGTCCTAACTCGTATTTTAGACCAAATAAAACGTCGGTACGACAAATGGTATCGTATGTTTGAAAACATGTGGGTCGTTTAAGTCATATTTATTCTTTTTCAGTATTGTATGTATATCAAAAGTTTAATCGCATTACATCATTTCAATTCTGGTAAAAAAATGCAAGGGTTTTCTTTAAATAAAATTCAGGATTATTTCAATTAATATAAATTTAATTAAATATTATAATCTGTAAAAATTTCTTTTATATATAATATGTATGTGTAAATTAAATAATAAAAACAAAGTTTTATTTCGGTTTCATATAAAACAAATCAAATTGCAGCAAAATCTCGCAAAATTCAAAAATGTTAATTATTTTCAATTTATATTGAATAATGTGTAATTTATCTGTATGAAATTATATTTATTATTAAAATATACTTAATTACGTTAACTGATGATATACCTAAGAACAGTGATGTTAAATTAATGCCTGTCTTACAGGCGGTTGCACTGTTGCACATAAAAATGCTATCAGCCGTTTTCTCGATGCTGGAAACAGACGTGCGGAAAAACGCTTACGGATACGCAGGCGGAAACGTAAATCAAAATACATGCGCGGATTTTTTGACATGACGTTTTCATTTTTTTAAGCCATCTTTTCGGCAATCTATTGAATTTTTGTATCCTGTAAACACACATTTTTATAATTAATGTGCTTTTTTAAAGATAAATTCATCTTCTTTCACAAATTCTATTATTAATTCTTCTATCTTTTCAACTTTTAATTTGTTGACAATGAAATGACAGCTAATACTCAAAATTATATCGTCAAGTAGCCATAATTAACTAATTTTTAATTTTTTGTATGTTGCCAATACCACAGAATCTATTCTGTGCCAATACTGCTGCTGTGAGATTTTTGCGTTTTTTTTAGAATTGGAGACAACTTACGGAAAACACATCCTATGCGGAATACATGAATTTTATTTCATTTAAAGTAGTGTATGTATTCTAATTTAGACGCAAGCGTTTTTCCGCACGGCTGTTTCGTTTTTCGACGAAACTTTCGTTTTTTTTTGTTTTCATACCAAATATCATAGCCAACTTTGACCATTTTTCGAATTTTTTTGTGTTTGTTTATTGAATTTTTTTGGAACAATTGATTTTTCTGGTCGGATTTCATGATCTCGCGCCTGCTCCAGTTAAATGTTTTATTCGAAAATTGGTTTCGCATGCAGAAGAAACTACGCAAATTTGATTAAATTTATTCTATTACCATAATAAAAATACTGTTTTTTCAACTGATTGCAATGTCCAACTGCAGATATTGAAATTTAGTTATATTAGTTGCCATTGACAACATGTGTAAAATTGTTTTACGCCCTACGACAAAAACACCGCCTACTCGTTGAAAATATTCAAACTAAATTGTTCAGACAGAACATATAAAGATGACAATTTCTTTCATTGTAGGTAAATATTAGTAAGGGTAATAAAACAAATATTGGTTGCATTTCATGCCTAAAATTCTATTGTGTTCGAACGGTTGCAAAACTCCCTCTTTTACCACTTTCATTCTCGTGCAAAAAGAGCATTTTAATCCCTAAATACAAAACAGGTATTTTCATATTTAGGACCGAAAATGATTGTTTTTGTCTCGCACACGAAAACAAAATTCTACTACCTCCATCTAATGTTTACTCATGGCACTATTCTGGCCCTCCCTGAAAATAGGCAATTGGTAAAAATATTTTCATATCATTTTTGTCTAAATTATATTTTTCTGACCTACTGAAGGAATACGTTTAGTAAAAAATGTTGAAAGCAAATTTAATTGGGAAACTTTCGTTCCACAAAATTTTATGGGGAAAAATATTTTCCCATTTAACTTTGTTTCGAAAATATTTACACCAAACATATTCTCTCAGTAGGCCAGAAAATTATAATTTAGACAAAAATGTTATAAAAATATTTTTCCCAATTCCCTATTCCTAGGGAAAGCCTGAATAGTGTCACTGTAAAGAAGGAATGAATCACATTTGCTTTACATTTTCTGCCTAAAAAAATTTACCAAAAAAATTTGGTAATTTTTATATTATTTTCGATCGAGTATGCGGTTTGCTTTTAGCTCTGGTGAACAAAACGCGAATCGCAGTTTGCTATCGCAGCAAGGGGGATCAAAATTGTCAAAACAATCGATTTGATCTTTCTCGTCTTCCTTGTAGATCTAGAAACCAACGCTATCTAAATTTAATGGAAATCGCGAATAGCACAGATAAAACGCAGACATAGGGAAGAATTGTTTGTTCGAATATCGAAAAAAATCCCTAATATTTCTATCGAAAAACAATAAAAATTAATATTCTGCCGTCGGATTCTCGTTTAGTTTACTTTAGTTAATTCGTTTTAACCGTTTACAATTTTATGGTAACTTCTATGGTTGTTTTGTGAGCGTTTTACACTGGGTATCTCGAATTTCAATGTGCTCAATTTCCTCTGTGTCCATAGATAGTTTTTAAGAAAATACTTCTAGATAAAAATTCAAATGTGAAAATAAAACAGCTGTAGCTATTCACAAGTACGACTCCTGTCGTAACCATGATATACTCATTGAATAATATTCTATTATTACTAGGAAAGCTGTCAATAGCAACCAATATATTGCAATCAGTTAAAAAAGTAGTGCCTTTATGAATGAATGTGCACTAGAAAAATAACTACATATTATTCCATGGAAATATTTAGTTTACGTATAAATATTTAAACAGCCAATTTTGATTCAATAATTTGTTAACTAAACCTACGAATACTAATTTTATTTTGTGTTTTTAGTTAGCGCTTGTTAACATAATTGGCAGTTAGCCATTTTTCTGTGGAATAATTTAAATTAAGTATGTAATTTACCTCGTTGTTTTTCATGATCAGAACTAAATTTTTATGATTTTATCGTAATTTAAATCGTTTTTTAAATTATATGTAATAAGGTAGATTTAGTTCTTATGTTTGGTTAAAACAAAGATATATATAAAACTAATAATTTATAAACAATAACAAGCATTTATATAAAAAATTTGAAATACACAGTTTTTTGAAATAAATATGCTTCTAAACAAACAAACAGTTTTATTTGTATGTGTTCACAATTACTACCTATATTTAGCATCCATCTTACCATCAACATTTCTATTCATTTGCATGACTGGCGGGTCCTTATAAATTAAAATAAGTAAGTTTTTAGTATATAAGCTGTTTGGCAATGTACATATCCTTCGATAATTAATTTACAGACTATCCGACTTGTCGGTTCGACGGTTGGTTCGACCAAATACAATCTTTCTTAGAGGGTCTACATACGATCCGATTTGGTCCGATAATCGAATGAATTTAGTCGGTTAGAGTGTAAAGTCAGATGGTGTGTAGCGACATTGGAGTGGGTCATAGCAACCATCAAACGGACAAGTCGGAAAATCAGTAGGTGTTTTTACACACGATCGAACATAGCATTCGACGCGACGTAGTCAATTTATTTGTATTTTTATATTATTTGTACACATCAGACATTTTTATACCTATATAACCCTGATGTTGTTTGTAATAGAAAAAAAATATGAGATTACTGACTGCTCGGTCGGTCTAACAACACTCACTATCCTATTTGGTGGGATGTAATTTAAATCCGATTTTTTCGACGAAAGTAGTCGGATGGCTAGTCTACACATCATCGATTTTACATGTCTATTCGACTAAATTCATCCGATCAAATCGGATCGTCTGTAGGTCCTATAAAGCCTGAAATATTGATATTTACTCGTAAATGCCGTATATTACATACAGAGATCCTACTATATAGTTTTATAAATGACTGCACCAATACCATAAAAACTTAATCTGTACTGTAGACTGATAATTTATTGTCGCCTAAAAATACCAAAAGAAACATAACGGAAAAATAATTCGTACGGCAACGGAGAAATGGGCAGGATAGCCATACCAACTTGGGCTACTGTTACGAAATTTGAAATAATATTTTAAATTCCATTAATAAAACTAATCATGCAGCTGCGTCTATAGACGCAAAATAAAGGAACCCCACAATTAATGTTTCCAAAATGTTTATAATACTCGTATATTTCGAAAATTATAAGTTACCAAAATTCAGGCATCATATCCTAATCTTCAAATCGTATATGAAATCAAGAAGGATTAGAAGCGTAGAAGCTTTTTTGATGTTTATACTAATCTACCTATTTATTCGGAGCGATTTGGCTCGCTCAAGCTTTTTTAACACTAGAGGGCATTGACCCGATCAAAATAGAATAGTTTTTTTTATCGTAATTGCTCCAATTTGGAAAACAAATTGTTATGAATCCTCAGCATAAGTCTCGTACAAATTTGAAATCACAACAATAACCTCGAACAAGAATTAAGGACTACGTTTTCAAGCTCTACTTAACATGGAATGTACTCAGCCTGAATCGTACGAGAAACCTCCATCAGCTCTTCGAACAGGCATCGCAATATAAGCTTAGTTTCTTAGCACTAAAAGATTATAATCGCCTTTGATCCATGCTTTGCGAAAGCCACAATACTAGCAAACACGAATTTGGAGTTGGTTTGCTGATCAACAACCAATATCGGCAATTTGTGATTGATTTTGTATACCTGTCAATAGCCAATAAATCTTTATTCAGATTTCACGCGTATCATTTTAACATTTCGTTAGTAATCGTTCATGCTCCTACGATAAACCCTAACAAACAAAAGTTGCTGCTATGTCCATCTTTATAGCGTTTATAGCAAATTTCCTCAGCATGATGTAAAAACCATTTTAGGTGACTTTAAGGCCCGTTGCGCACTTGAGCTATATTTTTGAGCGAGGTGGTCTATATTTATACAGATCTCAGACTCTCTTTATTCCTTGAAAAGCCGAAATAATTGAAACCGATCTTGTGGAACTTAGCCCAATTCGCTCGTATGAGCTGATCTATTTAAATGCTTTTCTTCAACCAGTGGGTTTGAAACATAGCTATAACTTCGCTCATTTTCTGAGCGATGTAAGCTTATTATTTATCTCCAAAGCGAAAATAAAACATTTTTATATATTGTTGCACGGGTAAAGTTGATTATTTGTCAACTATGTTTTTCTTATTTGAGTTTTCGACACCAAAAAGCGACTCACATCAGTCAAAAAACATAGTTGCAGTGCACAACAGGTCTGGTGAAATTTCTAGTATACTAGAAATGTACATTGTGGAACCATCGGTCCAGCTCTTTTACCCTTATTTCAAAAAATAACGGGACACGCATCACCGTATCAAAGATATTGTAACGGAATGAAATCACATTCTTTCCCAAACTCATCTCACCAAATTTCCTTTATTTACGTAGCATGCCGTATGGAATAACATTCCCAAATATATCTAGATTAAATGACCGGCATGTCAATTTTCTCACATTGTATTTACACTTTATTAACTGCAAGCCATTGAACTTATCTACATGAGATACTTTCTATGGGAAATTCGCTCAGATAAAGTATGATTATTATGTGCTATAAGATCTTCTTATGTATCATAAATTGAAGATAATAACTTCTCCCAAGAAACTCATATTTAGGTCATATATTCCTCTTTTCACGTATGCTATGCAACATTGTAATGACTGCATACCATAATATTTACAAACGTAAAGACTTTTTCTTCTACGAAATTTGATTTGGTGATGCATAATGTTTGCAAAAATATACTTCCTATGTTGATCGTCAAGTAAATTCGTGGAAGTTAATTTTATGTGAGTGATATTTATGCTTATTCAGCACAGACGCGTTGTTGGATTGTGGGAATTTTCTTGTTGTTTGATCTCTGTTTTTCTTCTCTTTCCTACAATAATCAACAGCAAAGATGAGTATAGATATCGCGAAAATTGGAAATTTTTTTTTAGAAAGTTTTTTTTTTGGGGGAGTGAAGTAGCGTCGTGACATTACGACGGTAAAGTGTTAATATTCGTTAAGTTGGGTAGAATTTAATAATTTTTTTAGTTTAATTGACATATGTTTATTTAATAAGATAAAATCGATACAAAAAAATTCCTTGTGAAATAAAAGTTTTAAGTTATAAAAGAATTCATTAAAAGAGTTGAGTGCATTTATTTATAGCGATATAAAGAGAAAAAGTGAAAATTCTATAAAAAATAAATATATTCATTTTGTTTATGGTAAGTACGAGGAAAATTCGTAAAAAGGAAAATAACTACCCTAAAACCGACCCAGGTATTAGGGTGTCCTTCTAGTTGTCTTTCGAGACAGGAATTGTTGTTATGGTCAACCTCTTTCCTTTCTACCAGAACCACCTTAATACCCCCTAACTTACTAACAACGATCATGGGCCCGAGGCCAATATCTTCTTTTTTATGTTTTTGAGTATTTAAGATGAAAATTTAAACACCCTCAATATACAACCACGGTTGATTCGATTCGCATAATGGGTTGATGACACTACCACTACTCAGGGGTCCGCTACCCCACTCAACCTCCCATCCTACTTTCCTTAGCGGTTAACAAATCCACTATCTGAGCACCCCAACACCCACGCCATTTCCTCTTAACGACTGAGCTGCGGGAATAATTGCCGCATGGGGTGCATGGCGGATAGCTGGCAAATTCTATGAAACCGAACTGGCCTCAACGGGTTAGAGGCTAACCCGTTTCAATATCAAAACAAAAGGTGAAGCTAAGATCGACTTCAACCACTTCCTGAGTAGGGGCAAAATATACTTCCTGCTTATCATCAACATATTCAACTATATTTAACGAACCTCATATTGGAATAATGAAGCTTGATTACCAGTTACGTGAAGGCAGCAAAATCCCATCATGTAATGTGAAAACTGGAGAGAAAGAAATGTGAGTGTAAATGTAATATTTTGTCTTGTCATTGTTTTGTGAAGACCGGGCATTAGACTACGTTGTTTGCCTCCTCAACATAGTCCAGGTATTTTAAATCATTTCCTTGACAGAAGTTCTCGTACTGTTAGAAAAAAAACCTCATCAAATTGGCCTTCAAATCAACAAATCGAAAACCAAATATATGTTTACCGCATGGATGCAAATACGCGAAAATTATTTTCGGAGAAACAATATGAGAATGTAAGAAAGTTTAAATGTTTGGGATCGGTAGTAACGGAATAAAATTCAGTTTCTGTATATAATCTCAAGGATCGTAGCTGAATATCGAGTAAACAAAAACATTTTTAGAATAACAAAAATAAATCTCGCAACATTTCACACCGAACTAACCTTAATATATACAGGGCACTGATTAAACCAGTGGTAGCCTTCGGTTGCGGATTTTGGACACTGGCCATGAAAGACATGCTGAAAGTTACTGTATTTGAGTGTAAAGTTATTCGTATATGATGTTCGGTTCTATAAAGGAAAGCAAATACAGATACAAATTGCGAATGAATCATGAGACACAATGAGACAAAATTATCTCGAAAAAGTAGACATAAAAAATTTCATAAACTTAAACAGGACTATTAAACACGCTCTAAATTCAGCTCCAACGAACATAGGACCTCACAACAGGTTAAACGGAATCTAGGTATAGTAATATGATCAAGCGGGCTACAACAATGTGACATGGACAAAAATTTAAAATTTTTGTACAGAATGGAAAAGAAGAGTCTCATGAACCGACTAGAAGAAATTGAAATTAACAAACACGGATGCAACATTAAATGGCAAAGCAAATTCAAAATCAATTAAATTGTATGAATTGATTATTAGTAGCCCTATTTTATAAAACAATTGGAATAAAAATGCAAACTGAGAAAGGACGAAACTAGTCTTCGAAAAATTTAATATGAATAAAAAAAAATTATTACAATAAAAAATTTATTTCAACTAGCAAAGCATAGCATAATCAATTAAAATTTAATCAATCCATAAAAATATTTTATTTATAAAGTGTGCTTTTCTAACCAGCCGTAAGCACGTGTATACTCTTTTATACGTACTGCATTCACTTCAATAAAACCGCTCGCTGACGCTGATGAATATTCACCATGTTTATCCATTGATACCAACTCCTGGTTGTATAAACTTTTTGAAGATTGACGTGAAATCGCGGCCGCTGCACAAAATGAATTAATTTTTAATTATTCCAGCTTTTATATCAATTTTCTTACCGTTTCCTTTAAATATCTCCACAATTACCGTCCCAGTAACATTCCGCTGAGACTCTATGAGACACGTGCGAACATATTCTGCTTCCGGCGAAAACCAGTATCCGTTGTAAACATAGTCGGCCATTTTACTCCGTAGCAATTCCACAACCCGATAAACTTCACGATCTAAACAGAAAACTTCCAGGTCGTGATGGGCACAGTAAAGAATTGTACCGCCCGGAGTTTCATAGACACCGCGCGACTTCATACCTATAAAACGATTTTCAACTATATCAATACGACCCACCCCATGTTCACCACCAATTTTATTTAACGCCTGTATAATTTCAAATGGTTCTTCAAATATTTGACCCGTTAATAAAACACATACTTTTACAGGCAACCCTTGTTTAAATATAATTTCAATGCGTGTTGGTGTATTTGGACTGTTCATCGGATTTTTAGTCATTTGATATAAATTCTCTGGTGCTATTTGAGCTGGATCCTCTAGAATTCCAGACTCGTAACTGATATGCAAAATATTGGCGTCCGTTGACCACGGTTGTGATGGTGTCGCACTAACAGGGATTCCATTCTTGTTCGCATATTCTATTAAATCTACACGACCTTGAAATTGTTCACAAAATTCGGGTAAACGCCATGGGGCTATCACTTTTATAGAGGGTAACAGAGCGTACGCAGAAAATTCAAACCGCACTTGATCATTTCCTTTACCTGTGGCACCATGGGAAATATATGTTGCTTCATTCTCTTTAACCGATTCAATCAAACCCACTGTAATGCATGGTCTCGCAAGTGAAGTACCCAATAAATAACGCCCCTCGTAAATTAATCCCATTTGTATTGCCGGCCATATATAATTCTCTACAAAGGACTTTCGCAAATCTTTCACAATAACATTGCTAGCACCAATTTTGTGAGCCTTTTCTCGAACAGCGTCAAAATCCTCGTCTTGTCCGACATTTGCCAAGAAGCAAATTACATCATAACCTTTTTCAAGCAGCCATTTCAATATACAACTTGTGTCAAGCCCACCTGAATAAGCGAGTAACACTTTTTCTTTAGTCATCGTATTGATTTTATTCAAGCCGACTAATTCAACAAAAATTTAGAATATTACTGTTAATGCAAAGAGTTTAACCCAAGAAAATTGTGTAATAAGATAAAGCCGCAGCGTTCAACGGGGCCAAATTGATAAGAAACCTCGTTTGTGTATTATATTTTGAAAAAATCTAAGAACTTCGAGTATAATTTAGTTTTCTTATCAGAATATTATACGTAATAAGAATATCTGCTTATTTACTCCTAAATTAATCATATAGTGACAAATTGGCTCGAATTCACAAGTTGAAATACCATTTCGAACTTTAATTTTTGGTCGTCCTAAACTAATACACTCGGAGATTGAAAGGTTTGTTTGTTAATATTACTTACATATTCAGCATCTAATTGTATAAAAAAACAGAACAAGTTGGAGTACCTATGAAATGAATGCGGCACTTTTCTAGCTTAATTTGACCATATGACTCTCAGGGGTCACAAAAACTAACATTTTTCTTTGTGCCTGGACGTATTGTGTACGTTCTTATCAAAGCACACGCACGATTAGACAATATTAAACATAATCACAATGACCTTTAGTACATAATCTAGCATAATATAGCGAACGTTGTGCAATGGCAGGGCGCTACGATTTAGATAATTTAAGGTAACTAAACGACTTTGTTATTTTCTTCTTTCATCGCTTCACGGTTTACCCTAAAATTCTAAAATCAAACAACTGAAATGGTTTGTCTTTCTATAATATCAAAGTTCGGCAAAGTAGCTGAAAGAAAGAATTTATACAACATTGAGATTCAAAATATTTTAAGCTCAAATTGAGAGAAAATTTCTAAGAGGAAATCTTTTTCTCAAGAAGAATTTTTTAAAATCAAACTACTTATCGGTCGGTCGAATTAATAAAAATAAAAATTCTTTTTTGATAAATTCTTTCACCAAACTATGGAGAAAACAACCCGATTAATAGGTTGTCTAACTCATTCAACATCATCGAGGACCTATTGGTCTTTAATTTATCAAAGGATAACTTCAAAAAAAATCCTGAAGAAGTACTTTTTAAATTTTTAAATGTTAAATCAAAACTTGATTACTATTTTTTGTTTAAATTTTTGTTTGGTTTAATTTAATTTTTGTTTTAAACTAAATGATCGGTTTTAATCTGAAATCATACATAACATTGCCTGAAAAGTTCTCGGTCTAACAAAGAATACACAATTTTTTGGGGAAAAACACATTTTATTCATCAACCTGATTTCCTTCTATAGAGCGATACAATCAGTCCACGGCCTCTCTAACATTTCGATGCCGTTTCTGTAGAACGATTTTGATCACTTCTTCACTTCTTCATTGGAGCCAAATTTCTTTTCCTGGAGCTTTTTCTTGAAATCTGCAAACAAGTAGTAATTGCTGGGGGCCAAATCTAGCGGAATACGGTGGATGCGGAAACAGTTCAATGTGCAATTCGTGCAACTTTGACATTGTTGTGATCGACTTGTGACATGGTGCATTATCTTGGGGAAGGAGCAATTTTTTCCTCTTCATTTGTGGTCGTATTTTAGCGATTTCTTCCTTCAAACGCACGAATAACCCGATATAACATTCGCTATTGGCCTTTCTTTCCTTCCTCAAGATAGTCAACGAATATTATACCATATGCATCCCAAAATACAGACGCCATAACCTTTCCAGCCGATTATTGTGCTTTTGGTTGCTTCGGACGGGTTTTCACCGCCCTCTCGCCATTCAGCTGATTGCCGATTTGACTCGGGTGTAATCCTGTGGGCAAAAATAATAAGACTTTGTTCATAATTTTAAAACTCTTTATTTATTTCTCCAAATCTATTTCGTCCTCCTCAAAGTAATCCCCCCCCCCCCCCCGGACTCAATACACTTGTGCCAACGGTTTTTCCAATCCTCGAAACAGTTGTTAAAGTCAATTACCGGAATAGCCTCCAATGCGCGTAGCGATTCACGTTTAATCTCTTCAATTGACTCAAAACGGTTTCCTCGGAGCGGTCGTTTGAGTTTGCTGAACAGCCAGAAGTCACACGGAGCTAGATCAGGCGAATACGTTGGTTGCGGAACGATATAGGTGGAATTTTTGACGAAAAAATCACGTAAAACCAATGCAGTATGAGAAGGTGCATTATCGTGGTGCAAAAACCAAGAGTTGTCGACCCATAATTCCGGCCTCTTTTTACGAATAGCTTCGCGCAAACGACGCATATCACTCAAATAGTATTCCTTGTTGACAGTTTGGCCGATCGGAAAGAATTCAGAGTCCACACGTCCTTCCGATATTTCAACGATGCCAGTAAGGTCTCTGACTGTTAATCGTTGATTTTCGAGCACCAATTCCTTGATTTTATTAACGTGTTGATCATCAGGTGATGTTGATGGCCGTCCTAGACGTGGTTCGTCGTCAACACGTTCTCGACCCTGTTTGAATAATTTGTACCAATCAAAATCACTTGCTCGCGACATACAATTATCACCGAAGGCCTTTTCCAACATTCTGAACGTTTCGGCACCACAAAATTGATTCCGCACACAAAATTTAATGGAACTTCTTTGTTGAATAATTTCACTCATTGTAAAAATCGCCGAATGCACTTTTTGTACTTCAGAAAGACAAGGGTATACTAAGCACTAATGATTATTTTGGTGTGACATTTGGCACACATGTCACTAACAGTCAGACCAACATAGGAAAAAAATATTTCGACGAATGGTTTTCCGCGCGAAATTTTAATTAAAAAGTCTTACTACTTTTTGCCCACAGTAGTATAGTGGTGGATCCATGTTTCATCCATTGTCACATACATCGACGCGTTGTCGTTTTTGATCCCTTGTCAGAAAACGCGGTACCCACTTCGAACACAGCTTTCTCATGAATAAATAAATGGGCGTGCAAAATATTACCAACACGTTCCATTGATATATTTTTATAATGTCAGCTATCTCACGCAACTTCACTTTACGATCTTTCAAAATAATTTCGTGGATTTTTTTTATGTTTTTTTCTGGAGTCACAGCCTCATTCGGGCGTCCAGAGCGTGGTACATCATCGGTGGTTGTACTACCACGTTTAAATTCAGCATACCAGTCAATGATGGTTGATTTTCCTGGTGCAGAGTCTGGATAACACTTATCAAGCCACTGCTTTGCTTGAACGGTGTATTTCCCCATCAAAAAACAGTCTTTAATCAACACACGAAATTCTTTTTTTTTCCATTGTTTTGAAATTAACAAAAGCTTAGCGTCACTCAATCAACTGTAACATGTAAACTAATGGTCGAAATGTAATGCAATTTTGACACACATTGTTTGAAGGTTGGTAGAATTTAAAAATCATATGGATTTTAAATTTGTGGCACCATCTATGTTTCAGACCGGGAACTTTTCAGGCGATGTAATATAACCCACAGAATAAATTTCTTTAGAAATAAATAAATAGAGCCCTTATTTTTAAATTTTCTATTGAACTTCGCGTCCCAACTTAATTGTTTGTTTGTGTTTGTGAAAAAGTTTTAGAATAATCGACAAAAAAATAAGTTTTGGCGTTTGAATATGAGACTATTCAAATTGTAATTTATGACGGGTAATCACGTTACATACATTTTTAATCACGGCAATCTCTGTGTAACTATTTAAATGAATTATTGAAATCTGTTGAGTACTGTAGCCTTTCTACTAATGGCAAAACGGAAAAATTGTAATTTATCTATTACATAATTTTATTATTTTGTAAGCTAATTTGAGATATTTTACATTATTTCTGATTAATTTAAGTCAAAAATATGTAGCCATTTTTCCATGAGAAATCTGTTTTATGAATAATATTCGCAGTTATTGTGTACAAATTGCCACGCGACAAGAACTATAAGAACGGTCTTCACTGCATATTTTTTAGGTTTCTGTGATCGAGTACTATCGATGCGCAAACTACCGAATTACATTTTCATTTTCAACTTGATACCTATATAAAGGCATGTATGAATCGAGAATTTATTTATTTCTTAATTTATTCACGGGTATTATTTTCGATTTTGGATATAGGGCTAGAAAATCGATGTACTCCTTTGGAATGGCCGATATGATTCTGGTTCATGCAGGCTATTTGAAGGGCCAAGGGCCATACATGACTAAACAACTAACGCTGTCTTTAAGAGAGCAATGGGCTTGTTTTATTAGTTCAGATGTCATTTTCTCTGCAGCTTGATGTTTCCATTCAGATATACCATTAAATACTGTGTTAATTCCATAGGGAATGTACTATATATCAGAATCTTGCCATTTCTAACACAATAGAGCAATTTGGCTCCTTCATCGTCTACGTGGACCAAGACGCTGCCAATACAACCTGAACAGGTCTCATACCACAACCGGTGCAGTAGAAAGCATTTTAAGATTTTTGAAATACTGTTGAGTCTTAGGAGAAGAAATCAGTTTGATATCTTCAGCAGGTAAGTCATTGGAGCCACGATAATTGCACAATTTTTTATGAATTCTCGATACCAATCGCACAAGGTCCCAAGGAACGCCGTATCTCTTATAGCTCCAAACAGTCTTTGTACTTGGTTAATCCAACTTATTTGAACTTAGAGTTTGTTACTGTAGAACTTACAATATTAGTATGTGGAATTTAGTGAAATGAAGTTTCTGATGGTTTTGTTACGTGGTTAAAATGCCTGTTTCACTTCAAATTTTCTTTAATTAAAATATGGTAACAGGAATTTCTAACAATTACGATAATCTTGCCTTTGGTCCATTTTCCAGTTCCTCAACAAAAAACCTAAATATTCCTCTAATGTTTTTTATTGGCTCTGTTTATTTTAATAATTTGACACAGGTACCAACCCATCCCGGTTAAACATGCATTGATTACTTAATAAACACTTAATAAACACATTATATTAAACACTTGTTTTATTATTTCGCAAAGAATTAAATTTTTGAATCTAGGTGAGGTTAGTGGTTACCAAGACGTTGGAATGGAAGCTTGGTTTCGAAACATGAAATTTTAATTTAAAAAATTCGGTCGTATCATCAGACTGCAGTGACCAAACTACAAAAATATTTAAAATACTTTACACTTACGAGTACGTATATAAGGTATAATCACAATGCCTTAGCGAATTATTATGTTTCGCTACGCAATTTTCAACCCTTTCGTAACCTCGAATTTTATTGTATTTAACGCATACATGCGATTTCTATATGAAATTTGGGTTGTTCTGGAAGCTTCCATTCCAACGCCTTGGTAACCTCACCTAGATGTAAAAGTAATATCTGGCTATCAGCCAGAACAACAAAAATTTCAAATTTTTGAATATTTTTATTAGAAAATGTGTCCAGAAACTTTAAAAAATTTGCTCGACCGATTTCGACGTGTCAGGTATCATCAAGAGTATCTACTGATTTGTAAAAATAAAAATTTAGTTATACTATATAGTAAAAAAAACAAAAGAAATAAAAGAAGAAGGAACAAAAAATAGGCAATAAAAATTAATCTATTGATCATTCCAACCATCTGTTCTTTATACAGAAAAATTACTAATAAAAAAGGGGTGGAATAACAGGTAAGCGATTAGTCATTGGCTGAGTAACAAAATTCAAGGTATATTGAAGTACATTTAATTACCCGACATATTAATCATAAGAGCGTGAGAATAGAAAAGGGCGGCATCCGTAATTGGTGAGAAACGCATTTCTCTCTGTTCGTTAAGGTTATTTTGGATAAATATGGATTTTCGAATTTCCTTAGATTCTAAGGAATCTAAACGTCTGCTTTTGGGTTGTATATGTAATATGTCTAAATTGTTTAAGCTATTAAGCTAACTGTATGATTTTCTAGAGTTAAATGATTATGGAATGTTGATTGAATGCAACCAGATAAATGTTCTTTAGCTCTAACTGGGATACATTCCAGGATGTCGCTGGAGTTGGATGCCAATTGCGAAATTTTAAACCACCTTGTTCGGTAGTTGTTCTTAATTCATTCATGGCTGCTACAGTTTCCTCTAAGGTGTCGGCTCCCGTTAGTATGTCATATACGTAGAAGTCCGATGATGGAATTCTTGAAGCTGTTGGTAGATGTGTTTTTCGTGTGCTATAGTACCATATGTTACAGTGTTAAACCTGTAAACCGCGATAAATTTCCTAGAGTCATGTTTCCACACATTTCTTTGAAAATCCCGATGATCTTTATGTATTCATACTTGTCTGTACTTTTTTAATTTCGGCGGTTATGACAAACTTGTGCTTCAGACATCGAAGTAGAATGTCGACGAGGTCTCGCTGAAGCTTAAGACCAGTCGTCATTAAATCGTTCAATGATACGTCGGTTGTCATTTTTGCTGAGGCATTGAATACCGCGTGGAATTTAGTTGTGCTGCTATCTTGTTTCAGTACTCCGTGATGTGGGATATAATAACTTTGATTAACTGCCAGTTGTTCTTGTTCTGGTTGCACACTAATTTCATATGATTGAGTTGATGTATTCCTGTATGAACTGGGTCAAACGATGAATCCCTCACAAATTTTCGTTCCAGTTGTATTAGTCTGGCTACTACTGCTTTCTTAGATTCGCCTAAGTTAGAAATATCCGATTTAAAGCTAATCTTTTTCTGTATATTTTCCATCAGGGCTATATGTTCTAAATTTATTTGAAAGCGTTCTTCTGGTTTTATTTCTCCTTCAGTGCGATTTCTTTCCTATGGAATGGAGTCGTTTTTGAGTTGTTCTTCTATTGCTTTGGTTGTTATCATGGTTGTTATACGAGTATTCTGATTCTCGATAGACCTGGGGCTCCCGATGATAATCCATTCGAGCTTAGTGTTTTGAGGTATTGGTTGATGTTGCTCGCCCTTTATTAGACCATTGCTGGCGATGAACGGATAATAATCGGCGTCTAACACTATGTCAATTGATTGTGATTGATTGTAAAGTGGGTCGGCAAGTTGTAGATTTTCCAAGTGTTTCCAGTTATTTATGTTGGTGCTGATTCCGGGAAGCCTTTGAGTGGGTTTCTTGAAAACTAACGTACCAACGCTTAGACGGAATTCATCAGCACACCTTGGTACTAATTTTAGACTCATAAAGTGACTGCAACTGTCGGCTTGGTTTACTGCGATCCCCGAAATGTTGACATTGATAGTTCTGCGTTGGACATTAAGCTTGTTAGCCGCCTTGGAGATGATTAATGGGGCTTGTGATCCCACGTCTATCAGAGCTCTTAAGGTAACTGGCCAACCATTACTCGACACCGCCTTAATTAATGCAGTAGGCAACAATACTGGCGCCTGTTGGTTTATCAACAGAGATTGTTTGGCGGAAGAAGATGCCGCGTTGTTGCAATGCCGGAATGTGTGATTATGTGCCTTACAGACGATGTATAAATTCACCTTGCATGAGCCACTGTGTTGCTCGAGGCATCTTACACAGAGGTTCGAGGTGTTCACCAAGCTCTAGCTCTCTCCAATGTCATAATTTTTTTGAATTGGCTGCATTGGTCGAGTGGGTGACGTTTGGAGCATGCTTTTACCCAACAAAGAAACCGGATTAACAGTAGCAGCGTTGACTCGCTTTAAAGGTTGCATAGCCGATGAATTGCCTTGTATTTTCCTTGACAACAAACAAACAGGATTAACAGTAGCAGCGTTGACTCGATTTAAAGCTCAAATGATAAATTTCCCGTGGCAGAAAACTGTTTCCTCCTTTCATTAACATTTTATATATTTATCAATTTATATTATTCCACAAAAAGTCATTTTTGTCACAATACGGTGGCACCCCACTTAGAGTATACAAATTTTCGCTTATTGGGTAAGTTACAATTCGATCTGTTGTAATTTCAAATTTTGGTTTCTCGGGTACCAATATTTTATGTACTTAAGTACATACAAAAAGAATGTCAGTTGAAATGTCAGTTTCTATGTATACGATTATAAATTACCGTTCACATATATGTAAATAGTTATAATAACAATAATAAATAATTAACTTTTATAAAATTAGAATGAAAATTAGAATAAAAAGATACTTCTCTGATTGTATATGTGTTGAACGTAATTTTCATAATAACTGTCTCAACTCACCTGTATTAACAGGTGAACTTCTAAAGAACAAAACTCACTCAAAAATAGCACATCATTCTACACTACTACTCTACTACTACACACTACACATTCCTAAACTGATTTGAATTAAAATATTAATAATAATTTATTTAAAGGAGAGACAAAAACACGTCTTTCCTCTACGACGATCAGTCGATCCTCCCATTTAATAATAATATTTACGGTTCAATTTTTTGTTTTCTTATTTTTGGGCGAGAAAATGCCCACACCATTTTTAACAAGTGACAGCTAAAATTTATCGAAGTTTCGTTGGATTTCTTAAAGTGGGAACCAGTCGGGAATAAATACTTAACTTAATAACAAAAATAAGAATGCGATAAATGGCATATCAATGTTATTATTTAGCGAAACTTAATCTTTACTGATGAAATTCAACGGGACTTTGTTTAATTTAAGTTGGCACTTAAAAAAATAGTGTGCGCGTAAAATAAGAAAAACTTAGAAAATGGTACCGAAAATCTGATTTTTAATTAAATTAAATGGCGAAAATTATTTTAATTGTATAATTAATAAATTAATATACAAAGTTGTTTAAATAATTTTATACGCATCTTTCTTCATATATGATATAAACCTAACCTAAAAATTAGATTGAATTGTGTACCTACGTTGTTTTAAAAACTTAAAATTAAATATAAATCATGGGTTTTATATTATTAAATGTTTGTTATAATAAATTAATCAAAATACATAAAAATATAATTATGTTTTATTCATAAAAGTTGCAAATTAACATCTCGTATAGCTTAGATAAATGCAATGTCAAAATAACAAAAATCGCTAAAACTGTTCTGGTGGTGAAGCTTAAAACTACAGGTAGAATATAATTATTTTATACCAGCAAAAAAGTTGAGTGAAAACTATTCCAATTTGGAACATATACGGGATTGTTGTTGTAAATTTCGCAATGTAAGACTCCTATTTATTGTCTTTTTCGGCATTTTATAGACAAAAAATGTGAATGTCATTTTAAATAATAATTTGTCTATAAAAAGCCGACAAAAACTAATAAATACTTACTTTACATATTGCACGTGCCATTCCATTAAAAATAATAATTTAGATAAAATTGTAACGATTGCGGACTCTCGCTTGACGTTTATTCAGTTTTCGCTGTCATGATGTAGTGTGCTCAATACAAGTGTGACAAAACATTATGCACGACATGTTGTGTGTTTTGTGGTTTAAAGTTCGAGAATATTCGATAAAAATAAACAAGTTCTATTCGTCCCGCTTTCGCGTTTAAACTTTCGATGATATTGTTTCAGATTGTTAGTTCAGTGGACAACGAAGAGACAAAAATTTTATATTTTATGTTTTTTTTCATTCCGTCTGTGTAGTGTGTAACTTGCGTAAAGTAAAACGTGATTTCTATACGTGAAAATTATTAACTAAACTTATATTCAAAAATGTTTGGATCACAAGCACCTATTGTAGTATTAAGTACGTTAATTGGCTAATTTATCATTTAGATTTTAGTATAATAGTAAAATTTATTTATTTTAGGTCAAAATACTAAGCGAGAATCCGGTCGAAAAGTACAGCTGGAGAATATTAATGCCGGGAAGGTAAGCATTTTGCGAAATAAATGTGTCGCCAAACATGTGACTTAATATTCTCAATTTTCAGGCTATCGCTGATGTAATCCGTACTTGTTTAGGGCCGCAAGCTATGTTAAAAATGCTAATGGATCCCATGGGCGGTATTGTAATGACGAATGACGGTAACGCCATACTTCGTGAAATAACTGTCCAGCATCCTGCTGCTAAGAGCATGATTGAAATTGCGCGGACGCAAGATGAAGAGGTTGGTGATGGTACTACTTCTGTTATTGTATTGGCTGGGGAGATGCTAGCTGTTTCAGAACCATTCCTTCAACAACAACTACATCCAACTGTAATTATTCGAGCGTACCGTGAGGCTTTGGAAGATATCGTTAAATCGTTACAAACAAACCTAAGCGTACAACTCGATCGATCCAATAAACAGCAGATGATCGACGTAATTAAATCTTGTGTTGGCACCAAATTTATTGGCAGATGGTCCGATTTAGCAGTTAAAATAGCACTCGAAGCGGTTGAAACCGTAACATTAACCGAAAATGGTCGTACTGAGGTCGACATCAAGCGATACGCTAAAGTAGAAAAAATTCCGGGCGGTTCGATTGATGATTCGGCTGTATTACGAGGTGTCATGGTTAATAAGGATGTCACTCATCCCAAAATGCGACGATATATAGAAAAGCCGCGGATTGTGTTACTCGATTGTCCTCTCGAATATAAAAAAGGCGAGAGCCAGACTAATGTTGAGATAGTTGGGCAACAGGACTTCACTCGGATGTTGCAAATAGAAGAAGAACATGTTCAGCGGGTATGCGCCGATATCATTGCGATCAAACCAGACGTCATTTTTACTGAAAAGGGAGTATCAGATCTGGCACAGCATTATTTATTAAAAGCTGGTATTACTGCAATTCGCCGTGTTCGTAAAACAGATAATTTACGTATCGCCAGAGCCTGTGGAGCTACCATAGTTAATCGCACGGAGGAATTAAGTGAGAAGGATGTCGGAACTCAGGCCGGCCTATTTGAGATCAAAAAGATTGGTGATGAGTATTTTACATTCGTTACGGATTGCAAGGATCCTAAGGCTTGCACAATATTGCTAAGAGGCGCATCAAAGGATGTGCTCAGTGAAACCGAACGGAATCTTCAGGATGCGCTTCATGTCGCCAAAAATTTAGTATTAGAACCACGTTTAGTTCCAGGTGGCGGTGCCATTGAAATGGCATTATCTCAAGCGCTAACGCGTAATCAAGTTCAAGGACCGTATCGTGCCGTTGCTCAGGCCTTGGAAATAATACCAAAAACATTGGCTCAGAATTGTGGCGCAAATACCATTCGCACTTTAACCGCGTTGCGTGCAAAACACGCATCACATTCAGGCGATTCAGGGCCATGTGCGTGGGGTATTGATGGTGAATCGGGTGAACTTGTTGATATGAACGCGCGTGGCATTTGGGAACCTTTGTCGGTTAAGCTTCAAGTATACAAGACCGCCGTGGAGACCGCGATTTTGTTACTCCGCATCGATGACATAGTATCCGGTTCCAAAAAAAATAGCGGTGATAGAGAACCACCGACGCCAGCTCAAGCGGCTATGGCAGGAGAACAATAAAACCAAATTATTTTCACTGTAACAACTAAAAATTTATTTAATTATTTACTATAAAAAATAAAAAAAAAATTAACATTACAAAGATTCTTGTACGTTCTTCGTTTCATTTTTTTCGACCTGGCTTCGAATTGACATCAAAATCGCAATTTCCGAGGACTTGTTAATCAATTCGTAACTAGAGTACGGTGGAAGTTGAATGAAATCATTTTTCCCGAGAGCCATTTCGATTATCGTTTTATTTACAGAGACAGTAACAGAAGAGTCTGTAAGCAACATAAATGATAGAAAATATTTCCTACTGGATCGTGAGCGATTCTTTTTAGAACCGGCTTGTAATTTTAAAAAGCCCAAGGTTTCATTGGTATTCGGGACGAAAGCAAATTCTATACCGGGCAAATCAGAAAATTTTTGAAAATCCAGTTTGTCAATGTTTACTGTGAATAATAAAAATACAGGAAGTAAAGAAATAGTGCATTAGAGCATGGTAAACTTACCAAAATCCAATCCTGACTGAATAGGTATTTCATCATTACGTTGTGCAGAATTATTGTCAGACGCAGTAAATTTTTTTAAAAACCTCATAAATGGGTTCGTTTGTTTTTCAGATTCCGTAGATTCTTGTAATCCAGAATCTGGTCTACTGGTAGTTGTGGTCGATATTTCTGGTGATGGTGAATTTGGCAATTGAACATCAGGTTCTTCATTAATATCAGACTCCACTAAAGCGTGTTGGACTGTTGGACGTTTTGTTTTTACCTGTCTTTTGTTAACTGGTTTAGATTTAGAGGATCTATTTAAAAACATTTTATTGTAGAATTCAGCCCGATTATCCGATATTGGTTCTCTATGAACCTTCCAAAAGGTCATCGGTTCTTGTCTAACACGATTTGATCGTCGTATCCCAATCGAATCTTGCTCCATGGTTTGGTGAATCTTGGGAACATTTGCATTTTTAACTTTCGGTTTGGCATTTTTGGGATTTGTCGCTTTTTTTGGCTGCTTTTGTGGTGATTGATATGTGGTTTGCGTTTTAATTTGGCTCCTTTTATTCGGAGTTAAAACTACTCTTGATTTATTTAGAATTCGAATGTTCTCGGCTATGACCCCAAGTTCCGATGTCTCGTCAATCGGATCATCGACCTTATCATGTTTGGATTTGGTAGTACGGGGTGGTGATGTAGTTGGCATTTTAAATCCATCTGAATCAAGGGCGGGTGAAAGTCGGATCCTTGTTGGAGTTATCTTTTTGAAACTTCGATTTGTTCGTGTTGAATCAGATTCAGAATATTCTGGTGGTATTTGAGATGCTTGTTCGGACGAGTATAGTTTACGTTTCACACCTGAAATTGAGGACTTCCGCTTAGCCGATTGTTCCAAATTCAGAAAACGTAAATAGCTATCGCTAATTTTTTTCTTCCGAACTTGTTTCGGTGCAAGCTCGCTGTTTTGACCTGGATCTCGCGAGTTAGAAACTTTGTGAGAGGCGGAAGCGGAATTCGTCGTTAAACGTTCTTTATTTGATTTTTGTGAGTGCTGGTTCGGATTAGTTTCTGAAAACTGATGCTGCGTTTCAACAGTTTCAATGTTTGTTATTTGAATTTCATTATTTTGGGTTTCCGGAATAATTACAGGGTTGATTTCAGCACAAGCAGCAGAACATTCTGTTAGGCCAGTTTTATCCGTCGGATGTGAAATAAGGGCGTCAAGCAACAATGAATTTTGTTTAGGCTTAGCCGGAGTGTTACTTTTTGGTTTCGAATTGATTGGGTATGCAGACGAATCGTTATCCGGATTTAGCAGGTCCGATGTTGGCTTCGAGAGCAGTTTTTTAGTATTAGTTAGTGTGCTTCCTCTTGTTCTTGATCGAATAGGCCTATCTCTTGGGTGACCTGGCTTCGGTAAATCAACATCGCAATTTGTCGATTTTTGCATTGTTCCAGTATTACAATACCTATCTGAAGAACCTGCCAATTCATTTGTGCCAAGATGAAGGAGGTAATTCCCTTCACTCAAATTTGTTGATTTCGATATTCCTGACTTGAACTTAGAAACTGGTGGCATTTCTCGATGAACTGACTTGTTCTGGTTTTTGGGAAAATCCAACGTTCGCTGTACCTCTTCGGAAGACTGTACCACTGATAAGTTTACTTGGGGCTCAATCACCTCATTAATTTCTGCCTCTTCCTCATTGCGAGTTTCATCCACAAAAACTATCGCGGGCGCATTTTGCACAATATTACCTTTTATTGGAGAAAGGGAAATTCCAAAATTTGGTTTTAAATTTATTGTAAAAGGCGTACTGCAGACTATTGATTTATGCTGTTTTCGACATCGGTTATGATTGGACAAATCAATATTATTTACCGATTTCTCACATAGAGCATTGTCATTTTTTGGCACTTGTTGCAATAATTTTTCCACTTTAAGCGATCGACGAGGTGCGGCTGGAATTTCATCGTAAAGCCTTCGCGTTACAAGACGTTGTTGCGACCGTAATTTTAACAAATCTAATATTTCTTGACAATCATGGCTCTGATGTGCGGCAGAATCCGAATCTTTATCTCTGCAAATACAAACCATGATGTAAATAAATGACTAAAAGTTTTGAGAATTTCAAATTATATACGTACGAACTCATTATTTCAGTGTTATATTAAACATGTACACTTTAGATTCTCAATCAGTTATTATTATTTAAAATGACAGTATATAACAAACTTCTCGTTAACATATAAATATTTGAACATAAGCTACAAATATGCGGCGTTCCTAATGAACTGTCAGTTTATTATAGTTTAGTGGGTTCTAACGTCTATTTGTGTGGAGTGGAATCGTTTGTGGAACATAACAACACACAAGGCGCCTCATGCAGTCTTCATGGAACGAGATTATAAAGTTGGATTATTTTTTTACCAACTTGGACATACCCAAGTATTTTTACTTTCGACTTTTTCCCTTTTTATCGAACAATAGTTCGAAACTAAGTTTCGAATATTCCTAAGATTTAGTTTCGAGTTATTCTAAGAAGTAGTATGAAACTTGTCGCGAAAATTCGAAACTCGGCGAAACTCGATATAATAAAATTGTGTGCATGTATGTGTTAAAATAAAATTGGCGGGAGCAATTTTGTGCATGGATTTGAAATTTCAAATGAATTTGGGGGTTCTAAATATTATATTAATAAAACTAAATTTTAATTTTATTTATATTATTTAGTATATTATTTTTTATTTATATAAAATAGTTTATTAAATCTATACATAAACTGAAATAGTAATAAACGAATAACTAAACAAGTAAAACTCTTAACGCTAGGTAAAATGATGCTTAAACGATGCGTAGGAACTCCAATAAAAATTGCACCTGGCTAGGTTTGAAATGCCAATTATCTAAAATAGAATAGCAAATTAATAAAAATTACAATTTTTTAGAATTAAATTATGTAATTTGTCTATCATATAACCTTTTCAATTTGAAGATTTAATATTCTTTCAAACTTGCGATTTGATGATGCCACACGAACAAAATTGTTATGTTTACAAATAAATTTATTATTTACAAATTTGGCAAATAATACTCGTACATTATAATTTTTAATTACGTTATAATTGTTTATTAATTTGTGATTATGAACATAAATTAAAATAACACGATACTTTATTTTTATCTCTACTACAACGTTTTTATACACATCACTGCTAAATAATATTTATGTGTCATACATAAATAATTTTTCTTTCGACTTTTTCGTCATAATTCGAAAGAAAATACGATAGCTCAATTTTGAGTTTCGTCTTGTTATACTTGGGTAGTCGTCACACATTAGATTTGCTCAAAAAATTCGTCTGCGACTGTCTTACGAGTCATATATTTTCTGTTGATTTGTAGTTATTGTTGTTCACTTTCAATTTCTGCTTGGTTTGCGATTAGTTGGGGCTTTATTTTAATTTCATCGAATAAACGTATGTCTGTGGATTACATATACAATTTTCGATTTTATATATTAATTAATTTATAAGAATTTGTAGCCCAATATTTGTGGTAAAATAAAATTTTTGGTTCTCACCACCTAGAAACTTCAAAAATTCTGTGGTATAATAGCGAAAATTTCAATATTCTATATAATAAATAAAATGTTCTTTTAATTTAATTTATTTTAGACAAATTATGCAAGGTAAGTAGATACGCGGCAGGCCAAATTTATAGCCCATTGATTACCAAAACGAAAACCATTAGATTAGACGGCGTTGATAATTCGAGTATTGCAGTTGTTGCCTCTGACAAAGGCGGTGTTGGTAAATCAACAACTGCTGTTAATTTAGCAGTAACACTAGGTGGTTTAGGTAAAAAGTTCGTTTTACTGGATGGTGACATATTTGGCCCCTCCGTTCCATTAATGATGAATATCCATGAAGAACCTTATATGAACAATTCTAACAATATGATACCAATAATAAATTATGGCGTTAAATGTATGTTAATGGAACTATTAATTTCTGAAAAACCGGTTGTTTGGTAAATTACGTATGCACTAGAGCGGCTATTAAAGGGAACATTTTGGGATGAACTTGATATATTAATCGTGATCCCAAGTATCGCTACTTCCAACTTATTTTAATTTTTATGGAACAATTGATGGAACTAAGTTCCACGGTTCCACGGCCCATTTTATTACAAGGTTTACTATGAACTGTGTAACACAAACCCATAACACACTGAACTATATATTTTTGTTAGTATGTGTGCACACTACTCAAAATGAAAATTGGCGCGACATATCATTTTAAAAATATAGGGTTATGTTATTTATGTTGAATTCCCAGATTGGCGCCAAATTTATATTACAAAATTAGTTTTGGTTGTTTTAAATATTGGGTATAATTATTAAAAACATGTTTTTGTTTATTTTATAATATTAAATAGAAACTATATTTTTTAAATAATAATTTATAAATATTTAAAAATAAAATTCTGTCACTTCAAATTTTAAAATAATTTAAATCATTTCATTATTGCCATAGTAATATTTCAATTTCAAAAATAATGCTTTGTGCTTAAAACTATAAAAATTCTTAATTCTAATTTTTTCTTGAATTAAAATAATGCTAATTTCTTATATTATGAGAAGTGCTAGGCCCAGGTATGGTTTTATTTTTGAAAGTACTGGCTATTTTGTCCGTAATGTAATAAAAATACTTCGTTGTACACGTATGAAAATCTTCTCCCGTTATATTTTCAAATTTTCGTGATGCACATTCTAAAATGGAAAAATACAGAAAAGATTCATTATAGAAATGTATAGTATTTACTATTAAAATTGGTTACCTTTTGATAGTTTAATAACATTAAACTTTTTGGCCGACATGTTTCCTTGGCGGCCATTAAATGTAAATTGTTGTGCTAAGTCATCCGTAAAAATATTTTTGAGATTTTCCCTCATGAACTTTTTGAAGTCTAGTGCTGGTTGCTTCATGTATATTGATTTCTGAAAGTTAATAACAACAATTATATAAAAATATATTGTAGCACATATAAAAAAATATAAATTCACTTTACGATCTTATCTTTACGTCAGAGAATCTAATGCCATATTCGTTCGAAATGTCAGGCAACAAAAACTTGCCCGGATTCAGCTGTCAGGGCAACATTTTGACATTACAAATTCTTTTAACACAAGAATCTTGCCCGAACAAATTGCCCGTGTCAATTTTAAAAAATCGCGATATTTTGTCAGATTTTATAAAAAATGTACGCATACATATATACAAAAGTAAACGTCACAATATAAATATCAAAACAAAGACAACGCGCCATTTGTACAATTCAATTTTAAATTTATTTTTGCTTTTAATAAATTTATTAAATTTGTAAGGATAATTTGTAATTTTGTTTGTGCGACGTATTTTCAAAATATCTTGTGTACTAAAATGTTGTGTTTATGTGCGAAATTATATAATTTCTTATGTTTTTAATTGAAAATTTTGATATTGAGTGGTAAATAAATTAATAAAATTGAATTGAGAAATGGGAGACACTATATTGAACATTTTAATTCTTTGCTTTATAATTTTTTATTATACCGATGCTAACAAGCTGAAATGATAATCCCGACATTTATAATAAACAATTTTCTGTCTTTCTTTTCACAAATACTACTACAAAAGTCGGTCAGATTTCTTTCATGTTCGTTTTCATAAAATTCGTATATACGAATTAAACAATATCACGGTCAATATGGCGGTACTACAGGCGAGTTCCACGTCTTCCATGAAATATCTCAAAAACGTAACGAAAGTTGGAACTGTCAAAATAAGTTCCATTTTCTTATACTTGGGATACACCACCTGGGACTGGTGATATACACTTTTCTTTAGCCCAAAATGTTCCGGTAACCGGCGTTGTGCTAGTCAGTTCTCCACAAACAGCAGCGTTACAGGTTACTAATAGAGATGCGAAAATGTATTGAACATTGAGCATTCCTATAATCGGATTAGTTTAAAATATCAGTTATACGGTGTGTCCCAATTGTTTAACGGAAATAGATTTATTCACTAATACGATCGAGAAATATTGGGAGTGTTCAGGACCGCCAACTGTTTCGCGGTTTTTCATAACGTTGGCTTTGATTTTACTCAACATGTTCCCAACAGTTGGGTGCTCTGAAAGCGCCCATTGTAATGAAATGGAGAGAACAATTTTAAGAAATATGGAAAAATGTCATAAATAAACAATAACAACAAATATATGAGCACATTTATTGTTCATATTTCAGTTTATTTTTGTTACTATGTTGGTACAACCAAGATTACTTGCTCAAAAGATGGAAATTTTTCAACTAAACCTGGATTAAACTGGGCGGTGCTTACTTGAATATAAAAATTTGATTAGCTAAAGAGTTGAATAAAATAATCCCACTCAGTGAAGGTGTCTTTAAGGCGCCTTCACCGTGCGGGATTATTTTAATCCCACTCTTTAGGCAATAAAATATTTATATTCAACTAAGCCCCGCCCAATTTAATCCAGGCTTAGGCCCGGTACATACGTCGGATGGAAATCCGGGATTTTTATTTCTCGCCGTTTTATCCAATCAAGTGAGAGAAATAGTACAAAATATATGCCCCTTATCATCCCAAGAAGTTTAAAAATTTCAACTTTTGAGCAAAACATCCTGCAGACAACCAACCTAAAGAAACCAAAACTGTAATTTTGAGCAATATTTTGTAGATCATTTTATTTTTTTGCTCAAGTTTTTGTGAGTTGTAAAAGTTCTTTCGAGTGACATTTGTATTTTGTTTGTGTTGTAAAACGTGTCTGCCATATTAAATTTATTTATTATTTATTATAAAATATTAATTAAGCAAATTATTTGGAACGGTATGTGCATATTATATTAAATAATACAAATGTATTACATTAATTAATAGAAACATTTTATTTTTTCAGAAATGGGGACACGAGAAAGCCAAGCGCAAGTAAAATAAAAATAAAAAATTTTGACGACGGCTACGTCACAAAAAATAGATCAAATATAGAGCAAAAAGCCTATATGTTACTAACTTCTCGTTTGAGATGTAAAAATCCCGGATTTCCATCCGACGTATGTACCGGGCTTTAGTTAAAAAATTTGCATCTTTTGAGCAAATAATCTTGGTCGTACCAACATAGTAACAAAAATAAACTGAAATATAAGCAATAACTGTGCTCATATATTTGTTGTTGTTGTTTATTTATGTTTCCATATTTCCTAAAATTGTGGTCTCTATTTCATTACAATATTTCTAGATCGTGTTAGTGAATAAATCTATTTCCGTTAAACAATTGGGACACACGCGTGTAACTGATATTTTCGACTAACTCGATTAAAGGAATGCCCAATGTTCGATACATTTTCGCATCTGCATTTGTAACCTGTAACGCTGCTGTTTGTGGGGTACTGACTTGCACTACGCCGGTTACCGGAACATTTTGGGCTAAAAAAAAGTGTATATCACCAGTTCCAGGTGGTGTATCCACGATTAATATATCAAGTTCATCCCAAATGTTCCCTTTAATAGCCGCTCTAGAGGCCAAATATGTCACCATCCAGTAAACCGACCTTTTTACTTAAACCACCTAGTGTTACTGCTAAATTAACAGCCGTTGTTGATTTACCAACACCGCCTTTGTCAGAGGCAACAACTGCAATACTCGAATTATCAACGCCGTCTAATCTAATGGTTTTCGTTTTGGTAATCAATGGGCTATAAGTTTGGCCTGCCGCGTATCCACTTCCCTTGCATAATTTGTCTAAAATAAATTAAATTAAAAGAACATTTTATTTATTATATAGAATATTGAAATTTTCGCTATTATACCACAGAATTTTTGAAGTTTCTAGGTGGTGAGAACCAAAAACTTTATTTTGCCACAACTGTTGGGCTACAAATTCTTTGCTATTTATAAATTGCGCTATATACAAAATCGAAAATTGTTTATGTAATCCACAGACATACATTTACTCGATGAAATTAAAATAAAGCCCCAACTAATCGCAAACCAAGCAGAAATTGGAAGTAAACAACAATAACTACAAATCAACAGAAAACATATGACTCGTAAGACAGTTGTAGACGAATTTTTTGAGCAAATCTAATGTGTGACTATGTTCAAGTTGGTAATTAAAATAATCCAACTTTATAATCTCGTTGCATGAAGACATATGGTAAGTATGGCTATAAAAAAATTTTACAATCAGCCTACTAACTAAACGGGCCCATTTGGTAAACGGGTCCACCAGCTGCTTCATTAGAAGCCGAAATCTCGCCAGGGGGGCAGCACGCGGGTTTCTTTCAGCTGGAACTCATTACCAAATAAAAACTACTTACTAACTTTTAAGGCCTTAAGCCAAAATATTTAAATCTCAATTCTTATTTTATTTCTATTTTATCATGCTTAGAGTAATTATGTTACCCCAAATCTTTTTTAAAACAACCACGGTGGGCATGTCAACTATGTGAGACATGAATCTCGCCAATTTGGGTCCGATGCCCAATTCACTGAATTTCCTCGTTTTGACGGCACAGTCTAGGCCGTCTCATCTTTTTTTCTTTTTACGTGCGGTAATCTAGGCCACTGCTCGTGCACCCTATCACCCACGACCAATGTACCTCTACTTGACTGAGCTGCGGGTACCTAAGCCGCATCGGGGTGCAATCACGAGCTAAGGCAAAATTCTATGATCCAGTTCGGCCTTCAGCATAAGCTGAGGTTAAACTGTTTCAAGTGGCGCCCAAACGGGGCCCAAAATTGGCCCAAATTCTTGGTATAAGTTGCCAAATCATTCTGGAATCATTTATGAATCCCAAATTCAATTGAGGATTTCCTCCCAAAATTTCTTACATTTGTATTATATGAGGCACCATTGTTTCAAGTGGCGCCCAAACTTGGGACATAACACCAGTTCCAAGAATTAATTAAAATTATATGAGCATCACTGTTTCAAGTGGTGTTCTATACAAATACCTTTCAAATAGCAATCGGATGTTAAATATAGAATAGTGGAAAAACTTTTTTAGTGTGAGTGTGGCTGCGGTGCCACTAAGCATGTCTGACCAGATGCATTGTTGGGTCACACACACAAAAGTTTTGCAATTATCGAGATCCAATGCTGGATCCTCTTCTAATTAGTTCATTTGTGGCATTGTCCCAACTCGCACTCCGGGGAATGAACTGATATTCGTGGTAGCATCTGGGGTTCGATGAGCCATTTTAACTATGTTTAATTACAGATTATTTATTAATTCACTCATAGGGATTGTACGGTTTTCGATACCATGTACAATCAACAGTTTTGTATTGCATTGCCAGCAAGGGAGAATGACACATTTCCCTGATGTAATAAGCATATCCCTTTCTCGGCCGGAGAGATTTTCGGGGGTATAAAGGGCTGTTCATTCTTAGGTTATCAAGCGTGCCACTCCCTGGTTCGTAAAGCCGAACTGCCCCAAAATTTTATTTACCTCAGTTAAATTCTAACTCAATTGTTATTATTCCTACTTTTACTGAAAACAATTTGTTATGAAGTACAACAGGGTTTTTTAATTTCTGTCAAACGTATTATCGAGAAAAAGTTTTTCGACGAAATAGTCTGGGTGCCATTCGGCTAATACCGGTAAATTTTCATTTTATATATTCTTCCACTTTATTTCAAATAATTTTTATTTTGTATATTATTCAGTTTTGGTTTTCATCTCGTTCGGTTGAGTCTGAAGTTTTTAAAAATAAGTGTGGTGTTGAAATTATTTATACTATTCTGTGGATATTGAATTTTTATTTATACTTAATTAACGATTAAGGAAATTAATTTAGTTACTTTCAACACAACCGCCAAGGCAATGAATGGTTTTTCGTGTTTGAAATGGACACCCGAAATAGGAAAATAAAAAAAGAAAATATTGATTTTTTGCGAATTGTTGTTGTAACACAAGGAAAATTTGTTCATTTTCTATGTAATTCACAATTCTAACTTTTTATTTGGGACAGCAAATTTACGAATTTTTTACCAAACTTTTCAATCAGAGAAATTTACAATTATAAGCGGATTTGTAAAACGGTGAAAATATTAATGATAAAGTTTGACGATTTCGTTTAAAAGGGTTCAACAAGTTTTATATTTTGTGAAAAATTTAGTGAAAATGTGTCCATCTAAAATATTGATTTCTCGTCTGATTTAATCGAAAGTGTAACAAGATAGTCGGGAACAATAAAATTCAAAGGGGATTTTCGAATGGATTAAACATATTTTCAATAAGAACTATTAATAGTAATATTTATATTTAACTTTTTGATTTGGAGATTTAAAGAGATCGATAAAAAGTTTGGTGTTAGTTATATCTTCTTTTATTTAGACTTTCATTAAAAAAAAATTGTCGATTTTCTATTTTCAAAGAATTTGCACTTTAGGCAGTTGAATATTTATCAGAGACATTGAGTATTATAGTATTCTACCGCGGTAGTTAATCGCCCTAAATATCTTAGACCACTGACAAAATTAAACTAATAACAAAATTAATTTCCTTCATCGCATTTGAGATAATTTTTTCACAGGTCATCGAACTCTAAACTGTAGAAAATAAATTTTCTGTAGTTTCTTCTATCCATTCAATGTTTTAAATTTTTATGGGTATTTAGGTGGTTCCAGACACAAAACGACTAAATTAAAAATTAAAGAAAAAGATATTTCAAAATAAAAATTTATTAAAAATAAAAAAGGGCCCAATTTGGAAATTAAACTATACTATAGTAAAAGATTGTGAAACAGCTGTTCATAGAAATAAAATAAAATTAAAAGTGATTCAAGTGTTCAACATTTAAAAATAGATTATACTATTTTTATTAAAGTACATTGAAATAAAAAAATTCTAGTGTATTTGACTCGGTGAATATGTCGGTTGCACCAGTTAAAAAAGTTCCTATTCATTTGCAGGTAAGTTATAGTTTTGCATATAAACGTTTAATATTCAATGTAGCCATCTCGATTTTAGACTAGGAAATAATCACGAATAGTAACATTAGAAATTGAGTTAAAATTTAGAGGACTATATAGAGTTATTCATGAGATTTAGTGTTTAGATATAAAGTTTTATATAACGTTTATAAAAACCATAATTTCGGTCTCTTTCAAAAAACCTCCTCTTAATTCAGTTTACAATAAAAGTTGGATGCCTAAGTTTATTAACGCCTGAGGAGCTGTGGTGTAGAGATATATATATATATATAATTTCCCACACTTCCGGTAAACCCACAATGTGCTCTACCTATTACTTACGACGGTTACGGCAAACAGCCTAGGGTTTTAGAAAATGAAGCCTTTTCTACAGAACTCATATTTTCATCAAGCAATTGATAGTTTTTAATTTCTATGCATTCGACTGAAACTAATTGAATGATTAGAGTAACATAATGATACATATTCCGCCATTCCACACTTTGATTCTTTCATGATTCTTTTCTTTCCCTTCACCAACAAACTAACATTTATTGATGAAGGGGAAGAAAACGAGCAAAGAATCACGACGAAAGAATCAAAGTGTGGAACGGTGAATTCAAATGATAGGTACATACCCAAAAATTCCTGCGCCTTATTGCATCTTTACGTAAATATTATAGATACTCTTATTTTAAATTCAATGGGATGATAAATTAGGTAACAAAAATATATAACATTCGTACCATCTAGTGGAAATATTGTAACACACACAACATTTTTTTATTGATTTAACAAAAAGTAAGTTTAATAAATTACTCTTAATCCATCATACGAATTATACATTTACATTGTTCGTCAACGGTGAATGTTATATACGGAACTAACATAAGTTGAATGAACAAGTGATTTATGGTTGCCTTTGCCTTGTACTCGTAACATGACTGAAGCATAAAAAATCATAAACAAACATTTTACGATTATGTGATTATATAAATAAGTATGTGTTGTGCAGAATATTCTGCTACCTTGAAAAAGTAATTCTAGTACCATTAGCATTGGATTGTGTTACAAGTGCTGGTGCAGCATAAGGGTCATTACGTATTTTTACCACTTCCTCTCGTCTTGTAAAGTTTATATTGGAATAATATTAATTATAAAAAACTTTAATCCGGTAAATAAAAATAGTCCTTTAATAATAAATAAGCAGCACTATTCCATAAATTTTAAATAGATATATTTTATTTTATTTGTAGTTTTATACTGAGAATTAAGCCCCGGATAAATTGGCCCCGTTATGTTCCCTTCTGCTCTTTCTAAATAATAATTAAATGTGAACACCTACCAAATTCTAGAAAAGTTTATTAGAGATATTTGATTTATATGGCTTTTAATATAAATATGTACTTTAAAATTACAGTATGTACAAACAAAATGGTAGGTTCTGGCAGATCCATTAAACAACTCGATATTTACATTCCTTTCATTCTGGATTCTGGAATAGATCGCGAGCACGACCAACAAGTAATGCGATATTGCTACTTGCAATAGTAAGTAGCTACAGAATAGTATACAGTTGATGATTTAGAATGTGGATAACATATTTAGGTAACAAATGAATATTTTAAAACATTCGTAGTAACACAAAAAGGTGAACTTGAAGATGTAGCCACCTAATTACCTATATAATTTTGATGAAATATCCAAGTAGACGATAAGGTGTATTTATTATTTTTTATTTAAATTATATTTGTTTATTGAATAGGTGCCCTACAAGAATTGGCTAACAAAAAATGTCAAAAGTAAAAAATGCTAGGCGAATTCCATCTAAAAAATAAAGGGTTGGATATGTTGTGGCCGACATTCGACTTTATTTTATCAAGAATGTATGAATACATAAATTTCCAATACACCACACTTGGTTTCTAAAGCGAGAAATTAAACGTATCGGACTTTTGGTAAAGCTGTTTTTTAACTCGAAGCACACTTCCATGATATGGTTCGAGCTTAATGCTTTCTGGAAGCGATTTCTTAAGAATAATGCTCTCTAGACTCCCTGTATCGATCAATGCATTCAAATGTTTCTCTTAACTCTCGAAATTTACAACGACTGGCCGACAAAAGTCAGTCAAAATGCAGTGCAGTCCATCATTAGTATTTGCAGCACAAGTGCCGGTAGGCACAGTTGCCTGGTGGTCGGGGACAATTGATGGAAATATTTGTCCGGCTTCAAAACAATTGTAGCATGTTATTTGAATTAATAAATGTTGTTTTTGTTGGTTGTAGCTTTTGTCGATGATCACTCAGTTTACTACCACTTTCACGACGCACATTTTCGAATCCTGAGGGTTTTGTATCAACAAACCATTGTAATTTGTCGAAAAGATCTAATATTTTTTCAAAATGGTTGATCTCAACATTAAACTCAAGTCATGATCGTTTATATTTTGTATAATGTGCATGTGTACCTATTGTAATTATTTCATAATAAAATTACATAATATCTTGATTCTTAGATCTACTATATTGTTCCACAATCGTTCATATACGTCCACTTCGTTATAAATTGCACCAAAATTTCGCAGGAATTCATTTTCAAAGTCGTTTATGTTATGCAGTTTCCTTTGTGAACTTCGATACCAATGTAACGCAGTACCTGGTAATCGTCGTGCTAATTATAATATTATCAGTCTATCACTTATCCCACTTTTGAATTATGTAGCGATAATTTATTTTTAAATAAAACAACATGATTTCAGATTACTTCTTTTTTTATTTATTCAATTAATCAATGTCTTGCTTCGTTCAAGTTCGTCCTTCAGCTGTTTTTTCCGAAACAATTATAACTAAAAAAACAAACAAACAATTCTATCTATTGTATAAGTTAAGTACTAAATTAAATTATATAAGGTAAATAATTTAGAAAATATATAAATAAACGTTATTTCTAAATTCAGTTGACTACAAGTTCTATGTAGATTTTTGATGATATGTTGACTAAATGACTAATTTATGACATTAGTTTCTCAAATAACTCGCTCAATGACAATCTACGTTCGACGACAAGTGTGATATATGTCATCTTAATTTCTTCTTTCTTGACAAAGTCGTAAATAAAATATGTATGACAAGTCTTCGCTGTTTCGCATCCTGTCACACATTTTTTAATATGGCGTAGGTAAACAGAGGGATATGAAAAAAGCGTTTTATGTTCTCTCGTTGCGGACAACGTCATCGATTATTATTTTTTATTTTTTGGTAAGTGAACATTTTGTAATTATTGTCACATAAGCAAATTTGTTTATTTTTATGTTCGATAAAATAGTCCATTTGGAATAGTAATACATGGCCGGAAAATGATTTGCAATATTTTTAAGGCGGAAACATTTATACATTATTGGTTTATTACGAATAAATTAGAAATGTCTTCCATTTAAATAGAATATTTTTATATGTACTAATCCTCCATAATGCTCCATATAAATCTTAGACATATCATTCGATTCAGATTTATCACATACAATTCATCGCTGAAATGTCACATACGATTCGTCTATGATTTCTCATATACGACTCATCTCAGACAAGTTATAAACGATTCATAGTTATACTGTTGCCGATGAGCTATTTTTGTGTCATCACTGACTTTCCTGCTGAGACGCAGCTACTCGTGCTTTTTTACAAAAGTAGTTTGCTTTTCATAGAAGGTCTTCAAATCCGTTCCATTTATTATCCACTCACAAGTACCTATTCGTAGTTTGCAAAGTCAAATGGAACTCGAGTCGATGCAATCGATTGTCGATCATAATGAAATTTTAAGTAGATCGTTTTTTCAATAAAAAGTTTGATGATACCCGCCTTTAAATGTGCTTCACTTTTCAAAAATGTTCTATGAAGAACTGATACGTCTTAAGTTTTTTAAATATAAGGCCTATGTTCGAGGGATATTGATTATTTTAAACTTCGTCTTAGATTCGGCTTAGCATTTTTCCAATGAAGGGTATTTCGTTAGTATCAAAATATAATGAATTTTCAGAACAACATGAGGAATATTTCAAATATTTTCAAAGTTATGTATTTCTGTTTGTTCCAAAGGTTGATCCCTACAATTTTAGAAATATGAAGTAGTTTTCGGTCTGATATAGTTTGGGCACGCCAATCCGAGTATTCATATGGATGTAAAATTTAATTAAGTTAATGTACGATGTAAATTAGAACATTACGGTAATTAAAATATTAAGTGTATTTCATAGGTTTTAACAGTAAACGTAGAAAGTTTAATGAATGTTTTAAACATGCAGGTAATAGTATGTCATAAAATTTGATAATATTAGAAGTAAACACCGGAATTATAATTTCTTATAGTTCCGTTGTTTACTTCCAACATTGTCAATTTTTCTTCTAGTGCAACAATAAAAATAATAAATAGACACTTCTCTATTGTTTATTGAATGATAAATTAAAAATTATTGTGGCCATAAATGATGTTTCGCTTCCCGCTGCGATTAAATTAAATCTATCGTACCTTTATAGGTACTTGTAGCAATACTCTATAAAATTAAAATATACAAAGATATCCGGCGGAACACATTGAGCTGGTTCTGTATTGAATTTTTTGTTAACTATATTTGTATACGCTCTATACTCGTATGTAGTCCTCTGACGAAACAATTGCAAAGTTCATTGATACCGAACTTTTAAAACACATAAATAAAACTTGATTATACTAATTCTTAATCAAATTACCTTTCACGTGTAGTTTTCATTTATAAAACAGTTGAGTTGGTTCGGGAATGAGGATGTGAAAACGACTTTTAATACGATTATAAAAACTAGTTATTCTATGCAAATCTATTTACCTGTTTTAGTTTTTCAAAAACAGCGTGTTCCAAGGCTGTTGGGACGCGTAAATATGAAAATTAATTTATGCAAACATAACGTTCATTATATAAGTATTTTCCATAAACATATGTATTAAATTGTTATTTCATTTACATATTTCATTGTACGGGTAAAATATAACAAGGATTTATTTAATGCTGTATGTTTTCATTTGTAGTTTTTAAAACACTGAGATCACTTTAACATGATGGTTCAGTTTGGAAGACATGGTGGTTCAGTTTGGAAGATACATTTATTAAAGCGTTATTCTATGGTTAATGTCAAGTAGAAGGGACAACATTTCTTCCAGATAGATATTCAAACTCTGGAAGATATTTTGAACGCATTGTAGCAAATCAGTAGCTGTTCAAATTATCTCATCCCCCATCTCCTTCCAACCTTTTAATTTTCAATGAAACATAGAATCGCCTCTTAATTAGTTATACTCCAAAACACGAACACCCTGTATATATATCAAACAATACATAAAACCGGAAGCTTCTATAAATTTTGTATTCGAGGGTGTTATTTTGACTTACACATTAGAAAATAAAACACATACCAACCAAGCATTCTTTGTATTGCATTGTTATAGATTTGAGAGGTTACAGTAAAAGTTATCAAACAGATATGACGGTTTACCTTAGTATCAGAATTTAAGTACGAGTATGTATATATATATATGCTAAGATTTACTAAATTCAGTTTCAGTCTCTTAAAAATTTGGGTTAACTTTTTTGCTTGTGTGCTTTATGCTAAGGCAAGTTGTAATAGTAAATATGTATGTAGTTCTATAACCACAATTTTAAAAGTATTTTATTCATTTTATTGTTTTACTGACACGTTTTCGTCTCACTGTTGTATATCAAATTATATTTAATTAGTGATATATTACAACATGAACGTAAATTTGTGTTTATTAGATGTAATTGTAGAGAAGTTCAGTTTATAATATGTTATTAGGTAAACTGAGGAAGAGTAACGGATTTTTGTTTATTGTATATTTTAAATAAGGGGAGAAATCTAAGAATTACTAATTCGTTTTTTTAATGTACTTAATTGCTAGTGATGAAAACGCATAGATAGTCCAAAAGTAAAATAAGTATGTATGATGGTAAAAAATCGAATCACGCCCAAGTATGTCTAGACAGACATACGACTGCGCAAAAATACAATGTATTACACGTATCTCTTTATCGTCGTTAAGTTATTTTAGTGTATTTTATTAACGTTTATGAAATTTCATTGCAATTTTTAAACTTTAGGCTTATCGATTTGAAATTATAGGTGTTTGATGATCAAACTGTAGAATTCTTCAATATGCACTAACTTGTTACTGTATATACCACAAATATATGCAAGATGGTTTATCATACAACCTGCTTGAGTCCTTTCTTCCCCACAGTTTGTATTTAAGTTATATTACACTAGCAAGGTCCTCGTGGTAATTAGTTCCATTACAAGTAAATCCGCATCTCGAGTCGTGATTGTGCTGTTCGATCGTGGCAAAGACGTCTTCTTCTAACGATGTAGCATACAAAATTTGGTTATTGCTGTTGTGGTTTGTAGATGTTTTCGTTACATTTGATAGAAGCAATCCTAATCAAGCCATTCGAATCAGAGCGCACTTTCTGGATGAATTTATTAATAGTTCAATTTTTTTCCATTTTGAACGATGGTCCCCTGTCATCAAACATTTCTTCAGTTTGTAACGTTGAATTATTTTTTCGAGGTACTTCTCAAATTTGTTGGCCCTGTTTTGCTAATGCTCATGTTCTATCCAGTTTCCTGACATGATGGAGCTATTGGCCGGCCAAGCTTATTGGTTGCTTTTGAAAGTGAATAAATAGTCATTATTTTTGTCAGGTCGGCTTACTTAAGTAGGAATTAATCGTCTCACTTTTTAATTTTTGTATTTCTCTTTAGCTTTTTTATATCATGGACCTTTAGTTTGTTGCCAATTTTTCCTCGATTTTCTCTTGGATAGTCATTTCGTTTTGGTTTTTTTGTTAATTTCTGTAGCACTTTAGCATCGGGTTTATTTTCTTTTCAATTTATATATTGAAACATTCCCATAGTAGGTATATTTATTGTTAGTTCCATGTTCATTTTTTTTTTGTAGGATGTTGATGTATTCGCTTATCATTAGAATTTTTCGAAAACGATCTAAACTCAATCTCCGGGTCTCTATTTTATTTGTACCTCCTACTTGAAAAGCTTACGTGATCCCTTTAGTTCTTAATTGCAAGTTTCATTGATTAGATTGCTTTTGAGCTTTACTATTTATCTGAAGAGTAGTTTGCAATTTATATATATTAATATAAATTGTTTCTAATTTTTGAATTTCTTTTGCAATCATGTATCCGTTAGCTAACAGGATGAGCTGCTGAAATATAAACACTTTAGGTAGCCATCTTTTGAGATGACTCTGGGCAGTTAATACATCTTGGTCCTTTACCGCAATCTCGCCAAAAACAATTGGCATCATTTAGTTTTCAATTGGTCTCGAAAAATTGTCTAACAACTCGACTAAAATAAAAAAATTTGTGTGAGTTTCCATTGTTCGGTGGGGCGTTAACATTCTAGTAGGACAGAATTGATATACCGAAAATGTGGGTCTTAATGGTAATGGTGAAGAATAAAAATGATTTTTCTATAAATTTCTTCTACACAAGAAGGATTTTACGACGTCAGTTTTTTGGAAATTGTAGTTTAACTCCATTAAAATAGTTGAAACCATAATAGCAGAATTAATTACAATGCCAGAAAATTGAAAGTAAAGTTGAAGTAATACTGTGGGCAAAAAATAGTAAGACTTTGTTCATAATTTGGAGAAATAAATAAAGAATTTTAACTTTATTTATTTCTCCAAATCTATTTTGCCCCCCTCAAAGTAATCCCCCCCCCAGCCTCAATACACTTGTGACAACGTTTTTTTCAATACTCGAAACAGTTGTTAAAGTTAATTTCTGCCAGAAGTCACACGGAGCTAAATCAGGCGAATACGGTGGTTGCGGAACGATATGGGTGGAATTTTTGGCGAAAAAAACACGTAAAACCAATGCAGTATGAGAAGGTGCATTATCGTGGTGCAAAAACCAAGAGTTCTCGACCCATAATTCCGGCCTCTTTTTACGAATAGCTTCGCGCAAACGACGCATAACACTCAAATAGTATTCCTTGTTGACAGTGTGGCCGGTCGGAAGGAATTCGGAGTGCACCACACCTCGATAATCGAAGAAAACTGTCAACATCTCCTTGATTTTTGACTTGCTTTGACGTGGTTTTTTCGGCTTCGGCTCACCTTTGGCACGATATTCGGCCGATTGATCATCTGTTTCCGGACCGTAAGCATAGATCCAAGACTCATCGCCAGTTATAATACGTTTCATGACATCCTGGTAGTCGGAAAGCATTGTTTCACAGACGTCAACGCGACGCTGTTTTTCCAAAAAATTGAGTGATTTTGGAACCAATCGTGCTTTCACTTTTCTTAGGCCCAAATGATATTTCAAAATGGTTTTCACTGATCCTTCGGATATTTCAACTGTTAATCGTCGATTCTCGAGCACCAATTCCTTGATTTTATTAACGTGTTGATCATCAGTTGATGTTGATGGCCGTCCTAGACGTGGTTCGTCGTCAACACGTTCTCGACCCTCTTTGAACAATTTGTACCTATCAAAAACACTTGCTCGCGACATACAATTATCACCGAAGGCCTTTTGCAACATTCTGACCGTTTCGGCACCACAAAATTGATTCCGCACACAATATTTAATGGAACTTCTTTATTGAATAATAAGACTCATTGTAAAAATCGCCGAATGTACTTTTTGTACTTCAGAAAGACAAGCGTATACTAAACACTAATGATTATTTTGGTGTGATATTTGGCACAGATGTCACTGACAGTCATACCAACATAGGAAAAAAATATTTCGACGAATGGTTTTCCGCGCGAAATTTAGATTAAAAAGTCTTACTACTTTTTGCCCACAGAAGTATATAAACAAAATTGTTGTTTGGATGAGGGTGCATATTTGCATATTGGCGGCTAGAGCTGCAACCAAAACACTGCCGTCAAAATGCGTCAAAAGTTTTTGTTCTAGTTTATTAAAAGACGTAATTTTTAAAAAATCACTTACTATAATTTAGATCTCCGCAAACCTAGCTTCATAAAATTTGTTGTTTTTAACTTGTACACACGACAGTACGTGTGTATTGATCTCTAGATTAGGATAGGTGTATACCCTCGGACTCAATGAGCTCAAGGCAACCGTTAGAGAAATGATTTTATCTGTATATTATCGAAAGATATGAGTGGGAACATAACGCCCAAATTAACATTTCGGACTCGGACGTGATCGTGTTCACCAATAGATCAGTTAGTGAAGTTTTAGCTGCGGCCGGTTTAGTTTAAAACCAACCATAGTGATTAATATGCATTGCATCAGACAGCCAGGCTGGAAGAGTATTAAAACACTTAGCAATAAAATGAAGTTATACTTGTGGTCTCCGTGAAAATTATGATACCGATAAATTGGGTATTAACCGAGATATCGTCTTGTACCTTAACAACCTACTAGAAACAAGGTGAGACAATTCCCCCACCTCCCACTGAAAGTCGAGAGGGTCAAACGAAGGCCGAAAAGATCCCCGATGAAGTACTGGTCAAACAAACCGAATTTTTATTGAGGATGAGGATAAGGTGGAATGGACCATGATGTCCAAACCGATAGTCGAGTCGAGTTCGTAACACTATCCATCACCAAAGAGTGTTCATCCCGAGCAGGATCCAAACCACCGCCTCTTGAATTCAAAAAACGGGACAAGTCTCAGATGTTCTTCTAAATTGTGATAGAAGCATCTTGAGAGCTCTACCCAGCATTCTCATTGGACACTGAATTTGTTTAAAATTCGAGTTTGCAAGATTTCAAATTGCAAGCAGTATGGTAAAGTAGCAAGAGATGATTAAAATGTTTTTATGTTCCTATCATTCTTGCTATGTTTATGGATCACATTGTTTCGGGTCACATTTCCTATTTGAGGATCAACTAATGACACTTGAGATACCGCAAATTTTGAATTCATCAGAAGAACAAAAGAATTAAATGTCTAATGGTCTCACGAGGATTTGCTACAATGGTCGCGAATGGTTCATTTTAACGACAGAGTGGCAGAGAATTTTGCTCACTCTGCTATAAAAACCATATACTAAAATTGAAAACGCCAAGTCATTTAGACACCTGGCATAGGTTCTGGTCACCTGATTATGAGTTTTCCAGGTTGTCTTTATGCCAAATGAAATATAATTTATTATATTTTGAAATTCAGAAAGATTGAAAAACCATAAAACCGGAAATAAAAATCAAGAAATGCTTGTCCTTAGCTGGTGAACGGAACTGTATAATATTAAAAATTTATTGTATTCTTTAAAATATAACTAGAATATGTATAGGGAATTGGTATCTACAAATTTGACCAACATGGGATAAGAGTGTAGTAAAATGTAATTTTGCTCGTTAATTTTGTAAATTCAACGCGTCTTTTAACAAAAACTTTATATTTTACATGAATAACGTAATCTTGTCAACATACAACCATTAAAATAATACATTTTTGTACCACGAGACTAGCAAGAAATACAAAATATTTTGAAATTATTATCCGTTGAAACCCAATAAGCGATTTTTCTAATTTTCCTTTGAAATTATTTCACCAAAGGAACACACCAACAAGTTGCGAGTTGTCATTATGCAATTTTACTATGGAGAGCATGGGCAATTTTCCTTCTCGTAGTTACTATAGTTATATGTCTTACCTAATAATAGATCTAGGTATCTACAATAGGCATCACAGTTTTCTGTTATTTCTTGTACTTTACACCTGTTTTTGTTTTGTACGCAATTATTTATGTAAAACAAACGGTAGTTTAGTTCACACGGAATGCTACTGTAGACGATCGTAGTTGGTAATAATAATAACAAAATTAATTTTGTTTGTGGCATGGCAAGTACAGAAACATATAACCATTGTCAACCGTGTTTGAGACTAATCGATTTATCCATTCAAAATAGCATTTGGGGCACTTACTTAAAATATGCTTAATACTCGTATGTATCAACTGCTGTATTATGCAGATGTGGTTGATGTACCTCTTCTCTATACATAGTATGCCTACTTTATGTATATTCAGTTTCACGGTTTGTAAATTTTTAATTAGCGGGAAATTTTAAAACACGAAGTTATTGAAACGTAACTTTTTTTATGTATAATGGTATAGTATGTGTAAAACTTATACATATTACGTATGTATGTATACACTATTTATTTACATTATATTATACACGTAAGTTTTGTACTACAGTGTAAACGAGTTGTTACATTTAAGAAAGCTGTGAATGAACCAGTATAATCTAAGGTATAACTGTATTATCAAAAACTGATGGTACGATATTATTATGTATTATTATGTTGTTTTGTTTTAAGTAAATGTTCTGCCAATCAATCATTAAATAGATTATTGTAGCAGATCTCCATGTGACGCTGAGCCCGAAATGCTTTTTTCCAAAATTTCCGTTGTCTGAAATATCATTAATGGACAGTGGATCGCGAAGCTAGATAATGCAAAACGAAATCAACCCAAGTCAAGTTACCATAACACAAATTTCGGTCACAGCATGTACACTTCATAAAAGAAAGTGAAAATTAAAATTTGATGACGATCTCATCAAGCCAAGAGATAAAGGGTTTTCTAATAAGGGTAATATGAGTTCTTTAAAAAAACACACTAATTGTTAAGGAAATTGAAACGTTTTTTATTTAATGTGAAGTACAATCGATACAATTAAGTTCTGAATAAAGCGTCATTCAAATGGCCTCCATGACTTCTTCTGCATGAACGAATTCGATGAACCAAATTTTCGAGCACTATTTCCACTAAATCAAGTCGTATGTCATGAATAGCACGTTCAATATTGACTTGTAAAGCTTGAAGAGAGTTTGGTTTATTGCTAAAGACCAACGACTTCAAATAACCCCACAAGAAATAGTCTAACGGTGTTAAATCACAACTTCTTGGAGGCCATTCAAAATCACAATTTCTTGAAATAATCGAATCTCCAAACTTTTCTCGCAATAATTCAATTGTTGCACTTGCTGTGTCACGTTGCTCCGTCTTGTTGAAACCAAATGTTGTCAAGATCAACTTCTTCCAATTTCGGCCATAAAAAGTTGGTTAACATCGATCTATACCGATCTCCATTGACAGTAACGGTGTTACCAGCTTCATTTCGAAAAAAAATACGGACCGATGATTCCACCAGACCAAAAACCACACCAAACTGTCAATTTAGGTGAATGTAATGGCTTTTCATGAATAATTTGTGAATTTTCTTCGCACTAGAATCGACAGTTTTGTTTATTTACTGCGCCACTCAGATGAAAGTGAGCTTCATCGGAGAAGATGATTATCTTAAAAAAATCGTTATCGTTTTCAAGTTGTTCCAAGGCAAAATCACGACGTTTACGGTGGTCCAATGGCTTCAGTTCTTGAGTGGGAATAATTTTATACGGATGCAAACCCAAATCCTTTCCTTGGCGGATCCTTGGCGGATTTTGACGCCAGGTTGTGGTTTGAGACAGTCCCAATTTTTGAGAACGTCTTGGAATCGACAAATCGCGGTCTTTAGCAACACTTGCCTCAACGGCAGCAATATTTGCGTTACTTCGAGCGAATTTTTATCTTATTGGCACTTCAACATTATGTAAAGAAAATGTACATACGCTCAAAATACATTATGTAAAGAAAATGTACGCTCAACAATTCGACGAATAGCGGGCACACTTGGACGATTATTACGACTCTAAAATGGCAAAAGCGCACGAAAATTTGCAATTGGAGAACGATTATTTTGATAATAAAACTGAATAATTTGTAAACGTTGTTCTTGCGTATATCTCACCATGATGAAATTGTAAACATTACTGAATACAATGAAACAAAAAATGACAGATCATGACATATTACAAATGGCCGAAACGTCACTTAAAAATCATATCATTCCTATTGGAAACCTATAGTTGAAGAACCTACCCGTTACAACCCACTATGTGGAATACAAAAAATAATGTTGGCGTTCATCCATACAAAACGTGTTCCCTTTTTAGGTATGCATGGTATTGTTATTCATTTTCTTATTTCCGTTTCCAATTTTGAAAAGTCCATACAACGAAAAAATGTGTATATTATGTAAAACAAAATCTAGTATATTTTATTGCGATCTAAAGGACTAGACACAAAAAGTGTCGACGGCGAGCGGTTAATTTAAATATGTATGTATTCATTTGTTTTAGAAACCATAGTATACAAAATATGCTCTAATTATTTAAAAAAAAGGTGTATTATCGTGGTGCAAAAACCAAGAGTTGTCGACCCATAATTCCGGCCCCTTTTTACGAACAGCTTCGCACACACGACGCATAACACTCAAATAGTATTCCTTGTTAACAGTTTGGCCGGTCGGAAGGAATTCGGAGTGCACCACACCTCGATAATCGAAGAAAACTGTCAACATCACCTTGATTTTTGACTTGCTTTGACGTGGTTTTTTCGGCTTCGACTCACCTTTGGCACGATATTCGGCCGATCGTCTGTTTCCGGGTCATAAGCATAGATCCAAGACTCGGATGTCGGAAAACTAGTCGGAAAGTATTGTTTCACAGACGTCAACCCGACGCTGTTTTTCCAAAAAATGGAGTGATTTTGGAACCAATCGTTTTCACTGATCCTTCCGATATTTCAACGATGCCAGTAAGGTCTCTCACTGTTAATCGTCGATTCTCGAGCACCAATTCCTTGATTTTATTAACGTGTTGATCATCAGTTGATGTTGATGGCCGTCCTAGACGTGGTTCGTCGTCAACACGTTCTCGACCCTCTTTGAACAATTTGTAACTATCAAAAACACTTGCTCGCGACATACAATTATCACCGAAGGTCTTTTGCAACATTCTGAACGTTTCGTCATCACAAAATTGATTCCGCACACAAAATTTAATGGAACTTCTTTGTTGAATAATTTCATTCATTGTAAAAATCGCCGAATGCACTTTTTGTACTTCAGAAAGACAAGCGTATACTAAACACTAATGATTATTTTGATGTGACATTTGGCACAGATGTCACTGACAGTTATACCAACATAGAAAAATATATTTCGACGAATGGTTTTCCGCGCGAAATTTAAATTAAAAAGTTTTACTCCTTTTTGCCCACAGTAGTATACTTTTCAAAATATTTGCAAACATAGATAAAGCTCTTATGGAAACTGACACTTCCGGTGGTCCGGTTTTCGGCCAAAAATCACTGCAAATATTTTGAAAAGTTCATAGCATTTACGAAAAACCGATTAAAAATAAGATGATTGTAAAGTAAGTTTTAAACAAATTTAGTTGAGATCATTTTTTAAATTTTACCGGAAACGACTAGTTTGGAAAAAAGCAACTTTTTTTCACCAAAATTCGGCATCTCTACAGACTAGGCGAATTGACTATTCGGAATAAAACTTCATACTTGAATTTCTTTTTTCCATTAATTGGGTGATCCTTGTGAACTTTGGTGGAAATCTGTGTACCCGAAGTGGCAGCTTCAATGGGAGATTTTGAATTTTTGAAACGAAGATTAAATTTTTTAACCAGGATTGGCCTGGTTGGTTTTCTGAAATTTAAGCAGGAATTATGGTTTTTGATTATGCAAGACAATTTTTATCACAATTAAGTGTGGCATATTTGAGATATTTATGTACATTTGTCGTAAAAGAAAGTCGGATGTTGGCTACTAGAATTACACCCCTCCATTTTTTTTTGGTCGAAATATATACTGTCAAAACTTCAGAAATAACAAACTTTTTACTACCTTCCCTGAGCTAAGGTCAAAAAATCAGTCGATATTTTTCCATATAACAACAGCGTTAATACGATTATGTAGTTATTCTGTGACTAAACCGCCAAGTTAAATTTTTGCTTAATTCGATAAACTTAAAAGTTATTGCCATAATTCAGTTAGACCGTCACAATATATAATATTGGAAATTTTTAAATCAATTTTAAAATTATATTTGACTTAGCCATATTTTGGGAAACCCCAAAATTTATGTCGTACATTTGAAATTTGATTTTTTTATGTTCTTCGTTTAAAACTGTTGACGATATTATCGAAGTAAAATAATTGCTTGGACCAAATCAGGTCGCTAGATGGAACTGCCACAACCTTTATAAAAGCATGCTAAATACATAGAAAGAAAATAGTTTAGTGTAACCTTTCCGACAAGCTTAAACTGCTAGAAAAGAGACATGTAAAGTATTATTCCCGTTCTCCGTGCCAACTTTATGTATTGTAATATTATTCCAAAAGCTAACTATTGTGAATTATGTAATTTTGCAGCGATATCGTAGGTACACAAATTTAATTTATTGTTACACACCTTTATAGCAGCAGTCTAATAATTTCCACTTCTACAGCATTCGAATTATGTAAAAATTTCAATGTTTATTTAATTAAATTAAAATTAAGTTATCTAATCATTAATTTTATTTTTTGTCGTTATGGATAAATGAGACGCACTCTGACTTATTTAAGATCAAATATAATTAGTTTTAAAGTATAATTATCATCTTGTATGTACAGACAGAATTCTATTTTTAAACGAATTAATTTTTTTTTGATCATCGTTCTATAATAAGTAAAACTGCGCTTACTCGTATATATACTCGTACATAGTTATTTACAGTTGCATGTGCGACACAAATGTAATTTTTTAATTATTTACAATTACGAGTATTATCATCTCCTCATACGAAATTTATGTTACTAAACCTATGGGTCAATTTTAAGCGACACATTTTAATTGCCCAGGTTATCTTTTTAATTTTCGTAGTCGTAGAAGAAAAACATTAGGTTCATAGTGTGCAGTTGGCAAGTTTAGCAATGTTATTAGCACAATATTAATGGTGTTACATTTAGTCGCGCTTTAAATTGCAACATTAAGTTTTTAAATCCATAATTGTTTCATATATTTGTCACTTCTCAATTTCACAGAGTGCTCAAAATCGATTATACATAAAACGAGGACAAATTGTTAACCATGATGAGACAATAAATGCTGACATATACATTGAAGATGGAAAGGTAAAATATGTGGGGCCCGGTTCTGATTTTGTTGTTCCTGGAGGCTGTCGTGTAATTGATGCGGCCGGTCGTTTAATTTTACCTGGTGGTATTGATCCACATACACACATGCAGCTTCCATTTGGCGGTACTACGGCCGTTGATGATTTTTATCAAGGGACTAAAGCAGCTGTAGCTGGCGGTACCACAACTATTAGTAAGTTAATTGTATATTTTATTAATATCATTATTATTTATAAATATTTATTTATTTGTATTTCTTAGTTGATTTTGTGCTTCCAAACAAAGGTGAATCATTACTTGAGGCATATGACAATTGGCGTTGTTGGGCCGACCCAAAAGTATGTTGTGACTATGCCCTTCATGTGGCTATTACATGGTGGTCAAAATCGGTGTCGGATGAAATGAAAATTTTAGTTGAGGAGCGTGGTGTCAACTCATTCAAAATGTTTATGGCATACAAAGGGCTTTATCAACTAAATGACACTGAGCTATATGAAGCGTTCGAACGTTGCAAACAACTTGGTGCTATTGCAATGGTTCATGCCGAAAATGGCGATATTATTGCAAAAAATGTCAAAAAATTACTAGATTCGGGTGTTACTGGACCAGAAGGACACGAATTATCTCGCAACGAAGAAGTTGAAGCGGAGGCTGTAAACCGTGCTTGTGTTATTGCACATCAGGTAATTGACTTCACACGACTTTGGGTTTACTTTTTGTTATTTAATCACCGTGATCATGATCTTGTTTCTTGTAAATATTGGATAAACCCCGAATTATTTTTAATAATGTATTTCTTAATTTTCTTCACCCGCGTATTTCAACATGACGTTCATAAACAATCTTATAAAACATTCTTTCGTTAAAATGTACAAATAATTTTGAATTTGCTATTTTTAAATTTTTTCTTCTACAGTTTATTTTCTTTTTGCACATACAGACTTGTTCCGACATATGTATAAATTTCAATATTCTCTTGACGAAAATACCTAGGTAATTGTTGTAAATGTAGATACACATATCACACCTAATATTATCCCATTATTTAATTTTAATTTTATGTATAGCGCAGATATCATGCCATTTGTAGGAGTTTGGGTTATCAATCAAAATCGTAATAGTTTAGATTGTAAAGTTTTCGACATTCGAGTTTTGTAATTCACGAGACGTGAATATGTTGAAGTATACTGATCGAACTGAAATATCAATGGATATTCATTTTTAGCATGATAAATCATATCATGCAGTGATATTTTTAATCTATTTATGTGTGCATATACTCGTATATAGCTCAGTCATTTAATTTCGACTTTAAAGATCGTTTTTCCTATTATGTTGTGTGTTTGTTGTTGTGATGTTGCGCTAAGATTTACTGTTATCATTAAAAAAACCTTAGGTCGAATTACTTGATAATTATATTTCTAAGTACTTTAACCAAGGCTATTTTTGTTTATGTTTTTACTAAGTCGTATGTAAACGAAACATTTGAAATTGACTTTAGACTGTTGCTAATTATTTATGTAACGATTTATAATCTACTGTTTAGAAACAAGTTTAGGTCGTAAATTTATAACCCTATATATACACAAACAAACATAAAAACAAATTCCAATATTTATGGGTTAATTTAATCATTAATTTCTGGCCTTTGATTATTTAAAAAAAGGTGAAATGTCCGTTATATGTAGTGCACGTAATGAGTAAATCTGCAGGCATTGAAATAGCTCGTGCACGCAACCGATGCGGGAAAAATTTAATTTATGGTGAAACATTGGCGGCTGCATTAGGTACAGATGGTACAAATTATTTTCATGAATGTTGGAATCATGCAGCGGCGCATGTTCTTAGTCCGCCATTAAGACCTGATCCAACTACACCAGAATTTATGATGCATTTATTGGCACAGTAAGTACATATTTTTCAAAAGGATTGTGTCTGAAACTAACTTTATGTGGGATCTTAATACCGTTTTAAAAAATGTACACGCAACTAAAACACTAATCAAAATTTATCTACTAACTGTATCATGATCATAGCAAGGTTCTCATCCCTAAACGCCATTAACTTATTAACATGCTATGTTTTTGTGCTTTTGTTCTATTTTTTGTTTCTAGGTAAAAGCTCCGATTTATATCACGCGAGTTACATCCCGCCAATCAGCGGACTTAATATCACGCGCACGTCGTAATGGTATCACTGCGTACGGGGAAACATTGGCTAGCACTTTGGGCACAATGATGAGAAATCTAAAATCGAATGATTTAATTTATTATGTGACCACTCCACCTATCCGTGGTGATCCCGAAACAGCGACACAATTAATGAAAAGTTTAGCAATGTAAGTCAATGACGATTTTTAGGTCTGTATTTATGAAATAGCAATATTGAAATTTGTAAATATTTTACACACAAAGATGTAAAATACAGCCCAAAATATTAGCCGTGCTATTTTTAATCGATTGTCTAAAACTCTAATCTAACGTAGGTAAGTATTTAGGTTTGTAATTTAATGTTTACCATCGAAATTAACGAAGGGATTTAAATTTTAATAATCTAATTGCTTGTATATTTGGAATGTAAATAATATTACCTATAAATATACATTTTTGTAATACCAATACTACTAATACAAATTACAATAGTTCGATATTAGTTATAGCGTACAAATAAAAACCAATCGATTAACGTGTTAGTAACTGGCAATTTTTATAATTTTTAAAGGGATGATCTACAAACTACTGGCAGTGACAATTGTACCTTCAATAAAGCACAAAAAGAATTAGGCCGCAACGATTTTACTAAAATTCCAAACGGTGTAAATGGCGTAGAAGATCGTATGTCCGTAGTGTGGGAGAAAGGTGTTCGTACGGGTCTAATAGATGCTCAGCGCTTTGTCGCCATTACAAGTACAAATTCGGCCAAAATTTTTAATTTATATCCCCAAAAGGGCCGCATCGAGGCTGGGTCTGATGCTGATTTAGTAATTTGGAATCCAAATGCTACACGAACCATTTCAGCACGCACTCATCATCAGGCTTGTGATTTTAATATTTTCGAAGGTATGACATGTCATGGTGTGTCTGAATACGTTGTTGTTCGAGGGCGTGTATGTGTCGAAGATGGTATGCTTCGTGTAGCTGAAGGCCATGGTATGTTCGTCGAAACACCCGTATATCCGCCATTCGTATACGATGCATTGAATGGTATCAAAAAAATTCAATCAGACAAGTTAGATTCACAGCAGGTCACAAATGGAATGCAAAAGCTAGATTTTAGTAAAAAATTAGAAATTCAAATACCTGAATCGAATTTGACCGAGAATTGCATTCTCACGGGACCCGCATTAAGTTTACCCGGAGAAACAGGATCATTATTGAGTACACCATCAGGCCGCGCACCTCGTCAAGAGGGACAACGGAATTTACAAGATTCGTCATTTTCACTCAGTGGTAAGTGTTTTGTATAAAAATGATCAGTGAAATATTTTGTAAATTCATAAAGGTTTTTCTCCAATTTCAGAAGAAATAGACAAATCAGAGCATCGGGCTTGTATTCGAGTTAAAAATCCACCAGGTGGTAAATCATCAGGATTTTGGTAAACGGCATTGCCTCGATACATTTTTTAAGATTTCACCTCTCCCGCAAGATTAAAAAAATCGAGTTTATCTCTAAGCTTTTTCGAGAGCTTTCCATTATTTATAATTTATTGTTGTTTGTTAATAATAAAACATAATTTTTATTGTTTGTGCGAGATTTTAATTGCACGCCATTATTTTATTTATTATATTTTATTTGTTTCATTTTCTATTTAAAATCTAGTCTTCGTACTAAATAGATAAAAATTTTAGGTAATTAATTAATTAAATAATGTAATTTACTAAAATAATAATAATTTAAAATTAGAGAATAATTTATTTTATACAAATGTTAATGAAAGTAAATTTTATATTTTTTATGGTCAAACATCAAAACAAATTAAGAGGACTTTTTTCTTTTTTAAAGCTTAATCCATTGGTGTCCGAAAAGGACATTTCGTAAGATGAATAATTACTTTTCATAATACATTATTTGACTCTAATATCACTTTATTTTGATTGCAATGTGTTGTTTAACGTAAATTTTAATTTGCATGGTGCCTTTCCACTCGAGTATTGAGCACAACACAGGACGTTAACAATTCATTTAAACAAGTATGTTCAAAATTTTATTTTTTTATAAAATTGAATGTACCATGTTTAGTATTTATATGAATGAGCACTTTACTTACATTTAATCAAATGTTAAGGCTTATATATAACAAACTAAAAACAATGTTAAAAAGAGTTCGATCACTGAGGACAATCGTTTAAATGCCCCTTTATTCTTAGGCACGAAATATGGTGAAAATGCATTATTAATAATATCTGGCGGTTTATTAGTAAGGAGGGTATTATCCAATATTAATTATTTTTACGCGCATTTACATTCGCATCACAGATGCACCTCTTTTGCGAGGCGAGTTCCATGAAGATTATTTGCACAACGACAGACAGAAATCACCAGAAACCCATTATTTTTTCGCCTAATTTATTGTCTGTCTCTTGCCAACGTTATAATAAAACAGTATTTATATCCGCAACAACCAAATCACTGTATGCGACAGTCAACGTAACGTCACTACGTAAACATCACTTTGAGTAAATAGATTGGTTCATGAATAGAATCAATACGAAAATAATTATTGCGGTTAGTAATTATCAAAATGTAGATAAGACACATCGTTTGTTAATATTGATGAACGTGCAGTCCTCTACTGACGTGAATTAGCCCGTTTCTGTGTCAATCATCATGGATTACTTTTAAAATTTTGTTTCTAGAAATAGTTTTGTTTATTTAGTGCGCTTCTATTCACCTCGTTGTTTTAAGTTTGTTCTTGATTTGTAAATCTTTGCCTAGAAAGATATTTGATTTGATTGCGTACGTAAGATACGTAAGCGGTAATATTAAAAACAGAAAGCAAGGCAAATGACGATCAGGATGTATGCTCACATTTATACGAAGCTTCCAGCCAATTTAAAATTATTTACATTTTAATAATACCAAAATTTTGTACCTGAATATAGTGTTCTATTTTACATTAATTACAAATTACAGAGTTGAATGATAGAGCTACACACACACACACATGCCTAGCCTATACCCAATCAAATCATTGTTCTGTAAATAAGCATAGTTTTGGTTGCATAAGAATCCATTTATATTTTATTTATTTCTCATTAATATGCTTAATTGATTAATATTAATAAATAAATAATAAGTTATTTTTTCTGTTTTTTGTTTATAGAACATAATACCTTTTCCACATATCTAACAAAACATTTTATACAAAAATCTTAAACACTATAACGTATAAATTTAATTTATTAATAAATTTTGCTATTCAACCATAACAAACCAATAATTATAAAGCATTATTTGTGTAACCTGTGTCATCTTTAATGTATGTCTTATTGCCGAAGTAAATAAATTAATATGTAGTTGCTTGAATTCTTAAAATTTTGTTTTCGAAAGTATATAATATTTCTATTTCTAACTTCCACCTGTCGAAATAATACTGGTCAAAAACATCAGATTAAGATCTCCAATGAATTAACGAATGTTTAGGCTATCGACAATAATAACTACCTTATAGATGGCGTTGATTTTTTCCAGTAAAATCCGTTAACCCGAGCAAGGACTTTTTCATATAACGTATAGGTATATTTAAAATGTCATATTATTTAGATTAAAATATAATTTACTCGTGGGTGCAATAAAATTTTATGTTTTACACTTTCTGAAAACTGAATCTTTGTACAATAATCATATATTCAAGTTCATGTTCATAACTAATGATGTTCATAACTAATAATGTATGTACATGACGTCCACTGTAAACTATACTAAAATTTTAGATCGTAGCACAGAAAAATTGTAGTACGGTGACTTTCGGCCAGAGTTATCAATGTAGACAGCCTTTTTAGGCCAATGAAAAGATAAAATATTTCAAAACCAAATTAAGATGTTCGGATGCATACAAAATTGATTGTATTTAAAAAACATAACCACATTAATTATTCAATTTGACTTTAATTTATGTAATAATTGTATAGAGAATGATGTGAAATTTTCTAGAACGCAAGTAACTTTTACTATACAGCCAAGAATCACCATACATTATGGCTGATAATTTTATTGCACATTAATTATATTTATGAAATGTATAAAACTACCTGATTTTGTATCGTACAAATACAATATTAAATCATTTATTATTTTATAGTTAAGTAAGTGTAATTTATGTACCTACCAAATAATTAATAATTTAAATAACGAGATCAAAAAATGTAAAACACAGCTTAAATACCAAATACATAATACTTACATAATAATGAAATGAAATGAGGAACAAAATTTTTTATTAGTAAATAGAAATTTTTACATTTAAGATTTTTTATTGTTATTAGTTAATTATTAGATTTATAATTTTAGCTTTATGTTTCTAAAATAACATATAAAAGTTTTTATTATTAATAGAAAATCGGACGCACATTTATTCAGTATTTGCGTAATTGCGTAACAAAAAACTATTTACCTAATAATGCTAACTATTTTCGCTAAAATTGTATGCAACTATAAGTATTTAATAGTAATAAATTGGCTAATATTTAATGATGATTTGTTTACAAATATGTAGCTATATCGTATAAGAAAATATTTATAAATTTATATGAATTTATTTCTATTTATTATTAATTCTATTTATTATTCAATTATATTGAATTTATATAAAATATATTATAAAAATAAATACAACTGATTATGAAATTAATAAGCTATTATACATAATGGATTTGTTTTGAATTGTGATTGATTGATTGGACTGTAGACTAAGTACTGGACAAGATGTGCTGGTTGACGCCGGTCTCATTCCTACAGCCTTTTTACACATAACACGCGGTGTTCATAGCGATCATACGGCACAATTCAATACAATTGTACTAGAAGGAAGGATAAAGGTGGAATATATTTAATGGTGAACGATGATATTGATCTTCAACAATTGCTTCATTAAATCAGCACCTAAGAAAAATTGCTATTATTTCACATGCATCTAAAAACTTCCTGAAATTAAATTCTAATTTAATACTTTTCGGCACCCTAAACATTATAAAACTTTGTAATTTAATCTTTCCCGAGCTATTGAAACTCAAGCAAATTAAAGAAATGCTTCTAGTACTAAAAATTCTAAAAATATTTACTAAGCAGTTGCAACTCCGACAGGACGAGCTTACTAACAAAGGAAAGATCCAAAACACCAATTTTGGAAAGATCCAAAATACCAATCATCGTGACATAATAATTTAATTATTGTTTGCCACCGGTAACTCGGTAATTCATTATGTACATGGTTCATATTTACTGAAATAATATTCCCAGCACCAGTGAATCCCTGAAACCAAAGGTTATAATGTAATTGTGATGTAATTTCATTTAACTTAATTAATGTACCGTAAACCATTACACATTGAAAAGTTACAATATGTATTTAAAATATGTATTTAAAATTTATATATAAAAAATAAGACAAATTATACATTTATTGCTATATTGCTTCAATCTCCATCGATCCACATAGATTGCCTAAACCTACACATTAAACGGATTTCTACTCAAAATTCCCACATCTACCCAAAATGACAGAAACTTACCGAATCTGCGACAATAAATTGTATCCGGTAAAAACCAGTAAGACAGGGATTCTCAGGTTTTTCACAAAACATTTAAAACATTTTATTGTTTATTTTTCGGTTCAAAATAATTATAGATAATGTGAATAACACGAGAAGCAAGAAATAAACGATAATTTACATCCGGAAAGCGCGGTTATTGGAAGTATCGTATTTTGAAATCCGCTCGTCCAATTCGTCATCTTGCATCCAACCAATATCAGGGAAATTAAAATCGCCTGTAATCAAGATGACATCGGATAGCTCCGCAACCCTGTTGATCTAAATAATTGCATCGTTATAGGGAGTAGATAGTTAGTGATGTTGGTGATTCGGGTGGGATAACTACGTATATGATTCCACCAGAGTACAAATTTTTCGAAAATCAATATAATCGAGGTAAAAATAAATAAAAGATTTAACCTTATGTTAAAAAATAAATTAAAATATAAGTCGCGTATTTATAGAATTTGCTTATCGTTTATTATTGTTTTGAGATTTTTATTTCGTTCTCAGTTAACATCAAACTCCCGTTTGCGTTTGATAAGTATATGGCCTTATCAAATGGCCCGAAATCAAAACACTAAACTGCAGCAATATTTATGATGACACACTTTATAATTATAAATTACACCTACAACGACAAATATATCTGGTTTGTTTATAAGTAATTAAGTATATTGTAAATAACTAGTTATTCATCTCTCTTTTAATGTTTGCATAGTACACAATAGTTAAAACTAAATTGAAGCATGCTAATTTATAGGTAAGTTAATTAATGTTCATATACGTGCATACATTATCAACATGCACATATCAAAAAATCATATAAAATGTGGGTATTTGGTTTAATGTGACAATGATTATTAGTACATTCATCACAGTTTAATGTTTCCAACTTAGAACATTTCAAAGATGTTTAATGAATTCTGTACCGTAAGATTAAATAAAATTTTCTCGTGACAGTTTACATCCATAAAAGCCAAATTTATTCTATCTAATCTGAATTATACCCATGGCAATCGGGTAATCCCGCTAGAAATAAAACCGTCCTCTTCATAAATGATAGTAGGTTTAAGCTACTTTAAATTACACTCTCAAAAAGGTAAGCGGAGCAATGTACTGAATAAGGCGTATCGTAGCCGAATGAGGCTAAATTTTTAAAACAGATTGCTACACTGATATCAACAATGCATTATAATTTTCCGGTTGTCTCAGGAAAACATCATGACATAGAACAAAATATTTACAAAGCATAATAGAACGTGATGAAAAATTTCAAAGTTAAAAAATTTCCGAAAACTTTCCGGTTTTCGTCCTCCACTAAGAATTTAAAGGATGATGTTAAAAGGTTCCGGTTCCATCTCTTTTCGAAACGTGAGTGCTAATTATGGTATATTGTTTATAATAATTCTTGAATGATATTTTCAATTTTTAGATCAAAAAGAATCGCTGCAAAAACCGCAAAGTGATTGTTACCTATATAATGGAAGTTTTCATGAGGCAATCTCTCCGGTACTGGTGATGGCCCAATTATTTAGTATAATGCCTGTTATAAACATAAAATCAAAAAATCCGCTTGACCTGTACTTTACTTGGAAAAGTTTTCGGGCAATATATTCAATTTTTATGATATTTTTGGTCATGTCATTTACGGTTGTAACAATCAATTGGTCGTTTCAACTTAAGCTGGAATTCAATCGAGTCATACCAGTTATATTTTACTCATCTAATGTATATGTGATGATCAAATTTATCGAAATTGGTAAACAATGGCCCGCCCTTATTAAACAGTGGTATGAAGCAGAGGTCTTGTTGCTGCCGACAACTAATCAAAGACAACGAAGAACTCTGGCACTTAGAGTAAAATTGATTTCGACATTTTTAATGATATTGGCAACTGGTAATCAACATAACCGTATAATTAGCTACGTTTTTGTAAACAAATCTCTGCTCGAGTTCGAGATTTATTGTGTTTTTAAATGAAATATCTTACTTCAATTAATCTCCTAACTATACCAAAAAAAAGTTATTAAAAAAGTTCTATAGTTTTCTTGTAAACCGTTTTTCTCAACAGTTCTATATAATAAAGAAGCTGATCAGAACTGTACAAAACAATGATATTACAAGAAAACTATAGAGGGATTTTTGTGTTTAACTTAGAAGACTATTAGATGTAAGATAACCATATTTGGTTTAAAAAAATTAGCTCTGGCCGATTTTTCTTTACAAAAACGCAGCTGTAATTAAATTTGAAGAGCCTTTGTCTTATTTTATTTAATAATTGCAGTTGAGCATGTATTATCAACGTTAGCGGATTTTCATTATCTTAATTATATATCGACTTGTCCGTCATCTGGTGATATCCTGAAAGATTATTTTGAATTTAATGTTAAACAACTATTTGTAATAACAGAGTACTCTGTATACAAGGGTTTAATAGGACGATTGATCAGCTTATGGTGTACTTTCACATGGAACTATATGGATTTGTTTGTGATCTTGCTTAGTGTTGGACTCGTGTATCGGTTTCGCCAAATAAACGATCATTTGCATAAAATGAAAGGTAAAGTGCTATCCGAAGATTATTGGGTAAGCCAACGACTCTGCTATCGGCAATTCGCAACCCTATGTAAGAAGATTGATAAAACGATTTCACACATCACAATGATATCATTCTCCAATAATTTATATTTTGTGTGTGTTCAGCTATTAAAAAGTTTGAAGTTAGTACAGAAAGAAATAGATACTCGATTTACTCGAGAAAGTTAATAGGACGAAGACAATATTTGCGATTTGGTTGATTATTATATTGACAGTTAAGCTTCTATCTTTGCTAAGTAGTCAAATTTTCAAACTGCTTATCAATTTACTTTCTAGTAAATCGAGTTTTTTGATAACAAGATTCTACATTTTCAGAAATATTTAAATATTAAAGAGCATTATTGTTTTAATTTTTATAGCCAAAGAAAATCGACCATCCATGCCATATATTTTTGGTTCTCCTTGCTGTACCTGATTGGACGAACACTTGCCGTTTCATTATTTTCAGCCGAAATATTTCTCCAATCCAAGAAACTGATTGAAGTTTTTCGCAAAATTCCGAAAGAATCGTGGTGTGTCGAGGTAAAAAGGTTTAATGAGGAAGTTACTAACGACACAGTTGCCTTTTCAGGAATGAGGTTTTTTTATTTAACGCGGCCATTAGTTCTTAGTGTGGCAGGAACTATTGTTACATATGAATTGGTTTTGATACAATTTCACGACAATGATGAAAGTTCTAAACCCCAAATATGTTAAAATTTGTAGACTCATAAACAATAAACTATTTGCCGACATTTATTTAAAACTGTTTTAATTTGTCATAGGACATACAAGTACTTGAATTTGTCATTCAAATTAATCATTGACAATTTTTATTTATTTTTCTATAATTAACATTATGTTGTTTTTGCACTGCTTATTTAACCAATTTATTTGTAGAAAAATAAACAAAACGTTAGTAATTTATTGTTGGATATTTATGGTAAACCTCCTATCTGATTGTGACAACAATAATATTGCAAATAAAATTATGACATAAATCATCATTATCAGAACATGATTTCCTCATTAAAGTTTATTTTTCCGGCGCATCGAGATTCCATAATGTGTTGGCTTAGTTGGCGTCCGGAAACGTTCCAGATTACCAGATTTCTAGCACTATGCGCATTTTAAAAAACAAGATGAAAAATAAAGGAATAACAAAATCTGCTTGGATGGGAAGTTTTATTCAAACGAGTGCTAGTCAATGGAAAGTGAAAAGAACTAATACTGTGTACCCAAGTAAGTTTATATGTAATATGTATATATGAATTTATAAAAGTTCATAAAGTCAAATAAAATACTAATTTACAGTACCTTCAGAACTTCCACATCACGAAAAATTGAGACCATTGCCGCATTTAGGAAGTTTCCACGTTGCAATTATCCCGGTACTTGTGGTTGCTCAGCTATTCGCAATAATGCCGGTAATTAATATAAAATCCAAAGATCCGAATAATTTGTATTTCAAGTGGAATTCAGCACGCACCATATACGCCATTGTTATAATACTGTCTTTGTTCGGATTTACCTGTATTACAGTTTATTGGTCTCTATTGGATAAGCTTGAATTCCAACGTATCGTTCCGATTATATTTTACGTTTCCAACACCTATATAGTTTTTCAATTTATACTATTAGCAAAAAAATGGCCATCTCTTATGCGGCAGTGGTATGAAATTGAAAGAAATTTACCATCATTTGGTTTGGGAACAAATTATTTAGAACGAAAAATTCGATGTATTTCAATGACGATATTTCTATTATCGCTAAGTATAAGCCTAATATTTATATTAAACACATATATGCTAATAATAAAATAATTGAATTTACTAGCGGAACATGTGCTATCGATTTTACAACAGCTCCAATTCCCAAAATATTGCCCACCGAAAGAAAATCCCACTAAAGATTTTTTTAGTGTACACTTGAGCCAATTGTTCGCAATTACAGAGTACGCACCCTGGAAGGCGTTTTTTGGGAAAATTATTAATGTCCTTGGTAAGTAAATAGCAAAAGGTTTGCGGTTTATGTCCAAATTTTATTAATTTTAGACTCCTACTAAGTACATTTATGATATTTGATCATATTTTACATTTTTATTATTAAAATAAAAACTCTACGGCAGTTTATTTAATTTTGCAAAAATTATCTACTTCAACAGGTACCTTTGCATGGAGCTACATGGATTTGTTTGTAATGTTGATTAGTGTCGGACTCACGTCATGCTTTCGTCGAATCAGTGACGCGCTGCGTGTCGTTAAAGGTAAATGTGTTTCCGAAAATTTCTGGGCCGAACATCGCATCAATTACCGCTCGCTTTGCAATTTATGCAATATAGTCGACAATGAAATTTCACAAATCACAATGATATCTTTTTCCAATAATTTATATTTCATTTGTGTTCAGCTGCTTAATAGCCTAAAGTAAGTTAATTCAAAAATTTGCTACGAATTTTTATTATAATTGTTATTTATTTTTAGTCCAATGCCAACCTTTGTTCATGGATTATATTTCTGGTTCTCACTCATCTATTTAATTCTACGAACGCTTGCCGTATCTTTATATTCTGCCGAAATCAATAGTGAGTCAAAAAAACCAATCGAAATATTTCGCTCCGTCCCAAGAGAGTCTTGGTGTTTAGAAGTCAAAAGATTTTCTGAAGAAGTCACAAACGATACGATTGCATTGAGTGGCATGAAATTTTTCTACTTAACACGACCACTTGTGTTGAGCGTTGCAGGAACTATAGTTACATATGAGCTTGTATTGATTCAATTTCATGAAGATGATAAATTAGCCACTAATATAACTAGTTGTTGAGTTTTTCTATAAAGTCATCGCAAGGTAATTAGTAACAAGCTTAATTACCACTAAATATTTCTTTTCATATAGTTTTTAGCGTCATTCATACTATGGAAGTTCATCTTGAAATTACACTAGGGTGCTGCTTTTCAACTTATTCATTTCTTTTCAAATAAAACAATAAAAGTAAATTTTTAAAATAGAAATATTTTTTTAAATTTTTTATGTTGATTGCAATGCTTACTTGGGGAGCTCAAGGGGCTGACGTGACGACGTCGAACAAGACCTACGCATATAATAGGATGTCAAAACTGGAGGGCGAGAGCGATAGACCGCGACGGAGGGTGCACCATAACACAGGCGGCAAAACCCCTTCATGGGATCTGAAAGATAGATAGAGAGAGTCATAGGCCTTCAAAAGGCAGTACAACGAAAAAACAGAATTTACATATTTAATAGCAGCGTGCAAACGATGAATTGAAACTGTTGGCCCACTATTTTGCCTGTAAATAATACAAATTACTATAAAAAATTCCAATGCTGCATTAAAATTAAAAATTGCGAAATAAATATTATTAAAACCACTTTGCATTCGCTCGTTTGGGTTTGTGAGTACCTCCCAAATATACCTACCTATATATACCTCAAATATACCTTCGTAAAGCAATATGGTTCCTCGCTTCATGTTGTGTTGGTTAGTGCATTTCAACATTTGCGTGTTTTTTTATTTTATTTTATTAAAATAATATAATTATGCAATTGGAAAGCACTAATTGGCGTTTATTGTTTGTGCAGAATCAGTGCACCTAGAATACTACAGGCCACACTGCTTTAAAAGTTTTGCTATATGACGTCAATTTATATCGTCAGTTCCTTCTTTGACTATTGTAGGCAGCACTAAAATTATAAAGATTGTGTTGATTTTTTTTTGTGTTTAAGCTGTCATATTGATAAAAAAAAATTGTAAACAAACAACAAGAAAAATATTTTAATAATATATTTTAAAATTTAATAAAAAGCTATTGGTAAGTATTAATTCATAATATTATTATAAAATTATGCATTTTAAATTGTGTTAAATATGTAAACACGTGCAAAATGTGTACACATTTCTTGTAATTTAAGGAAAGACAAACCTTACTTTTAGCACTCGTATAAATTTTTTTTTCTGTTTATTTTCGTGTATCCTTTTTTTGAACATGACTGCCGTCTATAGTTCAAAGAATAAACAGTAGACATAAATTTGATGGCATAGAAAGCAGTGTGGCCTGTAGTATTCTAGGTGCACTGGCAGAAACTACTTAAATATAAGTCCTGCTAACTCCACACATATAAAATAAACAATAACCAACTAACGATGTATTGGTAATTTTTTTTTCTATAATAAATTTTTTTGAAATAACTAAGTATAAATGTATTGCTGGTGTAGAAAGTAACAAAAAATGAAAAACAAATCAAATTTACATTGGATTTTTAGTGTAACCAACACAATCTTCGGTAGTTATTTTTATGTAGGTGAGTGAGAGTTATTGAATGAAAGTTGGGCAGGACTTATATTTAAGTAGATTCTGGTTTGTGTTATTGAATTTAGAAAAATGTAACACATACATAAACGATTTTTTTATGAAACTTTTAATATGATGTCCTATTTCATTCTATTTAGATTTTAATAAATAACTAAAACCTTATGACGAAGAGAGAAATCCGATAATTTAAAATCAATTCGTCTATTTTCTATATTACTCGTATACGATCTACACACGTGTATCTACTACCTATACATAGTCATATAAACATATGTTTTATATGCGCGATACTCGATCGTATTTAATATAAAATTCAAATTTGAATTTATTATTGAATTATGTGGTATATACGCAATAAATGTTAATTTCTAAATGTTATCGTATCTAAATTATTTAGTATATACATATTTATTGTAGCTAAATTTGATTTATAATTATTCCAGTTCATATGGTCATTTTCAATATAGACAGTTGATTTTATTACTGCTTTTCATACCGAAAACAAAACAAATACCAATGCCTGATAAATAAATGTAAATAAACTTTACAGAAAACTGCATACATATAAATGAATTATTTTATTTGGCTTTTTGTGTGAATATGTATGTGTACCTCGGTTTAATTTTTTCATAATATTTTATTTGTTAATTTGTGTAGTGAAAGAAGAAAAGAGACATTCAATTGATGAGGATTGTTTATATAGTCTTTCGCTTGGTACACGGAGATTTCCCCTTCAAAATTTGTGTATAATTTTTATATACATCTTTTCTCAATTCAACATGTTCATCTGTTTAAATTCTTGTTTGTGCTACTGGCACTACTGGTGTAAACGGAGTATAAACATACCATATCGGCATAAAATTTAATTTTACAGTTAATACATTAGTCAAATTTAAACAATTAAAATCTATGAATTTAATTTAGAAAATGGAATTGGAATTATTTATGAGGAAAATATTTTCTTACTTAGCTACTTTACTTTACCTACTTATATGTACATAATTAATTTTCAAACTGCGAGATAAGCAATACTTTTAGTATTATTCAATAGACAGTACACATAAATCTTATTATGTGACCCGAATATGACGACTAATTGGTCACCATTTAGATTAGTCCACTACATTTTTCATGATGTAAGCTACATCATTAATGTAAATGTTTATTTAAGATTAATTGAACCTTTCGAGGAAAATTAAGGCCCGTATTTATACACGTAACTATTGCTACAAGTATGCTTCTATTTTTGGAAAACGAGAGATTTTGTGAATTTTTATGGGATTTTTTTCATTTATTTCATAAAAATTTCTAAATTAATTGATTTTGATCAATAAAAATCAAGTTTCACCCTTTAAAAAAATCTTGTAGTGAGATTTGTTAATACGAAATTGGCTACTATAACATGATTTATAGATGTGGTAACTATAAATACGGCCCTAAGCTTCTTAGAGCTCTACAATGTGCAGATAGTGCATGTAAAGCAGATGTAGCCACACGTCCTCCATTTGGCTACCAACGGCGTACAGTAGGACGTGAAAATGGGATTACGAAAAGGTTAGGAGCAAAATTGTATTGCAATGAAACGACAATCAAACAAATACCAAAATATAATTAGACCACTAAGAAATAAGACCTCAGACTAGTTGCATATTAACACGAATTAATAATTTACGCTTTGGTAAAATAAAATCAGTTTCAATAGGTAAACGTAAAAAACAGCTGTATTAATGATATAAACAAAAATTCACATAAATCTCGTTAATTATTTAGCTATCTCGCTGGAAGCGGCATTAAGTTTACTCTAGTGGACGTTGCGGCTCGTCCTCTACCTCGCCCCCTTGCACCACTAGGAGATTTAGCAGCCTTTTTAGTTTTTGATTTTGATGTTCTCTTGAAGCGTTTAAATTTATTAGCACCACCCCATGCGCGTTTCCGTTTCATTCCACCACTATTTGACGCTGATTCATGTGATAATGCGTTCCAATCGGTACCATCATCGTCATCAATTTCATTTGAGGCAGAAGTTGTAGCTTGGTTTTTAAGTTCATTTTGCTCGCGTAAATCGAGCATGATACATAATTTCTCAGCCGCATAATTTTGTGTGATATCCAGCATTTGCTGGCCATACTTTTCAAAATTAGCTTTAGTAACATGTGAAATGCTTAACATATCCTTTTCCGATTCAGGCAATTTTTCCGACATGGCACGTATTGCTTGCATATTCATGATACTGGCTAGAGTTACATTACGTTGGGCGGCCAAGTTACGTACTACCTCAAGTAAATCATTGTAGCAACGCTCTTTGATCTCTTGAAGTTGCTTGTTGGTAGCTATGTCGACTACGGTGGCAACCATATCGCCTGGTTTTGACCTTACTGTATTTTCATTTTGTCGCTCTTTAATTGAGAATTCAATTTTTACAGATTTATTAACAAGACTCTCAATTTTCATTCCTAGTCGTATATAGGCCTGCGGAATATCACGGGAAAAAATCAATTCTTCTGTTAAATAGTGCTCGATAACCAGTTTATGCATTAATCTTTGTATATCCGATCGTTCCCATAATTTAAACATCCCATGATACGGTGTCCGATCATGTCCACAATCAACGATTTTTTTCAAATTTGCACCTTTAAATACCTCTACCAAATGCAGTAGGGTAAATCTATTTCGGCCGGTACATAAATCGCGGACACATTTTGCGATTTTCACACAATCATTCGTAACGTCAAGTATTTTGTAATTGCCCGCGTTTAGGCAATTATCGCACGCAGTGCTCCGAACTTTTAGGCATTCCTCACTAGTGAAGTGCTCAGCGAAGTACTCGAGTTGCTGGCTTCGACGACAATCAGTTACATTTTCACAGTAGTTTACGATTCGATATAAATTGTTCATGTTGATCTGTTTTACCTCCATCGGAAGGGATTCCTCTGTAAAACAAAAAAAATCCAAAATTAGTAATCCATTTATTCTGGGGTTGCAAATACCACTAACGGTCCATCATTTTTCTAAATCTTAACATGTCTCCGTAGTTGTAGTATAGAATACATGTTGCAATTTCTCCGTCTCGACCGGCTCGCCCGGATTCCTGGTAGTAGCCTTCAATTGATTTAGGTAGTGAAAAATGAAATACAAATCGAACATCCGGCTTGTCGATGCCCATGCCAAAAGCGATCGTGGCACAAATAACTTTATACTTATCAGTGATCCAATCTTTCTGAGTTGACTCTCGTTTCATGTCGCTCAAACCGGCATGATAGCTGGCCGCTTTTATACCGACTCGGCATAAATCATCGGCCAGTTTATCGCATTCTTTACGTGATAAGCAATACACTATACCAGAGGCACGTGGGAATTTTGATTTTATCAAATTTTGAATTTCTACCACTGTCGCGTTTCCTTTTTTCGGTAGGACGATATATTTCAAATTAGGCCGATTAAAACTGCACAAAAACCATTTGCATTTAGTAAGGTTTAGCTGATTCAATACATCATACCTGACGCGAGGGGTTGCAGTTGCAGTTAATGCCATTACTGACACTTGTGGAAATCTAGCACGAAAGATCGACAATCGTTTATAATCTGGCCGAAAATCATGCCCCCATTGGGATACGCAATGGGCTTCGTCGATTATGAATCGAGCTAGCAGTTTTCGTTTATAAAGGGAATCAAGAATATTTTGAATTTTTTGGGAAGAGGAGATTTTCTCAGGCGTTAAATAAAGAAGTTTTATCTGTGGTTTAGACGACTCAAGATCTCGGTAAATACGATCCGCATCAGCATACGAAATGTCGCCCATAAGATGTGCAGATTGAATATCGAGCGAAAGTAACTTATTCACTTGATCTAAGATTAAAGATTTCAGCGGACTAATAACTATTGTGACACCATCAGTTAGCATCGCTGGAAGTTGATAGCATAACGATTTACCACCACCTGTGGGCATAAGCACAAAACAATCATGTCCTAATAGTGTTGCGTTTATCACTTGTAGCTGATTAGGTCGGAACGTTTTTAGCCCAAAGTAAAAATTAAATACGTGCTTTAGTCGTTCTGAATGTGGGTAATGCGTGCCATTGAATTCTCCAGTTGCACCATCATTTCGTACTCCGGCATGAAATTTACCAAGGCTAGAGTGACTGCTCGAACTACTCGCTGGTGTATTATCGCGCATCTTAATCAAGTGCTCTAAATCATTTGTTACTTTCTGTTTTCTTTTGGTAACATCTGTATCTGATCTAAATTCTACGTCAAACGCAGGTTTCTCAGTAAAATCCTCAATTTTATAGACTTGCCAACCGTCGCCATCGAGTTGAGTATCGACTGGTTCAATGTGCGAATACCGTTGGGGTAATTTAGTAGCAAGAAAAGAGTTCTCCGGTGTAATCAGATTAATCTCGCTTAAATTCAAGTTGTATTTAGAGACCTTCCCTTTATCAATGAGTGATGATTCATTTACTTGGTTCAGAATCTCGTCGATTTCGTAAGAATCGTCGAGGTTAATCTCATCACTTATGTAATTTGGCTCGGAATCTTTCAAATCCACTGCGTTTCTGTTAAATATCGTACTGGCTAATGGTTTTTTTAACACAAAACTTGATTTGTTTGTAATCGTAGAGTTGTTACCAGCTAAAGGGATGGTTGATAAATCGATCTCGTCCGAAGATTTAATTTCGTTGCAAATATTCAACTGGCAGTCGTCGGCATCAACTTCTATTGGCACACATTCCTGATCATCATATATTGATGCCATTTCAGCTGAGTAATCCGAATTTGAGATTTCGGTGGTTGACTTTTGTACATCTGTACTCAAGGTCCGTTTCGTTTTAATATGTTTTAAGATTTTCTCGCTAACCGTCAGTTTGGATTTCAGGTCTAAACGAGCCTCTTTTAATTTTTGGAATGTCTCAACTTGAAACCCTTTCAACTTGCTTAATAAACGTAACGGAATTTGTTCAAAAATATTTACGTAATGTTCTAGGATTTTTATATAATTCGAACGGATCGCTGATTGAGTACTTTCCATATTCACTGAAGATGACAGATTACCATTAGATGCAACAGTCTCGAGCAAATGATTAATGTCTGGATTAAATTGAATTTCAACTTTTGGATCAATAAACAAATCATCCGCCCCTTTACGCTTTGTTACATTCGAGTTTCTCGGTTTTGCTATAATATTTTTTGGTTTTATAACTGGTCGAGATGTGAAATCATCAAAATTGTCGAGTTTAACCTTATCTTGCATGGGACTCGAAATTGAAATATTTAAGATTCGATTTTCCGTTTCATTTGGTTTAACTGCATTGAATGCTGAATCGAGGCATAACCGAGCACCATTGTTATCATTATAATACGACATTTGATTGATGAGATGTGCCTTTGGATGTTTTAGCCTAAATTTTGTCCCACTTGTTGGTTTCGCACTACAGCTGGACAATTTGACGGGAGAATAAACATCCTTTTCTTTGGCTATCTTTTCAAGATTTTTCTCTAATTGATCCTGGACGGACTTCAACACGCTATTACCTGTGAGTAGCTGAAGCTTATCATCTATATTAAGCGATGTTTCATGATGCTCTCCTTCAGAAACATTAAACTTCGTTTTTTCACGAGATTCTGGTAGTATAGATTCATTTAGATTCGAGGGTTTTGATGTCGTAGATGATTGAATTCGGTGGTTTTTCCAACTTTCCACCGACTTTGAAATAGAATTGAATATTAAGTACAATTAATAAATGTATCTGTAAAATTGACGATGTACTCACATTGCATTCATCTGTATCACCATTTATTTCAGATTTACATTGCAAAAGTCTATTTTTTATAACCTTTGGCTTAAATGGGGATAGGGATTCGTCACTACTTAGTTCAATCTGAGGAACCTGACGTTGGAAGGGTACTTTCTGAAAAGTGTTACAAATAAAATAAACAATACCATTAGGTTATACCATTTTATACCTTTACATATTTCCTGTTAAATATTGTTGGAGATTTAATTATTGCATCATTATCGTTTTCAGCTAATTCTTCCTTTAAAATATTAACGCTTTCTCTGAAAAAATGTAAAATTAAATAATCGCCATCGCACACATAGTAAGACATTCAAACATTACATATTCTTATTACTGCTTGATGTTGATTCTTGTTTCACAAAAAACGATGTTAAAGGTTGTTGCTTACTGCCAAGTTTTCCAATGGAGCTTGAGCCAATAGATAATTTTCTAGACATTTTAAACAAAAATAAAATGCTTTCATTATTTTCTTATGTTCTACAAATTCAGTTTTTTGATTTATTTTGCGTTTTGACAGATAAAACCATAAAACTACCCGCAAATAATGCCTGATTAGTTTTCGGTTTAGCCGAGTGAAACACAATAGCTGGTTTATGTACATACCCAATACGTCAAGCCAACGGAATTCTGGGGCGGCATAGTGAAATTCGGACGAAAAACCCGGTCGTTTATAAAATGTCACCGATAGAAATACCAACCGGTAAAGAAACCGGTTATCATGAAATCGAGCGATATAAAATTATAAATCCGTGATCGGAAAATATTTAGCAAATTTCTAGTTCAGCTATATTTTCTTGTCAAAATAGAAATTTGTACGGCATTATGACATTATCGCAGTGCATCAATTTTGTTGACTTTTCGAGACTACGAGAACAAAAACTTGTGCAAAAAATCAATGGTATATCCTTTTCATTTTGCAGTAATAGGGAATAATATAAACAATTAGTGAAATTTATAAAGGAAATAGAATATGAATTGTGAATAAAACAATGTAATATCATATAGGAAGTCTGTATGAATTGGAAACTAAATAAAAAATTATTGTTAGAAACATTATTTTTCGTTTTCTGTCCCACGAAATTTAAAATAAGTACATCTAAAGTACAGATGTATTTATTTTAAATTTCGTATGACAGAAATCGAAAAAATTGTCTATAACAAAAATAATTTTTTATTTGTTATAATAAAAAGTAAAAGCGTATTCAGGCTTCAGTAGTACAAAATAATACCCCATTTACATGCGACCAACATTTCCTTCTGCAAAATGAAAAAGATATGCCATTGATTTTTGCACATGACAAGAAAAGAAATATATCAAAACAAAATTTTGCAGAAGACTTTTTGAGCCACTACACCACCAAAACCACTATAAAAATTAAAATGTTGCCATAAAATATATTCGATCCGAGTATTTTTATGGCAACAATTTTTAAACAAACAATATTTATTTTTATTTTTATAAATGTTAAGGATTCATAATAAAAATAGACGACATACTTAGATAAAAATGTAATTTTCGCATTTGAATTAATTAAAAATAAATTAATAATTTTCCTATAAAAAAATTATGGCATTACTATTTATTTCTCGCATATTGGGTATTTTTATGTAGCGGATGCTTCTCATTTACCTGCAAAAATTTGCAGAAGAAAACGATTTTCTATAAGTAACAGCCTCATAATCGTGTACATACAAATTAAAGCTGTAACCTTAGTTGGAGTGTCATTAGAATTCAACTGTTGCCAAAAAAATTCCTAAAATGCTGCCCGATGCTCTATGCTGGCTTCGAATTTTACAATCCCTTCGCCAAGTCTGAGTGGGTTTCCATGAATTCAACCAACAACTGTTGGTCGTGCTGAGTTAATTGTTTGTTTGCCTTTCCTGGCAATATTAAGGTTATGAAACAATAAACAATAAAAATACAATTAACCCTTAATAACAAATTTTCATTTTATCATATTTGAATTAATCACATTCAATACAAAAAATTATTTTTTAAAGTAATTTTATTTAATTTTTTTAAGTTTTAATAAAATTTAATGTTTGTTCGACAACTACATTGCTGTCGCACAATTTTTGGCTGTAAATTTCCGCTTAAACGGCGTCCATTATACCGTTTTGACGGTAAACTATTGATTTTCTTCAAAGTTTGACCGGTCACGGATTTCACGTATCGCATCTGTTTACATTCGCTATTAAAACCCATTATGGAAACAACCATGTACAATTCATGGAAATCCATCCTACTCGCCAAAGAAAAGTGTCATAAAAATTCCAGTGTGGGTGCGAATCCCGACTAAATAAAAAATCAAATTGGAAAGAAGGTGGAATTTCATTGGAAACCCAGTATGCAATTTTTCCACAGTGTGAAAAAAACAGCTCTAATTCCACACTAAATTCCGTACTACAAAATATCAAAGACACAAAAATATCGATTTTGGTGAAAAATAATTTTCTTTCCCTCTCTGATTTGCAGCTTTGTTTTGATGTTTTATTAGATTTGTTTTGTATCTTCAGTTTCGTGAGACATGTCGACGAATGAACATGTACGCAGTTACGGTTTTTTTATTGTTTTTTGTTTTATTTTTTAAAATGTGATTTACGCATTGAAGTAAAATTTTATTAATTTTAGGTGTAATTATGATCGTATTTTGCCAACATTGAAATAAATAGGTAATAAAATTTAATTTCAATCATCACGTACAAATTTACGATGACGATTTGTTTTTTTAAGATGGATGCCGAGAGAGAGATGTAAATACAAAGGCGGGATTTATTACATTTAAGTTAAAAAGTTATAATGTATATTGTATATACAAAATTAAAAATAAATTTATTTTACAAAAACATGCAACAAAAATTACTTAAATTTCAAAATAAAACCACAACGTGAAAAGTAATATGGAAATCTGTATAGGAACCATGCGCAAATTTTAGCGATAAAATTATTCGATATAATTTCTTGTAGTTGCTAGAAAAACGCACGTACAATTTTTAAAATTTGACTTATTGAAGCAAACGTGTGTGCAACTTCTCTCCATTTTGTTTATGTTTACATAAATCAATTTGACATTTCGCAATGGCGGTTAAATTTTTTGTTATAAGTACTGATAAAATTTTGACTATTCATTGAGTTTTTATGTTGGATGCATGCACAAAATTTATATAGCAGTTTTGGTTGCAATCATTTATTTTAATTTAATTGGGAAAAAAATATATCTAGTTTTTTTCGCTAAAATTTGCACATGGTTCCTATACTGCTCTAGAAGCATGTGGAAAATTGTGTACAATTAGTATGGAAAAATATACGGAATAAAAGCGAAATTCCATCTAATTTCCAATTTGTTTTTTTCTCCTTTTAGTCGGGATTCACACCCACACTGGACCATAGCATAAATAAAAAAGACAAAGATGAATTATGTAGTATTAATCTCTTCATTGACACCAGCGCGCGTGTCTATCCTTTGAACCATAATAAAGATCGTTTTGAGTTTTTGTTGTTGTTCACGTAAAATTGAAGGTCGGCAATTGGTTTTTTTATTCGTAAACACATGTGTCGGCGAAGTGACGAAACGAAATAGAGAAATTATGTTATTGTTTTGTTATGTAGAGAAGGGAATTGAAGGAAGACGAACAAATATGTATAAAAAAATATTTTTGGTGTTTAGATCAATGAATGTAATTTTTTATTTTTTCCTATGAATGTATGTGATATAATAAACTTTTATTTAGGACGTACACACATTCAAAGATTTTTTCTTTTGAAAATGACGTAAAAGTAAAATACAAAATGTGTTGTTGTTTCCACAAAATTATTTTTCCTCTCGTCCTTTAAATATTATGAACAGAAAAACGAAATTTTGAATTCCTATTATGTTCTTTATTATTTTACATTGATCGTGTACTTCAAAATATTCTATTGATAATAAATAGCTGATTCTTAATATGACAAACAAATTATAGTATGTAATATACATTAGTAGCCCTTTTTAACGATTTAAATATGAACTGGAATACGTCCAAATTAAATAAATCTTCTTAGCGGTTCAACGATTGAATTATGTAACGAAAGTTTAATATCTGTAAATTTCGCCCTTAAATTATTGCTCATTACGAGTACTTTGTCGAATGAATGATTTCAACTTGGTGGGTTTAGGTGCGATTACTTCACTTATTCAAGCGATGTTCTGAAATATGGAAATTGTTTACTAATTTTAATTCGAATTGAAAAATCTAATTAGATTGGCAGAATATAGAATCGTTGATTTTTTGTTTTAAGTTGCGGAATAAATTCAAACCAAATTGAACTGGTCATTTCATAACCAAATTTAGTAAATGAATATATTCGGATTATTTAACGATTGTTGTTTAACTTTCTAGAATATCGTCAAACAATTAAATGTAAGGTAATTCGAGGATTTTTTTAAATTCGAGCAATTAACAGAAGCTTGGGATGAAAATGAGATTTTATTATTTTCCAGTAAAATTCCATAATACGGGTTACTTAGTCTCATGTTCCTAACCTTTATACTATGTAAAGCAAACTTTTGTTGAAATTTTTTGTAAACATTACGCATGAAAACCTGCGCCTGTGTTGCGAATCTTATTGATACAAAGTGCATTGATGTCAGAAAACCTTGTACAAAAATGGAGAGGTGAAAATGTTGTGGCCAACACCAGACTTTGTTTGGTACTTGTCTGTTAATTCACTCCAATTATTTTTACATATTTATTTTTTACAGAAATGAATGCAAAATCATTTGTTGTAACATTCTGGTCTGTTAAATTATTTAATTAAAATTTATTTTACTTGCTGTTTTAATTTTTAAGAATTCTGTAAACCACTCTTTGTAGTTTATTGATCCTATCACTGGAGCAAATACTCAAAGAATTGAACGTCCGTGGAAGGCAGCAATGGAACAGACAGAAGCATGTTGGATTCGTACATGTGTGAATACATGTGGCGTAAACGTACAACAGTTCGGCAATTGAATGTATTTGATGCGATTTTCGCTGATGCTTTTTTGGCCACCTGTTTAACCTGTGACAATTAGTGTGCAAACAATTAAATATAACACACTTAATGTTGTTTTATATTATAATAAATGATTTTGCATTCATTTCTGTAAAAAATATAAAAAATAGTTCGGGTGAATTAACTGTCTGTTAATTAATAATCGTCTGTACCCTTTGTTTTATCACGAATGTATATATCTCGGATCTCGGATACATCCACTTGATTTCTAAAGCGGAAAATTGAAGTTCCTGGACTTTTGGTAAAACTGTCTTGATAATACAAAATTATTATTCCTGGTTAAATTTCAGACAATGAACAAGATCAACTGTTGTTGAAAATTTTATCTTCAAATTTATTTAAATCTTTTAATTCCTTGCTGTTTTTTTGTAAATGTAAATTTTCCAACATCATGCACATGATCATCGAGTCAATGAGACAGATGGCACTGTTGTAATGTCGTGACGATCGCCTAATGATTGACCGGGTAGTAACAGCTGCGTGATTTCAATCCATTTTGGGTTGCAAGTGAAAGGATGAATAAGTCCGGTTTGCATGTCTTCGGGCTGCCAACATACGTCGCTGTCAAAATGATAAGTCGACCGACATTGTTTGCATTTCTATCTACATTCATGGCATCGCGCAGATGAATGTATTCTTCTGTACGCAATTTTTGCTGATTTAAACGTGTGTATGTCAGACGTTCTGTTTCGATTTTGACATACATACCAACGGTGAACTGATGAAACAATCTGCGCCATTTCCATATGTCATTGTCCTCGTTTCGACGAATCATCAAACGATAGGCATAAAAATTCATCGAGTTGATCTTTTTGTTTGTTTCTCGAATTATAAATGAATAATGAACTTTTGTTAGGAATCGAATTGAGAAACAGTTAACAAAATTGCTACGTTCGGGTTAATGGATTAATCATCTTGATCATAAAGTGATATTCATCCTCTCCTCGGAAAAATATCAGTGGATATTGTAATGCATCATACGAACGATGGGTTCGCAGATATGGTGAAGCTTATCATTGAAGCGCCTTTTGTGTTCGTCAGCTGGTCTTTTGTCTGCTCTGATCACTATTTTGTGGTCAGTATTCATTGGCGGCAACAATGCTCCTGCATCATGGTGAATTTGTCCTTGAACCTGTAAAATTGAAGACAAATTCTTAATTTATGAGCGTCGGAGTTCTACATCTTTAGTGGATTTGACGGTGAAACGTTGTGAATCGGTGATGTGGGTTTGTTTAATGTGATAATCGAAAAAGAATTTACCTTAAAAGTCAAGTTAAAACCTATATATTCGGCCCATATTCTGCAAAAAATGCTTCGATCGAGGTTCTTGATCAGAAAGCAATGATGCCAGTGGCTCTGGTGGCGATGTTAATTGTAGTAATATGACATTTCCGCTCGCACAACATAATCCGGTGGTTCGTGTCAAAACCTCAAAGCATTGCAATGTTGACAAACAGTGCTCATTATTCCGAAGTCGGCGATACCGATTGTTGGGTCGTATTTGAACGCCAATCGTTCATTTCGAATGTCAAGTTTAGATAAATAAGTTTTAATTAAATAATTTAACAGACCAGAATGTTACAACAAATGATTTTGCATTCATTTCTGTAAAAAATTATAGTATGTAATATACATTAGTAGCCCTTTTTAACGATTTAAATATGAACTGGAATACGTCCAAATTAAATAAATCTTCTTAGCGGTTCAACGATTGAATTATGTAACGAAAGTTTAATATCTGTAAATTTCGCCCTTAAATTATTGCTCATTACGAGTACTTTGTCGAATGAATGATTTCAACTTGGTGGGTTTAGGTGCGATTACTTCACTTATTCAAGCGATGTTCTGAAATATGGAAATTGTTTACTAATTTTAATTCGAATTGAAAAATCTAATTAGATTGGCAGAATATAGAATCGTTGATTTTTTGTTTTAAGTTGCGGAATAAATTCAAACCAAATTGAACTGGTCATTTCATAACCAAATTTAGTAAATGAATATATTCGGATTATTTAACGATTGTTGTTTAACTTTCTAGAATATCGTCAAACAATTAAATGTAAGGTAATTCGAGGATTTTTTTAAATTCGAGCAATTAACAGAAGCTTGGGATGAAAATGAGATTTTATTATTTTCCAGTAAAATTCCATAATACGGGTTACTTAGTCTCATGTTCCTAACCTTTATACTATGTAAAGCAAACTTTTGTTGAAATTTTTTGTAAACATTACGCATGAAAACCTGCGCCTGTGTTGCGAATCTTATTGATACAAAGTGCATTGATGTCAGAAAACCTTGTACAAAAATGGAGAGGTGAAAATGTTGTGGCCAACACCAGACTTTGTTTGGTACTTGTCTGTTAATTCACTCCAATTATTTTTACATATTTATTTTTTACAGAAATGAATGCAAAATCATTTGTTGTAACATTCTGGTCTGTTAAATTATTTAATTAAAATTTATTTTACTTGCTGTTTTAATTTTTAAGAATTCTGTAAACCACTCTTTGTAGTTTATTGATCCTATCACTGGAGCAAATACTCAAAGAATTGAACGTCCGTGGAAGGCAGCAATGGAACAGACAGAAGCATGTTGGATTCGTACATGTGTGAATACATGTGGCGTAAACGTACAACAGTTCGGCAATTGAATGTATTTGATGCGATTTTCGCTGATGCTTTTTTGGCCACCTGTTTAACCTGTGACAATTAGTGTGCAAACAATTAAATATAACACACTTAATGTTGTTTTATATTATAATAAATGATTTTGCATTCATTTCTGTAAAAAATATAAAAAATAGTTCGGGTGAATTAACTGTCTGTTAATTAATAATCGTCTGTACCCTTTGTTTTATCACGAATGTATATATCTCGGATCTCGGATACATCCACTTGATTTCTAAAGCGGAAAATTGAAGTTCCTGGACTTTTGGTAAAACTGTCTTGATAATACAAAATTATTATTCCTGGTTAAATTTCAGACAATGAACAAGATCAACTGTTGTTGAAAATTTTATCTTCAAATTTATTTAAATCTTTTAATTCCTTGCTGTTTTTTTGTAAATGTAAATTTTCCAACATCATGCACATGATCATCGAGTCAATGAGACAGATGGCACTGTTGTAATGTCGTGACGATCGCCTAATGATTGACCGGGTAGTAACAGCTGCGTGATTTCAATCCATTTTGGGTTGCAAGTGAAAGGATGAATAAGTCCGGTTTGCATGTCTTCGGGCTGCCAACATACGTCGCTGTCAAAATGATAAGTCGACCGACATTGTTTGCATTTCTATCTACATTCATGGCATCGCGCAGATGAATGTATTCTTCTGTACGCAATTTTTGCTGATTTAAACGTGTGTATGTCAGACGTTCTGTTTCGATTTTGACATACATACCAACGGTGAACTGATGAAACAATCTGCGCCATTTCCATATGTCATTGTCCTCGTTTCGACGAATCATCAAACGATAGGCATAAAAATTCATCGAGTTGATCTTTTTGTTTGTTTCTCGAATTATAAATGAATAATGAACTTTTGTTAGGAATCGAATTGAGAAACAGTTAACAAAATTGCTACGTTCGGGTTAATGGATTAATCATCTTGATCATAAAGTGATATTCATCCTCTCCTCGGAAAAATATCAGTGGATATTGTAATGCATCATACGAACGATGGGTTCGCAGATATGGTGAAGCTTATCATTGAAGCGCCTTTTGTGTTCGTCAGCTGGTCTTTTGTCTGCTCTGATCACTATTTTGTGGTCAGTATTCATTGGCGGCAACAATGCTCCTGCATCATGGTGAATTTGTCCTTGAACCTGTAAAATTGAAGACAAATTCTTAATTTATGAGCGTCGGAGTTCTACATCTTTAGTGGATTTGACGGTGAAACGTTGTGAATCGGTGATGTGGGTTTGTTTAATGTGATAATCGAAAAAGAATTTACCTTAAAAGTCAAGTTAAAACCTATATATTCGGCCCATATTCTGCAAAAAATGCTTCGATCGAGGTTCTTGATCAGAAAGCAATGATGCCAGTGGCTCTGGTGGCGATGTTAATTGTAGTAATATGACATTTCCGCTCGCACAACATAATCCGGTGGTTCGTGTCAAAACCTCAAAGCATTGCAATGTTGACAAACAGTGCTCATTATTCCGAAGTCGGCGATACCGATTGTTGGGTCGTATTTGAACGCCAATCGTTCATTTCGAATGTCAAGTTTAGATAAATAAGTTTTAATTAAATAATTTAACAGACCAGAATGTTACAACAAATGATTTTGCATTCATTTCTGTAAAAAATAAATATGTAAAAATAATTGGAGTGAATTAACAGACAAGTATCAAACAAAGTCTGGTGTTGGCCACAACATTTTCACCTCTCCATTTTTGTACAAGGTTTTCTGACATCAATGCACTTTGTATCAATAAGATTCGCAACACAGACGCAGGTTTTCATGCGTAATGTTTACAAAAAATTTCAATAAAAGTTTGCTTTACATAGTATAAAGGTTAGGAACATGAGACTAAGTAACCCGTATTATGGAATTTTACTGGAAAATAATAAAATCTCATTTTCATCCCAAGCGTCTGTTAATTGCTCGAATTTAAAAAAAATCCTTGAATTACCTTACATTTAATTGTTTGACGATATTCTAGAAAGTTAAACAACAATCGTTAAATAATCCGAATATATTCATTTACTAAATTTGGTTATGAAATGACCAGTTCAATTTGGTTTGAATTTATTCCGCAACTTAAAACAAAAAATCAACGATTCTATATTCTTCCAATCTAATTAGATTTTTCAATTCGAATTAAAATTAGTAAACAATTTCCATATTTCAGAACATCGCTTGAATAAGTGAAGTAATCGCACCTAAACCCACCAAGTTGAAATCATTCATTCGACAAAGTACTCGTAATGAGCAATAATTTAAGGGCGAAATTTACAGATATTAAACTTTCGTTACATAATTCAATCGTTGAACCGCTAAGAAGATTTATTTAATTTGGACGTATTCCAGTTCATATTTAAATCGTTAAAAAGGGCTACTAATGTATATTACATACTATAATTTGTTTGTCATATTAAGAATCAGCTATTTATTATCAATAGAATATTTTGAAGTACACGATCAATGTAAAATAATAAAGAACATAATAGGAATTTAAAATTTCGTTTTTCTGTTCATAATATTTAAAGGACGAGAGGAAAAATAATTTTGTGGAAACAACAACACATTTTGTATTTTACTTTTACGTCATTTTCAAAAGAAAAAATCTTTGAATGTGTGTACGTCCTAAATAAAAGTTTATTATATCACATACATTCATAGGAAAAAATAAAAAATTACATTCATTGATCTAAACACCAAAAATATTTTTTTATACATATTTGTTCGTCTTCCTTCAATTCCCTTCTCTACATAACAAAACAATAACATAATTTCTCATAATTTTACTGTTGGTCTATTAAAAAAAATAAAAAATTGTTCATTCCTTCCTATTTCATAACTTTGTCCTTCAAGTCTTACATAAAAATGTATGAGTAAATTGAAACAACAACGGTACCATGTCACATAATTATTATACATATATATAAATTAAAGAAAATGAGAGAAAGAGAGTTTGTTTACTTTATGTTGTTTTGCAGTTGTTGTACTTCACGATCGTAATGTTAGTTCCAAAAAGTAATATACTGGATGCGTCGCTAGCCGCGTTTTGGATTAAATAATTCATTCTTGTTAGGTTATCTTTCTCTCTTTTATTTATGACCATAGAAAGAGTGTGGTTTTTGAGTGCGAATGTAAACGGAATTCCGTCGGCATTGCATATTGGGAACGCATTTACTCCATATATTTTTCCATACTAATTGCACCTTAATCATTATTACAGCAACTGATTGACGTGCATATAAGTGGTAAGTAGACACGTCAACCATTTAAACAATCCGAAACACATACCACCAACGAAGTTCTGGAACTTGTTCATCCAAGTTTGTGGGGTCCTATTCAGATCACCAATATAAAATGATAAATGATTATTATAAATCCGCGATTTAGATAGACTGGTAGTAGAAAACCGTTATTTTCACCGGCATGGTGGCAAATACTTTAACCTTCCTATTATCCTTAAATAGTTTATACACTAAGGCCCGAATGATCATATGTGTAACAAACACATATTAGACCCTCAACTTATAAATAATTAATTTTTTAATTCAACATATAATGTATTTGATGAAAAGTCACTAACAGTCAATCGTATTCAATTCAAAAGAGCATTTTGTTAACAACTAAAATGCGCTTCGGATCATACTCATATAGGCCCGAAGGGCAATAGGAAAGTTAGTTCGCATTTTCGCAACAATTTTATTGCGATTATACGGGAAATCATAAAAAATGATTTGTATGAAAATCAATACAAATATTCTTTTCTTATCGTTACAATACATATATAAATCAATGCATATTTAAATTCACCGCTCGCTCGCCGGTCTATCTAATTCTTAAAATAAAATTTTACTTTACCAAAATCCATAGGAATTTCGACGATTTAAAATTTTGTTTTGTTTTATTATATGCAATTTTCAATTCGCTCTCGTGGATTCTGTAATCGACTTGTATAAATGGAATGTTTCAACGATTCAATATGAGTGAATGCAATCCTTGCGCAAGGTCCTTGGATCTAAATGTGGAACTTTCCTGATCAATGTGTTCTAATAAATTCCGGGCGTGAGCAACAAAGGAATGTGCTTTTTCAACAAGCAGTGGGAAGCATTCGGTTCAAACATTAACTATGCAGTCAGTAATATCAGCAGATGCAATAACGATGCCGGAAGAGCGCAGAGGTTGGCGGTGAGGAGAATTCTACGACATTTACTGCTTGCGGCAAAAATGATGTCTCAGTTAATTAACAAAATAAACTTAATCGAAAACAATGTATCATCAGCGAACAATTAAAATAATGCATAATTTTATCATTTATTTTCCCATAAAATTTAACATAAATAATAAATAAATTAAATTTAATGGGTGTTCAATTTAAGGTTTGCATCTTTCAAGGAATCGAGGATAAAGACACACCTCCCGAATATGATATCGATTCAGCAACCAGCACAAGAATCTCTCAAGCCCAAGTCCATATCCACCATGTGGCGTAGTGCCGTAAACACGTTGATCTGTATACCAATAGTAAGGAGTGGGATCAATACCTTCCCGTTTATATCCATCAAGTAATTCATCGTACTTATTAGAACGCATCGAACCTCCCACAATTTCACCAACTCCAGGTAAAAGTACATCAACGCTTTCGGTCAAACGATTATCCTCATCACATCGAGCCATATAGAATGATTTTATTTCGGCTGGGAACCTGCACAACATGATCGGCTCATTTATAGTATCAGTCATTTTTCGTTCGGGCGCCTCTGGAATATCTTCGCCAAATTCATAAAATGATCCATCATCTTTAGTAACATTGTTAGCTCTAAGCCATTCAATTGCATCAGCATAGTTCATGCGACGAAATGGTCGCGTTGGTGGCTTGAAATTAGGATTCAGTTCTTTCACCATATACCCGTAAGGAGATTTTAAAGTTCGATCCACAACATCACAAACCAAATCTTCCAAGCGATCTAAGAGCTCTTCGAACGTGATAAATGGACACTCTCCTTCGATATGACTGTACTCTGCTAAATGACGCCTCGTTCGACTCTGTTCTGCTCTATAACTTTGCGCAATGCAAAACACATCACCTAGTGCTGGAAGCGTAGTTTCTAAGTACAGCTGAGAGCTTTGAGTTAAATAAGCAGTATCACTGTAAAGGAAAAATTAAATGTTAAAATTAGAATTTACTGAAAATAATCAAAACATCAAGTTACCCGAAATAATCCAGTTTGAAAAGTGTTGAACCACCTTCAACTTGCGTTTGTACAAGTGTTGGTGGTGTAACTTCTGTATAACCTCGATCGAAATAATGACTTCGGAATGCTTGGGTCACAATGCTGCGCATTTTGAGGATCTTGGAAGTGTTTTCACCGCGAATCATGATGTGGCGATTATCTAGCTGCACATCCGGATGAGCTTCTTCGTTTAAAATAGCATCGGCACCACCAGGTGGAGCTAACCCGATAAGCTCCCAGTAGTCGACTATTAATTCATGCCCACCTGGGGCAGATTTGCCTGTGGGGACCACGTTCAATTTTCCGAAGAGCTGAACCGAGGATTCAGTTGACAAGACAACAGCTTCATAAGTTTGGCACAAAGCGTCAGTTAAAACACACTGTAAAAATCCTGTGCCATCTCGCAATGTAATGAACATCAGACCCTTTCCTTGTCGCCGCAGTCTATGTACCCAACCATAAAGACGCACTCGAACTTGTCGATTTTGTGGACCGTCCGAAATTTTAATACGTTTCGCCTCTGGCCATGATGGGTCTTGGATAATTTTAATTTTCTTTGCTTCTTCTAGATTTTGCTCTCGTTTCTTCGCGTCGTCTTCTTCTCGCTTCGCCGCTTCAGCATTTTTGTTAACATCGCGAATCCAGAGTTTCTGAATTTTCTTCAACTGAGATTTTGATGCTGATTCATATTTACTGCCAGATTTTTCCGGATCTTTGGCATCTACATAGATTATGGGGAATGGTTCCTTTCCATAATGTTTCATAGCTTTAAGTACAGTTTTGAATGGGCTGGTAGCGGTACCATTGCCACTATAGTCGTTGCCATCAGATTCGGATGTATAAATCTCGTCTTTAAAAAATTTAGAATTATAAATTAATAGATATTTAAATTAAATTTAAACTTGTGTTCTTATTCTTTGCAACCTATGCTGGGGGCCAAAGCACTCTTTTCGATTCGCTTTTGAAGGTCTACTTTACGCCGTTGTCAGCACAATAAAGGACGTATGACTATAATCCAGTAAGGCCCCTAACTTAGTTGATCGCGCGTCTCGTAAGTTCCGTATTCCCAACAAGAATACATAGTTGTGTTCATTTACATCATCTATCTTTATTTATTTAAGGAAAATTCACATTAGCAAGGGGAATCTATCGGGATTCGAACTCCGTAGCTTCCAATAAAATGTACTTCTAAGATCACTTCACACTAGGCAGTTCGAAAGTTAAGAAGGACTTTGTTTTGTAATATTGGTCGAGGTGTCATTAGCACAAGTATCGTTAACTAATCATAAAATAATGAATTTATAAAAATGAGAAGTGTAACACAGAATGATGCAATTACTGGATATTGGCACAGATTTTCGAGCCATAAAAATCTTTCTTATTTTAATTGTATTGCAAAAAAAAAAATTAAAACAAAATTTGCAGACAAAATCGACCCTTTATACGGATTTCATCATCCTTGTATCTACCTACCTCATTACTACTTAGTATTAGGTTAGGTTTTCGCCCTACAGTATAGAAAACACAATTATATTTCAACTTACTAATGGAAAGGGTTTCCAATTCTTTATCACACATTTCTAACACGAATTAATATTGTAATTTAATTTTCTATTAATTTTATTGGTTTTGACTACCACATAACCACACGTCTACAAACTTCAAAAGTTAACAAAAGATTATATGCAATGCGGCTCCAAATCTGCAATCCATCGCAAGTATGTTGTACATATATACTTTCTGCTTTATCTTTCGTAGGTGATAAAGAAGGTTGTTCATTTAGTTCATTCATTTCTCGCACGGTAATGCTGCGCACATACTTGCAGAAATAAATCTTGACGCACTCGCTTCCGCACTCTAAATCAATCAAATTTCGTGAAATGTTTTATGCCCCGCCTACTAGTTTCACACTCGAGTTGAAATATTTTTAACTTTGTTGTTGTTTTAATACATTAAGTACGATTCTGCAGAATTTTTTCCTCAATCGCTTCCGCAAGTATAAACGCACAGTAACAGTTACACTTACGGAAAATAGTGCGTCACTAATACATCGCACTCGCTCCTGCAGTAATAATAAATACCTGCGGGAGCGAGTGCGATGTTTTAGTGCCGCACTATTTTCCGCAAGTATAAATGCACAGCAAATCGCCCAGCCTCGTGTCTTATCTTCCGCAGGAATTTTACCATCAACCGAACGCAATAATGATATATTAAATTTCAACATTCCAGAGAATGTTAATTAACTGAGATGCTACTTGGGCATGTTGAATTTTTACAGAACTTTTATTCCTAACGCTGACGGCAATCAACCCATCCTCTGCGATTATTTAAAAGGAAGTAACAAGAATGACTCACGAATCATTAACTGGTCAGACGAAGCCGTAGCTGCATTCGAGCTCAACAAAAAACAACTCAGCGAGATTGATGTGTTGGCACATCCATTACCTAATGCTAAACTCGCAATGATGGTAGATGTTAGTTATCCAACAACAAATTGAGAACGCTTGCCAACCCTGCAGTTTTATTCATTAAAGTTAACCGATACTCAATAACGTTACAGTGCATATGACAGCGAACTGTTACCCGCTTATTCTGCCACCAAACGATTTCGGCATTTAATCGAAGGCCATAAAGTTACACTGTTGTCGACAATTCCGATATTTGGACTACATTAGCCAATTCACCACAGATATACAGCATATTTCCGGTATTGAGAATGTAGTAGCAGACCCATTTTCAAGAATTGAAGTCATGTCATTGCCAGAATCCATCGATTATCAAGCCATAGCACATGTTCAAGAAACCGACGAATTAACCCAACTAATCGAAACTAATAAATCGCTAAAATTCGGAAAAGTTCCATTAGTTTTTAATTCCCCAATAACTTTATATTGTGAGACTTCAACAGGAAAAAATCGACCTTTCATTCCAACAGATTTTCGCAGATTGGCATTTGAAGCAGTACACAATCTGGCTCATCCAGGTCTTCAAGCTACTGTCAAAGCCATAACAAATAAATTCATTTGGGTTAATATTAAAAAAGACAAAGTACATCGTCATAATAAAACTCCATTAGGAAGTTACACTCCGGTTGTAAAAAGATTTGCCGAAGTCCATCTTGATATTATTGGTCCACTTCCAGAGCCTGAAGGACAACGTTACTGTGTCACATTGATATACCGATTTACTCGTTGGACAGAAGTAGCACCAGTTCCATTTATCAAAATCGAGACTGTAGTTTCAGCCATTTTCAACACCTGGATTTCTCGTGGCATTCCAATTTCAATAGTAACTGACAAAGGCTCACAATTTGAATTAAAATTATTTACAGAATTCTCAAAATTGTTAGGTTTTGAAAGAAAAAGGACGACAGGATATCATCCACGGTGCAATGGTTTTATAGAAAGATGGCATCGGACACTGAAATCCGCTAACATGTGTCATCAGAACAAACAATAGACACGTGTTCTTCCATCGGTATTGTTGGGGCTTCGTACTTCATATCGGGAAGACCTCAAAACTTCTTCTGCAGAACTCGTCTTCGGCGAGCCCATACGGATTCCTAGTGATATGCTGGAAGAAAACAAAATCAAACAGGACCACCCAAAATTCGTACGTCAGCTCAGAGAACACTTTTCTCACATTCGAGCACCACCACCAGCAAGACATCAACAAGATAAAATCTTTATCTCTAAAGACGTGCTCTCATGTATTAATACGCACCGAGGTCGCTGCAGACTGCATACGAAGGACCGTTTTTGGTAATCAGACGTCACGAAAAATATTTTACTCAAGATATTCGGAGCAAGCATTGAAACAGACTCAAAGCATGTTTTATGGAAGAGAATGCTACGGTTATTTTGCCAAGTGAGCCGATAGAAAACGTCAATAAAAGGCAATTGAAATCTGCCAAAACTCACCGAAAAGTCAAATTTAACTTCGAACATAATCAAAGTAGCCCGATTGTTCCATTCAATGAACCAAGTACGAGTAGAGTTGGTTGGATTATTAAAATTCCTGGTCGCTACGCATAATCGTTCAATATTAAGGCCCCTATTCCCTTAGGCGTATCACTTCATGCGACGTGACTATGGATCTTCTTGGTTACTAGATTGTAAAATCGAAATATGTTGAATAATTTCGTACAAAACTCTCAGGGAATATTTTTTAAATCTTAGTTGGCTGCCTTAATTTGAAAAAAATTCTATTTATTTGTCGCATCAAAATTTCAAGTGATGGAAATTGTCATTTGAAGTGATAGAAGTCACAAGAAAATATTTATAAAGCAGCATACTAAGATTTAAAAAACAGCCGCAATGAGTTTTGTAAATAATTATTTTGTAAGTTTCGATTTAATAATTTAGTAACCAAGAAGATGAGGAGTCACGTCGCATGAAGTGATGCGACTAAGGGAATAGGGGCCTAAGTTCACTAGGAAGGGGGTAATGTGACTATCAATTGCAAATATAATCAAATGACATAGCAATTGTTATTATATTTATTATTATGTTTCGACAATACTAGATACTAATTTTGAATCTTTAATTCAGATTTAGCGACATCTAGTTTTCGAAGTTTTAGTTAATTTTCCTGGAATTATTTATCTTAATAAATAAGTTCATATTAAATAAACAAACTACCGACCAAATGGCATAGTGTTTAAAGTTTTGGCGCTTAGTTCGGGAGGTCCCGGGTTCGAGTCCCGATAGGGGTAGGATTCAAAAGGAAATTTTAATCTACAGATTACAATCTGCGATTAAAAGGAACACAAATACGACCCCCTATCGGCGTGCAAAACTCATGGGCCATCCCATGTTCCATGTCCAGTACTATCGTACGTCTTCGAGTTGGCAGAAAATGTAAAGCAAGACGGAAAAATGAACCGCGAAAGAGCAAGGAGTAGTGCTTCGGCCCCAGAAAAGATTGCACGGATTAGAAGAAAAAATAAACAATCCAATATATATATAAAAGGGCAAATTGTTTTTTCCATAAGCAATTCAAAAAAAAGTTAGTGGTTTCTGGGCAGTCATTAATAAGTGCTCTAGTTATATAAAATTGCCCGCTTATATATATATATATATATATATATATATATATATATATATATATATATATATATATATATATATATATATATATATATATATATATATATATATATATTTGTTTTTAATTTAATTCATGTTGCTTGATAATTGTTAATAAAATAAGTATTTTAAAGACTATAAGTGATAACTTTTTTGTGAATTAATATATAATCTAACTTGAAGATTATTATGAATTTGTAAGTCGCAAACCCATAGAAATTCCCAACAAAATGTTCAAAATGTCGAAAATTGTTTTCTTCTGCAATTTTTTGCAGGTAAATAAGAAGTATCCGCTATATAAAAATACTCAATATGCGAGAAAGAAATAAACATATATATTTATTTATTTAATTTATTTATTTATATATTTATATTTATATATAAATATATAATATATAATATTTATATATTATAATTTATTTATTTTTAATTAATTCAAAAGCAAAATTTACATTTCGAATGTATTTTGTGTCAACATTTTCATTTTATAGTGGTTTTGGCGGTGTAGTGGCTCAAAAAATCTTCTGCAAAATTTTGTTTAGATATATTTCTTTTCTTGTCTCTCATATGCAAAAGGACAATGTTATATCTCTTTTATTTTGCAGAAGATAAATGCTGGTCACATGTGAATGGGCTATTAGTTTTTATTTTTGACTAGTTCCCACATACTATACACATAGCATATGAAATATATATCTATAGGGTGTCCCGCAACTAACTGCTGCCACTGTTGGACTCCAGGGTCAAAGCATGGTGGCTTCACTTGAATCACTTCGCACGTGGATCTTAACCTCCGAATCAAGGATGAACTAAGCCTAGAGCCGCTAAAATTTAGTAAAAACTATTTAATGGAAGGAATTTAATTTTTTTCAACAAAATATTTTTGCTTTGCAAGCGGTTTAACGATAAAATTACTCTATGATTATAGATATTTTTAAATATCAATGAAGCCGAATTACAGACTATGTGCTGTTAGAAAAGGAAAAATTGCAATGGCTGCGATATAATATCGTCTAAAATGAGTAAAAGTATAAACGTAATATACCAACTCAAAAATTAACTGTTTTCTAATTTAATTTTTCGATGGTGATAAAGAAGATTGCTCGTATTAATTATTTCAGTTCCCGCACGTAAAATATTTTTAGTAATAGATGTCGCACTTGTTGATATTTATGTATTGTTTTTGACAGCTAAAATCAGCCGATGATTCCTAAAGTTCTGTATGTCAAAGCAAACTCACCAAATATATGTATATTTTTTTAAAAATAATTTTAATAAAGATTTTGAGCCGATTTGTGTTTTGAAATGTAAAACAGGACATATAATACTAAATAAGCAAGGTAATTATTTATCAATAAAACGGGTTTGTGTGTAACAAATATCTTTTTTAACGAAATATTTTAAAAATACCTAACCTCAAAGTTTTAGTGTAATAAAATATTTTTAAGGTGTTTCCTAAAAAATACTCTTGTTCTTCTAGTCAAAATACCTAATTTATTTAATCGTTTTGATTAATGTATACGTATTTTATATAAAAGGGATTGATTATTACAAAACTTATGTGAATAGATTAGACCTCAACTTTCCATACGCAATATCTAAATTACGTATTACAAATCAAGATTAATCCCAAATTTTAACATTATTATGATTATACATATATATAAAATATATATTTTAGTGTTTATTTTGTCTGCAGCATTAAAATCATCGCATCGATAAAGAAAAACCATACAAAACATGGATGTAACTTCCCCGCAATATATGGTATATCAAGCCCTTCAATGTGCTTGTAGTCAAAATTCAGAACTACTTAAACCTGCTGAACAAAAATTAGCGGAATGGGAAGTTGAACCTGGATTTTATTCCATTTTAATCGGTATTGTTCAAGATCATACAATCGATGTGAATGTACGTTGGATGGCCGCCGTTTGCTTTAAGAATGGAATTGATCGGTATTGGCGTAAAAATGCACAAAAGTATGGTAAAAAGGTTTTTATGTGGCAAAACCGCGACTAAGATTTGTTTTCTCAATTTTTATTTGCAGTGAAATTAAATCGGAAGAAAAATCTTCACTCAAAAGTGCTCTATTGACAACTTTTAATGAACCTGTACCACAAATTGCATCACAAATCGCGGTTATCGTTGCTAAAATTGCGAGGTAAGAGATAACATTGGCTATGTGGGGCTGATTCAATTTTTTCTGATGATCCAGTGTGAGTTTACTCAAGTCTGGTTCATGCAAGTTCGCGGAGAACATGTTAGGGATTTTGCGATCTATTGTTTTGTATATAATAAGTCGAATTTGTAGTGTAAGTGCATCAGTTCCAATTTTTTCGTTAACTTTTCCTTGGGGCATTTAATAAGCAGTTACTACAGTGAGTTGCAAGGGTGTTCGTAGCATTTGCGAATGAATGAAAAATGAAATATTGATTTAAAGGTCTTGAAAGGATCATAGATCCACCGACTAAGCAATACTTTATATTGACTCATAATTGAATCATAATAACTAACCAATTGTGCACTTATTGTAGTTAGCTAATGATTTTATTGGGCGCTGTAAGAAAAGAATGGTGATTTTCATTCGTAAAATTACAAATTTTTGGTGGGTTTAGTTATCAAAATTGTTGCTTGTTGTTTCTATAACTTCGTGCTAGAAAGTATGTTTAAAACTGTTTGAAAAATTCAAAGTAGCTTTTTTTTAATAATGTCTTTGCTTTCCAACAAAACAATTCCTCATTATTCACCTAAGAAAGAATTTTTATTGAAGATAACATCCACTGGTCTGATTCGATAATATGCACCTTCATTCATAAGTCAACCTACTCCGTGTTACAAAAAACATTTGTTCTCCCTTAGTCCATCCAGTAAACATAAGTTTTAATCTCGGCTAAAAAATACAAGAATAGTTTAAATTTGGAGCATGTTATTTTGAAATGGTGTCATTTAAAATGTTTACACCACCTTATGGTTGTCTGTTTTAAAGTAATTCAATAAAACGAGGTTTCCATTTTCCAACTATATTAACCTTTGTCTTTAAAAATGTTAAAAATATAATTCAACTAATGTTGAAAAATCAACCAAAGTTTTCAGTAAAGACGTAATTTGTTTAATGATTTTTTTAAAAAAATCGTACTCATCATTCACGAATTATCTCTACAAAAATACATATATCGTACATCTGAAAGCTTACATCTTAATATTGCGTATTTTTAGGTTTCGTAAATTTTTTCTGAATCGTATTTTCTAGGCATGACTGCCCACGAGAATGGGGAGAACTTATTCCCCGACTCCTAGAAGTAATTCAAAAAGATGATCAAATTCAACAGCACAGAGGATTACTGACATTGCAGCACGTAGTCAAAAGTTTATCATCACGTCGTTTGGCCCCTGATAAAAAATTATTTGAGGTAACTATCTCAAGACATTAAATCTAATATGTGGTTGCTAACATTAATTTTTATTTAATTTACAAACAGGAATTAACAGAAAATGTTTACTCGTTTATCTTGCGTTTATGGGATGGGTTTACCACTCTCTACTTCCAGAGTATCCAAGAACAAATTTCTTCTGAGATCAGTATATCATATCTAGAAAAGGGAATTTTATCGTTAAAAATTTTACGGAAATTAACGATCTATGGCTTTTATCGGCCTCAAAAATCTGAACAATGTATGATGTTTGTCAAAGCCCTATTCCAGCGGTTAAAAGAATGTCTAGAGTGTCGCTTACAGGTGAAAATAAAATACCCAGATAATACTGTAATCATTGAACAAACGGAAAAATTTATTCTAAAACAAATGAAAATTTTAAATGAATTTCTTGAAATGCATCCGAGCGCTTTTCTCGAATTTATTCCGTCGGCCCTTGAATTTGCGTTTAATTATGTTTTTAATGAGGGGACGAATATGATCTACGAAGGGAATGTTATTTCTTTTACGAATTTTGCGATTAATTGTATAAATTTGATAAAGGGAATTTTATCGAATAACGCATATTCGAGTGTTGCGGAACGTAAGAACACTCTAACGGGGAGTACAAATACCGATCACACGAAAGCTATTGCATGTAAAAATGAATTTTTTACTCAAGAACGTCTTAGCTATATATGCGAGAAAATCATAATGCATTACTTCTTATTGACGAAAGGAGATTTGGATTTATGGGATGAGGATCCAGAAAGTTTTGCACTGGATGAAGGAGGAGAATCGTGGAAATATTCATTGCGGCCGTGTACAGAAACGTTTTTTTTAACACTTTACTCACAATTTCGGCAGATTATTACGCAGGAGATTATGAAATTTATTCAACGGGCACAAATGACTACATTGACTACTGAATCGGACCTGAAAGATATTTTAATAAAGGATGCAATATATAATGCGGTCGGGCTTTCAGCATTTCAATTATTTGACGAAGTGAATTTTGACGATTGGTTTCAAAATCAATTACTCATCGAATTGAAAATTAAGAGCAATAATTTTCGGATTATTCGGAGGTCTGTTATATGGTTGATAGGTCAGTGGACCGGAATTAAATTTTCTAAAAAGCTGCGGCCTCAAGCGTATGCTGCATGTTTGGAGTTATTACAACCGTCGGAAGATATGGCTGTAAGATTAGCTGCCTCAAAGTAAGTTGGAATATATTTGAAGGAGTACGTTTTATTTACTAATCACGTTACCTTTCACATAGGGCCCTTATGAAAACTATGGATGATTTTGAATTCGAACCGGCAGCGTTTTTAGAATTTTTGGAGCCTTCATTTGGTTTATTATTTAGTTTACTAAAGGAAGTGAAAGAATGTGATACAAAGGTAGGTTGTTGTTCCATATGTAAGTATATTTAATTTTAGATACGTACATGATACAAAATACTTATTCTTGGGAAAACATAAGTTAAAGCGTTTGAATTTTGTTGTTGTATCTCGTTTCAGATGAATATTTTATATATTATGTCATTTATTGTAGAAAAAATGAGTGACAACATCCACACCCATGCAAATAATTTAAGTAATTACTTACCGTTGCTTTGGGCGGAGAGTGAAGATCATAATATGTTACGGTGTGCCATTATTTCAACATTGGTATATCAGTTGTTTGTGTCTTGTCGCTTTAATCTATTAATCTCGACCATTTTCTAAAATTTATTTTCAGCTGCAAATAGTAAAAGCTTTATGTGATATTCCACAAAAATTAGCACCGTTTTTGTATCCCGTAATTCGAATTAGCACGGATGTAAATGAACCATCTCATGTTTATCTGTTGGAAGAGGGACTTGAGTTGTGGCTCATTGTAATCGAAAATAGTACAACAATGACTCCTGAACTTTTGCAGCTATGTGCTAATGTGCTTCCAATAATAGAAAATTCGTCCGAAACTTTAAGGACATGTCTTTATATCATACAATCTTACATTTTATTAAATCCTGAAGTATATTTACAACGTTATGGCAAAGATGTTGTAACAACTTGTGCCTATTTATTAAGTGATTTACGTCCAGATGGAATTGTAATGATTATGAAATTATTTGAGGCTTGTTTGCGCGCTAAACCAGAATATGCGATAGAATTGTTAAGGCCTGTGTTACCGGATATAGCAAAGTAAGTGAATTCACATTAGCGATTTGTTAAATTGGATTCAATATTTAAAACTTTAGCTTTCAGTGCAAATGGGATATTTTGAACCTAATTTAATTCGATAGTTAAAACGTATCTCATAATTGATTTCTTTAAAAGAATTGTAACATTTAAATTCAAATTAGCTCATCAAACTGTAATATTATGTCTTTTTATCCCAAAATTGTATAATCGACCTCGAAACAGAAATGCTGTAGTGTTGTAGTATTTGAACCATCTCAGCATTTATCTTTTACTTTTTTGCTTAAATACTACTTTATTTTAATGGAAATTTTATATTTTCAGGAAAATCTACGAAGATAAAGAATATCCAATGGTTATGTCAATGTATTTAACAGTTATAGCTAGAGTTTTACTATTAGATCAAATATCTTTTAGCCAAATATTGCAAGAAATGAACACATCACAACCATTAGAAAAAATTCTGGACGTGTGGATAGCGAAAATGCCATTAGTAACCCATCAAGATAAAAGGAAACTTCTAAGTATTGCTCTGAGTAGTCTGATCACAGTCCAAAATGATATAATTTTTAAAAGATTTAGCGGAATTTTAATCAATATTTGTGAGACACTAAACGATATCATGAAAGAAGATGAGGAAGGTGTTACTGCAGAGTAAGCATGATTATTGGGTGTTGTGGTTTAATAAAAATGAAATTGTATATCCAATTTTTGTTTAGCTCACTCATCCTGTCGGAATCGATAGACATTGAAACTCGAGCCATGTGGAGCATGGAAGATTTCGAATATAAAACGTATCACTATGAACGGTGTAGACAACTATCGCTGAAAGATCCAGTACACACGATCGTTCTCAAAGACTATCTTCAATCTCAGTTAATACTTTTAAAAACCCAATTAGGCGATGAACGATATACAACACTTATGTTATCGGTTGATAAATCTATTTTATCAAATTTAATAGAATTTGTGAGCATTGGAATTTCAGTGCCACCATCTTAAAATTCTCAAATCTGAATTGTCTATATATATATATAATATATTATATATCTATATCTTGGTAGAGACGGGCCAATGATCACTTGGAATCATAACAGCTTTGGCGAGTTTTCTATCACGGTGGTTATCCTTATATAATATTTATTTATTAAATCTAAGACTTAGAGAGTATGAATGCGACAACAATTTTTTTTTATCATTTTGTTATATAAATTTAATAACTTCGTTATTTGTTAATTGAAAATATATAATTTATATTATTAAAAATATATAATTAGTAAAACAAAATCTCTTAACAAGCAAAAGGAACATTTTGAATTTAGTTTTTTAGATACTATATTTCTAGGTACTGTTGAGGAAGTAATCATATTTGATTGCTTAAAGTTCCGTGACTATTCGCACAGGCAATATCTAATTTGTAATTGTCGGTGGTATTAGTGCGTGTTTCAACTGGTTTAAATACCGCATAAAAAGTTAAAAAATTAAAAATTTATTCGTGGTAAATATTTTTTAACTTTTTAACTTTTTATCTGTTTCAATTGGGTAAAATTTTGACAATAACTATGATTGCTTATTTTATGTGTAATTGTGAACGTACGAGTATATAGCAAATTTAAATATGAAAATATGTAAAATAAATACTACTTAAATATATATTGGTCAATTATGGTCAGTTTACATCTATATCATTGCGATTTTTCTCAAAATTTGCACATGGCAAATTTTTGTTTATAAACAAATAATTTTGCCAGCCAAATGTTTTCCATATAAAATTTTTATCAGCTCTTGAAGCAGATAAAAGTTTGACATTTTTATTCACCTCAATTTTTAACTTTTTAACTTTTTTTGCGGTTTTTAAACCAATTGAAACACGCACTTAGACTACATTATTTGTTAGATGAAAAGCATGCGAAACGTATTCGAACATTATTAATTAAAATGCTTAAATAAAAAGTGGCCGGTGTGATACCATCGTATGGTTACGTTCTCGTTGTTATCTTGGAATACTTGTAGTTACATTAGTTTTTCTTATTATTTGATTGCTAGTGTAGAATTTGTATACAAAAAAAAGAGAACAAACTACTTACTTTCTTATACAATTAAAACATTCTTTTTTGAATAATAATGAAATGAATTTAATATAAATGCCATTATTAATTGAAAAATAAAACATAAAAGAGATCTAAACAAACAAAATTAATTTGCATTTTTATTTTATTTTCCCTTCATGCTATTATCGTTCATCATTAAAATTTGTGAAATTCTTTTAATAACTTTCGTAACTACATCTGGCCATTTCGCTTTTATGCTGTAGATACGTACCTCAAAACTCAGCAATAAATAAATCGCTCGGCAAAACAACTTATTTTATGTCAATAAATTGCCGTTTTCGGCGAATTGTTTTTTCGCCGCAAACGACAAACGAAAATAATTCACTGAAAAGTTTGTGTTTACAGTTCGGCGGAAACAACGCAGTTCACTGAAAGAAAACGTTTGATAATATTTTGCAAAGTGTTAATTAGGAATTGGGTAAGGTTCTGCCTACAGAAACAGCTAGTTTAAATGGATTAAAGCACGGGTTCTGGAAAATGGCTAATTGTAGTAATTACCTCATTTCTCTCCCAATTGAGATGAAACATGGTTTGTGTGATGTAAATTATATTCTCTAGATTTAGTTCTAAAATAATGATTTTTCAAAATTGCTCATATGATGGAAGAAACAATAGATTTTGCAAAATGGCTAATTTGATTACAATTAACCAATTTTTTATCGATTGGGATGAAACTTGGTGTGTATGATGACCATGGGATTCTAATACTTTGAATTGAGCTACACTGCTCGCTAAAAAATTCCGGCCACTTGAATTATTAATGCATCGTAACGCCAGACCCCACGTTACAAACGTTGTCAATGATTATTTGAATGAGGTGAGAATTGATCGAATTGTTTGACCTGCTCGCAGCCTTGACCTTGCAAAGGAAAATCGTTCCGGAAACCTTAGATCATCTTCAATCAGCTCTGCAGGAAGAATGGGAAATGATACCTCAGGAGTACATTGCAAACCTGGTTCATAGTATGCCAAAAAGAATCCTAAATGTGGTCAGACCTCGTGGAGGAAATACTCGATATTAGTACCGACCGCTTAGATTGATTGTTGATTTTTATTTAAATAATGCTTTAAAATAAAGATTAAGATATAAAAATATCCACTTTTCGGTAATTTTGTTATTCCTGTTTTGATCCTGTGGTTACTTTTATTAAGCAAAAAGTTGTTCCGTTAGTGCCTTTTGGAACATTTATTTATTTATTTAAAGAAATCTATTCTGTGATTAACATGTATGATTTCAGAATTTAATTTAAAACAAAAATATTAAAAATCAAATAAAGAACTTTAAAACACAAAAATATAAATCAAATTTTGATTTAACAATTAAAAATTTTAAAAATAATTCTTAAGAATATTTTGGAACCTGTCCTTTGATAAATTAAAGTCAAATAGGTCATCGACGATGTTGAAAGATTTAGACGACCTATTAATGGGATTATTACATACATACATATTATATTATTTCGTACAACCATAACTCGAATAATGCGAATAGTTACCGTAAACACATATTTACTGAAAAAGTGTAATGTGCGGAATTTTTTGACGAGCAGTATAAGTCATTTGTATTTATGAACAAAAAGGGGTTTCAATATAAGTTATATAAGCTACGGCAGTAGTTTAGCCGATTAGTTCTTTTACTGAATTTAGCTATTAAAATGAGCCTCGATGAGAATACAAGTTTCGGATGTTATTCTAGAAAACGGTTTAATTTGCTATTTCTCTAATTCGCTTATAAAGCCTCAGTTCCATTCGTTGCCTATAATAAATTGGCAACCTGAAGCAACTTTTCTTAAACGGGAAGATCTTGAACGTCTACTTAGCGAGCAAGGGATTTGCTAGATGAAAGAGGGCTTTATTTATGAATTCTTTTGTTAATTGTGATGGTTCATAGCATAATTTTTTATTTTACCACGTTTTATTGTGCAAGTAAAAATTTCATAAAATAAAAATTGTAACAAAAAATGATCGAGTAGTCGTATAATTACCGAGTATCTAATTCCTTGCTTGCTAGACTTTCAACCATCGACAGTTTTTTAGAGGGAATTACAGCTATTAAACTAGTACGTACATCATTCTTTAACCGTTGTTTAGTTTCGTGAGCGCTGATGATCATATTTTACATGAAATCACAGGTTTATTACCCTATCATAAGGGTAATGTTTTCTCGATATGCTGTTCGATGTGCAACTAATCAGTTCAGCGAAAAAATGAGCATATGAATTAACTGAGGAGGTAGTTTGCTCGTGCAATTATTTTTGATAAGCAGCATGTTTTCATTTTTGGCACTTGTGTGAATTTTTGAGACGTAAAGAGTAAAAATCGAATATTCTCCTCACTTTATTAATTTAGTTACGTGAAGAGTCACTCTTCGAAATACATAAATGGTAATCAGTGGCACTATTCTGGTAATTCCCCCGGAATAGGGAACTGGGAAAAGAATTTATGTGTAATTTTTACATCGATAGTTTACCATCGGTAGTTTAGTTTTCATACGGCCCCCTAAGAAGGCATACCATATATCTGAGGAGCCATATGCTAAATTCATAAATTTTGAAGGACAGGGCCTTAGACTTAAACAGGCCATGCACATTTTCTTTGTTACTAACATAAATATGAAATTAAGATGTAAAAAATAAGGTTCGAAAACACTGGTTTGCATCATGAAAAAATTTAGTGGCTTATTTTAGTCCACTCAGCAACCGTTTACAACGCAAAAATTGTGGGTCACATAACAAAATTTATGTGCTCCATCTATTTAGTAATAATAATAATGTTTTATTTCAAATGTATAAGCCTTAGCTTTTGTACATAAACCTATTTACAATTAAAAAAAATAAATGAATAAAAATAACAATAATAATTATGTAACATCTTAAAAACTATGCGGTAATAATTAATATATACAGAAGTATATACAACAATAAATGATACGAAATGTTTACAAATATGTACAATTTAACAATAGCAAAAATTATTTAACCGTTATTAAATTAAATATAACTTTTTAAAATTATTAACAGAGGTAATATTTTTTACCGCAGATGGTAAACTGTTCGAAGTGACAATTGCATTTGTTAAAACCGAATTATTATAAACATTAGTTCTGTTAACGGGTAAATTAATATTTTTTGTTCGTAATGACTGAGAGAAATTTAATTTATCATACAAGTACAATGCACATCCTGATTTAATTATTCGAAAAATAAATAGAGCAGTCCTTTAACGATAAAACTCAAATAAGCCACAACTCAGAAACGAATGTTTAAATTCAGAAACGTGATCAAACTTCTTTAGGTCATGAACATAACGTACACAATTGTTAAAAGTAACCTGAAGCAAACGTTTTGACGAACTGTCACAATTTGAAAATATTGCATCACAATAAGAGAAAATTGGTATAATCAAACTTTTGACCAAGTATATCCGTAAGTCAACTGGACAAATTTTTTTTATTAACCTTAGCGAGTATAAACTATAATTAACTCGCTGACACAACGAACTTACATGATCATTCCAAGTTAACTTTGAATTCATGATTAGACCTAGGTTATTAACATTAGGAACAAATAAAATAGTATCATTGTTTAAAAAAAGTTCAGGTACAATACTATGGTAGCCATTTTTCGAGAAAAATAATGCTTTACTTTTAGTTGGATTTATGGTAAGTGCATTATTTTTGGACCATAGCGAAACCTTGTTAGGATCATCATTCAGATATCTCACAATTTCATTTATATTCGACAAGTCACCGCCAATATATAATTGCAAATCATCAGCATATAAATGGTAATGAAAATTTAAAATGTAAAATGTAAATAGAAAAAAGCAAAGGACCCAAAATTAATCTTTGAGGAACACCAACAAAAACATTGCATTGGATGGAAATGTCATCACCAGGTTTTACAAATTGTTTGCGATTATTGAAATATGAATGTAGCAATAAAACAGCAGAATTACAGAACTTATAATACAACTGAAGCTTTTGAAGCAATTGTGTTGTGTATGATTACACATTCAAAAGCCTTAGAGAAGTTCAATAGTACTAAAATCGCAAATGAGCTTCGCTTATCCATAATAGCAGAAATATCATCAGATATGAATAAGTGCGGTTGTAGTACTATGACCAGATTTGAATCCTCCGATTGGAATTTACAAAGAAAATCGAAGCAATTAAGTTGCTCAAGCATTTGTATTTGCATAATTTTTTCCAAAACTTTAGAAAGGGCTGGCAAAATAGGTATCGGACGAATGTCAGAAACAGTGGAAATAACATCCTTCTTAGGAAGAGGAATAATCGAAGCCGCACTTTCCATAAATTAGGAAATACTGATTTCGTCAAACACTGATTGACAATGAATGTGATATGTGGCAAAAACAAATAAATAAATAATTTTAATATTTTAAAGTCAATCATATCATATGCCATTGAATCTGATTTAATAGATTTAATGGCATTCAGTACCATCAGCTCATCAACACAATCGAATGCAAATGTGTAACCATTGGAACTACTATAATCAGAATTCGGTAAAGGCAAAACACATAAAGATTCACCAAAATTACTTATACTGTCTAATATGTCATTAGCAGAAAAAGTAATAATTCCTTCAGTAGACGAACATGAAATACCATGCAATTTTAAGTTGTTCCATGTTGATTTAAGATTATGCATATTCCCAAAATAAAACTTATTTTTCGCTTGATTGATGTACGCATTAGTTTTATTTCCAAAAAATTTAAAAGATTCCAAATCAATTACTAAATTGGATCTATTATATTTTTTGTGAGCGAAATCTCTACGCGCCATTAAGTCCAAAATCTGTACATTTAACCAAGGAGCAGTAGGACATTTTATTTTATTATTTTCATTTTTCATTTTTCATTTAATACTTCGTTTCCGAGGTATACAAGCAGAATCTAACTGTAACTCATATGTATTAAATTTATGAACGATATCGTTAATGTCATTATAAAAATAGAATCCACTTCAGCGCGCTGCATAGCCTGGTTGGCGTTATGTCACTTATGATTTGACAGAAAGTTAGTTTTATCCTTCCGCTGAACGAAAATGGTTGTGTATTCGCTTGAACAACGCTGGGAAATATTGAAACATTACTTCGAAAATCATGGTAATGTTGTAGAATGTGTGCGAAAATTGCGTGCGATTTTCGGAAGAAACGAAACGAAGCGCTAGGAGCTCCATATGTGCGTTATAAAGTTAAAGAAACGGGTTTGGTAATTAATAAACCAACACGAACCAAGCAGCCAACCAAGCGTACACCCGAAAATGTTGATGCTGTAGCCGAGAATGTGCGTGAGTTGGCGGGAACGTCAACTCGTCATCGTGCTCAAGAATTGAACATTTCACGCACAACATTGCGACGAATTCTGCACCAAGGTCTTTGGTATGACACCGTATAAAGTTCAATTGGTTCAGGAATTGAAGCAAAGAGACCACCCATTGCGTTTTCGGTTCGCTGAGTGGGTTTGCGATCGACTTGAACATGATGCCGATTTTGGTAAAAAAATCATCTTTTCGAATGAGGTGCATTTCCATCTTGGCAGCTATGTAAACAAGTAGAATTGTCGCATTTGGGGCACGGAGAACCCGCACGTGATCGTAGAGAAGCCGATGCATCCTCAACGAGTGACTGTTTGGTGCGGATTTTGGTCCGGTGGCATCATTGGGCCATTTTTCTTTGAAAATGAGCAAGGAGCCGCCGTTACTGTCAATGGTGAGCGCTACCGCGCCATGATAAACGATTTTTTATTCCCGACACTTGAAGAGGAATACATAGGCAACATATGGTTTCAACAAGACGGCGCTCCGTGCCACACAGCACACGTTTCAATTGTTCTTTTGCGCAGCCGAAATGCTGATGTGATTTGGCCGCCTCGGAGCTGTGATTTGACGCCGTTTGACTATTATCTTTGGGGTGCCGTCAAAGATAAGTGTTACGCATTGCCATTGAAGACATAATGCCGCATACCATCGAAAATGTGCTCAAAAATTGGACCGACCGTATGGGGTACGTCAAGACCAGCCGAGGCAGTCATATGAATGAAATAGTAATTAATTGGAAGGATTGTTCTTTACAATGAAAAACTAAATTTGAAAAAATATTGAGAACTTGTTTTATTGCATTTTCAAAAAAAAATTTATTTGGCCCACCCTATATATATATATATATATATATATATATATATATATATATATATATATATATATATATATATATATATATATATATATATATACATATATATATATATATATAAAGGGTGTCCCAATAAGAAGTTCAGATTTAAAAATTTAATAAAACAAAAACTGCTTAATATATTTCCAAATTTATTTTTTTGTTTGAAAGTGCAATCCTCCTGGTTGTTTATGGAAAATGATTTCATTCAAATGGGAGCCGCGGCTGGCCTTAGCATTCTCCATTCTGTCGGTCCAATTTCTGAGCACATTTTGGATTGTGTGCGGATCTATTTCGACAATGGTTGCTTCAATATTGGTTTCAAATGCTCGATTGTTTGTGGATTGTCCGTATAACACTTGTCCTTCACTGCACCCCACAAATAAAAATCCAAAGGCGTCAAATCACAGCTTCTTGCCGGCCAACTTACGTCACCATTTCGACTGATAATGCGGCCATCAAATTTTTGACGCAGTTTCGCTATTGCAACGCCCGATGTGTGGCGTGGTGCACCGTCTTGCTAGAACCAAAGGTCATCCAAACCAATATCTTTAAGATATGGCCACAAAAAAGATGTTAACATGTGGCCCTAGTTGATTCCGTTGACCGTGACGGTCGCGCCAGCCTCATTTTCGACGAAATACGGCTAAATAATGCCGCCACGCCATAAGCCACACCAAACAGTAACACCCAATGAATGCATTGGCTTCTTCACATATCCTTGTGGATTTCCCGATCCCCAAATGCGTAAATTTTATTTGTTTGTGAACCCACCGAGACGGAAATGCGCCTTGTCTTTGTTATGGAAGTAAATTGTCTTTGTTGTGGAAGAAATTTCTAACATTTCCCACTTTTGTTGAAGCGTTAAGCGAATCATTTCGTCAATTAGAAATAATATAATGAATTTCTGTCAAAGAAAGAATGACATTAGTGTTGCCAAAAGAGCCAAAATAACCGATATGTAACTGAACCGGCTATTGTGACATCCTATATATATATATATATATATATATATATATATATATATATATATATATATATATATATATATATATATATATATATATATATATATATATATATATATATATATATATATATATATATTTATTAAAACCAATTTAACATATTAAATATATTAATTTCGATTCAAAAGATTAATAATAAGAAAAATATTTTAAAATAAAAATAAAATATCGATAAGCTTTTTATGAAAATAACCAAAATTTACTACGGTATAGATATTTTGGTTGTTTTCGGCGTTGTTTTCTGTATATTGCCAATGCACATACTAAATACTTTTACTATGGGAACGATAATCTTTATATATGGGACATGCAATAACAACATGTTACAATCTGAAAACAATATCGACTGTGAATACAGTCTTATAGGTATATGTGTTTTGCCTCACGCTCACAGGAAATATTGTAACGTAAATGGAAATAAAATAGGGTATACTTACTTCCGACAAAGTATCCAAAAAATCCATAAACATTTGAAGTAGTGGTTGGGGTACTAGGTTTTACGGTTTGAAACTGACCTTCATCCATGCGTCCACACTATCATGATACTCAATCATCAAACTTCGTTTCTTTCCAGTTTACCCATAAAACTGGTTTTTTGCGCCGCAATAAAACCGGTTTTATTGGAAAAGAGGAAAGAACCGAAATTTGAAACCGGTATCATGATATCCCGTGTGGACGCATAGATTAGTGTGGTACGTGGAAATACATAAGTGTATATGCACTAGCACAAAATAGCAATATACCCCGAACGGTTTTTGCGTAGACCAAGTAATTTATTTCCTACCTTTAATTTTTTAAAACTTATCTTTTAAACATGAATACATATTTATAATTACAAAGGCCGATTTTATCTAAATTAACTTTTTCTGCCAAAATAAGCTGTCACAATTTCATTGTGAGTCCGTAATTGTTTATTTGAATTTAAAATATACAAAAATAACGAAGCTTTCCTACCATCGGCGAGTCAAGTTCAAAAAACTAGTTGACATTTTTCCTGTTGTTATTCTTTGGTACTACCATTGAAGGGGATCCTCCTCAATGCTACTACCAAGCAAATTATTTATAATGTTCCAATTTTATTTAGTTGGTCCTTCTATTGGTTATATTGGTAAATAAAATGCGTTAATTTTTTTAATATTGTTTATTTATAAAATGAATGGTTTTTATTTAATTATAATTTAATTTCTAAATAGTTAACTCTTAATTATTTAACTTTGTTGATTATTTTTTATTTACCAATATTATCTATCAAATAGGTAAGTTATCAAAATCTTGCATTAGCAATAAATAATTTCCATCTACATGAAATGAATATTAAATTTTATATTATTATTTATATTTAATTTTATTAAATACAATTAATTATATGTAAATAAAAATTGGTTTTAAATAAATAGGGATTAAATAATTTGTATTGCTCTTTTAATTAATTTATATAGATTAATAAATACAGGAAAACTTGATATATTTTAGAACACATTATTCGTATAATTTAAAACAATTTTAAAAGAGGTTAAGCATATCCTTGTTTTGCAAATAATTTGTAGCATAAAACTTCAGCTCTGGCGATTATGGTGATCTTCCTAACACAGATTATAGTTTTAAATATTCAAAGAAAAATTTCCAGATTTTTCGAAGCAATGGTAAACACAACTTAAAGTGCAAACAAGTTGGGCTGTCACACTGACAAGTGTTTTATATAAGTTACGATTTATATCTAAGAGTGTGTGTCAAATGAATTAAGTGGTACTCTAAATTTTAACTTTTTTCCTTTTAGATTAGACATATTACATTATGAAACTAAAAAAATATTACTACATACTAATGTATGTAGTAATATTTTTTAGTTATATGTGTTATATGTGTCCAAATATTTTTAAATTAAATTAAAATAAAATATAATTATTTAAATTCCGTAACGGAATTTCGTAAAGTATAAGCCGATATATTATGTAGGCGACCTACTTTTCGAATTCATTTGCTTTTAATACTTTAAATAATATTAAATACTCCAAACCATTGGTTCAAATAAAAATAAAAATTTGTTCTATAGTTACAAATTTGGCAATATTTTCTAAAATCATGAAAATAATTTAGAAATTTTTCTTATCATTTGTATAACAAAGTTAAATATGTACAAGTTATTGGTAGTAAACGGGATAACAATAAAGTATCACAAAGCTGTCGACTGGAATTGGCATTATTTATTTTATCAAATGTGTAGATGGCCTATAAATTTATAAGTATTTTCATGTATGTTGTGTTCCAAATATTGTACAATTTCCGATTACAAGTCGATTTTCCTTATAAAACATTTAAAGTACTTAGTTCAATTATTGACTGTTTTTAAAACAAATGAGTTCGAATTCGGAAAGTTTAATGTAACAAGTTACAAAGGAACAAAAAAAACTACGGGTTTTGTAACTTTTTCTAATAAATTCGATAAGAAGTAATACGAACGAGAACGAATACGAGATCATGTAGTGGAAAGCGCAATTTGTTTATTTGTTTGCGTATACATACCTATTTACTATAGAAGACTATAATATAAAATAAATATATGTATTGCACACCAACAATGTTACAATGTTCTTAAACTTAAACCGACGCAGTTGTGGGTTGCTGAAATTCATTTAACAAAGAGAACAACACCAGCATGTTGTGAGATGTTTTTGAGCACTTTTATAATGGAAAGGTCGACCATTTTCTTATATTGTATGAATTATCAAAGAGAATCGATAATTTTCATCACGGATTCCATCTAGCTAATAAACTTTAATAACTTCAAATTTTGACATGTATGCCTCACGCATAGAAACTAAACAATCAAAATCACCGACCAAATGGCACAGTGGCTAAAGCTTTGGCGTTTAGATCGGGAGGCACCGGATTTCGAATACCGATAAGAGCAGGATGCAAAAGGAAATTTTCATCAACAGATTACGATCTGTGATTACAAGGAACACAATTACGACCCCCTATCGGCGTGCAAGACTCATGAGCCGACCCATCTTCCATGTCCAGTATTATAGGCTGGCAAGGAGCTATATGCAATGTCCAGATGGTAACTTAAATCAATCCTATAGCCGTATGTTTTTGATTTGGCAGTAATTGCGTAAAGTAAGACGGGAAAATGATCCGCGAAAGAGCAAGGAGTGCTTCGGCCTCAGAAAAGATGGCATGGATTAAAAAAAACATCATTCGCGATAATTTATTTGTTTTATCGCACTAGCTTGGCTTTATTTAATTGTGTTTGAAATTATAAATTAAAAAAGATAAAAGTGTTATATAATTAGTAATTTTATGACATATATAATAAAAAAACACTTCTATGTATATTCTTCATTTTGTCGGCATGTGGATTACATACGTCATTTGTTGTAGTTAAGTTAGTTGCAACCTGATCCACCAGCGGCGCATTTCTAACTTTTACAATCGGCAATACGACTTAGAGAGAGTTCTTTTGTATGAATAGAAAATGTGTTTGAAAAAATAAATTCATTTTTTAATTTCTGGTTTTCGTTTAATGGAGATATACGCGTAAAAATCGCATACATTTTTATATTTGTCCCCTCTATTGAATTTAAAAACAAAAAGAATTCAATTTTTTTATATACCTACATTTTCTGTTGATATAAAACAACTCTCGCAGTCTTATTTTTTATGGTTAACGATAAGAAAAATTCTTAACTTTTCGTTTATTAATTAAGAACATATTTAATTAAGAGCCTAAAAAATTAGGTTTTTTACAATATGGACTAAGTAATAAAGTAAGTACTACTATAATTTTACTACTTTTACTACTATAATTTTAGATTTAGGAAATTGAAATTTTATAAAATGTTTTTTACATTTTATATTGAAAGATTTGTAAAAAATACAATTTGCTTATAACGAATGATTTTCTGAAGCTATGAGGATCTTATGATAAGTCATTGACCTTGAAAAAAATTACGTTATTTTTTGCAAGACTTATTTCATTTTTCAACAAAGTCTTTTTACCTTGAATGTGTATCCGGATGTTATTGATATTTTTAGATATCTGCTGAGCTCACAATTCCTCCATACCTTTAAAAAGCATGCAGATATAAATCATCAGAAATTGATGCGGCACATCAATTTTTGATGATTTATATCTGCAAATTTACTCGATCATTTCTGGTATGGCCATATATTATAAAGTAAATATTTATGCTACTAAGTGGAAAATATGACTCTGCTCTTATTGAATCTAAAGGAGTTCAGTGTACATGTTTTTACTTATGGTTAACATAGTTCGAACCAAGTCGTTTTCATCACAAATATTTGTAGGGTTGAATTAAAGTTACGCTATCAAATATTCCGTTGTCGCATGACGCAGAATCCTCATATACGATTATCTTGCAATTCGCCAATTTACTTCAACATTTATTTTTAGTTTTTATTAATAGAATTTTTTTTATCAATATACTCATATTTCTTAAAATGTGCAAATATTATTGGCTTTCAAAGGCTGTCAAAATCAAGCCACATGACTTATAAGGTAGGTTGAAACTTTTAACACGCCATTACAAAGGTTTAGATGAAAATTATAAAAAACAGCATCGATTTAATATTAGGAACATCAGGACCAAGTTCTCATCATACGTCGCTCGTATTTTACTTTTCTTAACACGCTTAAAATTACAATCTAAAGCACGCTTCAGACAATCCAAATTGTCGGACCATTTAAACATCAGATCCTTAAATTTTCGTCGTTTGATTTTGTTTTCTTTCGCAGTCAAATTGGATTGACCGTCCGAAACCCCAAATAAACTTTTCTACACAAACGATAAGGAATTTTATTTTGTATGACATAATAAGTTTCTTTGGAAATCTATAATGCCGGTGTAGATTAGCTGCTAATTATTATACTTGCCAGCGTTTGCCGAGTATCTGGCTCAAACAATTAATTTGCTTTAAAAAACCTCAATCAAATTTGGATTAACGTTTTAATCATTTTATTTCTAATCATTTTTTAATTTTAAACTAATAAGCTTAGTAAATTATTTAATTTAATATCGTACTATCATAGGTTAATAGGAATATCATGTAATTATATAATTGTAATTAAATAATTGACTATTTCGTTTATTAATTAATTTTAGGCATAAAGTTTATGTGTGTCTTAGAGGAGCCCAATTATAAAATACACTCCTTACGATTTTATATAATTAATTGTCCTAATAATTATGATTGTTCTACTTTTTATTATGTAACTAAAATCGATTTAAATTTAATTAAAAAAATTATTTAATTTTAGTACCTGTTTAATTTCCTTTAATTATTTATTAAAAAGAAATACGATTCGGTGTAACTGGATGTATAAATTGGAATGTTGAAGGTAAAATTTAGTTAATGGTTATATAAATTTTATTTCACAGTATGCATGATAAATTGCCGGTTCTTACATATGTAGATATAAAATGACTATTTAAAATATAATTAATTTATTCGGTGTGTGCGTTTTAATTACATTTACTTAATTGTATTATAAATGGTAAACTATGGTATTAATTATAAATTCTATTCACTAATTAATAAATTTATTGTATTTTCCTTATTACTCAGAATTAATTATATTGATTTTTTATTTATAAATAAATAAATGAAATTATTTAAATTTTTATTGATTTTAAATTTATTGTTTCCGATTTTGTTTAGAAAGTATAGTTGTAAATTTCAATAAATATTAGAAATAAATAAAAAATTTGTTAACAAAATTAAATTATAGTTTAAAGAAATTAGGAATGAACCTAATCCATTAAGTCGCTCGACACAGTCTTATAAATATGATTTACATACGAGTGTATGTATTCTCTAAAAAATTTTGTTAGTTAAAGTAGTGAAGTGGTTTGATACAGATTTAATTGGTCGTTAAATTGACTCCATTTGCTCGGTTAATTCCAATATAGGACTTTCACTTAAAGGTTGCATTGGTGGTGATAATGAATGTCCCGTATGCGTCCATGATGATGGCGGGTATAGGGATGATGAATTGGTCTATTTTGTTAAATAAATATTTTATGTAAACAAATCTAATAAAATAATTATTTTTATGTAAAAGTCAATTAACTAGTAAGCGTTTTATCTTTATAAGGATTCTATCTAATGTTCTTCTATTAAACATTTATTTTAATATTAGTGTAATAGTACTACATACATTAAATATATTACAAAACCTCTAAGAACAAACACTAAACATGTAATCAGTACATATTCATTAAGATTCAAGCTTTATATTTTATTAAGATAAATTAGTAAATAAGGCTAATAAATATAAATATAATTGTGTGGTGCTAAAATTCGTTAATATCAAAATATGATTGGCCAACTTTAGTGTGGAGGACTAAAGTTTAAATAGTCGTATATTTGTTACGGTGACAGTTCGAAATCGGTAAATGTCCGAATAATTAGAAAACAAATATTTTATTACTCCGAAATCTATGATACGGGAGTCCTGTTTTCCCAAAATGATTTATATTTCACCCGACGGATTACTTTTAAACTTGGGTAATCCTAAATCAATCAGGTGGTGTAGTGAAGTCGAGCAGGGGAAATTCTGTTTATATTCATGGATACTACATGTCACAGCGAGTCATTGACGCCCTAAAACCAATACCAATTCAGCGTCTGTTCTCCAGGTTAGGAGCGGCTGAAGCGGACGTCTTGCATACACCCACCGAACATAAATTAGATGACGTCCAAGGTTTATTCTTTGTCGAGTTGGAGGAAGTCACCAATAACATACCGCACCACGACATTAAAATTATCGTGGGTGATTTTAATGTAAAACTCGGTAGGAGTGCAGAAAATACATCGCACATTGATTTAAACAGCTTGCACATCACCAGTAACAAGAATAGCCAACGTGTCACCGACCGGGCAATAATGTACAATTTGTTGTTGTATTAAGTACGTTTTTTTCCATATAAGAGAATCCACAAAAAAACGTGGGGATCGAATGATAGAAGAACGGAAATCAAAGTAGATCACGTCATGGTATCTAAGAGGCATTCCACCAGCATATCAAGCACAAGAAGTTGACACTCAAACACAAAGACCGTTTGATGGAATGATGATCAAGATGCTTTAAGAGATCAAACACCACTGCATAGTTACTAATTAGCTGCCAATGACTATCTAAATCGACTCAATAAAAACGAAGAATCTCTTCTTAACATCTAGGAGCAGTGGTAAGCTATTCAGTCAACCATAACTATCGCGGCGCAAAATACTATAGAAAGAAGACCACCGAGATTCCGCAATAATTGGTTCGATGAACAGAGTGGCCTAGTATTCGAAAGTAAAGAAAGGCTTTGTGAAAAATATAGTTGGCTCTTAACACTAGAAGCAATCTAGCAAAATAGCTCTGTGCCAGCAGCTCTGAAGCGAAACTAGGAAAATCGAAAGACTGTTTTGCTAACACCATAAATTTCACTAAAGACTTCCACCCAACAAGGACAGCCACCAAAGACGGGAATGGAGTGCTGAGAACGAAGTGACCACATTAGAGCAATTGCTCCGCCGGATGAAGAGGTCTTTGTCGAATAACCCGCAGCAAAAAACAAAATATTTATAGAGAAAAGCCTACAACTACGCCTTGAGATATTTAGATACATTAACATATAACTCATGATGACACATTAAAAGCACCCAGTCATTACTTTTTGTCTGGTTACCACCGAAGATCGAACCCAGAACTCTCGAATAACAGAGCACGCAGTCTACTTACCATGCTATCGAGAACGACAAAATAAATCATCAGAGAAAATAGAGGCAGCTATTAGTAGATTGAAAAATAGAACGGTACCCAATCTCGACGGCATCCCCACATAAGTAATTAAACTCGGAGGCGCTACCCTTGCTTTAAATATCGATCCCATAGTCTCTATTTGGGACAAAGAAGAGCTGCCGGAGAGTTAGAAGACCGTGCTCATATATCCGCTGTACAAAAAAGTGAACGTTCTAAAAATGAGGAAACTATCGTGGCATAGCTCTGTTGAACACTGCTTACATATTGTTTAATGTTGTATTCACCAGACTCATCCCGATCGCCGAAAATATCATTGGCGACTATCAACTATTAACCTGTGCTTGATCATGCGGCTGGTTTTGGAAAAATGTTCGGAGTACAATATAACCATATATCATCAACAATATATATAGACTTCCGGTAGGCATATGACTGTATCAGCTGCGAGAACCTCTGGGTCGTGCTCATATGTCTTGGAATATCGTAGTAACTCGTTTCCCTGTGTAAATTAACAACGTCTGGGTCTACATGTAGAATCGTAATCGAAGGATCTATATCTGATTAATTTGAAATAACATCTGGTGTTCGACTGGGAGATCCACTCGCGCCCGTTCTGTTCAACTTGACGCTTGAGAACGTAATATTAAAAAGTAACATTGAAACTTCGCGCTGTATATTTAATAAATCAGCCCAAATTCTTAGATAGACAGATGATATTTTGCATCTTGACCGAAAACCTAGCGATACCAAGGACAGTTTCAAATGGCTCGGTCGTTACGCAACCAGACTTGGGTTGGAAGTGAACAGCAGAAAAACTGAATTCTTATCAACACTCAATAGTATCTCCATGGAATATTTTTTACCGTCCATAATTATGATAGCGTAGAAGATTTTAAATACCTACGGAAAAGTAATCACATCTTTAAATGATATGCAGGCAGAAATAAAATACCGAGTTTCTAATAAAAGCCCGGACACCGAATTTTCTACGCCCGATCAAGGTTACTGCGATCTAAACATCTTTCGCAGTCGTGTCAGGTCCACTTGCATTTTATAAAGCGCTCATAAGACCTGTGATGGAACCCGTAGATGAAGCGAGGAGCTGGGCTCTGACCTCTAATGACTGTAGAATGCTCTCTACATCTGAAAGGAAGATTCGTTCCATCTTTGGTACAATTATAGTTACAAAGAGCGAATATCGGATTCGTATGAACCACGAGATAAAGCAACTTTTCGGAGGTAGCATAATATCATCGGATTCATCAAATCCATCGAGATGGATCGAGACGAATGGGGAACCACTGTGCAGGCGGTAACATCCCTTCATGGGATGTGAAAGCAGAGAGAGGGAGTAACTACGGGGTAAGGGGAAGGTCAACAAACATTTCATTAACATCGGAATCATGTACAGCCACTTTTTATCTCCACGGTATAATCTATAGCGAATGATGTTTGTCACAGTCGAATTTTTGTAGTAATATATGTATAAATGTAAAAGTAATATGTTAATGTTAACAATTAGAAAAAATGTTGTGTTAGATATCTTTTTATTCCTGTGAAAATGCCGAGTTTTGAGCCGAATAAGCGTTATGTGCGGCAACTTTTGATTTAATTATTTAATTTGAAGAAATCTGCAGCTGAGGCGCATCGATTGCTTGTAGTAGCATGGGGTGAGGCTGCCTTAAGTAATAGAAGTTGTCGAGAGTGGTTTCAAAAGTTTATGAACGGTGAATCGACATCAACGAAGACAAAGAACGAAGCGGAAGACCGAAAGTGTACAAATATGCAGAATTGGACGCATTTAAAAGCAAGGAAATTGAGGTCCATATGAACTGAAGCCGAAAAATGTCGAATGCCGATTTTTTTGTTTTCCAACCTGCTCAGTCTCAACATCAATATACGTGTAACGCTATATCTTCCATCGGGAAACTAATCCTGTTGTTCCACAGTTTTAACAAAATTAACAATCTCTTAGATTATTGCCTAAGCAAAGGCAGTTTAAAACGCTAATTGAAACAATTTTAGGAGTCGACTGCGTATTAAATTCAAAATAAAGTCATCAGTCACTCCAGTACGATAAGCCAAAAAATAAGAAACCATGGGGACTACCTGGCCATGCTTAAACATGGACAACTAAGCCGAATATTCATGGAAAAAACTCATGTTGTGTATTTGATGGGATAAGCTTGTTCTCGTGTATTATGAGTTGCTAAATCCGAACGAAACCATTACTGGCCTAAGCAACAAAATGAAACCGAGATTTCAAAAAAACCTTTTGATAATTTTAAAACGTTTATGGAACGTTTATGGAATGATTTTTAAACTTTAAAATAATTAATATTAAATATACTGAACCCAGTTTCTTTAAAATGGTTACGAAGCTAAATTTTTGTGGTGTTCAAATTCCATTATCTTAATAATTTTGAAACGTTTTCTATCCGTTTTATTGAGCCTCACGGCTTTCCACCGAGCACAATTAATAAGATTGAGTGGAGCACTCAAAGAAAATTGCACCCACTATTACTCCAGACACGACAAAATTATTCTTCTGCATGATAATGCTCACCCCCATGTTGTGACGCCAGTAGTAAAACACTCACTTGGGAAGTTTTACCCCATCCGCCGTATTCACCAGGCATTGCCCTTTTAAGCAGCACTTCACATCATATGAATATACCAAAAATTGGGTTAACCCATGGATATACCATGGGTATACCGTTCTTTCACCATAAATGTCCAATTTTTGATAAAAACGGTGGAGACTTATTTGTATACCCAATATTTTAATTAAATATTACAATTCAATGTAATTGCAATTTGAATTTTAATTAAAATAATTATTAGCTACAGTAACTTTTATTTCAATTACTGAGCTCGCTGTAATTGACAAATATATTTGAGTTACACAAGCAATGTAATTTAATTGGCCCACACTTGCGTGAGCACCAATGGCTGGAATTTAAGCTGCATCGAGACCTGCCTTTGCAATTTTATCCAATTCGTAAATCCTATACATAGCAGATCGAAACTTTTGTGTCAAACTGGAAAATTAGAACTCGGAGTCTGAACTAAAGAGAATATCAGCAGGGACACCACAACGTAGCGTACTTGGACCTATTCTATTTATCCTCGAAACCAAATTAATACGTGTCAACTTTACAAAACATAAATGTAAACTGGATTCCTGTAGGGATTAACTCATACCAAATTACAAATGCAAATACAGCTAAATCCCTTAGCATGACCCTCTGTGCTAAGCTAAGATGAAAAGAACACATGAAGAAGAAAAAAGAAGAGGTAAACAACTATAGAAAAATGTACTGACTCATGGGTAGAAATTCTGAGCTCACAATACATAACAAATTACTTTGTACAGGCAAATGCTGAAACCAGGATAAACCTATGGAATCCAACTTTGTTAAGAAAACATTGTATAAATAATACAATGCTTTCAAAATAACGTGATGCGAGGGATTGTGAAAGTTCCATGATATATTACGAACGATAATCTTCATAGACTCTTGGAAATGGAATACATCACCGAGAAAAAAAGAAACAAGCCTGTAAACACGTATAGCGAGTATTTCGGCATTTTTTAAAAGTGACTAAACAATAGGGTATCAATTATCAACCGAGAAACTAATTTAAGATAACGTGTGTATTCTAATTCTGTTTATTTTTCAAAATTGCTCTCCTCAAACGTTTGTTTATTTCACTTACAACCTTTGAACATGAAACCCGTGAAAACATTGGGTTAGACAATTCTCGCCCCTTTGTAGATGTGGAAGTCAATGTTATCTATAAATTTGATGGAAATTATGCTTCCACCATTAAATAATCTGTTGCCAAGGCAATGCGTCTGTACGGTGTATGCCTTTAAAATAAACCTGATTTATATTTTATTAAATAATAATTTGCTTTAGCGATTTATTGAAGTTGTGGCAGTTGGTCTCGATTTAAACACAGAAGATTGTCTGTACGCAATACTCGTAGCTTAAGTTACTAATATCGCCACAAATGACACAAATATACCGTAAAACAGCCTCTTTCTTAGTACTGACTATAGTTCAGCCGTAATATTCTGTGAAATTTTAAATAGTAAACATTTGTATGAACTGACCATGTTCAATTATCAATTGCAAAGTTATGATGACATGTTTTAAAAGCAAAATTATAGAAGGAGAATAATCGTTCGATGTATCACGTAAGAAAAAGGCCAATCTATAAACAATTTCAATGGCTTAAACCATGATTTAAGAAAGCTAAATCATAAAGAAATAGCCCGCATTTTTTATTATTAAATTTTATCTAGTTTCGACTGAAGCAGTCTTTTTACAAAAATCTATATAGTAAAACTATACTAAGTGGGCCTTCATGTTATTTATGCGTTTTATTCAAGTTATCTTCAATAGATCCAACACAATAGATCCCTCTCATGTAACATAACAATCAGCACCCTTTATCAAGAGGGAACAAACATGGTTGAGAAAGAAGGGCGAGTATATTACCGTGGTATCATATTAAATTCCCCTTTATACGCAAATATTTCTTGCATATAGTTTTTTGGTAATATCCGATAATTTTTGCCAATACGTTATTGGCAAAGGAATCAGCGAAGTAGTGCCCAATTTTACTGATCGGATGTTCTCGCTTCGGATAGTTTTATCAAAATCCTTTGAAAAATCTCGTAATATAAATCACACATTTCAAGATTTCAAAGAAACCAGAATGTCTATAATACAGTACGTCACAAGTTTCAAAGCAGTGCCAAAGTTGAGAACGTGCTGGTTCTGCTTAAAAAACTTACTTGATTCACCATCCACTGGAAAAATTTTAAGCAATAAATTGGATATAAAAGAGCTACTTCCGCCAATAGTTCAGCTTTTTCATTTACTTAGATTTAGTCTATACTACTAATATCGAAACATTTTTAAACGCGCAACGGCCGTTTGTTACGTATGGGTGGTGTAATACTTACCTTGGCATATTGTTACGTTCAAAGGTGGCCCTAGGCCATACTTGATAAGCGCAATATTTTAATTGATGTTTGTTAATAAAAAATATATAAATAGGCCATAGGTATAGACTATAGTTCTTTTCCGATTGAGCCACTTTGTTCGGAAATAAGGTCACAATCTAGGAATTGCAGGCAGTTTGTCAACCGAGGGGTCCAAATGGATCTGCGCTGATATTAATTAGTATTTACATGAAAGTTTAGAAAGTAAAACGAAACAATAGCAAATCGTACGCGAGAGTAAAATTTTCATTGACCGAAAAGCCTACGGTTTGTTAAATTGGCCATTATCACCTACACACTTGCAATTAGAGTCACTCACTGACTATTTTTATCGTCGACTTTGCTTCCATTTACATCAATGATATTCAACAAAAGCTGTTAACTCTATCCACAGCTTTCAGTTGCCCATAAGTACCACTCCGGTTGGAGACTTGTTACGACGCACTTAATTTAGATTCTGCCAGAATATTTAGTGTTAACACCTTCTAATGAAGGTAAGAAAACCGTTAAATTTTGTCATTTTCGCTTAAATGGTAACGAACACAACGAATAGAATACTATTGTAAACGGGGAAGAACGTCCGTTAGCACCCATATTGTTCGGTTGCAGGCTTACAAAACATCGAAAATTTTCAGACCCTCACTAATTAACTTCTACGATAAAGCCACCAAAAACCGAGAACTGAAAAGATTAGATAAAGATACATGGACGGAACATTTGAAAAGTGAAATTAGTTAAAAGTCTTGTTCCCATTGGAACATAACAAGAATGCATTCAAAGTATCTATTAAGTCTTTAATAGAGGATTACCGCGTTGAGTGACAGAGCTCGAATAGTTAAAGAACTAACTTAAAGAAACCTCTGACCTTATTCTTACTTAATAAATACAATATATAATGTTTACCAGGACAATTTTCTGTTATTATTTTATTTTACATATGTCGCATATATCCAGGTCCGCGGGCATCGCTACTCTAATATCCAACACGTATCAATAACAATTTGATATATACGCAACCAACGTCATCCCAAAAAGTCTAATATAATTATTTCACATGTTTAATCAGCAAAATGTTCTATATTTAAAAACTGTAACTTCTTAAATAGCAAAAAATTATAAAACCACGCAAATTTATATTACCGCAAAGATAACACATCGTAGTTGCAAGTGTTTCTTATCATTATACCTATTTTAAAGGTAAACAGAATATTGATATGACGTCAATATGTACGACGAATTAAAAGCCAACTCGCTAAATCATCTTACATTAGTGAGATTCCTTATCATGAACACTTAGAATGATTACTGATGGTTTAAAAAATAGTTTTCCTAACTTGTAAAATACAAATCATTGTACGTACATTATTAATATCGTTATCATAGTAATTGTAATTGTAGGTCATATAATATTTGCCGGAAGATTACTTGTGTGCCGCTACGATTTACGATTGACGTATACTACATGGACACGATGGAAACGATACCCTTTATAAACAGCACATGTCTCTTGGGAAAAGACAATTCACGATAGGAATCATTCAATATTCATACTTTTTCAAAAATTTTATAAAAAATTTTAAGAGATTTTAATACTTAACTGATTGCAGTAAAAAATAGCAGAATAGAAAACCAAAAGATAAATAGAAGACGTACATTGAATTCGGCCCATTATTGAGTTTGCTTTTAGATTTAAATCGTAATTTTGATATTATATCTGGATCCGTGAAACATTAACCTGTGTGTGAGTCAAGTGTGCTATATGACGTCAATCCGTACGTTTTTGGTGTATTAAGAATGATTAACTGAAAGTAAAAATTTTGGTTTTAAAATGAAACCAAATCAATTTGGATTTCTTTAATTTTGTCTTTTCACATCTCTTTAAATTGTATTCAATTAAAAGAGAAAAATTTACGTAGCTTTTAGGAATGTCCAGTATTTAACTCATTCATTGACGCATGAAATTCATGAGTTTTTTTTATTTGTGTTACTTTTAGCGAGCGGGTGTTACAATGTCTAAACACCAATGTTATTGGTGTTTAGACGAAGTTGCACGATAAATTTATGATTTTTGTCGCCTAAACATTGCACATAACTATGAAACTATTTAAATGCGGTCGATCACCAAAAAATATAATTGTTCTGATTTTATTGGGTTTGGCGTCTTTCACCTTGACCTCGCTGAGACCCGTTTATTGTTTTTAATAACATTTGTTCTATTGTGGTTAGATTTTTAAGTTTATTTCATTCATGTATCGCTTGCGGCAAGAGTTAAACTACTGTATTATGTTAGGTAAGCATTCATTGACGTCATTGTAGTTCGCAATTATAGTTTTATGAATATGTAGGAATACTTATTAAAATTCGTGACTTTGAATTATGAAATAAGCTTATGTCGCGTAAATGTTACGGTCTTAAATCAACGTAAGTCACAACGGTGGGTTTAATGAGATAACATGGAATGACGTTCTTGATTGATTGAAAATAATTTATCTGTGTAAAACCCAAACTTCAAAGTTCCGTTTTATTTTAGCTTTTGTTAGAAATTTCAAACATGTAAATAACCCCTTATTAAGAAAATTTGAAGAAGAAATTTAATGAGTCCCACGTTGATGATTCGACCTCGCAAGTCAAAATAACATTACTTTAATCTTAAAGTCATTGCAATGACGTAAATATTTAATTTTGACGTGTTCGTACGTAAGTAATAATTCAATTATTCGATTAATTGTTACTAATTGGGTATTTTTATCTATGATAGATAATTTTTTATCCTGATAGACAGATTTTAGAGCTATTTTAACGATTATATATAATTTATAAGCAGTCTGTCTCCAAAAGAATCTAAAGAATGAATTTTATTAAGAGTAGAAGAATACCAATTTAGTTTATATTACAGTCCAACACTACATATTTAGCGAGGTCCCTCTGTACCGTTTGCCCCAAACCGATTAACTAAATCAGTGTTTTCCAATGGTGGCCATACGGCCCCCCTATGAAGGCATAGCATATATCTGAGGCGCCATATGCTAAATTAATAAATTAGGGGTCCTTGTACTTAAACAGGCCATCACAATTTTATTTATTACTAACATAAATATGAAATTAAGATGGAAAAAATAAGGTTGGGAAACACTGAACTAAACAATAAATATGGTACAAAATAAATTCCGCCTGTAGTTTAATTAAAATTTGCTAAATAAATTAAGATTTATTAATCTCTCTAATTTAGTATTTCTAATCGGTGATTTAACTGGGTTTAAATTTTACAACTAAATATCGCACAGGTTTTGGTTTATCAATATTAGATACATCTATCAGTAACTGGTATGAACTAACCTCGCAAATTAGTGTAAGCATTTAGGACTAGACACGCCAAGCGCGTCGATTTTTTTGTTTTGGATAATTTTGAGAATTTTGGACTTTTGTTTTATTAATATTTAATACTGGTAAATAATATATAGACCCCGATTGAAGTACCATTATTTTTAGGTTATGTTCGGCGGCGATGGACGATTTTTTTTTGCCGGTTGGTGTGGGACTTAATTTCGCGGCGGCGGATACAACTTCATTCGATACAATTTCTTAGAATTACATTTTTTCTATTAAAAATCCAAAATTTGTGATGTTTTTTATAAATAATTGGTATATAATTCTTTATATTATCGTTCCCATAAAATACATAAACAAATTAATGCATATTTTATTCGCCGCTCGCCGACAACGCTTGATGTGTCTAGTCCTTTAGTTATTGATTTAAACAGGTTTTTTAAACGCCGCCTAGTTAGCACCACTTGCTATGCGAGCGAGAGGTGATATTTGTTTATATGAAAACAGCCTCATACCATTTCATAATTATTTCATCATTTGCTACATTAATTGTAAACTAATTGAACATTTTACATAATATTCAGTCGAATTATAGTCAACTATGAAGTTAATATAACATTAAAAATAGTTTTTTGAGAAATCGATCATATTTCGCTCTAGTGCTAAAATATTCCATTAGATGTCAGTCACTTTGCGTTAAAAGGCGAATAGAAGTAATTTTACGTTAAAATCGCATGACCTTTTTGGGCTCATAAGGCATTTTTAGAGTGTCTATTCCTTATCCTTAGGCCCTATAGCCTTATATATTATGCTTCTTATTAATGCGTGGTTATTTTGGTTGCTAGACTGAAGTTAAATTTTGCATCAATTTTATTTTTGTAAAATTTATTTATTTATTTTGTGAACAATAATAATAAATACATTTTCTAAATAATATTTATAATAGTAGTAGTAACTATAAAAATAAACACCAAGCATTATAAATTATAAATAAGAAAGAAAACATTAGTAATAATAGTAATGACTAGAAAATTAATAATTAAATAATAGCAATAATTTAAACTAAATAAACAATACTTTTCAACATTTTTTTACTAGGAAAACAAAACACGATCACAAAATCTAACAACAATTATTTCTAGCACTGTACTTTTTATATATGTAGATCTTGTGATAAATTTTTAAAATTGTTAATAATTAATAATTAACACTAAAATTGCAATTATTTAATAATAAATAATAAAAAAAAAATCACACTACTCTCTAGTTTCAAATGAAAAACAAAACGTATTTCTTAAAATAAAGTCTTAAAACGCAACATAATGGCAACGGTCGGCTCACAATTTGCTTTACAATTCATTAATTGAAAATACCTGATAAATTGGTTGAATTGTTGTTGTCCAATTATCATGCCCGAGAGCCGAATTATCACTAATTTGACATGTTTGCATCGATCCGGATAACGTACTACAACAATCTGTGTGCGGATGGATATGAGTCGGTTTCATCGATTTTGGAGATCCAAGTGCACCAAGTGATAAATTATGCTGAGGGTTTGCCGCTGATACAGTCGCAGAGGAACATTTATCCGTTACGATATTAGGAAGTGATTGCTTCACTATTAACGTGGTTGGTTGGGGCGGTGATAATACCGCGGTTGCTCCCGGGTTGGGATTCGGATTTTCTACGATCGTTTGGAATGCAAGCAAATCTTCAGATTCACTTTCACTTAATGGCAGCGGAGGTAGAATTTGTTGCTGTTGTGCTATTTTATAGCTATGTTGCCTCAACATTTGACGCCTTGTCAATGCAGTTTCCATTGCAACCTGTTTTTGTAAAATTTGCCTTTTCTGCTGCAAAAGTCTATGTTGCATCAATTGTTGTTGCAACGGCGGTTTCTGAATCGGTTGCGATTGCTGTACAATAACTGATTGTTGTGGGGTTTCTGCCGCATTTTTCGATGCAAACTAAATTCAACAAATATTCCATTCAACACCGTAACTCTATGGACTAGGGTTTGGAAACTTACCATTGCCACCGCTGTACTGTTGTCCATTGGTTGCTGCTTGGTTAGGGTACAAATTATAGAATTCAATTCGGAACTTTTATTATTAGGATTTACATGAAATTGAGTATGTTGAATTTGGCGGACGTTCATCTCGTCGGGCGGGAGACTGGCTTTATACTTGGTTTTCAGTTGTGCTACCTCTTTTTGTAGTAGATGAAGTTCTAGAACACCTTTTGCCTTGCATGCTTCGTGTAATCGTTGACTATTGAACGCAATAGTATTGTTTAATGGTTGGTCTGTATAAGAATTTAAAATACCTTGGGCTACCAAACCATCGCTAGCCCTTCTGCCTTCCCTGCAAATATAGTTCTCCGTCTTTAAATTTGCATTTTATAAAAACTAAAATAGTTAGCAATAGTGCTTACCTAAAATCAACTGGTGAACGAGTCATAGTCCTCGATGTATTTCGCAACCCATGATAATGATGTCCTAACGGGTTATGCCGCGAGAAAGTACAAGGTGATTTTGCAGACATTGAAACATAAACGGATGGATTTGTGTTCGTTGGATTGTCGTCAGTCTTTATATCAATTTCTGTACCAATTGCCTTGCTTGCACACGAGGGCAAACTTCCAGCCAGATCACCACCGCTACAGTCGGAAAAGTTCAAATCCAGACTTTCAAATGTTGAGAAATTACTACGGCTCGAGTCACAACTTAAATTTTGGCTTAAACTTTTCGAGTTTTGGAAATTCGCCACCACACCACTCGAAGAACTCGAACTTGCGTATGAATTTAATCGTTGCATCGGCGGTGGTATACTAATAGGCTGGTCATCAATTTCCCCATGGTCAGTATCACATCCCTCATCAGTACTTGAACTATATTGTTGCGTAATCTGAGAATGTGATCTAGGTTGTAAACAAGAAGCATCCATCTCTAAGTTTTGTAAATACGAAAAGGTGTGTAAATTATTTAGATAGTCATTGTAGGGAATTGAGCGAAATGCATCGTTATATCCAAAAATTTTATCACGACCTATATAACCATCACCTTGATGTATGGCTTGTTGCATTCGTGACGCATCATATCCGGAATAATTTGTATGTCCATATCGAAATGTAGGCTCTTTTGTATTTACTAACGGTAATGGACTTTGTTGTAATGTGTTAATTAATTTACTTGCTTCGGATGGTATTTGATAGGCGACCGATTGAAAATTTGATTTTGAGTCAAAACTATTCGATGATGTTAACACACGATGCGGTGGTATTGAACCTAAATGGTGATGTACAGAAAATTGTTGACTATTTAACAGCTGTGGTTGATAAATAGAGGTGCTAGATTCCATGATACAACCGTTTAATTGATTATTAGATCGTGTAGTTTCTGTGACTGCGGTTGCCTGTTGTAGAAGCCGTCGACAGTCTTCAGTACTTTGTTTTAATATTCGTTGATCGATACTACTTGATAAAAAACGATTCGATGGCACTCGGTTTATATAACTATTATTGTATTGTACTAATGTACTGCTACTAGAATTCGTTTGCTGACAACTGCTTTCTCTTAACAATATCATTGATTCACGATGACTTGGACCACTGACCGACAATGTTGGGCTACAATCTCGGTCACGAAATAATATGGAATTACGAAAATTTACGTTGGACTTGTTTAGTAGAAATTGTTGTGGCGGTTCGCGAATATTAGTTTCGCGTAACGTAACCATGGATACTTGTGGCTGCAAAACGTCACAATTCCGATCATTATTTGTTGTGGAGGCATAATGTTTTGGTGATATAGGTAGATCAGATCTTTGTGTATTAAGCGCTAGTTTACGCATTGCCTGCTCTGCAATTGATGATGGTCGCCGTCGTTGTTGTTCAAGCGAAGGCTGTTTTGATGTATTGGTTTGAATTAAACTAGTTTGGTTATCCTGGGACAATGATCGATGTCGTACACGTTCTAATAATAATAAATAAATGGCCGCATAGTGATCATAACTATTAAGCTGGAAATATAAAGATGAATAAAGTGAAGATACTAGAGTATTTTATAACGAGAATTTGCGAGGGGGCTTACTCTTAAGCTATCGCGCGTCCTTTGCGAATCAATACCAATGCCTTGCATTACTCTGATTATGTTCTCATTCGGTTCAATATCCGCCATGCAACTACTTGAATTTAATCCTGTTACCTGTGGATTGGATATCATTATCGGCTCCATTGACTCGGCCATCATCCATCGATGCCGTTTAATTTGTTCGATAGAGTATCGTTTCATAGGATCAAGTACCAACATTTTACGGATAAGCGATTCGCAGTGTGCGGACATAAAAAATGGTATACGAAAACGACCGGATAATACACGGTCGCGAAGTAATTGTAGTGTAGAACCATCGAATGGTAAAGCACCACAAACTAGCACATACAATACGACACCGAGTGACTATAAATTGCAGAAATATTTTATTAACCACATGCTTGTAATCACAAATGTGCTTCATTCTACTTACCCATACATCAATTTCTGGCCCTGTATATTTTTTTCCTTCGAAGACTTCCGGTGCAGCATACGGTGGTGATCCACACCATGTTGCCAGCAGTTCGCCTCGCTTATAATAATTGGAAAATCCAAAATCAGCAATCTTAATATTCATATTTGAATCTAATAATAAATTTTCAGCCTTTAAATCCCGATGTACAATGCCACGATTATGGCAATATTCTACCGCCGACAAAATTTGCCAAAATGTTACTCTGGCAATTCCCTCCGACATTTTACCACTTCGGGCAATATAATCAAATATTTCCCCTTGACTAGCATACTCGGACACGATATAAATCATGCTTTTTGTTTCCATAACCTAAATTAAAACATAAATAAAAATATACCACGTCAAACGAATCGTGTTACTGGTAAATGCAGAACTTACTTGGTACAATTTAATAATATGGGGGTGATCTAAACGTTTCATAATGTCAACCTCACGATAAACTTTTTGTAAGTTACTAGAATCCAGCTGAGTTTTATCGATTATTTTAATCGCCACCTGGAAATAAATTAGAATCCTTATTAAATAACCGCAAACAACAACAAAACATATTTTTGAAATAAAATTTGAAAATCATAAGACGTTGAACCATAACACGTCCAAAAAGAAATTTAAATACCCCAAACAGGTAAACTAATCCTTAGAATATAGCGATCACGTTCCAAGTCACGTTTTATATCAGATCAATCAATCAATCCCCACAGTGTTTAAGCTGTACTTTAGGGCAAGTGCGTTTCGGTTATTATATGAGAAGCACAATGCTTTACTAATTAGCAATCGCAGGCGCACAATTACTACTAGCTCCTGAAAGAGCTCCTTTTCACATCTTTGCGTTACAACAAATTATTTGAAACTTACAGAAGACTTGTTGTGGTGTTGAAACTTCGGTCGCTTTCTATTTATGTTGTGTATAAATCATTATTGCTTTGCTCTCCTTTTGAGAACGTTTCTCAGTTTTAAAGTTAGCATTTAAGAAGACATTTTAAATGTCCTTTTATTTATGTACTTTTAACGGGATTTATGAATTTAATTTAAAATAATTTTCTTTCCGTATATACATATGTATATGTTGCATGTTATTGGCATACTATCGGCTTGAACTAGGTCATCCGCCAATTATATTTACACTCTCAAAATACATCATTTGGACTCGTATAAGAATTTATATAAATGGTGACTACTTCAAATAGTAATTAAGTAGTTTTAATTGGTGCAACTTTCGCCGGGCAAACAAAGTATTTACATAACATTCATATAAAGGTCGAATGAAATGTATTGTGTAATTGTGTATATTAAAACCAATAGACACAATAAGTACTATATATAATTATTTATTTAGATTTCACAATGTCGGAATGACGTAAATTCTTCTATGTTGTCAAATATTGATTATGATTTTCATCAAATAAAATATAAAAAGTCCCGACCTTGTTCAAAGCGAAACAGAAGAGTAAACAAAGAAGGAAAAGCTACAGTAAATACGTATTTGTAAAATTTATTTAGATGGTTACACGTTTGTTGTTTTAAATTAAACCATTAAATCGGGTTAGCTAATTGATCGAAACAACGTAGGTATAATATGTAAAACTGCTCTCTTTATGTGTAACCCTTTTAACCTAAATTTCTAGTAAATTATGTTTGTGGGCAAAAGGTTTGCACAAACCTATTGTAAGGAGAAGCTGGTACATGTGGTGACTCCTTAGTGATGATGATGCCTTATTCAAACCACTCTATTGCCTTTGTTTCTGGGAAAAATAAATAAAAATAAAACGAAAAGACGCTTCTTTGTAATGAATAACAATGCAATTGGCACCCAGGGTGGGGCAAATAAAACACTGCTGTTTGGGCTGTCGTTGGCTTCTATTCTATTGTTTTGCAAAAAATATAAATTACAAAATTTAATTAATCCATTTCAATGCGGAACTATATATTATCATTTTATCAATGACAGTATAATACTTTACAATATCTCTTAAGTATCACTCATCGAATGGCGATCCGTTTGTAATTTAATTCATTTCTTCAATAAACATTTGCAGAATCGATTGAAAGGAACCCCATAGAGCAGCGCTGGAGAGGGTGTCAAATAGCGAAGACAAGAAAATAGAAGGCGGCCGAGTTCTAGGTGAATGAACTTTCGGCAGACAACAAATGTATGGCGTGTAAATTGTATGGCTCTAGTTCAAACATTCTCAAATATTTGATATGTACTCCACTGTTACTTCATTATATTAGAATTTGTATGCCTACTTGAAGCTGAAAAGTTGATAAAACGTTCTATTGTACTCTTGAACAAAGAGGTATTTTCCACTGTGAATATTCCAAACTATACCCTCATACCTTATTTGCTCATTTGCACTATAAAAAACTATTACTCGTATAATAAATTTTTATTAATCAAAGAAGTTTACTACCCATGACAATTTATCCATGAGTGAATACTGAAAAGTACGATTTTGAAAAAGGAGTTTTAGGTTAGGAGTGGAAAATACCGCTTTGCTCAAGGGTGCAATACAACGTTTTATTGTTGCCTTGTAATCAGGCAATTGTAATATAATGAAGAAACCAATTTCTTATTAGTATTCAGTTTCAAGTGATTGGATTGTATATCAAATATTTGCTTAATTTTAATTCGACATGTTGTATTTCAGAACCACAAAAAAGTGGAAATTATTCTACAATGTCAAAGATGTTTGTGAATTATACGGCCGATTGATTTCCCGACAACAATCTTTCATTATTCATCGGACCGTGGAATTATTTTATAAAATAGAAAGTGTTAAACCAAGGAAACGGAATTAAATTACAATGACTATATGCCTACCTACATGAATTTTTTAGAATAATATTCCCGCATAAAAATTATAGGTTATATTAAATTAATAAAATTAACTCTTTCTTCACCGACTGTATCTGAATTAATTACAATAACTATAGCGCTATTTTAAATATACCGTACATTGTTCGAAATAATGAATCTTTAACTCATAGTAATGACGTTTTATTTCAGGATATTTACCATTAAGATGGCAACCTTACTAGTTGAATATTTATATCCAAAAAAATCAAAAATAATTGTGCTGTCTTGTGCTAACCGCCTTATATTATTTTTTCAACTAACAATTTACTAACTATCGACTACTTTGGTGTCTGTATAACCGGGTCGATTAGGTCATATTTAACATGCCTATCCTATCCTTCCATCTTGTTAAATATAATAAAGGTGTATGTCGGGCTCGGTGTCATCCGGGAGTTGTCTGTCGGTTTTAAATAGTTCATAAAATGGTGTGCAAATAAGTGTAATAACTAATAAGAAAAACTGATTCAAATTATGAATTTGAAAGAACTCTGAATTTCTTTAAACATATCTATCATTAATGAAGTTATAACAAGTGAAGTGAAAAAGTGGATAATATTGAGTAGCCAAATTAAAAATAATTATAAATATTTAAAAAAGAGGACAGCGTTTAATTTCCGAGTCAGCAAAAATATTTATTCAGTTTTCCTTTTGAGTTTACAATTATTGTGAGTTCAATCTCAAAACGTGTTCCTTGGAAAACTCAAAATGAAAACTGACTCAATCAAGCAAGTTTGACCGAACTCAGACCACTTTCAGATAACTTTTTCTCTTTGAATTTTTCTCTGTCTGTTCACATAATCCAAGTTCCAGTTCACAATAGATGTAAACTGGACTGATACCCTGTTTACACCACAGCTACTTTAGTAGTATAATACTTTTTTTTACTAATAAAGTACGATACATCTTCAGTATAAAATAAGTAAATCATTTTAGATTTATTTCATGAAATTTCAACTAGTAACCTTTCCTTGTATAAGTATTTAAGACAGGACTGCTAGATACAATTTCAAATATGAAAATAAAACAACTGTATATATGGTTGCCGCCATTTTGCAAATAACTGGCTTTGATTTCTATCTCGCGTTGCGGGTTTTCAATTTTAATATGATTGGTTTACTGAAAACTTATTAAACGGCATAATGAATTGAAAATTGCTCTACAAGAAAATCGCACGAGAATGCGAAAAATCTTTAGAGTGCAGCACGAGTAAGTTAAATGAAATTAACGGTAATTTTGCAAATTATTATTGTATATTGAACACGTATAAATAATAAAAATTTTATCAGAACCAAACCACAAAAATACCGGACAAGTGGTGCAGTGGTTAAAGCTTCGGCACTTGGACCGGGAGGTGCTGGGTTCGAATCCCATCAGAGGCTAGATGCAAATCGAATTTTCATCATCGATTACGATCGGTGATGCTAATAAATACAACTAAGACCCTCTGATGGAGTGCAGAATTCCGTGTCAAGCGCCGACCCACCTTCCATGTCAATGTACAGGTTGACATGGAGCTTTCAATGTGCAGGTGGTATACTGTAGGTGTGTGAGTAGGTGAAGTAGGTGGGTTAATGATGTGGAGTGAATGAGTGGTATCACAATGGGCCTAAAAATTGGCCTAAGTGTGCAGTAAGCAACCACTGAAGCCTAACCTAAACCACAAAAATATTTTTCAATTGTTTTCCCTTAAAACACGGTTAAACGATTAATGCAGTTTCTTAAGATTTAGCTGATGAATTTATAGCAAAACCAACTTGCTTTAATATTACTTGACCGGTCACTATCGATCGAACTCAGGAAATCTCATAGGAAGAATGCAGTGGCAAGCTTAGGCCAAAATCCTAAAAACCTACAAACACAATCTCACTCTCGATACTCGGGATTTCAATGTCATGTGATTTGCGTCTCAAACATTAAATAAAAACGAGATAAAAGAAAAAAATATTCTCATACATCGCGATCTATATATAAATTACTTGTGGGATTACCGTATCATTCGATTAAATAAAAATTTTACATTTCCAATCGCCGAGAAACACAATTGTTTTATACAGTGGGTAGAATGTAGTAGTGAATACAACTATGTATCTATAAACCAAAATTATTCATAAAGACGTCACAATTTAATAGCCATATAAATGAAACCCCGGTGTACGGCTGTAGTAACTATTTAGATTTCGTTTTTTATGCTATGATTTACTAGATTATATAAATTGCATCCACCATTTTTTCGTTTTATTGTATGTATAATATGTATGTATCTCAAAATGCGCAGAAAAATTATCAAACAGATGTTGACGCACGTCATGCTTCATAAATTTACCAGTAAAATAATCACGCTGAATATGAACTGGTACTATCAAACATTTGTATTTTTAGTGGTAAACACGTCCAGATTCTTTTCATGTATAACAGAATTTAAGAAAATTCATCATTCCTCAATCTATATATTGAGGTTAAAATTAAATCGTGTTTAAACAATTATAAAACATCGTGGTTTTTATTTTCATTGACGTCAAGAATCTTGAACCAAACATTAATATTTTATACGTAATGATACATCCAGTTTCTTATTGTTTAGTTTTAACATATTGGTTGAAAGGGTTATGTATCATAACATAAGTAGGTACTTCTAGTAGGTACTTCTACCTACTTGTAAAATGTAAAGAACCTAATCTAATCGTTTATCGAGTTTTAATGGTAAAAAATTCAAAATGCTCTTCTGACAGTATACAATTATTATTTTAGTGGTTTAATGTACAAAAGCTCATTGTGTAAATTTAAATCATTAGTTTCCCCATATAAAACTGTATTCCAGCCTGTACTATTCACCTTGCCTATTCCTTGACTCACTTAAGGTAGGAAAAAATTCGTTATTTTTGAATATTTTTATTTCAAATAAACAATCATGGACTCATAATGAAGCTTTGACAGTATATTTCAACAAAAAACAGTAAACAGTTAGTTAATATAAAATTATCACCGTTATTACAAATATTCATATTTAAAAGTCATGTTCCCTGTAAAAAATTTAAGGTAGGAAAAAAAGTTCTCCTTCTACGTAATGTCTGTTCTGATTATATTTGTATTCTGTGGTGAGACCTACAGATGATATCGTTCTTCTCTAGTAAGGGGAAAAGCTAAGTTTCTATCTAAAAATGATATCCGAACTCTGATGCAGACGGACCTCTAATCGTATCCTGTTTGAGATATTATATACGATCAAAGTTATTTCGCAGACGTGCCAACCAACTCTCATTTTAAAAAACGTTTATAAGAAGACCCGTTATACAATCGGAAACGAAATTGGATCATTTTACATTCTACAATTTTTGCTTTCAATGTAGTGTTATAAAACTGAGGATCGAGTAAATCTGAAATCATTAACTAACTAAACTAAGAAAAACCAATCCGTAAATAAACGAATTTGATTTAATAAAAATGAGGAACATTGCCTTATTCACTCTTTTGGTAACTCGGCAGTTTATTGCTGTGGTTCGGCTACATGTAATTTTAAACTGTTATTGTTGATTGCATTCAACAGGTTTTAATAACAGGCAAATATTTCAAATATTTCACAGCTTACCATACTAAAAAGTAAAAATACACGCAAAATGCCAGTAGTATAAAATTTTATATTAATGTGTGTAATTTTTCCGTGGTTATATTTGTTTGTTTTCTGCGAATGTAAGTTTCAAAATTTATAAATCTTATTGACCCTTGCTTTAGAAAAGGCGAGTTAACACTTTCGCGCAAATGACCGCTAGAGCAGACATACAACTTTTCGTTTCTACAACACGTTCGCGTAAACAACTTCATTGGTTAAGGAATAATTCGACATATTTTTCAATTCTCAACAATACATTTCTTTCCGCGACGAAATATCATTGCAATTAAAAAGTTATCAAATATGTGTTCCTGCAGTAGTACACACATTTAGAAAATGTGCGTCAATGTGTTAAAGAAAAAATGTTTAACTAAACATATTATGATTTTAATTTTTGTTTCAATGCAATGTCCAACAAATGTTTTTTTTCTCGCTTTCTTCTCATTTTAAAACTATCATTAAATAATTAAATAAGTTTAATTTTATTTAAATCATATTTGCAATTCCAAAGTTTAAATTATAAATGGAACTGTTATCTAGAAATGTCATATCCAAAAAATTTACATGACGCGCATTCGCGTTAACACAAACACACATACCACTACTATATATATACTTGCGGTTATTTTTTCGTCAAGTCTCGGATTTTGAACCAAATCGATCCCCAGCATTAGCATTTCTGAAGCATTGAGTTGACCGTTTTCAAGGTTTATTTAACCCTCGTCTTTGGCGGGTCAACATTTGTTTCTAATTGAAATGATCTGTTAAAATTATGTTTTTATGAAGATGGTATTAGTACAAAAAACTAAGTGTGAAACTCTTTGATGTAAAAGGAGGGGATACAGCTAATGAAATTGAGCAGAGTTGGAATTTAAAAATGACGGCGATAAGAACAATTTTCGCTCCGAAAATATAAACTAAATATGTTCAAACTTTTTGAACGAAGGAAACGTATGTAGTTTTAAAATAATAAAATATTTTAAAATTTGGAGGTTTATATTCTTCACCGTATAGAATGAATTTGTATGAAATTTCAGCAAATAACAAAACCCCAAAACATTAGCCGTTTTCGGAAATAGCCCATGGTAACTTTTGGGTAATTTTAATTTTTTTAATGTTGGTAACAAAAGTTACTCATGTTACCCTGGCTATACAAAAAGTAAGATTACATTTCGCGTGTGATTATTTTTATTCAGCAAAATTTAATGGCGTATTTTTGGCAGATACGACATTTTTGTTGCTTCTTTTGTACAATTTGTACTTTAAAAGTTTGTAAACAAAAACCAACAGAAACTAAATTACTATAAAGTTACTCTACATGTTCGGAAATAGATTTGGTAATTTATTGTCAGCAAGTTACCCAAAAGTTATCATGGGCTATTTCCGAAAACGGCTATTAAGAGCAATAACGTAATAAAGATTGAAACAGAATGTATCTAGTTTTATCCAAAATATCAATTTGCACGAAAAATGGAAATTAAACACAATGAACGATATGTAAAAACATAACAAACATTTACATGACACACTGATTTACAATTAACCGTATTTTTTAAATAAGTTGACATAAAAGGAGGATTCAGGGGAAATTTCTAGCTTGTTAACGACGAGACACAAATAGTATTAAATAAAATAACAAAATGACGAAATGGCCATTAAGAAAACTTTCATGCATTCCTGTTTATATACATGAACAGCAATTTTCCCTCTCCTTACGTTTTTGTATATCGACATATAAACAGTTTTCTTTATTATTAGTAATTTTATCATCGTTCATATAATATATTCTTTGACGTCATAATGACGTCAAATTAAATTATAACGGTAAAATAACGATTAGATAAGTATATTTAAGTCATAAATTAATTTTTTTCAACTTTTTATATGAGAGAGAGGAAGATAATGGAAGGTGATAATGCTATGGATGATAAATGGAAATTTATTTCTTGGGAATTATGGGAATAAAATGTGCGATCGGTTATAAGCATATTTATGCGATCTTCAAGGTGCCCGGTTACTTAATTATGTTTCTGATGATATTGCTTGTTAAATTGACATTTTACAACACTCAAATAAAAGTTAATGTTGGTGTCTGAATAGCATGTGAATCTCATGCACCGCATTATTTTATCTTATGTACAGGTATGTTATTGTTTTGTCAACAAACTCAACCAAAGCAAGACAAAAGTCCTATACTAGATAAATATATTTTTTTTTCACATTGACTTGAATTTACCAATTCAAACTAGTTAAAGTTAGATTTCAAACCGCTGATAAACAAAATGCGATGGGTATTTATTTACCATTGTTTTCTTTGTACTGAACTCTAGTGGTAATGTGTTCAAGCACCAGAAAATGTATAAGAATTATTAACCTCAACATTCTGGAAATCTGGAATATCGTCATCAACATTAGTTGTTTCGTCGTTTGTTATGGAGACAATGTAACACATAACATCGACAAACTTATGTAATGATTTTTATTTGGTTCTGTGACTACCCCTCAAATGAAATTTTCGTTTTGGTGACTATAGGTTTATATGGTTATGGATGGCAGTTTTTTTCAATAACGGATAGCAATATATAAATAATAAATTCCGTTTAACTTTCAGAAAACTAACAGGAACGACCTACTTTTCTTAGGTTCTCCTGGATCACTTAGTTCGTCTGAGCTGTAGGGAGACCTTTGCACACACAGCATGATTTTTTGAAAATTGACCACTTAAATTATTTTTCTAGCTTCGGCGATATAGTGAGGGGTAAATTTGCGAAAATCATCAGAATTGAAATTTTTTATTACTTTTAATTCTATCTCTGTACAACTATGAAACTGCTTACTTTTATTTGAAGAATAACAATACAAAATTTTGGGTTTTGTTAACGTTGAATTAACGCCAATGAAATTATTCTATTAAGTAAGATCCCGCAACTAATACTGTGGTCAAATTCGTGACTTATTTTGTGGAGACTAACTTATTTGAAAATCTACAACAAGCCTCCTGTCGGCTAGACTTATTGTAGACTTTTGCGCCCACAGTGGTAAAGCATCCAAATAATTCAACCAAGTTTAAAATAAGCCTTTTCGAGAAGAGACTTATTGTATAATTTCAAATAAGTCAGTCTCCATCTCCACAGAATATGTCACGAATTGGACCTATTTGCCGAACTGAACTTATTTGCCGATATCAAATCATTCTACTCGTATAAGTCCGCCGAAACCATCCGAATCCACATTTTGATTCTCTCGTCGTGACTTTTTCCTCGTTTCCTACCTCTTCACCAACAAACTAATTTTGCGGAGGGGAAATTTGTAATTAATTTTTGAATAATTTTTGTATGGCTCTACCGATTTTCTCACTAATCCAAAGATAAAATAGTTCAAGGCCATTTTGTTTATTTGTTGTTTTTGAATCTTTGCTTCGAGTGGAACAATATTTTTTTTGAACCAAGGAAGCAGTATTCGCAGAAAAAAATAAACTTTTTTTACTTTATGAATAAATCAAAAAACATAATTTTACACACGTACATAAACAAAGAAACGCGCAAAGAAATCAAATGTGGACGTCGATTGATTTTTTGAAATGATGGAATCACGACGAAAGAATCAAAGTGTGGAAAGGCTCATTTAATTTTACTTTTTTCTATACTGAGGAATGTCAACGCAATAAGTTTTGTTTTGTTTGCACGAAAATAGAAATTGAAAAAGACATGAAAAAGACATGTTGGTAACCTCTAGATTCACGACAAAAATTGCCCAACAATTTTTATGTAGACTACATATTTAAATAAGAGACCGCGCGGGCATACTTATTTGCACAATGGTCTCACAAATAAGTATTCCTTCCTTCCTTACACTGTGGTTCTATTTATTACTTATTTTGTGGAGACTTATTTTTCTCTACAATAAGTCTTACCTCTAGAAGACTGACTTATTTGGGTGAGTTTACAGTTTGGGAGGATTTGTTCCAAATAAGTAAAACAAGCCACTAATAAATCTACTCGTCAAGCAATGTATTGTAAACTTTCAAATAAGACAGTCTGGACAAAATTAGTCTTGAATTCAACTACCGTCTTAGTAGTACTATTCATATCAAGATTACTTATGCTTCAATTTATATTAAAACAATGTATATGTATATGAGAACTGAACTCGAAAAGAGGATGCGCTACAGATAAATAATTTATAAGTAAATGATAACAGAATTTACTTAAAGCATACCAAATGATTCAAATAAGACTACCACACAAGAAGAAAGTATAAACATTTTCAGTGAGATATTAGTTCATCTAGACGGGAATACTACGTAATTAATTTCAATGTTTCCTTTGTTTTTCTCATTTACAAATGACTTACTACTTTGTAGCTAAACAATCTTCTGAAAAAAGTAATAAATTTACTCAAAATTCGATTTTTGTACAATTTGCAAAGGTGTATTTAAAATGTATAGTATCGCATCACTGTATTTATTTAAATAGTAAATCTGAGCTTACCTCTGTTTTTGTAATCCGATGCCGAGCCAATTTAACCACAGCAAAATTTCCTTTTCCTATCGTTCGTTCAATATCATAAAATCCAACCCGTACCGGTCCACGACATTTTGACGATGCGCCAACTGTCGATGGTATTGTGGATGTGGATCGTGCTTGTGCTATTGACTGTGAACTGGCTATATGACTAGTAGATGTATTATTTGCTAAATTTGCCATTGCCATATTACTACTATGTTGTTGTATTCCCAAAGACGACGGATGATGAATACGTTGATGTTGATGATGGTGACTATGATGTGATGTATGATGAGATTGCAGTATACCACTTGTCATTGATGTTGCAATTGGTACTGTTGAATTGGATACACAGTTGGAAATTTGTTGTGAAGATAACGATGTGGACGAAGAGGAGGTGGACGACGAAGTTGCCGATGAGGATGAGGATGACGAGGAAAGTGATAGGGTTACAGTTGATATTGCTGAAATATTGGCTGCTTCATTTGAAATGTCACCTTCTCTTTCGCCCATTATAAATAAATCGGTCTGGGGCACTTAACTTATCTCTTCTCTTTTGTAAATTATTTTAGCTTCACTGTCACATAATTAATTCTTACAAAGCTTTTTCATTTCACTTTCAAGTGTTATAAATTAACACAAATAATAATTCACTTTCATTGTTACATTATGTCGGTTGTGATTTTGTTTGAATGCTGTCGTTGGCACTGTAGATGCACTTTACTGTAATATAGAAATAAAAAATAGTTAAACAAATATTGTTAAACAAACTGGCGTTTTTGTAAAACGGTATATCAATGATACATTGTTGATCGTCAATTTAACAAGCAAATAATCAGAAATGCAATGTACGTAAAACAGTTTAACCATGTGCGTCGGACAAGTCATTTTTTTTTAATTTACGTCAACAACATTATGATGCGATTTAAAAGTTTGTTTTTAAATAACACACATATTTGTCTCGTTTGTAGGAAAAGGTAATAAGGTAGAGAGCGGTAGTGTCGTATATTACACTCAATCGTTTTTTATTAAGTGGAAACCATTTTAATGTCAGAATGTAATTGAGGTCAAAGTGAAAATTTAACGTTTTGTGTATTGCTATTGTTTTGTGCTGTATGACATTGAATAGAAATCGCTTTTTGGCAAATAACCAGCATTCCCTTTTCTTTTCAGTCATTCTGATATTCTGGCAATACGATCAATCAGTATCCGATTAATATTTAATTAATTTACAATATCGTCGTAGAACGTAATTTTTTCCCTTGGTCCCTTCCATGTTAAGTACAAGTTTCTAAGATTTATAACCTACTTGTCATCATCGATGTTCGTAATCATAATAATTAAGATTGATTTTCTTACTATTCCTAACACTCATTATTTACACTGTATAACTAAAGTTTAACCAAAAATAATCTTCCGTTAACTCTAGCTTCATCTACTATATTATATTTATATAAAACAGACGATGCGTATCGAAAATATATTTTAAAAGTTGGATTTGTTGATCAAATAATCGATGATCAATATGTAAATACGTTCACTATTTAACATAACTTTCAATTATAAATAATTCACTATTTATAAATTATTATTTAAACGTCATTGTCATTAACATTCGACCGAAGGATTAGTATTTAAGAATTTTTTTGCTATTTTCACGATGACGTCAGAAGCACAATTCTAAATTTAGACGAAGAAAGATAACTAACTACACAAGCATTTTTTTATGAAAGACGCATGAACGTACATACTAGCGCATATTATGTACGTACATGAACGAATGTATATACATGACACTATATATAGTATAAATGATGTGACTAATGAGTATAAGTAGATACATACAGACGTACATACGTACAGTTTGTCTTGTTTATACAATATAAAGCCGTGCAGAGAAACAAATTATGTTTATATGTAGAAAATGAAAAACTAATAAAGAAAATTCCGATAGAAAAAAGTTCAAAGTGAAGGAAAATATTCTTTTTCTTTTTGCATTTATAAAAATTTCAAAGTTACAATTTTACAATGAAACAGAACATATATGTTTTCGTTATGTTATATGTATTATATAAATGTAAAAATGAACAATTATTACATGATGGAAGGTTGATATTGAGAAAGGTTTTATAAGGTCAGTCAACCGTTTAATTTTTATCTGACAGAGGCGTAGAACTTTTTTAAAATCATGATATTTGTTATAATTTATTAGATAAATGCCAAATACGAAGCTAAAATACTTGTCTCTAACGTAACGCAAATGTCGATATGATATATTAAACTCTTAGCCCCGCCGCTTCGTGGTAAATATACACAAAATCAATGCTTTATTCATATGTACCTACAACACAAATAACCTAACATACAACATTATTATTAAAATTTGCAGACACATAATTTAATTAGACAAAATGCATGATGAAAGGTCAGATGATAATCTAAAAGATTTTCATCTTTAAAATTCCCCCTTCCTCCTATAATTTATCGGTTTGTCGATAATGGAATCTCTATGCTGTGCTCAAAGAGCTACCAACAATATGAAGTGGAATTTGAGTTTCATTAGATTAATTAGTGTTGTTATGGTTTGATTCCATTTTTCATTACTCTTTAACTTTTCTCACTTTGAAATTTAATATTTAATTGAGCCAATTTGTAATTTATTTATTCCTTATAGTAACCTTATTTGAATTTTATTTTTGAATATCGATTTCGAAATATAATTTCATCATCAGTTCAGAATGACAACTATCAATCCTTTATCCATGATAGTTGTAATTTTGAACTGATGATAAAATTATATTTCGAAATCGATATTCAAAAAATATGGTCGATATTCGAAATCGATATTCAAATATTGCTATTATAAGGAATAAATAAATTATAAATTGTTTCAATTAGTTATTAAAAAAGGTTGATTAGATTAATCCTCCCTCTACTGCTCTAATATAAGTGAAAAACATTTATTCGACGTACTTTGATTAATTTTTGTTTTAAAAAACGCGCATCGAAACTTCATATTAGAGGCTCCCTTTTCGGGCTTAAAAGCTCAAAACCCATGAACTATGTAAGTAAAATAATAGTTTAATAAATAATTATTTAACAATGTAAAATAAAATTTTTAGTAATGCATACTACTTTGTAAGTATATTTGTTTGATTATGTACTCGTAGTTAAACTTCTCTTCTTCCTTTATTTCTCACTTAAACTAATTTCTTCTAATTTACAAACAATGATTTGAATTAGGCCCTTTCCGAAACGGGCGCTTATCTCAGAATTATATAATTAGATATATAATTAGGAGGCATACTCACTCGAATCGAGTTTCCATAATTATTTTGCGAGCAACCAAATCATTGTTTTTGTTTCGTATGAAAGTAAATTTAAGTTTTGCCAGTTTAATGATAAACTACTAGATTCACAACCAAAATTGTTTTTAGTCTGAACACTATAGGACTATTCGTTTGCAGCATGAAAGAATATATGTAATATATATAGTATATGTATGTAGTATATATATTCTTCTTCATCGGCATACACAACTTGACTACTTTTAAATATTACGTCCCTTAAAAAGTCCCGCGGCTGCACTTAGAAGGCGCATCTAATGAGAAATTCATATAATTTTTAAAAACGCACCAACCTTCAATATCGTTTGATCATTCTAGTTACAATTATTTTAGTAAAGCTACTTTTGTTATTTTCAAAATAATGGATAAACTGAATTTCGTGCGTTGATTTAACACTTTGACTATCGAAAAAGTGTCCGTACAAACACCGATGATTCTGATCGGTCTGGTCTCACGAATTCGACAGTTATTCCGGGAAATATAAAAATACAAAAAATGAACATTTGTACTTGCTCACATTGGACCAAAAACAGCAACGCGTCGATGATTAAGAGCGTTGATTAAGGTTGTGTAACTATAATAAACAGGTTTTTTTTGCATTGGTATGTGGTAATGGATGAAACATGGATCCAGCACTACACTCGGGAATCAAAATCTCAGTGCGCTGTATGAACAGCAGTCGGTGAAAGCCGTCCAAAGTAACCAAAAACGCAAATATAGGTCGGTAAGGTTTTGGCCTCCAACAACTAATAAATGGTATAGCGCTGAAATTTTAAGTCAAGTTTCTAGTACCACCAAAAATGTGTAAACACGGCTCCAATAAGTACGCCATTAATAAGCTCAAAATAGCTTGTACAACATTAATATACTAATTATTTGTTATACTTGTATAATAATCACTAGTGAAGATTAAAATTGTTCTTAATAAAACAAATCTTCATATAAAAGCTTTACGCATCTATTTATTTTATTCATTATGTTACTATTTTTTGATGAAAAATAATCATACCATTTTCCGGGAAAGGGCCTGTTATAAAGTTATATGTCGACCTAAATTAAACATTTTAGCCAAAACTTAATGTCTCAAAATGAAACACTTTGCAAAGATTAAGCAACTTACGATTTAAGTCCGATTTCTTTATGGTCCTTCATTTTTTTTTTCAAAGAAAGTATTAATTATCCAGTGAATTTCCTTTTAAGGTCAATTAATACCCCCCTTTTCGTTCACGCACGCATCACCCATTCACCTACTCACACAAATACAGTATAGCACCTGCACATTGCAAGCTCCATATGCATTGTAAACTGAAATAGATCGGGGCTGAGTTCGGCACTCCAACAGAGGGTCTTAAATATGTTTATTAACATTAACGATCGTAATTGATGGCGAATTGCATTCTGCCTCTAGTCGGATTCGAACCCGTATCTCCCGGTCCGACTTCGATACAAATAACTAAATTCTAGTTTTTAACCGATATTTGAATTAACATAAAACAATATAAAGAAATAAAGAATTTCCAAATATTTTAACCACTTAGAAACACCTTTATCAGTTATGTCTTATGTATAATCTAACGTTACTATAATATAAGAAACTGTGGGGAAATATTGGTACGTTTATTTTATTTAACTTTATAATTTTAGCCTAGTTTTTAGTTTTAAGCAAATTCGTTAAATTGAACATTTTCTAATTGCATGGCAAAATTCGAAGTTACACATTTGAATTAAAAAGTCATTGGAAACTTGCATGATAGAATTTTTCTTTCTCGCCGTTATTAAAAATTTGTATTGGTATTAAAGCATTGGACGTTAGCAATAGTCGTGGAAAGTCGCAGTCATTACTCCGAACACGAACTATACTTCATTTTAAATTTTAAAAGTCTTTGTAGTTAAACTCAGGCCGAAAGTTAAGAAGTATCTGGAAATTAGTTAAAAAAACACCTATACGTACTCAAATAAATCTACTACGACTATAGCGATACTTTTTGTCAACATTAATTTTGTGTCTGTGTTGATAGCGTGTTGCTGCATAATTTAAACATTTAATTTTAATAGTGAGCTCAAATACAAAAATATTCCAATAAATGAAATATACCTAGTTCAAAACACTCAAATTCCAGGAACCGGAGGAAAATTTACAAAAATGTTAACTATTATATTTTTATTGGAAAAATTAAAATTAATAATTAAAATATATAATTAAGCAATTAAAGCCATCCGGCTATCGCACACTCCGCCAATTCGGCCAATAGGCTGAAACACAAATTGATATTGATGTTGATTTTCCAAACAAAATTTTTTGCAGCGAGGAATCTCATTTTGTTGAATGGGTACTTTAATAAACATAATTGTCGGATTTGGAGAGAAGATAATCCACAAGCCTTTGCCGAAATACCATTACATCCAGAGAAAATCACGCTTTATGGGCCGTCAGAATCATTGGCCCATATGTCTCCAAAAACGAAGATAGGCGGAATGTTACAGCTAACGGTGAACGGTATAGAGACATGATTTCTAACTTTTTTGTACTCCAATTGGCTGGCATAAATCTTGCTGATATGTGGATCCAACAAGACGGTACCATATGCCACACAGCGCGGGATACAATTTCGCTTAATGGTCCTGTTAATTGGCCACCGAGATCGTGTGATCTAACTCCCTTGATTATTTTCTTTGGCGATATGTTAAGTCACTTACTTGTCTACGCCGATAAACCAGAGACGATTGAATACTTGGAACACAACATTCGGCGGGTTATTAGCGAGATACGGCCGCAATTGCTGCGAAGAGTGATCAAAAATTGGACCTCCAGATTACGGCATGTACGCGACAGCCACGGCGGCCACATGGCCGAAATCATATTCAAGCATTAATGGTATAAAATTATCTATCCAATAAAGCTAGTTTCACTGATATTCAAAATGTTTTTCTTTGTTCTATTTTAATTTAAAATTGTGAACCTGTAAAAAAACACCCTTTGTTAAGTCATACACCTAATACTATAAATAGATTGAATTAATTATGCGAATAATAGTTGATACGCATTTTCATTATTCTAAAAATTTAATTGGCATAATTTTAACGAAGTGATCGTACATTTAATAAAGGGAAACTTGTTTAAATGTGAACTAATATGCCTTATATATCACGGTTCCTTGTTCGATTTTGGTCACATTAACCGAAAATTAGTCCGGTTGACCATACATCTCTCACAAGCCAAAACTAAATTTTAATAAATAGGGATGTATGCCTACGTTTGTGAAACCCTTGTATCTAGAGCTACTAGACTGATCACATTCAATAAAGTTGAAACGAACTTTCTTCAATAAAGACTAAACGCAATCATGAATCCGCCTTTAGTGACGTAAATACTTAATATATTCTTAGAATATCGTATTATAAGATAAAATGTATATAAAAAAGTAAAATTCTTATTGATTTCTGGGAAGCTTTCATCAACTCAATATAAGGATTATATTTTATATTAAAATATGTTTATACAATAGATTGGGAGTTATATACTATAATAAATATTTGTTGAAATGTGCTCGTATATGATAAAATTGAAATAAATTTTAAAATTCACGATGGTTGATTTTAACGCTCTGTTTATAGTTTAATTTTTTTTTTCTGAAAATCTCGCGTAGAAATAACCAGTTCTTCCTTATATGGGTTTAGGTTGAAGTTAGATTGCTGTCCTTTGAAGGAAAATCAATACTTCTTTTTCATACCCACACATCGTCTATTCATCCGTACACGTTGTGATTCGCACATCGGCGGAAATGGTAATTGTGTTCATTACGATCTTTAATCGCGGTAAAATATTTACACAATATTCCCCCCTTGCATTCTGCTGTTGATTGAACATGAACCCGGCACCTACTGAGCCAAATTCGTAACTATATAATAAAATTTGTAAATTCAAGGATTTCTAAATAGTTTGAACTTAGTATATTTAATAAAATACAAATAATTCGAAATTTCGAAAGCAAGCGCGCGAAATTTTACCCGCATTATCAACAAACTTCAAACTACAGACAATATAAGATGCGCTATAAATAAAATGACAAAATTCTTGAAATAATTGAAATACTATGATCGACATTAGTTTCGAATCGCAATAATTGTAAGTAAACAATGAAATTTTCATATCGTCATGTACACCATAATATTTTTCTCTACCGCGTGTGCTAGAGTACCAAAAGTATAGTAGACATTCTAAGTGTAAAGAAAATCGAATTAAAAATAAATTTACTTCTTGACCTTATAAACATAATATCTGATATAAATAAAATTGATAAATAATTGTTTATGTACATTTTATACGCGCGTGTCTCTTTCAGTAGGGCAACCTAAATTTTAATTAAATCTTCAGAATGCTTTATAATATGTGTTATTTTAAATGCAGTGCCTTCTGTCTGCGTCTATCTAATCTAGGTCGGCGTGAACAAGATCTATATAAAATTTTATATATTTAATTGGTAACCATACGTCAGTTAAATACAGTTTAGTTGCGGGCTGTTTATTATACGAGAATGTATCATAAAGGCAATGGACATTTTCGCTAATTTTCGTATCAATCATACACCAAGTTTTTCAGAAATGATTATATGTATTAACAATTTTCAGTTGTACATTTATACAGCATTTTAATGAATTCCTGAATTTCTGAATTCAAATGAATTTCTTATGAATTTATGATTGTAGTAACCTGAAATCAATTGAAAGTTCATGTTACATAAACATGAATATTATAGACAATAAAACACGATGAAACTCAGTTGAACACGACAAACGAAATTGTGGTGTTCAGTGTGACGTCTACTAAAACTGATTGACGCCAATCAATATATCACACGCCAACCGAAACTAGTGATTGTTTGTAAAAAATAAAAACGATTTATATAGCGACACCGTGCAATTCTATTCTTAAAGGCCACCATAATGCATATGTATGTATATATAATATGATGGTACACATGAAGATTTGTAAAAGTATAGATTGTATTGGGGAATCGGGACTACTGACGTTTATACTGACGATTTTCAAACATGCATAATGATTTATAAAATTTTTGAAACGTAATTAAATTATTAAATATTATTACGATATGGATTGACTTGCCTTGCCATGCACCTCAAGTGTGATCTGTATTTTGTATACATAAATATTATATTTTTTGTTGTTATTTCGTGCCAAATCATTGCATGAGGTCAACATATGATTTTGATATATGGATAGATAGACGTAAACCAAAATATATGTTTACATACATTGAGGCTATCTTTCATACCAGCACATAAAGCAATTTAAATCACTTGGGACGATTTAAATCGCTTTGTTGAGAGATCTTCTAAATAAGGACAATTTTGCGGGAAAGAGTTGTCTATTCTCTAGGGGATTGGTGAATTAATTATTTTACTTAAGTCTAGTTAGGTTATTCACTAAACGAGTAGCTTAATTTAAGATTATAAACGAAAAATTAAGATAACATAAGTTATTTTCTTAATCGGTGGATTTGTGATGAACAAATATCTTGACCAGCGCAGAACATCAGAATTAACAACAAACTTTATTGTTGTCATATTATATATTCTCTACTGGAAAGAATCCAACCGGGAAATTCAATGCAAATAAATCCACCCTATAAAAAGTAACTAAATGGAACGCTTAGGACCAAAAACCATTTATTTTTTGGTTCTCCCTAATTTAGTAAGGTTTTATTAATTAATTCAGACATAATTGCTTAGTAATTTATTAACATTTTAACCAAAAACCTCATAGCAAATCAAAATATATTGGAAATTCGTTGAAAGCCACGAAGTCGATGAGAAAACATTTTTAGTCAAATTAAGAATCTTTTTTATACAGGCGTTTTTCAGTTTTCTACTTGTTTAGTACATAAATTATTTATTTTCCACAGAGTTCATAAAGAACTCTCTCCTCGTCATTTCATATTTTATGGTTTTCGTAAAGTTTTTCCATTCCCAATCAGCGGTACATAAGGCAAGTAGTAACATACAAAATCACAAAAACATTATAATTTCCATTTTATCGCATAATAACTTTAGTATGGCTTGAATAAAAATGAATTTTCCTAGATGAGAGATCCGAGAGAAAAACATAACAAAATATTGATGGAGTGTGCGATGTTTCGAGCAAAATAACAAATTCATATTAAAAAAATGAGACACACCTGAGTCTGGTGGTTCGGGTTGTCTTGTTTAGTATAAAAAACATTTAAGTGAACAACCCATATCGATTCGAGAAAAATTAGGGGATGGGGTAAAAATTTCGTACTTACGTTGAGCGTAACTATTATACAATACACAATATAATAAGGGACACTGCATGTCGTCTAGCCGAGTTTATATAAAAGCAAATACAAACACAAGAAAACTAATTGAAATTTTCCGAACAGGTAAAAAAAAATACTTAAAGACGTATGTAATAAGTCTCAGAAAGACATTTTTGAAATATGTACTTTACAAAATTGGAAAACTCACTTTCAACTAAATTTTCTTGTAAATTCCATATATAGCTATATTTTGTTAAGAGAAAGAAAACACTTGTTTTAATCACACACAGAAAGCAAATCACTTTGCACACAAATTAAAAAAAATATAATTTTCCATATGAATTTGCGCAATAATTTGGTACATATTATAAACTATTTTCCATAAGCACTTATTAAATAGAATAAAATATAAAAATTAAATTATTTGTATAAAAATCCACGGAGTACGCACCACACACAATTTTTCCCGATCAAATCTAAACGGTGTACCGATTTGAACTGAAAACAAAGTAGAGAAACAATTTTTTGTTTTTTTTGTTCTTGTAAGAAAGAAAATTGAAATTGCTTAGTAAAGTAATAAAGCTTATAAATGACGTCAAAACACACAATCATGTGTATATACATACATATTTATATATAATCAAATATTGTGTACGAGTGTATTCGACGAATACAACCTATTGTACCCGGTGTATGTAAAGCTGTAAAAGCAAGTGTATTAGTTCGGAAAATAATGAAAATTTTCCGTTACGAGACAAAATACCACTGAAAATTATGGCTACATATCAACAAACATGTAAAATAGCAAACGATTTTCCCCGTTGTACAAATAACAATTTTGTGAGCGGACATGCGCGTTTGCTGGTTGTATAAATCGGCGGCTCGTAAAAGAAATTCTATTAATTACTTTAATTAAACGTGAATGACGTCAATAGTGTAGTGAAGTGTATAAGGTTAATTTTACTATGTACATACGTATACACGTATGTACCAAACATCACTTGGCAAATAATTGCATACGTGATTCCTTCTTATCTGTGTATTGTTGTGGATAATAAGTATATAGCGATTATACACTTGACTCAGTATTAATACCGCGACTCACGGTAAACAAATACATTGCTACTTGACTATAAACAAAACTGACTCATTTACTAATCGTAAGTTAGTTTGGAAGAAATTTAAGTGTAATAAAAGCAATATCAGTAATAATAAACCAACAAAAATGAATTATAAACAGAAACTGAAAGTATAATGTCGTGATTTCAACTATATACAACGCATATTTGATAAATTTTAGGTTGGTCAAAAAGTTTAAATATCAAGGCAATTTTTAATTCTCAATTCGAATTTGATTATAGCAGATGAATGCCATTTTACACTTAGCATATAATCATTAATCATGTTTTAAGACTTCACCCAAAATAATTTCAAATGCTATTCAAGGCCACATTCTTTCCGTACCATTTTTGCAAGTGAAATTCATCATACTAGGGAACTTTGTTTACAATATGTACTCGAATAAGATGACATCATGTAAATTAAGGTGGTAATTGGTTAAGAATAATCATCGGGTTTCATGTGTGGCCAAGAATACTATGCTTCAGCTCGAATTCAATTGGTTAAGAAATGTTCAATAGCATGCCTGTTGAAACATATATACGACCGACCAAATGGCACAGTGATTAAAGCTTTGGTGTTTGGATCGGGGGGAGGTATTGGGTTCGAATCACGATAGGGGCAGGATGCTGGAACACATTTATGACCCCCTGTCGGAGTGCAAAACTCACGGGCCGACCCATCTTCCATGCCAATATATAGGCTGGCATGGAGCTATACAATGTGCAGATGGTGATGAAATCGGACCTATAACCGTACGTCCTCGAATTGGCCGACACTGGCGTAAAAATAAGGACGGAAAAAGCAAACCGCGAAAGAGTTGGGAGAGCCTTGGCCCCAGAACAGATTGCAGAGATAAAAAAAACATATGCGGACGAATTCCGACCAGTAACCCTAACTTTTCGTTTAGCAAAAAACTATGACAATTTATATTATCCAAAGCAATCGAGAACGCAATTTTGAGGGCGATTGATTGGTCAAAGTTTAAAGATATTATTAGCACATGATAATAACGACGAGCGTATTCTGAAAACAAATTTCTCATTTATGATTTAATAGCCCATGGTAACTTTTGGGAAATTTTAATGTTTTTAATGTTGGTAATAAAAGTTACTCAAGTTAACCTGGCTTTACAAAAAGCAAGATTACATTTCGCGTGTGCATATTTTTATTCATCAAAATTAAATGGCGTATATTTTTGTTGCTTCTTTTTGTACAATTTGTACTTTAAAAGTTTGTAATTTAATTTTTCTGATACTTCTAATGTAATATAAAGACAGAAACAAAAATCAACAAAAACAAAATTACCCTAAAGTTACACTACATGTTCGGAAATAGATTTGGTAATTTATTGTCAACAAGTTATCCAAAAGTTACCACGGGCTAATTCCGAAAACGGCTAATAACTGCATATTTTTCATTTAAATTAATGAGATATAATGTAAAACATTTCAAATTAGCAACCAAAATAATAAATTTACCATTATTTAATAAATTTAATAGTTTTTATTAAAATGCGGATTTTTTTAACTGGTTTAAGGCTATTTATTTATTATTCACCAACTCGTCAACGTTTCGCAACAGTTTTCCTGTGCATCATCAGGATGAAAAACTAAAACATTATACAACGAATATAAAAAATTAACAATAAATGAAAAATATCAATTCTAATTTAGAGTTAATTTAAGCAAAAATCGTAAGTATGAAGTTTTACCACATCCAACTTCGGCGATATAGCAAAAAGGTTTTAAGTTTTTTTTATAACTTCGAAGCTTTATTCAGAGAAATTGGTACAAGGTATTTTATTCAAAGTATTGTCCATCGTTAGCTAAGACCCATCTTTCAGGCAGCACACGGATCCCGCGTCGCAAAAGTTCCTTGTGTTTTGAGGCGATCCAAGGATCGACCCAATTTATGACTTCTTCGTAAGCAGTGAAGTGCTGATCTGTCAGGCCATGGGCCATCGACCGGAACAAGTGGTAGTTGGAAGAGACAATGTCTCTGGTGAATATGGCGGGTGAGGTAGGTATCCTTGAAGCACCTCCCATGTTTCCTTGAGGACTTTTGAAACAAGTGGCCGAGCGTTGTCATGCTGAAAGATTATTTTGTCATGTATTTTGGAATATTGAGGGTATTTGTGCTTCAATGTTCGGCTTAATTGCATTAGCTTTCTGCTATGAATTTTCGGTTTGACGGTTGAAGTGGGCTTTTCATTGTCGTAGTGGATCCACTTTTCCTCCCCGTCACGATTCGATGCAAGAAACCCTTCCGATTTTGTCTTTGGAGCAGTTGTTCACACGTTAAAAAACGGCGGTCGACGTCTCTTGGCTTGTTCATACGGAACCCAATTTCCTTGTTTCTACACCATACCCATGGGCTTAAGACGGTTTTGAATCGTTTGTTGAGTCACTCCCAAAGTTTCAGCGAGCTTGTAACGATTATGTAGGTTCACCCTTTGCTTATCGTTAATCGATAAGTACATAAAAAAAGGTAAATTTGATTTTTTTTTGTTTAAAGCGGTATTCATTCAAAAATAATTGGAGGCCGGTGGAAGAATGCAAACTGGAATCAGGTCGGTGGAAGAATGCAAACTGGATAGTCGATTATATGGTTTTAAATATAACAAAATTTATAGCTATATGGAAGTTTATTGCAACCCCGCTAGATGGAACCGAGATGCTCTAATCGTCAATTAGCCTCTCTAATTTCTACACAGCGCAGCAACACACTGCGTTTTGTTTCGTCTCTTACCTCTTCGCCGTTAAACTAAATGTTAAAGTGGGGGTATTTTGCAGCACGTTTGCAGCAATAATTTTACGTGCGGCTCGTGTTATGTCTCACCAGCGATATAAAAATATAAATTATTATTATAAATCCGTGGTACTCACCAACACAAATGAAAACACAAAAAAAAATTTAAAGTCAGATTGTTTCTGTTTTAACGCGATTAGTTTGAAAATGAATTTTGGTAAAAAATAAACGCCTAAAATTCAATTTTTTATTTTCTTTCCGCTGCGCTCAAGCATTCAATATAAAATGAAAATAACACATCCAGTGAAAGGCAGTGCAGGTTGAGTTATGTTGCAAAACGCAAGTGTGGAAAGGCTAAATAAAATCCACAAAAAAGAAAATCCTGGGCTAAAGATTAATCTTTACTTTCGGATTTTTGTGATTTAACATCGTTCGTAAAATCGGACCTCAATGTTACTAATTTTCGACCACTGGTCACCAATATTAGCAAAAATTAAAATTGAAATCGTGATCAGTGATTATCGTGATAATTTTTGTGTCTGTCGAAGGTATTACTGACTAGAGGTTGCCACCAAGATAAAGATATTAGAGTGATATTTTGTTCGAGATTTTGACTTAAAGTACTTACTTTCAGGCAAATTTGATAGCAAGATGCAAACATTGCGCATGCCTTTGCAAAATTTTCTGGCCAACTCAGTATAGGTGCCAGATGCAAATTTTAAAGACATTTTAATTAAAGCAGGCCCATGTGCAAGTTTTATTCATTTTCTTATGTTTACGAGCATCTTGATATTTCACAATGACATTTCAATTTGTTTATAGTTGTTTCCAAGTGTAGAAGTTATTATTAATAGCAATGATTAAGTAAATAAAAAAATTATTTTCTAAAGAAATTAATAAGCCAATATTTTAGTTAAATAATGATTTTGGTTTTGGACAACTAATATATGAATATATTTATATAAAAGTTAATTATATATGTTAATTGACAAAATGAATGTAGTATTATTCCTACGGCGAATTTTTTGTTTTGGCGCAAAAATACAAAACATAAATCGAAAAAAACCGTTTATTTGTTTTAATTAAAAACAATTTTAATTTCAAAATAATATGGAAGTTGATGTCTCTTTTCCCTTGAATGAAATTGACGTCGTTTCATTTACCAATTATTTCTTTTCTATTATGCTATCGCAACCTACTAGAACAAATTTCAACAATTTCTCTTTCCCCAATTTCGCTGAAGTATCGAAAATAAATTATTTTGCCAAAGAAATAAAGTAGAAATCTTCCAATGAGTTAATCTATCAGGCTGGTAGATGAATAAAGCCCGGTACATACGTCGGATGGAAATCCGGGGTTTTTTACATCTCAAACGAGAAGTTAGTAACATATAGGTTTTTTGCTCTATATTTGGACTATTTTTTTTGTGGCGTGTCGTGTCCTCATTTCTGAAAAAATAAAATGTTTGTATTAATTAATGTAATACATTTGTATTACTATGCACATACCGTTCCAAATAATTTACTTAATTATTATTTTATAATAAATAACAAATAAATTTATCACGGCAAACACGTTTTACAACACAAACAAAATGCAAATGTCATTAGGAATAACTTTTACAACACACAAAAACTTGAGCAAAAAAGTAAAATGATCTACAAAATATTGCTCAAAATTACAGGTTTGGTTTTTTTAAGTTGGTTATCTGCAGGATTTTTTCTCAAAAGTTGAATTTTTTCAAGTTTTTGGGATGAAAGGAGGCGTGTATTTTGTACTATTTCTCTCATTTGATTGGATAAAACGGCGAGATGTGAAAATCCCGGATTTCCATCCGACCTATGTACCGGGCTGAAAAGCTGTTTACACGAAGTTAACATTGCAACGCAACATTACAACTTTTCGCGTTTAGTGAAAATACGAAAATTGTTGTTACTTATCTATGATGTACAATTATTTTGATTTCGTAATTTTTGTATTTTATTTTGTAAACCAAATTATGTATGAATAAAAAAATTTATTTTTTGCAGGCGGTATTGACTGGTAAAAACACAAATTTCAAACAAAAGCAGTTTACAAAAAACAAAAATCGAACCCCAATAAATTTTGTTATTGTTTTGTCTTTGTATTTGTGAATTGTAACTCCTTAAAGGCGCCTTCACGGAACGGGATTATTTTTAATCCAACTCTTTAGCCAATCAAATCTTTATATCCAACTAAGCCCCGCCCAATTTAATCCAGCTTTAGTTGAAAAATTTCCATCTTTTGAGCAAAGAATCTTGGTCGTACCAACATAGTAACAAAAAATAAACTGAAATATGAGCAATAATTGTGCTCATATATTTGTTATTGTTGTTGTTTATTTATGACAAATCTATTTCCGTTAAACAATTGGGCATGCCGTGTATAACTCATATTTTCGACTAATCCGATTATAGGAACGCCCAATGTTCGATACATTTTCGCACCTCGATTTGTATTCTATAACGCTGCTATTTGTGGTGTGCTGACTAGCACAACGCCGGTTACCAGAACATTTTGGGCTAAAGAAAGGTGTATATCACCAGTTCCAGGTGGTGTATCAACGAATAATATATCAATTTCATCCCAAAATGTTCTCTTTAATAGCTGCTCTAGTGCAGACATAATTAATGATCCTCGTCAAACAACCGGTTTGTATAATATTGTTAGAATTGTTTACTTAAGGTTCTTCATGGTTATTCAGGAAACTAGTACTAAATTAACAGCCGTTGTTGATTTACCAACACCGCCTTTGTCAGAGGCACCAACTACAATACTCGTATTATAAACGCCGTCTAATGGTTTTCGATCCACTTCCCGTGCATAATTTGTCTTAAATAAATTAAATTAAAAGGACATTTTATTTATTATATAGAATATTGATTTCGCTATTATACCACAGAATTTTTGAAGTTTCTAGGTGGTGAGAACCAAAAATTTTATTTTGCCACAATTGTTGGGCTAAAAATTCTTATAAATTAATTAATATATAAAATCGAATATTGTATATGTAATCCACAGACATACGTTTATTCGATTAAATTAAAATTAAGCCCCAACTAATCGCAAACCAAGCAGAAATTGAAAGTAAACAACAATAACGACAAATCAACAGAAAACATATGCCTCGCATGACAGTCGTAGACGAATTTTTTGAGCAAATCTCATGTGTGACTATGTTCAAATCGGTAAAAAAATAATCCAACTTTATAATCTCGTTCCGTGAAGACTGCATAAAAAGTGCAACAATAATATTTCCCCTCCAATTAATTTATAAGCAAAAAGAAGAAAAATTGTGTTGCAGTTGCAACTCGTGTAAACAGTACTAAACAGTTCACTTTTTCAAAACCTTCTCTAAATTTATTGAGCTTTTATGTTGGTTGCAAGTTTAAAATTTGTATAGCAGTTTTGGTTTCAAACTTATATTTTTATGGGAAACGGGAAAAAATTGTATCTACTTTGTTTTAGCTAAAATTTGCGCATTGTTTCTATACAGTACAGGAACCATGCGCAAATTTTAGCTAAAACATAATTCGATATAATTTCTTGAAGTTGCTAGAAAAACGCAATTACATTTGTTATTACTTTTTTTATTAAAGCAGACGCATGTACAAGTTTTATTAATTTTATTGTGTTTACAAACAACTTCACAGTTCGCATTAGTCCGGTTCATAACTATAGTTAAAAATCCCGGATTTTTCAACTAAATTAAATCACGTAAATAATACAAACTACACGCCTCTATCTTGTATGAAGATTTGAAAAAAATTGAAAAAATCTCGGATCTGGGATTTTTATCTATAGTTATGAACCAGACTTCTTCGATAAAATTTGCGCATGGTTTCTAATAAAGTTTATTAATCGAAACGAAATACATTACGTTAAAGTTAAATTAATATTAGAAAGTTGGATCTACGTGTTTCTGCGTATTAGCCTTTCCATACACTGCGTTTTGCAATAAAACTCAAGGAGCATTTAAGTGTAAAATTATATTCATTTTATATTGGCTGTTTACGCCTATGAATGTTCATACGGCCGTCTCGCAATATACAGACTTTGTATTATGCTGTTTACAATGTACGTCCAACCTAGATTGAACCTTCAATATAAACAGTAAGAGTTAACTTGTAGTTAACTCTAAGTCGAGTTAACTCTGTTAAAATTTCCGGTACAAACGGGGTCGAGTCGAAAAACAACAACAAAAATTAAACAAAGAAATTATTAATTTCAATCTACAAGTTAACCTAAAGATAACTATAACTTGAATCGACTCGCAATGTAAACCAGATATATGTATGAGGGCCCAAAACATGTAAACACGAAAGAAAACTGTCACACAATTGCTATGAATTTTTTTTAAAGTTTGGTTTTCTATTTATGAATTTGTATCTTGTAAATGCGAAGAAAAATAAATTTTCATTCTCCTGAGCATGAACTTTGTTTATTTATTAGATGCGCAATTAAATTTCCGGGTTTTTTTTGAAAAATGGAAAATTTCAAAACAAATATAAAAAATAGTTTATTCAAAGTATTGTCCTTCGCTATCTATACAGTTATGCCATCTCACTGGTAATACATGAATACTACGACGATAAAACGATGCGTGTTTGGACCGAAACCATTCATCCAACCAATTTCTTCGAAACTGGCCAAGTGTAGCTCTTCCAAGCCATGCGCCACCGACCGGAACAAGTGATAATCCAAATGGGCCACGTCTGGCGAATAAAGCGGGTGCGGTAGCAGATCCCGTCTCAGCGTTTTGATGGTGTCCTGGACGATGGGAGTGCGATGACATGGAACGTTGTCATGCTGCAATATCACTCGTTCGGGTCTCATTCTCTCCCATTCTGCCCGTTTTTCGAGCAATGCATGGTTCAGATTGATGAGTTCTTGTCGGTAGCGTTTCCCATTGACAGTTTCGCCCTGTTTCAGCAGCGCATAGTACACAATTCCTTTCTGGTCGGGCGAAAGCCACGACTTTTTGTGTTTGCGATTCTTAAAAAGATCCACTTCTCATCTCTCGTAACAATTCGATGCAGGAAGTTCTTTCAAGTCGTAAAAGCAGAATTTCATAAGTGGCTCTTCGGATTCTTATCTGTCTCTCAGTCAACACATGCGGCAATCATTTTTCCTCCTTTCGAATTTTCCCATAGCATGTAAATGTTTAGAAATACTTTGTCGAATCGTGTTTAATGCCTTCGCAAGTTGATCTTGAGTTTGCGTATCATCTTCATCCAATAACGCTTGCAGCTCGGTGTCTTCAATTGTTTTTGGACTTCCGGAGCGCTTCTTGCCCTCAATGTCGAAATCGCCCCTTCTGAAGCGTTTAAACCAATCTTTACAGGATGCGGTGCATGTTCACCGTAGGCCTCCTCAAGCAAATGTCGTGCTTCAGCTGCATTTTTTTCTAGTTAAAGCAGAAAAGCAAAGCTTCCCCCAAAAGCACAGAACTCGACATTTTTATTCTTAGAAAAAATATTTTTGCGTTGCGATATGTGCTGGTATTACAATTAACTGGATATCGTTAATTTGTTAACAACTGTCCACGCTATGAAAACACAACTTTTGACATAAATGACAACTAGATGTGTCGCTAGCACCATTTATGTGTGAAACCCGGAAATTTAACGACGCACCTGATATCTTTAATTTTGGTAAATTGTTTTGTATTTTTATACCCCATTTACATGCGACCAACATTTTTCTTCTGCAAAATGAATTTTTTGAGCCATTACACTGCCAAAACCACTATAAAAATGAAAATGTTGCCATAAAATATATTCGGTCCGAGTATTTTTATGGCAACATTTTTAAAATTAACAAAAAAAATTATTTTATATCTATAACCGTTAAGGATGCACAATAACAACAGACGCCATAGGCAAAAATGTAAATTTCGCATTTGAATTAATTAAATATAAACTAATAATTTTCCTATAAAAATATTATGGCATTACTACTTTTTTTAAATTTCTATTATATAACACGTTGAGTCGAAAAACAACAACAAAAATAAAATCAAAATAAAAGAAAACGAAACTAAATGTTTAATTATAATAATTTTGTATGATCTAAGGTGTATCTAAGTACGATAACATATTTTGGTGGTTTTTCCGATTTTATTTTATTAAGTTTCCCCTTAAATTAATTTCATTCATCTAAACATTTTAACCTCGCTTCGACTCGATCCAAAGGAGTTATCATTATAAATGTCAAAAAAGATTACTACAACTACAAGCTACAAGTTATGGGGCATTTACATGTAGAAACTTGTTTCTTGAAAAATGAAAGAGATATAATATTAACTTGCTCTTTGCAAAATGAAAGAGATATTACATTGACTTTTTGCACATGAGAGACAAGAAAAGAAATATATCCAATACTACCATAAAATATATTCGATCCGAGTATTTTTAAGGTAACAATTTTAAAATTAAAAAAACATAAATTATTTTATATTTATAAATGTTAAGGATTCATAATAAAAGCAGACGCCATTCAGGAAAATGTAAATTTCGCATTTGAATTAATTAAAAATAAATTAATAATAATGCTTTAAAAAATTATGGCATTACTATATATGTTTATTTCTTTCTCGCATATTAAATTTTTTTATATAGCGGAAGCTTCTTATTTACCTGCAAAAGTTTGCAGAAGAAAACAATTTTCTACATGTAGCCCGATTCGCAATGTAAACAGTATATGAGTAGACAACACGATCCGCAGTGTTGTGCAATTACGCGTAAAAAATGATTTTTTGCATTTTTTACGTAAATAATGTAAAAAATGATTAACTACTGTAAAAAATTGTTATAAATTTAAAAAATGTAATTAATTAGTGACATATACATGAAAATATTTAAATTAGTCAAATTATTTAAAATAAATTATTTTCTAGTAGATAATACAGCCATTACCAGCAGCTACATCTATTGAAATTATATTAATATATTATAGATTATTTTGTGGGCATGACATTTGCGGCAAAAATTTGCGGGGGCTCAGGGAGCTTATACAAATTTTACTGGATTTCTGGAAGCACAACTAATTATTACGTGGACCGTGGAATGATTAGTTTAGAATTTCGATGCACTGTTATTTCAAAAAAAAAAAAAAATTTAGTATCGAAAATTTGTACGCTGGTTGTGGCACATTTGGCTAAATTCATCCGGTAGATTGTGTGGTATAATTGCTGGTGTTAGAATAACGCTGGGTGCTTTATTTACGACTGTTTTTCAAATTAAAATAGGATTCACTCAATTAGCGTGTATGCGTATCGACTAGAAAATAATGTATTTTAAATTATTTTACTAATTTAAGTATTTTCATGCAGATGTCGCTAAATTACATTTTTACATGTGACGCACTGTAACGTAAAAAAATTCGCATAATTAAAAAAATTATTTACGTGTAAATAATAGCGTAATTAATGTAACGTAATTAATCTGCACAAAACTGACGATCCGACCATAAATTTACTGGCGCGAGTTCGGTTCCCACATACGAAAAAGCTTGCCTTTTGTATAATTTACGTTATTTAATAGGTTAAAACGATGGGATGAAAAATCTGGGATTTTTCTTCATATAGTTATGAACCGAACTTCAACCTTGCTGCAAAAACCCCCCACTATAAAATTTTGTTTATAAGCGAAACGGTAAAAGACGAAGAAAAACGCGTCGTGTTGTTTGCGTGGAGCGGCACTGTAGAAATAATATGCTTTAATAAAAGCGCCATAAATATGCATGTTCGTTGTTTGAAATCATAAAACGTACTCATTTATGTTTCTACTATTTAAATGGTATAATGCAATGGTATTTATTTATAGTGAAATGTAGCAAAAAGTCAACTCGCAAATCAAAGTTTCGACTAAAGTCTAGTGAATAAAAAAAATAATTATCGTAATTTGTGAACAATCATTTAATTCAAGTGATCATACACAATATAAATAAAAGTTTACTACATACAAATAAATTGAAAGTGTTGAAAAACAAAATTAGTTTCATAAAAATAAATTGCTACTCTTGTGTGTGTGTTGCTGCACCTCAATTTTATGTACTAAATTTTCTTATTTAAGCGTAAATAGAAATTCTTATAAATGGTAATTTGTAGCAAATTGAGATAATAAACTATAACAACAAAATTATTTGTTGATTATTATGATTATGTAATGTGTAGTGTTAGTGTTTATATGCTAAATTTGACGTGAAAATTGTTTTTGTACTAAAAATCATGTTCTAAAATTGACCACATAAATTTAATATTTGTGAATAATTTTATTGTAATATTTATGTTTCTCAAGTGAAAAATGGTTTAAAAGGTATAAAACGTGACTAGCTTTAGCTTAAGAATATAAAATCTTTATTTGGATTACTATGGAGCAATTTTCCCATGACCTTACATTGGCTCTCGAAGAAACATCGAAATGTGGGGCACGCATTGGGCGATGGGGGATGCGACGAAGGACTCGTTCAACTGGAAATTTACGTAAGTTTCATCCTAAATTCCGTTTGCTCCGCTATATCTTTGCTATATTCCCAATTATTTTAACAGCATGTGCACCACAACCAACAGAGGATAGTTCCAGTAGCATAACCGACCCTCCCAACGATCCCAAAGATTCAAATGGCCAGATGGCTTTGAGTGATCGAAAACAGTGTGATAAAAATTTGGGTGGTATAACCCCGTTTAATTTGTTAAGTGATTCAGACGATCATTTCCAGTTGACCTTGAAACATAGACAGAAGCCATTGATTGGTAATTTTGAGTCGGATTCGTTTAATGAAAATTTCAGTCCCTCAAGGTACACAATTCCTTATTCATCTCAGTTCTAGTTGTTACTAATTCCGAAATTATATCCTATTTTATTATAGGCCTAACACACGTAGAAAACGTAAATTCAAGCGTATGGCCGTAGAATATGAGACGACTCCATCCACACCAAGTAACATGGTAGGGGGTGGAATATTCCCGGTAAGCGGTACTGTAAAGAAACGTGTACTTAAACATGGCCAGGAAAATTACAAATCAAATGTGTTTTTCTGTGGTAAACGTAAACGTTCACATCGCGATCGTTGCTACGACTACGAAAGGCAACATCCTAACAGTGTACCTAGACAACGCGATGTATTCCTTCCGAAAGCATCATATTCGGAATATAAGAATCGTAATCGCACTGTCATTAAACCATGCGAACGTATTATGCCACTAACAAAAAGTATCGTCTCTAAAATTGAGAAAATCTCGCAGGATACTAAATTCCAGAATCATAAAATTGGATTTGAATTCACACCTTTGGCCGAATCTAAACCGTTAAATATTCAGCCACCCCAGACGTCTCATCAAGTAGTAAAAACTGAAAATATTTTACGTCAGCAACAACAGCAGCAGGCAGTTGTTCCATCTTCGTTTGAACAGAATCGTGTGGCTCATAAATCCGGAAGTTTTGAATCCACGTTCAATTTTGACAGTTATGGGAATGCTTCTCTTCGATCAAAACACCGAAAACATAAATCAAGTCGTCGGCATGATATGATGCAGCTCCAATTCGAGGATCCTACATTTATGGATTGTGGCCCCAATGAATTCTCAAGCTCGTCGTCCTTAAGCAGTGATTCCGAAGAAATCGAGACTAATGAAAGTGATCGGGAGGGGGATGACGAATTAACTGATTGGCCAGGAAACGAGGTTATGGTAAATTTTGCTTCGAAGCAGGATTTCAAAAAAGCGCGCACAAAACCCAAAACCAATTTGACTCAAATAAAATCTGAAGATGGAATACAAGACGACGATACTCTAATGTCAGGTGATGATCTAATTTTGACACCACTAGAAAATTTTGAAGAGGCCGCAATCCCACAACTGTTGAGCGATTCCCAATGTAGCACAATATTTAATTCAACATCATCCTCGAAATTGGTGATTGCGGCGCCTCCTAAAAAATTTAACTCAAATACAACCCTATCACTTATGAATGGTCTAGCACCGGTCTTCAAATCAGGCGGTAAGGCAGCTGGAAAAAATTCACTTCCAATTGATATTCAGGCGACAAACAAATTGCACGAGTTGTCGAAACAAATCGAAAGTGAAATGTCGGGAGAGACATCAAATCATTTTTATTCATCACCAAACAGTACAAGTACATTCGAGCAGCGAGAAATAAGGGCTGGGTGTCGACGAATCAGAGAGGAAAGACCGGGATTTTCCATTATATCAAGCGCTAATGAAGAATTATCGAGGTAAAAGGAATATTTTTTATAACGATTTTGCTCGAAATTCTGTGTTTTCACATATTTTAATTAGTTCCTATGAGATAATTTAATTTAATACCAACAATTTTCAACAACTCTGTTTGTTTGGCTGCTTTTATTATAGAGGATAGGGCGAGCCTTCTCTTTTGGCTTAATTACCTGTATGCTAAACTTAAATCGTAACGTCGTTTTTTCCATATTCATTTATACTGTTTATAATAAGAGTTCGACCTAGATTCCACTCGACTCGATCAAAAATATTCTTTGGTTCATATTCGGAAGGGGGGGTGAGCGAAAAACAACCAAAGTAAAAGAAAGCGAAACGAAATTTTTAATTTTTATTTTGTACGAGCAGCGGTATCTAAATACGACAGTATATTTAATTAGATTCTGGCCAAATAGATAACTACAAGCAAAGAGTATCTAATGTTATAAAGTGTAAAGAAACAGAGGAAAAATGTTCACCAAAAAATGCGTGGGTTATGCAATTTAAATTGGTTAAACAATACACTTATACATCTTTATTCACCGTAAGTGGTATCGTTTTGTATCAATAGTTACAAGTATGATAATATTCGATATAAGTATCGTTTTGTATCAATAGTCACAAGTATGACAATATTCGATATAAATAAAAAAAAAATTGTTGTGTAAGTCTGTTTCGTTACTCTATTACATTATATACTCTATGCTACAAGTTAACCTGAAGATAACTATAACTTCACTCGATTCGCATTGTAAACAGTGAATTTACGGAATTTGTTTAAGATGTTACGAGGTATATGGAAACGTGAAAATCGCATCAAATGACTCGTCAGCTTTCGTGATAACTTGAACATCTATGATCCTTGAAATGCTTAAGAATTTTAAGCAAATTGAGGACATTCATGGTTTAATATGAGTTCTTTTATATGTTTAGGAACTTTCTCTCAAAATAAGCAGGATTTGAAGGAATGTGGTGCAAATATTATTCTAGCCAATATCCATATGCGTCATTTGAAATAAGCTACTCATCTTTAAAGACTAGAAGAAAAACATGAATTGGTACCAGGATCATTTTAAACTATACGGAATTATTATATGGAAAAGCAACAAAAATTTTGACGGTTTTATGCTGTTGTTTCAAAACACCTTATAAATAGAGATAGCCTTCAGTTGCTATCTATAAAGCTACCGAATGGTTTTGAATATTTTTGGGTTCCTAGAGCATCTTCCCTATAAATTATTATTATTTTAAAATTTGACCCAAAAAATAAAAGAAAAACGTAAACGGTTATTTTACTCGTACATTCAGTTTTGAACCTGGAAACTTGCTCCTACTGAATTCAACATTTTGATTAGATAGCAAATTATGTATTGTACATAATAAGAAAAAAAGTGTTGAAATTTTAAAAATGAAGAGAATTATAAAAATTTTGAAAAATTGGCTTGAGTTTTTTTACTTGTTGGTTTAAATTAAAAATTTTCAAAATTAATGGTTAATACCTCGATTATCTCAGAATAGTCAAATTAATTTTAAGGCAAGAGAGTATAAATAATTAATTGGAAGTTGTTTTAGAGGATGTGATTGAACGAAAAATTACGCAGTCTGATTTGGTTCAATAATGTTTGTGATTTTACTAATAGCTGTGTCTTACGGTCGATTTGATTCCAAATTTGAATAATTTTCTAGTACAAGCAAATTGCCTAATAATAGGGAGATTCGTTGAGTCAGCTCTAGTCAGCTACTGTAGAACGTCGGAGTTGGAAAATTCGATGATTAGAATATGCCATTGCAATTTTTCGCATAATGTCGAGTACACTCGTCATAAAGATAAAAAAATTACATTCGTATTATTATTCAACGAATAATAATACCAATGTTTATTTTAATTTAACTTTATTTATTTTAATTCACAATAGCTAGTATTATGTTCAAAATTCGATAAAATATTAGCTCTCATTTCTTTTATTTCTTTCTGCCTATTTTCTATAAATTTTGTACCTAACCCAACGAAAAATCGACCTTTGTACTAGGTCGTAGGGAAATTTCAAAATTTTACATAGAAACAAATAATAAGAACGAAATTTAGACAAACCTCAAGTTAAAAATATTAAATCGAAATCTCTGTTTCTGTTTTATTCCAGGGGTAAAGCAGGGTTGTACTGTCTTCTTTAGTCCTGTAAGGACTATTCAATCTTCGTCTATCCAAAATTCTGCACATCTCATTTTGAAAGCAGGCAGGGCGTGCCATTGAACTATATCCAATAATATACAGTTTGTAATATGTATGATTATCAGGACGAAATATCTAAATAATCCTAATTACGATCGAATGTTTGGCGACCAAAAAAACTAGTTGGATCCCTGCCATATAATTTGATTTGTTTGACATATCGAAATATTCAAGCGTATCCCCAAATGTTATAATTTTTTCTAAATAGTTCCTAGACTTTCCCTTAATTGAATGGCCATAAGTAACGTAGATAGTTTCTACTTTACGTCCATTGGAATAATTAATTCTATGACAAACTATACACAATCTAGAAAAAATTACGATTTTGTCGAACACCAAGTTTAACACACCTTTTATGTTGTGGTGATGCGTGTTTAATATGCCTTTCTAAGCGAATATTGAATACAACATATTCTTGTTGAGAGCAACGTGACAGACTGATAATTTTTGTTTAGACTATTTGAATTTTTTTTAATGTAAAATGTGTAAAGCAGGCAATATGTATCATTGCCGACCCAAAGTGTTTTCGCAATTCATCAATAAATGTAAGAAAATTTTTCCTTTGACCTTGAAGTAGTGATCACTTTTCCACTGATCCCAATCCAATTACCAGTTTGCGGTTTTTCAGTTAATTTTTTCGATTAAATGAGTAGTTGAATAATGGTGCTCAATCATCTTTGGTTTCAATCGATATGATTTATAATATCGCGGTAAACCAAATTGTTAAACTTGCTTTGCCTCCTATCGTCTTAAAAAATGCGTTACCAGTTTGGCTCAACTACTTACTACAACTTTTCAAAACTCACTTCCGGCAGAGATATTTCCTTCGATTTCGAAAAACTCGTTCCGGTTCATAACAAGGGCGGTTCGTCGGACAGTCGAATCGCAGAGCTGTCCTGTATTCATAATAATAATTGTAATTTCTTATAAAACGTTGCTCTTGGGCAGTGAGCATGATTTTCTTAGATGACGGGGTAGTACCATCAATCTGACTGAAAACTTTTAATTCATTCAGAATATTCGGGACTTTGAAAAAAAAAAATGATACAAAACATACTTTTTCATTCTGTTCCTTCTATTTTTTTTAGTTTGTTTCTTTATTCAATCGGAATATTTGGAATGTATTGTTTTCATACGACATCGATAGGTTGCATAAAAACAATATTGCCTTTTGATGTTTAGTCTTATAAGTATTTATTTAATATTTTTTATGACAAATACGAAGTTTTGAAATGGAACATATAAAAATTAGTGTAGGAAAATTAATTTTCTGTAAACTAATGAAGCTGTCAAAAAATATTCTGATTATTCTAAATGGTTCTTTTATTACATATCGTGCAGAATATTCTAAGGTCACGTGATCAATTTTCTATTCGTTCGTTCTGTGAAATTAATTAAAGAAAATATTATGATGGATTCGCATCTAGTACTTTAATTATCCTGGAGTCCAGAGTGCAAATTTTGGTCGTTTATTGAAACTTTGAGAGTAGGAGACTCGCTAATTGTTTATGCTGATAATCGAACACGTGTGCGGTATGTATTAAGAGAACATTTTTTTATCATAAAATAAGCCACAATCTATCATAAAAAACATATGTCACGGCAGATCAAAGAGTTTACAGAGAAGTTGATTTCACTCCCACTGACTTTAGTAAGCGTTTGATAAAGTTTCCCATTAAATTATCATATTGAAACTACGAGTCCTTAGTTTCTCTACTATAGTTTTACTTTGGGTGGCATCTTATCTTGTAGGTCGTAGGTAGCACGTGCTGTTCAGATTATTTTCATCTTTTCCGTTCATCGTATCTTCTGGAGTGTCCCAGAGCACTTACTTGGGCCAATTGTTTCATCCGATGCATTAATGACAAGAACCAGATTGGCCTGTTAGATAGAAAAAGGATAAAAAGTCTCTATGTAAAACTACCTGATCGAAAATATCGGATTTCGGCGCCATAATAGGCGCACAGAGTTTTGTCCATTCGAGATTTCTGTGTTATATGTGACAGCGAATTAAACTTCAGAGATAAAATCGATATTATCATCAACAGGACGAACTCTATGCTTGGCTCCGTTAAGCGCTGGTTTAGCACTTCATGTAACGTTATTGCATTGGCAGCAATTTTTTGATCTGAGTAAAATTTTGTTAGAAACAAATCGACATAAGTCTCTTTATTCGACGTTTTGTTCGACCTCTGATCGAACATGCCGGTCAAGTATGGTCTCGTTATCATATATAATAAAGAAATGTACATATAAATAGAATCGTTGCAGTGCAGGTGGACATCCACTATTTTCGTACGGTATCGATCGTCCTACTCTTCTCAATAAGATTAATCTAAATATCAACTTTCCTGTCTTACCGACCAAATGGCACAGTGGTTAAAGCTTTGGCGTTTGGATCGGGAGGTACCGGGTTTGAATCCCGATAGGGGCAGGATGCAAAAGGAAATATTCATCAACAGATTACGATCTGTGATTAAAAAGGAACACAACTACGACCCCCTATCAGCAAAACTCATGGGCCGACGCATCTTCTATGTCCAGCTATAGGCTATAGGCTGGCATGGAGCTATGCAATGCGCAGATGGTAACTTAAATCGGTCCTAAAGCCGTACGTCTTCGATTTGGCAGGAATTACGTTAAAGTAAGATGTGAAAATCAACCTCGAAAGAGCAGGGAGTGCTTTGGCCCCATTGCATGGATTAAACCAAAAATAAACTTTCCTGTCTTGAGAACAGTATCTGCCTTTAAATCACGCATCACAGAACCAATTATGGTCAAACGTGCCTGTTGTTAGAATGCTGCGCGAAAGTAAAACAAATTTCAATCTCTATGACACTATTAGTAAGTTTTGTTTAAAGAAACTTTGTGCTTCTTAACAAAAGGTTGTTAAATATGGAATTTTATTTTTGTTCGATATATTTGAAATTTAAATATGTTCGTATAAACAAAAAGTTCGGTAAAACGAGGCTATAACGTGTGATGAAGTTTGTATGGTTTAGACGAAGAAAAAAGCTTTTTAGGTCATCATCAGGAGTATCTACTCATCATATTCCTGATGTAGATACTCCTGATGACCTAACAATTCGAAATCGATCGAGTAATATTTGAAACACTTTGAACAAATTTTTTAAAAAAGTTTTTTGCGAAACAATAAGCAAGTGGTATAATGTGTTTATTAAGTGTTAATGTGTTTCGCCAAGTACCTACGGCGCATAGTGTTAAAAGTATATAAAATTAAAATATTAAAAACAAGCAAAACTAGGAACGAGGTTATGCATTTAACTTTATTATTGCGAAAAAAATTTGAGTCTATTGTTGTTGTATATTCCGATTTAACTTGCATAATTTCTCCAAGTTTGAGAGCTAATAACAAAATGTTAAAAGAAAATTTCGAGAAAAGGAAAAAAATAAGCACGAGTTTTGCATAATAGCTATTGAATATCAAAGAACTAGAAGAAAATGTTCCCACAGTTGTTTATCGAACCTGCACAACTTATCCTTACTTTAGTAAAAAACACACTTAATGCAAAGTTAATTAGCAATTATAAACATAGTACCTGTAAATGGATTTTACTGTGCATCCTAGAAAACTTGATTCTTACACTCTTACTTACTTGTAAAAATGCGCCTTTCTTGTCATAAAGTGTTGAGCTTTGAAACCCTTTGAAATGGAATAGTGTTTCCAAACTAAGTAGTATTGAACACAAATATCAAACCAACAAAAGGGACCATTTACACGAGCGTTTGTGTACAGAATTGTAAGTTTTTCTATTAAGCCGACAAAATAGAAACATTATTCCGAGTCAAGAAAGACAAATACGAAAAACTAAAAAAAATAAAGGCCGGACAAATAATCAATTTCGCAAAAAACTAATTTTGTTGTAATATAAACTTCCTAGTTGACTATAATTCTACTGAGTATTTTGTAAAATGTTCTATTAGATTACAATTAATGTAACAAATGATGAAATAATAATGAAATGTAGCGCTAACTAGGTGGCGATAAAGGTCAAGCTGTATTTTTATGAAAAACAATCGGGTCGAGTTTGCAATAGCTTTTTTCAAATCTATCCAATTTAAATTTTTTTTGATTAAATAACTTAGACCTACACCTTCTAGGTAAATCGTTTCTTGTAATATTTGTTCTTTATAGTTCTGAACAGTTCCGTTAATAGAACTGTTCAGAACTATTCGCCTTTTAACGCAAAGTAACTGAAATCTGACGTAATATTTTAGAACTAGAGCGAAAGGTGATCAATTTATCAAAAAACTAATTTTAATGTGATATAAACTACATATTTGACAATCGACTGAATATTACGTAAAATGTTCAATTAGTTTACAGTTAATGTAACAAATGATGGAATAATAATAAAATGGCAAGAGGCATTTTCTCATATAAACAAATAACATCTTTCGCTCACATAGGAAGTGGCGCTAACAAGGCAGCGATTAAAAGGCCAATATAGAACATTGATTTTACAAGAAAACAATAGAACTTTTATAATTTATTTTTTGTTATGCTCAGACTACTATTAGATCTAAGTTATTTAATTTACAAAATATTAAATTTTCGAACAATGAACCAATCGAACTCGATCCGATTGTTTTTCACAAAAAATGTCACTCGTGTAAATGCTTGAGTGGCTGCTCTTAAAAATGTTTTCTACTTATGATTCTTACGTATTACACGTTTGAGACCATGTTTGAGACATCATCACGTGTCTAAAAACCTAACATCGAACAAATAATATTTTGTATAAATTATAATGGCACAGATTGAAATTTTGAGTTATATAATTTAGGTTATTTTAGGTTCCTCCAAGATGGTCGGCAAACGCGGCTACGATTATACGATGTTCAAGACGTTGAGAAATTATCTGATTTAGCTAAATTGTATTCACTGAAATTAGAAAATCGTGATGGTTGTACTATTTTAACAAAAACAAGGTAAGATTTAAGCAATTAGTAGATCGTAATATTCAGACTTACCAGATAATTTTTATATTTTTTTGCGACTTAGCAATACAACACAGTTCGTTCACGTTGAGCAAAACAAACTAAGCAAAAAATTTTTAGCAGATTTCAAACGAAGGTGCTATGGCGGTGGGGAAACGCCGCCGGATGATGCAACAACGGTCGCCACCACGCCTACCGAATCAAATGAAATGGCCAGTTAATTTACCCAATTTATATAAACATAAATGTTTTGTATATTTTTAATATTTTTTGTAAATTTTTTAACTATAATGTGAAAAATAAAAGCAGCAAACTGACCTTGCTCTTGATATACACTAAGTAAATGTCACGTTCCAACCGAAATAGAGTGAGCAAATTTTAGGCTTAAGTTGTACTATATGTAGTGTTGAATTGAGGTTTGAACATTTATCATATAATTTTGTTGAAAATAGTGCGCTATACCAATTTAAAATTAATTTAAATTTCATGTTATGTATATTTTGTGGGTGTTGATTAGTTTTTTTGTACACTGAGATTGTTTGATCAAGAAATAAATAAAATAAAATATTTTTATTTTACACCATTTTACATTTTAATATAAATTATTTATTGATAACGAAATACATAATATAAATATATAATATAACAAACAATATTTTTTATAATTAAAAATAAAATTTGTTTTAATTTAATTTAAATTGTGCACGTACTTTAGTTTGTGGTCGTCTTTCATCATAATGAAATAGTTTATTTAACGTCAACATGTAAATATTATGGCAAGATTACGAAATGCGTTCTAGGTAAGTGTGTAAATTTATCAAAGGTGCAACCAAATTTATTTTTTTTTTTTATATTATGTAGTACATATAAATTTATTGTTAAAGATAAGTTTACGTTATAAATAATTCTCTTTGGCAAATTCACTATAATTTAATGGCACTTTGGCACAAAAACAATACTTTTAAAAAAATATAATTAGGTTGGTTTTAATTTTATTTAACTATCACTTGATTTATTAATATCACATTCTATGGTTGTGGCTTGGTTATCTGGAATAACGGTCAAACGCTTGGGGTGCGGAGAATCTTGTGGCATGGGTAGGGAATTGCGATTGCATGAGTCCAACGGGTCGGCTATGGAAACCTGTGATACCATGGTACGACTGTGGTTGTAACTGTATCCGATGTCTTTCCATTTCTCTGGAACGAATTATAATAAAAAATCTAAGTTTTTGAGCAGGTATCAAAATTGATTTAACAATTCGATATAATATAATATAGATAGATACACACAATCATAATAAATATTTGATTCACACTATTTGCAAATTTCACTCAAATTAGTGTAAAATTTGATTAGTTAAATTTACCTTAAAATTGGTCACTAATAGTGGTTGTGACTTTTAAGTAGGATTTTAATAGAATTTAATTAGAAAATAGTTCAAAATATTTTTTAAATATGCGTAAACCTACCTCCAATTGAGCTGCCTACATTTGTAAACGACAAAAGTCGTGGTGTTTTACACATCAGAATTGTTTTATACGCTTGGCGATACTGTTTATTCATAATAACATAAATTATCGGATTCATACAAGACGACAAATATAACATGATATATCCCAATATATGTAGGCCGGGTAGGTGTACGTGAGGATCTGCAATTTTTGCTATAGTGATCGGTAAATAACAGCAACAAAACGATAAAAATATCGCCAAAACCATTTTTGTTATGCGCCATTCATTTCTTTTTTGTTTTGCATCACGTTGATCGCGTAGCTTTGTTGACTTGGTCACGTTATTCTCGTCTCCACTCGAAAATTTATTATTACTAATCGACGATGAGCTCGTCGGTGAAATTTGTGTTGTATTATTGTTATTATTATTACTACTATTATTATTGTTATTATTCGTCATGATGGTTGGACTCGTCGTCATGTTTGTCGCAGACGGCAATACTCGTAAATTATTCGGTATCGTATGCTGATGTTTCGAATGTTTCCTCATTCTTTTTTCTGATCTATAAAGATACCTTTAATAAATAACTGAAATAATATTATCTAGATTCATAGACCTTGAACTTACTTATGAACAACCCAGAATATCCTCGCATAACATATAATAATGATGATGCACGGTATCACGAAAGCAATAATGAATAATAGTGTTTTACTAGTTCTCCCATATTGGTCGGGTAGAATTGAACAGGTCCCTAAATTTGAATCGTATCCAAATTCTCCCCATACTTTAAATAATGTTGGAAATTGCATACCATAGCTAAATAACCAGCAAAATAAAATCATCATCGCAATCCAATGGGTTCGATAAATTTTTGAATAGTTTGAATGATGTGCAATCATTATGTATCGATTAATTGTAATCATCGTAATGCATAATAATGAGACTCCTATATTTCCGTATTGGATAAACGGAATAGCAACACAAAGGAAATCACCGTGCGTCCATGTGCCCTGAATAAAACGGAAGGCGTTGAAAGGGAGGACCACGACACAAAAAAGGAAATCTGCAAAACACAAACTGAAATGAAATAAATAAAAGTCATATAGGATGTTAGATTAATATGCTTCTGTTAACTCTTACCTTATAATGAATGCAGCTGCCACATTTCTTACTTTTGGACATTTCAATAAGGCTATCACTGTTAGTAGATTTCCAGATATTCCAATTATCATAATAAATACTGTTAATATAGCTGCTACAGTTAATAGTGGCCTTGAGAACCTGGAATAATAAATTTCTGTATTATAACACTGATTTTATGTTCAGCAAGCGAAGTTAAGCCATCCACCCTCTTATAAAAATGTTCCTACTAAAAGGGTCCTGTAGTCCAATCAGTGTTTATAACCCTTATTGGGTAGGTAAGCACGTGTACATGGCGCTTAGAAGTTAAACAAATATTTTCTTAGACTCATCACCATTCCCAAGTTCTAATTGGATATTGGCATAAAATAATGCTATGCTCGTTTTTCATTGAAATTCCTAATTTTGGTGAAATTTGAAGGTAAGATATAAAAAGAAATTCAACCTAACGATTTAGGCACAATAAAATTAAAATATCTTTAGTAAAACATATCTTTTTATAATTAGCCTCATTCCCATATTACATGCACAACAGAGTAAATTTTGTTTAAAATTATCATAAAACTCTACATCAAAACATTGCGAATAGCACAGTCTCTGTTCCGATAGTATTTCCATGTTAGGTACGATCTAAAAATTTGTTACTTACATATGTTGTTGTTTGTGAATATTAATCGCACTATCGCGATATCCATGAGTAACATGTTCATTGAAAACTATAATCGACTGGACGCTACTCACCAGAGTCAGTTCTTAAAAATTACTAGTTAGTTTGATTAGTGTTTTGTACCGTGTAGTTTTGAATTGGTTCACTACTCTCTTTTATTATATTTTGCATCGAGTATTTAATTCGGTTTCTATAGTCGATATTTCAATCAATTTTGGCATGCAATGGATGGTAGAACCTGATGCTTTGTATGATTGTGTAATTTATCAAGTCAATCGAACGCTAAATAAATGCAACAACAAAACTTTAAAGAGAAATTTTATCAAGTGTAATTTAAAGTGTGCTTAACGCAAATTAATGCCAATTCAACACTCCGGATATTCTTATTGAACATCAGTGACCCCCTCTTCCTAATTTAAAGTTAAACGCGAATTTATTTAACAATCTAAACAAGGGGTTCACTCTGTTGTCACATAAATCTCAATTATTCTTATTTTTCAGCGTACACAATTTAATTATACAAAATGCTTGTTTGTGTGTTCTGTTTCCGCCTTATCAGCGCACAGCTACTAAACGCGTTTGTGACCACCAGGGGTCACGTCGAAGTATAAAAATCATGATTGTTTTTAATGTTTTAGTTTACTGCATTTACTGGAAAAATGTGTTTTCAGAATTAATTTTACCTGCTCAAATCACTCGCTCCATCCGCTTCTGTTCCATTTGTACTTTTCTGTGATATATTGTTTGTTTGGGTCTGAATCATATTCAGCAGAGATGAATTAAATTCATTTTCCAATCGCGATTGTATCGTATTGCTCATTTTCTGTAAAAAATAAAGAAATTTTAATCTTTTATTGTCATCTAGAATTACCGTGTGTACGTATACGGTTTTTATACATTAAGTAGAGTGTGAAATACAAATTTGTAGTGACATAATACATGGGTAGCTATAAAATATAATTAAAAAATAATATTTGCCTAGTGCAAGTTGATTGCCAGACCTTAAATGACGTTAACTTTGTATCACTCACATTGAAGACGCTTAGTGTTTACCGATTATTAGTGGTCGTGGTGGTTTTGCTCCCTTAAATACTCAATAAATATTTGAATGAATATTTTTTTATGTGTGTGCATGCCCAAATAACTTAAAGCTCTGTAGGTTTTGTGTGCTTGCAACGCATGCAATCATCGTACGACAGACATTACAAATAATATTAAAATTACCAAATTTTATTATATAAGACTTTTATGAGTCCGTTGAGGGCAATGTCGTGCGTTTTGTGATTTGATCGATTTTCGTAAATGATTTTTATTGATACACTTAACTTGATTGTCCTTTCAGCCAACATCAATTTAAATTCTAATATTGCAAAGTATTTTTTTGGCTTCCCTTTTCTGTAAAATTCTACATTGATTTTATACAAATTGCTGAGCTAACTTTCAAATCTACGAATAACTATTTTAGGGATTCTTATTTGTAATTTTTCATTAATTTGGTGCGCTTTTTGTTGTTTGAAAGAGGATGGAAAAAGGGAAAACGAATAGATTTAAAATAAATTGCTTGGGTTATAATTTCCTCAATTGCAATACATAATCAGACATCATTTTTGGGGAATGTTAAGATATAGTCCATACAGCGAAACTTATACGGCCCTAATCAGTCTGTGTGGAAATAGACGGTACAACTATGTAATAAATGGAAAACTGTTAACTATACCAGCAGCGCAATTTCTTCATTCATTTCAGTGGTTAAGACAGTTAATATTTGTTATACCTTTGCCTTTTCAAAACAAAAACGACTGGTAAATATTATAGTCGATTTTAGAAATGGAGGACGAAGGTCCAGGTTTAGGTCAAGCATCAATGTTTGAATTATTCACCTCAATGTTATACGAGCAGATACATGAACTTATACTAAGTTCTTATACTGTGCTTTAGCCGTACTTTTGAGGGCATGTAACCGACAATAATTTTTCTCTCTTTCTTCCCTCAGTTATTTAGTTCTCAATAAGTTGGTTTAGCTCGTAATTCATATGAATTATTTATAAACCCCCGACAGCAAGTTTAATGAAACCAAATATTGATCGTGTATGACTTTGCTCTCAATTGTGGAAAGGATTTTAAACTCGCAGTTGGCAAGAATTTAGTTTTCGCTTCGAAATCTAGCAATCCGTGCTTTTACCGACTTAAGATGATTGACTTCAGATATATAAATTCTTTGATGAAATTGAAGTTATGTTAGCAGCCGCACGAGGTTGATTTCTGGATGATTCCAGAATTATTGTCTTTTTGTCTTGATCAAGACCCAGCGTTATAAAATTTACCATGTATAATTTAGCCTTCAGTTAAGAAGCATGATATATTCAGTTGTTATTTCTAAGGGACTTAAGGACGATCGTAATTCCACAAATCATCATGATGTAGAGAAATGATCGTTTACGTAGTACGACAAGAAATAAGAGCGCAATAAGGACAAAATCCATGACAATACTATCTTCAGCGCGGACAGTACTGTGCTTTAAATTTTTTTATAAATATTTGTTAAATTATTGTTAAACGAGTAGATGAATGCGCTTTTTCAATCTTTCTCATCCTAGATGGTTACGATAAAACCCTGCATAATAAATGTAAGAGTTAGCGGACGTAGTGCAGTGTAGTAGTTTGGCAGGAAATTATTGTGTTTTAATGTAACAACGTACGGCCCTTTTTTGGTTATCTATTAAAAGTTCATGACATTAAATTTTGATTTGTTTTCGGTTACTCTAATACTTGACCTCATTTTGCGTATTTTCTTATGAGCAAGACCGCGTTGAAATGACTACATTAGACAACAAGATCAATTCGAATTTAGCATTAAAATCACATGCGATTATTTTGTTGATGATGAGGGTAGTTTTTGAAAAGTATATCCATTGAAAATAGTCGACTAAATCAATATTGGAACATCCTGTCCTTAATGTAACTTTCAGACCAGATAATTGTATGCCAAACGGGAGCGTTAATTGAAATGCAGTTGATGCAAATTGCTTCAAGTAGAAATCACCTAAACCAGATATTACTTAATAATGTTTTTTGAATTTTGCCGTAGTAAACGGTAGCCGATCTAACGTTTGCAATTTAATTTGGCTCTAATTCAAAGACGAATGAATATTTTTCAAAGCGGTTTGTTTTATTAGAGTATAGTAAACATTGCCATTAAGAGAGAAAGATTGAGAAAGAGTATACATTGCCATTGGCTTCACAGTACCCCACTCTGATATCCCAATTGTTCAGAACATTTTAGATTGTATGGACTCCTATCTCATCAATGGCAACTTCAATTTGATCTTTCAAGTCTTGAGTAATCTCCGGATGTTTAGCGTAATACTTATCCTTAACGGCTCCCCGCAAAAAAAGTTCAATGGAGTTAAATCGCAGCTGTGTGGTGGCCAATTGACATCTCCGTTACGGCTGATTATTCGATCCACAAAGACAGTGTGCAAAAGACCGATTGTTGTGTTTGCTGTGTAGCAAGTTGCGCCGTCCTGTTGAAACCAAATGTCGTGTGTGTCCCCTTGAACTATGGGTAATAAAAACTCGCTTATCATGGCTGAATAATGCTCCCCATTAACTGTAAAGATGTGTCCTTGCTCATATTCCAAAAAAAAATATGAACAAATGATGCCGCCGGTCCAAAATCCACACCAAACAGTCATTCGTTGTGGATGCATTGGCTTCTCCATGGTTTCGTGTGGATTTTTTGAGCCTCAAATGCGACAAAATTGCTTGTTGACGTAGCCTCCGAGATGAAAATGAGCTTCGCCGGAAAATATGATTTTTCGGTAAAAATGGTCATTTTCTTCCAAGCGTTCCACAGCCCAAGTAGCAAACCGAAAATGTTGCGGTTGGTCATTTTGTTTTAGCTCCTGCACTAATTGAGCTTTGTACGCCTTTATACCGAGGTTTTTATTCAAAATTATCGTCACAGAACTGCGTGAGATGTTCAATTATTGAGCACGATGGCGAGTTTATGTTGATGGATGCTCAGACACATTCTGAGCAACAGCTGCAATGTTCTCGGCTGTAAATACACGTACACGTGTTGGTTTATTCAATAACAATCCAGTTTCACTTCATAACTCACTTCATAAATTGATCCAAAAATTGCCTTGTATAGACATTTCATATCTACTGGTTTTCCACGTAAATTTCTTCCAGTTTGGGTCAGAACACTCACCACTTTGAAAGTAAGCAATATGTATTTCCCAATTTTGTTCAAGTGTAAAGCGACCCATTTCGTAAATGTTAAACATTTAACTAATTTTCTATATCATAACACGAATTACGTAAGTGTTGCCACACTCGAAATAATCGGTAGTTGAAATTGCAAACGCTAGATGGGCCCCCCGTTATTTACGTTAGTAAATCGTAGCACATATAGAATATTCATTACAAATTTTTTCTATGGATCGTAAGAGGTACAATTGAATATATCAAAAGTGTTTCTAACCTAACATTTGGGTTGTTCATTAGAGTGAGTTTGTTCGACAAACTTCCAAAAAGAATAACCCAAAAAGAGATAAATTGGACGATAAAATAAGAAAATTTATTGTACATGAAATCATCCATTGCAAATTTGCAAATGTTTAATTATTAATTTAGACTGCACTACATTTTAAGTTGAGGTTCGGTTGATTATTATTAGGAGATGGCCTTAAGCGGTTTCTTACATTTTTTCGTTTTTTGTTTTCTTCAATTCGTATAAACTAACTAACATGCAATTGGACAAAATCGTCTTACGAGTATGCAATTCATGATTTAAATTAATTTTAAAATCATACAATAATGTACTCCATATTTTTGTGGACCATGTGCATTTGCACTATTCGTACTCAACTGCAATGGACGTGGATATATTCACTCAGAAAATTCTTATTTTCATTTATATTGTAGTGGACACATTGCGGCAAGACGAAGCCTTTTACATCATCAGGAAATAAAAATAATGGACCTGATTTTTGTTTCTTGAGGAAAATCCGGAATCACTTTGTTAATGTTTGATTTCTCATTTCCAATTATTACAAATTGTAACCGGTTCAACTTAACTGAGAGTTCGACCAGTCAGATCGACCAGGCATAAATAAAGCATGGCCTTGTAGACTGATATTTAACAATGGTGTTATTTTTAAAATTATGGGGGGAGGGGCATCATCCAAATTTGTCCTAACGCAAACAACGGATACTTGACGTGGATGGTGTAGTAGTTTTCGCATTATCTCTCTCTGCCACACAGTATTCTGAGAATAAAAGAAGAACTAAGCAAGGCTTGATGACTAGGTTTTAGCTCAGTCTTCAATAACCTCTAAATTGAAACACCAAATGAATCCGTTCTACACGGTTCTGAACACGGTCGAGTGCAGATAAATGAATCGCTGCTAATTCTCGGGTCCCTAATGCTAAATTTAATTTAGCGTTGTCCATAATACCTCAAATAGGTAAACATTTTAATGGTTGTTAAACTTCAATCAATAGTTTGACATTGTTTAACAGTTTGTAATTAAAAATTTAAAAGGGCGTAAGTCATCGAATTACAAAAGATTATTCATACAATAGAAAGGTGATACAACAAGTACATTATTCTTAGAGCACCTCTGAAGGCCCGCGTATGAGAAAAATATTTGTTTTGTTATGTAACGCATATATTTTGTAGTTCCCTAAGTACTTGTTTGTGCCGTTGTGATTAGAAATATTCACATGAACATTTACATTTTTATTTTTTGTTACTTGAGTTTTGGCAGTACCTAACCCATAGAGAAGAAATTTGGAAGTTAACACTCCGTAACCAAACTTTTAGAATGGGCACGCGATTACAGTAAAAACCGACCATTAGTTGTCGCAAAAGATAGTAGAGACACAATAATAGTTGATAATTTAATTAAGAAACTTATAGATAACCAATTTTAATTTGGTTTCTTCTCGGTGCTAAGTGAAATTTGCAAATGAGGCTTGTTTGTTCCTTACAATATTGTTTGTTTTAGGATTGGATTCATTTTAGCCACGGATTTAATTAATTTAACGGATTTATTTTAATTTTATTAATATTATTCCAATTTTAAATATAAATAATAACAATATTTTAATAGGGGTGAGAAAACTCAAATTATTTAAGGAAGGAAAGCAACAATAATATTCGTATCATACACTTTTTGAAACATTAATTTACTTTTACAAATAAAAATTTGAAACATTGTTACAACTTTCAATTATAAGTAAAAATTAATTAAAAAGTTAAGATTAATAGAAAACTAGTTACGAAAATTCGTCCTTCTTCAGTTCCTTGAATAACAATTAATGATAATTATAAATAATTAACACTTCTAAAGAGTGCGGCATCTTTCAGTTCGTTTTTGAACATTTCGTCACTCATAGCTCTAATGTCATCTCTCAAGTGACAGAAATTAATAATTATATTCCCGGTGAACGAAATGAGTCGATATACGTTGAAACCTTATTTCCAAAGTAGTGAATCAGTTTATACCAGAAAATCATCTTTTCCGACGAAGGTTATTTTCATCTCGGCAGTTATGTGAACAAGCAAAACTGTCGTTTTTGGAGCACAGAAATTGCACACATGACAATTAAGAAGCCAAAACGAGAGACTGTTTGGTGTGGAATATGGTCCAAATTCATCATAGGGCACTAACAGTAATGACGTCCGTTATCATGCCATGTTAACTGAATTTTTATTCCCTACGATTGAAGGGGAAGGCTTGGCCAATATTTGGTGTCAACAGGACAGCGCCACTGTCCACACAGCCAACGATACAATCGACATTTTGAAAACGAACTAAAAGTTGCCGCACCGGGAAAATTAATAAATGTTTATTTAAATTATATGTTTTAGAGAAATGTATAACAGAAAAGTGCTACAGCAAAACCTAAATTTTATAAAAATGTTTTTATACAATTTATTTTATACGTATAAATGAAGTGATATGCCTCGGCTCCTCAATGTTGACTATTTTTTAGTTTGCTTACTGCTGGCACTATTTTATATGAAAAACAATATTTCTCGAAACAGGGTCGCAATTGCAAGGGAACATCAGACACGAATATCGATTGATTTGAGTTCTAAATCCTATTCAACGATTTGCTCATGCACCAATTATGTAAGAGCCTTCCGCGTGGTTCTATCTTCCGTTCGTGCCGTCATCTCACGTAAACCTTGACCTTTTTTGATTGACTGAGATTTGCGGAATTGTCTCAGTAATCTGTTTTTAGACAGTATACTACGGAAGATGCATAAATTAATTTTTGGGTACGAATTGGGCTGAATTTGAATTCTAACAAATTTCAGTTTTGGGGAAGCTGAATTTGACTGGGTCATCTCTTAGCGGGTTAAGGCCAAGTTTGGTTCAGCTATGGTGAATGGAGGAACTGGATAATTCCTTGGTCGATTATTTTCAAATTTATTTTGTAGAAAAATCCAGAACTTCATTCGGAATTTATGTTGGAATCTCGATTCAGCTCAACATACCAGATTCGAGCAAAATTAGTTAAGAAATTGCCTAGCACGGCCGAACTCCAGAACTTCTCTAAAATACATTTTAAATCGCCATCCAATTCTGAATACCAGATTTGAGAATTTTTTTTTCTGATATCGCCAAGTTCCATTCAAAATGATCGAAGTTCTACCCTTCAACAAAAAGACACGTTAAAACCCTAATACAAGCTGACCTTTTTATTAGAATCCTACCTCAGCTCTGCAAACTAAATTAGAAAGTTTTCGGTTAGGAAACGGCCTGGTTCCATTCATTATAGCCAAATCCCAAAATTTTGTCAAATTCGGCTTTGCACACCGAATTTGACCATCACTTGTTGAGAGATGGCCTACTAATTATACTTGGTAATAAAACGAATATTCTTTGATGACCAAAATTAATAAAACATTTGAAATTTTGGCGAAATGAGCTAAATTTATGTGAAATAATCAATCCGGTAGTTAATCTGGCATTGAATAACATTGATAGTTTTCTGGGATCTATTGCCTTTGGGATGCCTCACATAGTTTTTGCAATTTTTTAGAAGAAATTTCGTGATTGCCGTTGTAATTTTTAATATAATTTAAATAACTATGGTTTCAGGAAATTCTATTGTAAGTTGTGGAATTAATTAAATATTAAATTAATAAATGTTGATATTATTTAGGAAGTCAGAAAATATTAATTTAGAATTAAATTTCAGGAAATCTACATATGTACGAGTACGTGAAATAATATCATTTTTTTCTCAGGTTGCTGTTTTAGAGAAGCAATTGTTGAAGACCAATACCATCGTTATCCATTAAACCTATTAAGCCTTTTTCCTTCCTCTAGTAGATTAGAAGTAGATTAGAATTGTGTTGTGCCGTACGATCGCTAGGTGTCTGAAACCGGGTCGTTCTGTCCCAAAAGAAAACCTTTCCTATCCTTCCTATTATTATGTGCAAACAGGCTGTAGGAATAGGCCCGGCGTTATCCGGGAAACTTGTCCAGTACTTAGTCCTACAGTTCAATCAATCAATCAATCAATTTATTTTATACGTATAAATAATATTTATTTTCAAATTTGCAGATTTTTATATTACAGCGCGAAGTAGCAATAATTTAATAACTTTTATTATATGTAAAAGAGTGTGTAGATGGGCCATACATCAACTTAGAATTTTTGGTAAGTTCCTCCAATTTTCAAATTTTGATCAAGATAGGTACAATATATAAAATATTCTAATTTCAATTAAATCAAATCGTTTTATACCGAGTACGTACTTATAATACAATATTATGTTAAACACAATTATACTTTTAATTTATTCGCTCATTCAATTAGTTGAATAGTGTGTGCCTTCTGTCCTATTTTTTACAGAACGAATCTATTTTTATATCTGAATTGACTTCTTGACCGGAGTTGTTTAATATCATATTTACAGTGTATCGGATAAAAACTCCTATAACTTTGGTGTTTTATACTAACTATACAATCAAATTGCACCCACCCTAATTACGACCCATCTCATCATCATCATCATCACAATCGCACGCTTGAGTTGAGTCATTTTGTGTGTAAATTAAATTCTATAATAGGCGAGACATAATGGATCAAATATATTTATGTTGAACATCATCGATTAAGCATGTAAACACATAGGAGTTTGATATTTGTAGCACCCAATTCCAATGAGTTTCATTAAGTTGATGTACAATACGAGCGTTCGATGAAACATATTTTTTTTTTAAATTTTAAATTAATTTCAATTGACCCTAATTAAATTTAAGGTCATATCTAAAGTAACTTATATACATTTATACATAGACGCAGTACTTTAGATATATAGCTAGCAATATTCCTTAATTTGCGATCGCCCTGCTATCATAAATATATTTTATTATTATAATCAGGAATTATAATTATAATTTGTTGGATATCCATTTAAACTATTGTCAAATTATGGCATATTTAATTGAATTTAAAAGTTAGTAATTGAATTTCAAATGTAACGTTTAAAATAAAAATAGATTAATATGGTTATACGAGAAAATTGAGTGTTGAAAGCAATTATTCCTTACCCTTTACCTTAAGACAATATCGAAAGGTGAACTATATTTTTATTAATTCCATGAATATTTTTTATCAATGAATCAACATTTTTTACTTGCATGTACCACTATATACACAGATCGTATTTAAGATAAAATGATTCATCATCCACTTGATCTCCTATATATATACTCGTATATATGTATGTAAATGATTAAGACAAAATTTAAATGACATAGCAGACTCAGACATTTCACAGTGGTTCAAATTAGTTTTTAGAAATCACAAATTTGACGACACACCAATCCATTATCTTTATAAATTCCCATGTGCGTGCAATTAATAAAAGAAAGGGAAATTTATAAGAAACGATCGTTATTATGAAGAAGGAGAATTTTACTACCGTTACAATGTCAATATACCGATAACTTACTTACTTTGTATTATAAATCTTTTGTTAACACTAATAACAAACGTAAATTAAATAAGAATAGTTTACCGATGACTAATAAATAAACAACTAACGTAATAGTAATTTATACAGTTCCAAGTAATTTTTATGTATAAAAATATTAACACACTTTTGGTAAATAATATCACTTAAGTATTTGGTATTGTCTTTAGGCACTACGTTTGGAACTATACGAAAACGACGAAGAGGCAAAATATCCAATACACATTCGTACAATTAGAAAATAGATAATTGTTAAAATAAATAGTTTCCAATTAAATACGTTTATCATGTTTTTGGTGTTTACAAATTTTTTTTATCACTTAAAATTGTCACTCATTTTAAATATAAACAAATATAATTAATTAGTAATTGTCGCATATTTTAACGATTTATCTTTTATTACAGAAACACACATTTTTTATAATAAGAGTGATAGAGAGAGAGTGAATTACTTTGATGTAATCCCGAATAAATAAAAATAGTATTTATAGTTTTTTAAATCAAGAGATTTAAACGAACGATTGAACAGCAAGCGAATGAATGAATTTGTTGAATGGAAGTTTGAACTTAAACTAACGATACAAAACAGCATTGAGTATGTTTTCAAAATTGTGCGATCAAAACAAAAACGAATAATAAAATTAAAATTTATGTATGGCAATTGAATTAACATCCAGTAAAAGAAATTATTTTATGATACGAGTATTGAACGAGTCTGCAAATCCAAATAATATTTTACATAAAGAACCTGAGATATGTGCAATGCAATGCGACCAGCTCATCTAATTTAAGTGAATTTTGCCTATGGGAAATACTGTTTTTTCTGCTGCCTGCAATACTTGCTGCACCGCTTTTAATACAAACCGACGTACAAATTTGAAATTTATACGTAATGAACAATGAGTGAGAAAAATTGAATGCTGAAGTATTAAATTGTAAACATTAATTAATATTTTGTGCCATGTTCGTAAATTTGTCATATACGATTGTATCAAACCGATATTTCATTACACTCTCAACAAATACATAATCTTATAATTGTATTATAATGTATTGTATTTATGTTCTAATTTTACCTCAACATATTATGCTGTTTTATGAAAGATTATTCGGTTCGTAAATAAAATAAATCGCCAACCTTGGCGAAAAGCGCATGCATTCCGTTCCTTGCTCTTTTAGGAATTGGATAGGATCAACATGGCATCTTCGTGATTCTCCTATAAATTGAAATTAAGCGATTAATTTACTATTATTAAGCCCTTAAAACTATAAATGAGACATTATCAGCACTCGTAAATGAAGACATTAAATTTTGTTGTAAATATATTGTCATAATTTCTCCCATATTTTATCTAATTAATAAGACTTTAATGACACAGTAGTATTTGTTTGGTGTTGACACTACAAGCCGCAGAATCCCCTATATGTATGTTCGATATATGTGTTGTTTTATCCGAAAATATACATACATCTCTAGAGTAAGTTCAATCCCCATATAAACAATATATTTTTGTGTCATTCCAAATTTGAAAGATATACACAACTGATAATCACTTGTTGGTATGGTTGTATGTCTTCTTTAATTAATCATTACACGATCCCATAAAATGTAGAATCGATTATTGAAATAGAAACACAGATGTGTATTACAATTGGTCGTAAAGGGAAAAATAAGAGTTGGCATAAAATCGGTCGTTGCTCGTAATATAAATTCAATCTAGGATTAGACTGATGACCTATTTGTGATTGAAATTGTCACCCAGTAATCAAAGTTCTTGTCGATTCTAAGCTAGTTTATGACATCAAACATTCGTTATCTATTGTTATTCAGCTGTACAAACTAAATGTACAAACTATAATAAAAAAATTAATTCTAAATTCTAAAAACGACGAGTATTATCTAACTGTAAATTAACCCCAACATGAATACATGATTATGATCGAGTGCGGTTAATTTAAATCGATTTAGCGAAATCTCAATATGAACGAGTACTTTAACAAACATAACTCTGATATAGCTAGGTACTTGATATTGTTAATATACAGTACCTGGTCTAGTTTATGTAAATTTAATTTATTAAATGACATTTCATATATCATCTGATCTAATAGCTTTCGGGATAAATTGAACTCTGTTCCTTCTCTACGATTGAAGCTACTTGGTCAGGACAAGGCATAATAAGAACAAATGTTACCGAGAGAAGTATTTGTGCTATTGGAAAATAATGCATATACAATTTAATCTTTGAATTTTTGGTGTGAAAACACCACATCGTTTTCGAATTACAAAATGTAAATACTGTTTTTTTGTTTCTAATGGTATATTTCATTAAAGCTGAAATCCGGCGTTCGTTATTCGAGTATTCCTACAAACTTTGACACACTTTCGACCCGGAAATCCTTGAAAAAATATTCTACGTCATTTCTATATGCGCAACCAAAAGTCTTGGAAGATTTATTCAGACTGTCCGATGCATTATATATTTTTGGTATTTCAAACAATTACCTTTGACTTTCTATTGCTTAAACGACCAAATTATTTAAATGTTTTTTACATTTAACGCACTTTCCAATGATACCAAAGTTGGTGGTAAATACCGTGGATAGTCATTTTAACTTCCATTGTAAGAGAGCAGTCCTTATAGATTAAGTTTAGAAACGGGTCTCCTAGAAAAATACCTGACTGCGTTAATCTCGATCTTGACATGTTATACCGACAGGAGCGACAATAGAGTACGCTTAGTGTGAAAGTTTTTTATTTTCTTTGACCGGCGTGATTTTTATTATTTATTTATTTATTGAAAATCAACAGAATATTATCTTTTATTGATAACTAAGTAGCACAATTTCAAATTTAAGCAAATACAGTATAAGCAAAACAAACAAATACAAGATAAAATTAATAAGGAACATTTTTAAACATATTTTGCATAATAAAATCTCTTGTTATTAAAAAATTTAATTTTAGTTTTCGTTTACAATTGTGTTTCGAAATATAGAAATCAAAATCAAACCATTTAAACTTTCCTGCTTCTATCAATATACGGACTAAGTTTTGTCCATTGTTCTCCTGCTCTGGAGTGTGACTATATATTGCGAGTCAAATTTGTTTTATTCGAATTCGTAAATTTCTTACTACCGAATTCGAAGTTCAAATGAAATTTCCTGTGGTACTAGCATTTTTGTTTAAACCCAAGTATTTTTATATCCGAAAATTTTTGAATTTTTCTGACATCTAGCTGAAATCATCACCGACTTTTTTCAGCACGAATGTCCGATTTTATCTAAGATTTACTATGAATGTTGTCGCCAAAGCTCGGAAATGATGAAAAGAAAAAGTTAGGTTATGTAATACTTTTCCGGTAAAAAAGTGGGTGGAGCTTATTTTCGAGTTTAGCGGCATATTTTTAATTTTGAATTTTTAAATAAAAACAAAAAATTAATTCATTTCAGTAAATGTTTCATTTATAACAAATAATTACTTATTATATTTGATTTTTAAATGCACTGTGTGAAAACACACACACAGTTCCATATTAAAATATTAAACATAAATTATGAAAAATCGGAAATATATTAAATTAGTACAATCACAGTTGTAAATTACAGGCTAATTAAATTTAATTAATCGAAATTCTCCCCTAAAGAGATGGAAAATTGATTTTCGGTTGATTCTAGATGCTCCTCAATAAACATTAAAGGATTCAAAAATTCGGGTTGAGTGTCGGCTTTGACTTTTGAAGTTTTCTTTGCTGTTTCAATTTTATTCGCCTTTGTTGGGTCCGTTTCGACATTTTCTAGTTGCTGAAATAAAAAATAAATTGAAATTGTAGGTTGTAGGTTAGTAGAGCTAAGCTTTGTTTAAGTGTAAATAATTATTTAAAAATGGTAAACGATTACCCTGATATTCGTTGGCAGCATATGTCAACAAATGGGGACGCATAACCTCACATTTAACAAAAAAAAATTAAAACTTAATAATTTAAAATATAAATGTTTAATATTTACCTCACAGATTTAGATCCAAAACGTTAAAAATATAAACTTTAATGAAAATTAATAATACAAAAATGTTATATATTTACATAGAACGTACACACAAACAACCGTAATGGCGGTCTCACCTCAACTCAACAAGAAAAATCGATATGTGTTTATTAATAAACAACAATAACGAAAAATCATCATTTCCGAGTTTTTATACCAAAAACCGGAAAACAGTGCCTTACCGGTTCAACTTTTCAGTTTTGTTATACTTGGGAATTGTATTTTTCTGTAAGGAATACGTTTGGTGTACATATGTTGCTAAACAATCGTTTCACACATTTTCCTTTTTATGAAAACCAAGTACAACTATGTAACATCTTAAGAAAGCAAAAATCGTGTCTAATTTTCGAATTCAAGTAAAACAAATTTCGTTTCGGCTGGTCATTCGCCCGCTTATATATTTGATCAAATTGAGTAACGTTTATTGTTAAAATAGTAACGGAAATTTGCGCCACACACATAACAAAAATAGGTTAAATTTTAACCTGTCGGAAATGAGTTATATTCCGAGTTACTGACTTCGTTATAATGTGTCCTGCTATTATTTAAAATTAGGCTTGAACATATTGTAGTTCCGAGATAAGAGTTTTTCTCATCCTGAGGAATTTTAGTGCTAACAACGACAAGCAAATCAAAAATGGAGAGGCCGGACACTAACTGTACACCAAAGAAATCGATTTAAAGAGCTTAAAACGTAATCCTGGTTAATATATCAGGATTAGCTCACAAAGCTCAACCCTGCATCCACCACACGTCTCCTAAAAGGGTTGAAATTTGTTTGTTAATTTATTTTACGTAGTATACCAAAGTAATCATGAACATTTCGGCTTTGAGATTTTTGCAGTTTTATCTCCAGATTTTCAGATTTACGGTGCGGTTGTAAAACTAGTGGCTGCTATTCCATTTGAAACTGGTAAATTAGTACTTCACATTGGTATACAGAAAAATTTATTAGAACACTTGGCAAAACGGAACTTCGTCCCTACAAATTTGGCACCTTCTGATTTCTGTTTATTCTGAAAAATAAAAAATCGAATTATGCTACTAAAATCTAAGTTTATACAAATTTTACAGAAATATTAGATGGGTTTTTGTTATAAATTGAAAATATTTTCCTCTTGATTCGATTTATTAAGTTTACCTATTTAAAACGTATCATCGCGCGAGAGCCCTACATATTTTGGCATAAACCAGATCAGATCCAGCGCGAGCGGACAACTCTCTGAGTATCAATTAGAACTGAATCAGATGCAACTGGAAGATGAACTAGAAACATTCAATAATACTATATCCAAAAAGCGGCATGGGAAAGTTCACCTGTTGAACCGCATGGGTTCCGCATAGTTCACCTATTGAGCAGCATGAGAAAGTTCACCTAGCCTCTTGAGGTCAGAGAACTAGTTAGAGAGAAAGGGAAATCTCTTAAAATTTGGTAGCAGATCCGTGCTCCGCAACATAAACATATGCTTAATTTTCTGTCAACAAATAAAAGCAACTTATAAAGGAAATAAAGAATAAAAGCAAACATAAGCGAGCCGATGCCTAATCCTGGACTAAAAGTGACACGCCGAAAGTCTCTTTATTTGCCGAGGCAACCAGCAAATGAAAATACAACTGTGGTAAACAAAATATATGATCTAACGATAAGTCATGTAACTTTATTGGAACTGAAAAATTAAATCAATAATAATTTAAGTATTAAAAAATTTCCAGGTTATGACTTAATTACTGGCCAAATCGTGAGAAAGTCTTGCGTAAATTAGTTTAAATAATTAATGCAGCCTCCAGACCGAAATACGTTCCACGTCAATGGAAGGTGGCTGAAGTAATTATGATTCCTAAACCAGGTGAACCAGCAAACGATAAAAAATCTTATAGACCGATATTACTATTTCCAGCTATATCAAAAATATTTAAAAGCTGCAGCTCAAGAGTTATAGTAGAAGAAAGTTGTTTAATTCCACCACACCAACTTGAGTTTAGAGACAACCACTCTACTGTTGAACAAGTTCGCAGAATAACGGCATCCTCGGTCTTTGCGGGTGTACTTGAGAATAAGAAGATATGCTCCAGTATTTACTTAGTAGTAGCTCTACCTTTCAGTAAAGTTTGGAACCAAGGGCTTGAATTTAAACTGCATCGAGGTCTGCCTAAGTAATTTTACCAAATCCTTAAATCATAGTATAGCAGTCCGATACTTTAGAGTCAAACTTGAATACGAGTACTCTGAATTAAGTAGAATATCAACAGGTATACCACAAGGTAGCGTAGTTGGACCTATTCTGTTCATCCTTAATACGAGAGATTTACCGAATATTCAAGCTACTACAGTGTCAATATTTGCAGACGATATAGCTAGCGTTTGGAAAAGATATATTGGAAGCCAATTAGAACTGAACTTAAAATGGCGCATCCTATTAAATGAAGCCAACTCAATACATATCAACTTTACAAACCTAAATGTAAAATGGATTCCTGTGGATCTTAACTCAAACCAAATTCCATATGTATAAATACAATTAAACACCTTGGCATAACCCTCGATGGTAAGCTGGAAAGAACAGATCAAGAAGAAAAAAGAAGAGTTAAACATCAAATACAGAAAAATGTAATAAGTACACAATACATAATAAATGCTTCTATACAGGCAAATGTTAAAACCAGTATGAACCTATGGTATCCAATTTAGCGGTTGTGCCAAGAAGACCAATGCTTTCAAAATAAAGTGCTGCTTCTCGGCATGAAAGTATACAGGCGTATACGTCGTATATTGGACACCACCAATGTGGTGAGAAGACTCCAAAGGCAGAAACCGCTGGAGCTGGGCAGTTCTAATTAGAATAAGATTGAATTTTAAAATTTGTAATGTTGAATAAACATAAAAAAAATATAATTTCTGTAATTTTTTTCCGTGTTGGTTGAGTAAAATCAATGCCGTTATGGTAATTTTGAATTCTTTGAAATTATTAAATCAAATTGACTTTGATTTCGCTAATAGCCGGGTTTCATTGGCGTTACTAAAGTAATCACAATTACTTCTACCTACTTAATGAAAAATTTTGTTTCCTTATATATGTTTTAAAAAATTTACTGTTCATATTCATTTACTGCATTTACATCTACTCACAAGTACTTGCAAGTACTTTCCTAAGCTATGATTACTTAACTGCTGCGTTATTTGCGAGTATAGCATCTCCTCTCTCCGCCTATGGACTATGATTATGGCGGCATCCTAGTTACAGATGGAATCCTCCCTCTTGGAGTGTTAGAGTTTTGAGTCGATTGGTGCGTTTTATTTCTTAATATTTGCAGTTGTACCGCTACTTCGCTTCCTCTTTAGTGAGCCGGGTATTATCCTTTACAGTTTATAAACCTTGCAGGTTGGTTTCGTCTATTCGAGAATACTTTCGCGTTGCGTCTACCAGCACATTTTACGCATCTAATATCTCACCCGCAATACCTTTGAGTGTGGTTAAAGTCTTGGTCGTGTTTTTTTTCGGTGGCTCTATTTCAACCCTCATATTGAGTATTGCTTTGATATTATATGTAAATTTTTTCACTTTTGTTTTACAAGTTAGTATTCATAATCTGTATGGAACTCAGCGTTCATACAGGGAATTATGCTGTTTTCATTATAACTAGTAGGAGGAGTTTCTTTCAGTCTGGTCTTCTTCAGCTCCTCATTCGCATTTTTTAGCGTTGCGATTTCGTTGTTAAGTTGTGATGCCATTTTTCTATTTCGCTAAGTCTTCTGCGTAATTCAGCATTTTCGTTATCCTGCTGAGTCGCAGAGTGTGTTTGCTATAAATGTGCGCTAGATATTCTTCAATTTCGTATGAATAAGCATCGGTATGGTTGGCTCACCCCAGAACCATTGAGAGTGGTTTAGCCAACTGAGCAGTTCGGGTAGCATCTGGGGTAAAAATTCCTTTTTGTTGTGAACTCGAGACAGTAGTTGTTCCTAGTTACAGTTTACGGTAATTGCAATTAAATCATTGTAATATTCAACAACAATGTATTATTCTAGAGTAAAAAACAATCAATGTCAAGCTGATTATAATAAGATTGATTTAAGTGAATTCTTCCTGCTTATATAAATGTTTTACGAGTTTCTGTTGCAGTTTTTCTGCATCGTCGTCGTCGACCCTGCCGCTGAAGTTGTAGATGTATTATATTTCTTGTTATTAAGTTTATTTCTTCAGTTCCAGATATATTCGACGTAATTTCGAAGCTTGTAAAGGTCAAAAACGTTGTTTCGCATAGCACCATTGGAGACTCAATAATCCCGGTGATGATAATTGCTCGAGATAAATAAAGTTTTAATTAAACTGTATACTAACTAGGAATAACCATTATCATCTAAACTAGAAAAATTTCTGGGTTAAAGATTGTTTTTATCGAATTGAAGCAGAATTACTAAGAAACTGTCGACATTGCCACTGTAAGCTTTCCGAAATTATCTAAAGTTCCAACTCATTAACCTAATACTGGAACATAATTCAAATAATTTATAGAGTTATTAATCACGTCTCCATACTAGTGCGAACGTTAATTATAGCATTAATTATTTGAGGTGTATTTAGCTCTACCCCCACCTTCTAAATTTATAATCAAATTAAATTTTAATTTTTGAGAATCGAGTAAAAAACAAATAAAAATTTGTAATCGGAGTGAAAATTTACCACAAAACAAACCAACCAGTCGCAAAATAACAACTTAATTGGGAATTCCTAAATTTGCTCAAGCAGGAGTTAAACGAACATAAAATCAGAGAGTTCAGTCGAGTCAAATAGTCTGTTGAGTGCTTTCAGTTCAAACGTATTCATGTTGTATTGAGAGTTACCGTCAACATCATTTAGCAGTAGCACATCGCGTAAAAATATCGTATTTTAGTGTAGTGAATCATACTTAACCCATAGAAATAATTTACTTCCACAGCGCGACATATTATGTACACTGGAAACGTAAGCATTTAATTAAATACTCGTATAAATTATTAATTTCCATAAATCGTTTTTTAACAAATACTACCGTTATCGAGTTTCTTTTTGTGCAGTAAAGCGAAATAATCATTGACAAAATTAAAGTGTATAACTACTACAAACAAGCATATAATATACAATCCGCGGTTTAATTATTATCGTAAGCCAAGTGACGTAATTGACTTTGCAATAACATCAAACAAGTAAATGATTCAAACAAAAATTCTCGATTATATTATTCATCTGTAGATGCCTTGATGCAATTTCTTAAAATTACCTTGAATTTTGTTTAATGTTAAAGTTATGTAAAATCTAAACTGTAAAGAGGTAATACGTATATACTGAGGAATCATCTTCAATTAGTGGTAGTCGAAAGTAACATAATATGTTCCACATAAGGCTTAACAAAATCACAATTATGTCGCCAAATTTAGTTCAGCTTACAGATCTGGTAGACATCTGGAAATAATAAAACAAAAAACAGTTTTTGGTTTAATTTGGGGAGGAACACAAAATTCGATATAATTTTTAAGTATACGTTTAAGCATTTAATTCTACGGTACACAATTATTGTTTAAATAATCATGCTTATCATTCATGAATCATCCTTTAACATTAGAAAGGTCGTGATAAATATATCAGGGCCAATTAACGAAACTTTTTTTTATTGAATTATTTTTCAATTCTCAATAACCAATTGGTAAATTTTAAACTGCCAGTAATTAAATCAAATTGTGGTTGAATATAGAAAGAGTGATCAATTTTATATTATTAAATAAAATGTATTCAAGCTACTGCTATCCGTAGCTTGAATACATTTTATTCGCACGAGCGTACGAGCTATAAAATTCTATTAGTAAATAGAACCTTTAAAATGATTTATCCCTATAGATCGATCGTCAACATCTTAATCTAGATGTAATATAAATAGGAGTACTGTGAAAGGACTAATTCTAAATATAACTTAGGCGGTATTCGTATCAAACACGAATTGTGAACTCGACTTTTTGCGAGTTTTAACGTGCTTCTTGCACGTACAGTGTAGTTAGTTATGTGTACTTACTGTAACTGTAGAAATGTTATGACTAATATTATGACAAACTACAGACAATCTAGGTAGATAAAAAAATTCAATTATAACGGCCACTAGCTTAAATACATCTTTTATCTGCTCAATACACGTGTGGAAAGGTTCAATTACAGTCAAGGCTTTTGTTCTACATTTCCAATACACGATTTCTTCACCTAACGTAAGTTGTAGACGACTGGTAAAGTTGAGAATGTGGCATCTAGCTAAACTACAATAGACGTTTTCGTAAATAGATCCGGGTAACTTCAGAGTAACTTGCTTTCAAAAAATTACCCGTCTATTTACGAAACTATAGAGAAATTTTAGAATAACTTAGGTCATGTTCACATCATGGTTTTGTTAAAATTATTTTGTTTCAGTTATTCCGGCAAATTATATTATCTAAATATAATACCTGCGCTTTGAAAATATAGACTGTCCATTAAATACCTTTATAATTTATGTTTCTCTTGAAATGCACTTATTCAAATATCGCTGATTATAATATTCACGAGCAAAACACCAAAACTACTTTTTGTATGCGATTGTTGGTAATTTGAATAATATTTTATCAATGAAGAAGAAATTTAAAGTTACCCTAAAGTAACCCCGGCTTTATTTATGAAAAAGCCTGTGATAAAAAGGTTATTGATTTTATTTTAATACGGGGACTTCGTGTGGTATTGCGCCTCGATGACGCTGCTAACACGCCTTTCCATATGAGTGCCAAGTAATTCAACAAACCAGTTTCGACATTATACAATTCTAAATGGTAGACGATTTTGTGCTGAGTAACAGAATTATATTTTTGTTGACCATATGTAAATGTTTTCATCCTTGTTCTAATATACTGTTTAAAGAATTGTCATAAGAAAAATTTAAGTAAAGTACGTTCCATCGTTAAACTGCCAGTTGTAGTCGATCGTTGTACATAATGACACTTATGAATATATAAAATCATTTACAAATATTTTTTTCATACTACAGCAAAGTTTATGATTTGTGGCTTAGCTCTCGCGTCCCAATAGGTCAGAACTTCTACTAAAAATCATTTTATAATCCCATTTTCATCCAGCAAAAAATGGTAATCATAATACGAGTATGTTCAGAAATAACCTAATTCCTTTCCGATTAGCCATATTCTAGAAATTCTTGATAGGGATGGCACAATTAATAATCGGTTTAATGCGTGATAATTGTGAAAATAAACGATATTTAACAATAACTTTATCCAATTACACGTTCTTTATTATAGGTATAAGAAAAAAAATTAACAAAGGTACAAATCAAGTGTCATTTTCATTAAAGGTTCGTTCATTATAACTCAATTTTTTCTTTCAAAGCGCGTTCACAACAAACTAAATAATTGAAATAATAACATTACATAGTAACAAATTGATTAGAGTTCCATTTCCATCCAGCATATAGTTTTCATTTAGCCATATCCCAGATTCGTTCAAAAATCATTTTGGAATCCCATTTCACCATACTCAATTTCACCAAGATCGGTTAAGAAATAGCTTAGTTCCGTCCCAGATGGCCATATTCCAGAAAAACTTCTAAAAATCAGTAAATAATCCAATTTCCATCCACAATACCAAATGGCATCACAATCTATTGAGAGACAATCTCGCCCAGTTGGCGTTCATTTAACATTAGTAGTTAAGGGAATGGAACTGAGGAAGGATGCAAATCCGAAAGCGGTATTCCCAAATAAACAAATTAAGCTATTGTAAAACAAAGAAAACCGTTTAATTATTCATTTTAATATATTTTTGTGAGAACTATTTAACAATTTTTTTTATAAAGTGATATGAAAAGATATATATATATATAAAGAGTCTTTCAAAAAGGATGCTCGATTTGTAAATGTAAATAAAACAAGTTGTGTATGAGATGTCGGTCAGCCGCGGCTATGCTTGGTGACACGTATTCGGGAGGTCCTAATTTCGATGGCTTTGTCACATAAATCTGGCTTGACTTTGAGGGCATCAATTGTTTGCGGTTTATTCTCGTAGACCTGCAATTTAAGATAGCTTCAAAGCAAAATATATAAAGGCGTTAAATCGCACGATATCGGTGGTCAGTTCACGTCGCTGCCACGCGGATAACCATGCCCTCAAATTGCTAGTGCAGAATGTCCATCGTGGCATGTATTGTGTGACGTCGGTATCCACATCATCCAGTTTAGGCCACAAGAAGAGGCCAAGTTCTTGTGAACGACGAGAAATTAACTGCCTCAACGACGTACTACTGATGTCTGATTATTTGTCGAACCGGTTGATTCGAATTTGGTCTCGAATTGTCGAATAGTCGACTCGGCAGGACGGCTGTGACGAGAATAAAAATCACGTAATGCGCGGATCGATTCTCGAACAGAGCATTGGTGATTTGCCATACATTGCTAAACATTTCTCAACAAATTTGACAGATGCTGCTTAGACAACCTGGCTGCTATAACCTAACAAATTTCGAGCATCTCTATTGAATAGATATATTTTAATAAAACAAATTCATACATCTGTAAGAACAATAATTACTGTGGGCAACTTTTACTTTTGAATGAGTTAATATATGTATCATACAACCCTAATTTTGATGCTTTTAAGTCCAGAATGGACGATTATGAATTTCTAATCTGGAGAAGAAATTGAATTCATTATGTGCTACTCTCGACTACATTTTTCTTCCTTCGACTTTCTAGACGAAAATATTGACGGTAGCGCCATATAGCAATCGCTCTCAACAATTTCGGCAATGAAAACGCCTTCTTGAAAATTTCAAAATTTGTCGATAATTCTGTTTAATTATTAGTTATAAATTGGACAGTGATAAATTGGGCATAATTGTTACGGAGATTAAAACTATTGTTTACGTATGGTGATACACATGGAACAAAGCAAACAACTTTCAACTGATTGTACAAATAACAATAAACTCATCACTGAATATCTGGTTTCAAAAGGAGATGTATACTCTTAGCGAGGTATGTACAAATAAGGGCATATACAAATCCCTAATCGGTTTCTTTGAGAACGATTTAAAACAGGAATATTGGTTTATGGCCACCATAACGATAAATTCTCCCAAAAACAAGGCCACTGGGGTAATTGGGAGAATGGAATAGCAAACATATCGATAGTACAGACCTTTTTTAATCATGTAAACGATTTTTATATTTTCAAATTTTGTTCTTAACAATTTCGCACTTTCAACCATAAAATATCAAAATAACTTTTTTTATTCCAATTGGAGAAAATGTCTGGCTTGGAATATGTGTTAGTGTTACCCCCTGTAGTATTATCCGTTGTTAATTCTAGCTAACTTAACTCCAATAAAAAAGTATTTTCATTTTCCCATTCATCTGTCAAATAATAAACAAAATAGTACGACAAAAAACACGAACAAAAATAACTGCAAATTTTGTTTTAAGTTTTTTATTTTTATTTATTTGTTGCAGAAATTTAAAATAGTTTGCTCAATTTAATAAAATATATACTCTTTATAAATATCAATAATATAGTAATTAAATTACTATTAAGTTAGTTTATAAGTTATTTTTGGACGTATAAAAATCAACAAACAAGAAGTAACAGCAACCAAAATTTCAAGAAAAGCAAAATGTCAGCAAATTCCGAAGATGTAAGTATATTGCATAGATGTGTGCGAAAAAACTTCATTTAGGCAAAATTTATAAAAAAAATCGAAAATTTGAATATTTTTTTCTAATTTTTACGAGATAAATATGTATATGTATGTATTTATTTATAAACTTATGTAAATATTGATGATTTGACCCAACAATAAGCATTTTACATCTTATCAGTGCGACGAGCGATAATGAGTTTGTGTTTTAAACACTAAAAATAAATCTTTTTGTTGAGTCAAAGCAAATCGAGCAGTCGAGTGTGTAATCTCTCCCATTAAATCGAATTTTATATACTGATTTCGAAATTTTTGTGATTTTGTTTTTATATTCCAGAATTGTGAATTACATCTACATGCAGAAATCGAAATGTTAAAAACGTCGGTTGTAGAGAAACAAAATCAAATAATGGCCATGGAATCGGCTTGTCTGCAGGACCACGATCATCAAGTTGAACTTGAGGATAGTATTATAGCGTGGCAGGATAAATATGATCGTCTGTATGAATCTCATAAGCGAATGCAGAAAGTAAATCAAAATTTAGAAGATAAATTGTTGAAGCTTGTGGATCGAAACTCCGGTGAACGGGCTCAGTTAACAAGTGATGTGGCTACACTGAGTGTTCGGTTGGCTCAGGCGAATTACACGATTGCCCATTTACAAAGAGAAATAGTAAGTATACTAAAATTGTATGACGCAAATTACGTTTCGTGCTTGCGTTTCTTTATATTTATTTAAAACGATTTCCAATTAATTTGTCATTTTACACAGAAACTATTAGGTACAATGCTGCAATGTGACTTCTATAACGGACCTAGATACTGCCTAGATATGATTGGTCTAATCTATTTTATGTTGAATCCCATTGGTATTAAAAGTCAAATCAAAATATAATTGAAATGTCCAGGTAGAGGCAGCTCTTCGAGGACTAGACTCGCGACGCTTATTGATTGTATTATTAAGGTAATTAAAAAGTAATTGTTTTTAATATGTACATTTTTTAATTGGAGATTGAGATTGTGTAATGGATTCAAATTAATTTGGCAGTCTATTACTGCCACCAATTTCTTTTTAATTAATTGAATATTATACATATTACCACATAATGGCTACTTTAGTCTAAGGCCGTGCTAAAAAAAAGGTTTTGATCATATTATAACATGGTTGTTGGGAAGCTCAAGACTAATAATATTGATTGACATGTATCAGAGACCCAGCTGTAGTTGCCAGAATACTATAAAATTGTTAGTATGAGTAAATACCTTAATAATACATTCAATAAGCGTCGCGGATCTTGTGCTGCCTCTGCCTCAAATGAAAATATAATTGAAGTGTAATTATATTTTGATTTGACTTTAAATACCAATGAGTAGACCAATCATATCTAGGTACACTATAGAGAAAATGTTCAAGTCGCCTTGCAGCAAGGTTTGTACACTTGTACAAACGTACGTTGCACGCATATTGTGTCTATCTATCTCTCCCCCTCTCTCTCTCAAGCGGTATTAAATTGTCTTTGATATCATGTGGTCTCACATGAGTTTGGCCTGACTTATTGAATATGCAACGCAAAGTTTCAATACACCTTTTCCTATTACCTACTTCAGGTACTGTCTCCTTTACTGTCAGCTACTGTCCCTTCCACTAGGATGCCACACATTGAACCAGATGTTGTTAGCTTACACAGAGAGGCAAGTTTCTCTAAAATTCCTAGAGTGCGCTCAAAAGATTTTCGCGATTGATGCTATTATATGCCTGTTGAAAGTCTATGCAAATAATGGTAGTACTAGGTGTACTTCCAACATTTCTCCAAGATCATCCCCAACGTGAAACACTGATCTGTTGTTGATCGGTTGGTGCGAAAACCACATTGAAAGTCACCAATGATATTTTCGACGAAGGGAATGATTCTGGCAAGTACAACATTCATTAGCAAGCACTTTGTAGGTGGTATTTAACAGAGCTATGCCACGGTAATTTTCATTTTTAGACGGTCACATAAATTGTTGTTGGTTGGTGGTTCTATAGCGGACAAATGAGTACGGTCTTCCATTCGTTGGATAGCTCCTTTTCCCCCAGATCATCACGTTGAGATCATAAAGATAAGATGAAAAAAACGGTCCTCCTTATTTTAGTAAGTTAGCATTTTTTAATCTACTAAGAGATGCGTCTGTGGGATATGGACAAACACTTCCTTAGCTGGTGGTGCAACAGTTCAAATAGGGGTCACTTCTTCAGTTCAATTTAGTAGATTTTGAAAGTAGGTTTGCCATACTGAGAGAACAACAGCCACGTCTGTTCTTCTTGGCTGTGGATCTTGGATGGAAGTTTTTAGTACGATTTTTGACGTTTGCAAAACAGTCTCTAGTTTCCATTTACCGCTTGCAAGCTGAGGTTATCGTTGCATTTCCTGGTCGGAGGGATTTAGATGTGGTTTTAGCGCACATATATTTTGTGTGATCACGAGCCAACTATTTTTTCTCAGCTTGCGTTTATTTTCGATGAGTTGACGACACTGATCGTCGAATCAAGCATTACCTGATCTTGACGGTCTTCTTCCAATTGTATTTTTCTCAGCTGCAATTATAGCTGACTGGATAGCTCGCCACTGCTCCTTGATATTTATTTCGGCCTCGTGGTTTTCATTGTGCCGGTCTGAATTTTCAGTGACTGATTGTTTATTTGCTAGCCTAAAAACGATAAAAAAACAATTCGAATCCAAGAATTGTATATTTTAAAGGCATCATCATCAAGCCGTTTGCTACCAGAAAATATGTTTTATTTGGCTTACTTATTCCTGGTCACAAAATTCAAATTTTGTGCATACGCATTATATAAGCTTTTTTCATTTGCAGGATCGATATAAGGCAGACATGGGGCTAGCAATACAACTTCTGCAATGCAAACCGGACAGCTTTGTACCACAAAAAATTACATCAGTAACATATTTATTATTTCTCTTTATTATCAATGAACAATGCACATAGAATATTTCATTATCTTTAATTTTTATTTAGCTTCCAATTGAAATTCAATCAAAAGTTACAACTTACATGAGACTGGAAACAAACTCACACTCCGATTCAGAGGGTAGTACCAGCGGTGTTGGTGTGGTTACTACAAATTCGTACAGCGTACTTCCGGCATCTGATAGTCCACCGTTAATGTGTCCATTTCCACCAACCGCAATGGTATATTCGATGCGAGGACTTGGTAAGTGTTAGTAGTTTTGTTGTTGCTTACACAAACTTAATTTGTTTTCTCTTTAGACTGGTTATTTTACCTTTTAATTTTTTCGAATGTGCACAAACTTTTTACTTCTTTAGTAATTAATTTTCATGATTTGCATTTTTACCAAAATTTATCATTTTCCTACTTTTTGTGGTTTATAATTTTTAAGTTTGGCAAATATTTTTCTATTTTGCATGACACGTGCAGGTGAGATGTGATGATAAGTGTGATCTTTCATCTTCAATCAATACTAATCTAATATAAATAAACACATAGTAATATTAGCTCTCGCATCTTAATTATATAACTTGTAGCAAATCATAAAACTAACTAAATCACTGAAAAATCAATAAATTCTGTAATAACCTTAGTAACATAGTTATAGATTTGTGTCGTAACTAATCAACAAAATCATAAAAAATGTATCTAATAAAACTTTTCTTTTTCTTCCTCCTCGTACCATGTTCCTGCTCAAAATAAACTTCCAACAATTTTATAGATAAAACTGATTCACCATCTAATTCGGGTAGTCAACAACAATTATTGCCAAAACCAACAAATGACAATACTACGCCGAATGGTGGTGCTGGTAGCATTATTAATCCGCCATCAATTATTAATTCAAATAATCATTTCCATGTAACACCATCCACAATGGCCAAATTTCTAGAAGATGAATTAAAATCCAGTGACATAAAACATTGCATCACGTGCAATTGTACAATAAAGGAGATTACTGCCATTCTTGCAGAACGGCCGAAAACGTTTAGTATTGGAACTCAAACTAAATTAAATGGTGGGAATCCGAGCAGCAATAATAGTAATTCGCTGTGCTTACGTTGTTCAAGTAATTTAAATTCACCATCCACAACCACTGTGAATAGTCCGTTTGTTATGAAGTTATATAAATCAAACGATACCAGTAGCGTTGTATCTGAAACAAAAAGTAATTTATCTAATGAGAATCCTTTGGATGTGGCTAAAACAACACCAGTCAAGAAAAAAGATGATTTGACTGTCAATCCTTTGCTGGTCCATCACCGACTATGCGACCGAACTGATGTAACATTGATAGCAGCAAACACTGGTACAACAACATCAACAACTAATTCAACTCCATTATTAAAAAATGATAATAATAATAGTAATAGTAGTAATAATAGCAATATAAATATTGAAACAACAAAATTATTAATTCGTCCATCAACAACTAGTGAATTAAGTAATAATAATAGTGCTTATAATAGTATTAATCATAATAATAATAGTAATGTTAAAATGGAAAGTCGCACAATACCCGGGCAACAAGAACTTGTTAATAATGGGTCGGTCATATCTGACGATAATGGAACTGTGAATAAAGGTAGCAATAACAGTTTATGGAGTAAATCAAGCAATACGGCAAGTGAAGCAGCCAAAATGTTTGAAAATTTTAATTTAAATTTAATTAAAGCGATTAAGGTAAGCTATGCAATCTTTATTAAAGTTCTAATTCTAATTAAAAATACAGTGAAAATCTAAAGTTTTTTAATGTACATACTATGTAGCTAGATATATAACAAAAAAAAACATTTTATTTCAGGCCGAAAATCCTAAAATGAATGGCCCGCGATTATGTGCCCTACGTATCCCAAGCAATGGTTCTAATAATATTCTCTTGGATAATTTAGAACCGACACTTTCACCAATCGTCTATCGAAGACGATCTAAGTTCCTCGACGAGGAGCTAAGTGATACGAAAGAAGTTATATTAACCGCAACTACAAGTCAACCAAAACCAACGGCAATCCAAACTAATGTGTTGTTACACACGATCAGTTCGAATGGGGTTATCACTGAACAGCCAACAAATCATTTAAATTCTCATATCGCCATTTTAACTCTTAACGATGCAGTAGTTGAAAATGTAATCCCAGGTGAAATAAGTGATAATAAAACAGATTCGGAAAAATTTCGAGAGGCCCAAACACAACAGCAACTTCAAGAAATCTCGCAACTACATATAAATGATGATATACTGAAAGCGAGTTCGATTCAGTCACCCTCGAATAATAACACTACTACACTTCAAAAAGAATCAGATGATGAGCTTAAGGAATGTGTTCTCTTAAGGCGGCAACAATTAAATCGGGTCGCCGAATGGGTTGAGAATAGTAATAACAATAATAACGAGGATAATGACACGGAAAATGCACTTGATGAGAATAACGGCGATGATATCTCAAATATGTCGAACGTCGATTCGATAAGTAGCAATAACTATTCAACAGGTGATGTAAATTTAAATAATTTAAAATCAAATTTTAATACAAAGTGCTCATCGATCACCTCGTCGACTAAACTCTCCATATCGTCCTCGCTCTGCGACGACAAAAAATATTTAAAATCTTCAAATGCTCAAAATAATAATAGTAATAATAACAAGTGCAACAGTCCTGATATAGCACAAATGGAGTACAACGTTCGCCAATTTTTGTTGAAACAGAACGAATGGTCGATTCATAATAAAATGCCAGTGACGACAAAATACAATGAAAAGGACCATGGAGTAATATCAGTCGGTGTAGCACCAGCTGTAACCACAACATCAAAATCGGGAAACATAAAAACGTCAACTCATTCTACACAAGTGTTAAATAATAGTAGTAATAATATATTCCGAACAGAAACAAATTTATAAGCTTTGAATCTGGCTAAGCGCTTACCAAAAATAAAAATTTAGTTAGGATGGTATAAAATGGAAAAATTGTATCTATAATGTGTGTGTGTGAATATTTGTGTGAAAATGGGCATGATTATTACCTACCTTTAAATAAAATTATGTTGCTTTGTGCATATCTAGACTAAATTTATGGAAAATACGTTGAAATCGAATGAATGTTGAGGTTGAGGCAATAAACTTCATATCCATATTAAAGTTCTCCGCTATACATTAATTTAGTTTTCGCTTGTGCCAATCTCTGTTTTTACATATATGCTCTTTCTAAATTTATTCAATTAGTAATTCGGTGATGCCATATTCTAACTTTTTTTGTAAGTTGAGGGATGAAATCTTTATATACCAATCACACATGGTATTCACAATCGTCAATTCATTAACATGTTTACTACAAGCACTGTTATATTAGGTAATATTTTGTATGTAGCTATAAATGTGTTCGCGCAAATTAACCAGTTTCCTTTTCCTTTTAATTAACGTACAGTTTAATTATTTTGTAACACTAAGATACTCGCAGTAGCGCCGCGTGGTTTTGGGCCAGTTTAGTCACGTTTTCGCGAAATTAATGTCATGTATTCCATGCTATAAAATAATCAATCCAGGTAAAATAAAGCGCATATTAACTGGCCTATTGGGTTAATTAATTTTGGAGCCCTTGGAGTTAATCTCACTTTAAGCCCCATCGCAATACCCGTTGCTCTCTTAAGCTACGTTTCTTGAGCAAAGTGAGCTATGTTTACAGATCACACCTTCTCATTTTACTTAGCAAAGCCAAAATATATGAAACTGATCTCGTCACTTACCGCAACCCGCTTTTATACACTGATTTATTTAAACCAGTTAGAATAGCTCAACTTTTGAGCGAAGTGACCTAATTATTTACCTCCAATGCGAACATAAAACATTTAAAACTATTTCTGCGTAAATGGGGTTTTTTTTTTTGTTTTTTTTTTGTTTTTATCCCTGCTATCTGTTCTGGGGCCAAGGCACTCCCAACTCTTTCGCGGTTCGCTTATTTACGTCCTTACTTTTCCGCCAGTGTAGGCCAATTCGAGGACGTACGGTTATAGGTCCGATTTCATTACCATCTTGCACATTGCATAGCTCCATGCCAGCCTATACTGGCGTGGAAGATGGGTCGGCCCGTGAGCCCCGCACTCCGACAGGGGGTCATAGATGTGTTCCTTCTCATCCCAAATCGTAATTTGTTGATGAAAATTCCCTTTGCATCCTGCCCCTATCGGGATTCGAACCCGGTACCTCCCGATCCAAACGCCAAAGCTTTAACCACTGTGCCATTTGGTCGGTAAAATGGGGTTGATTGTGAGATTTATCAACAATATTTCTATTATTGGAATTTTGCATCAGTCAAAAAAGTTAACTCAAGTGTGTAATGGCCCTAACTAGTAACCGGGTTCTATTGGCGTTAGCAAAGTGCTCGCAAGTACTTATGAAATGATAGGACCACGTGGGGACGATTTTGATAAAAAATATGCTTTTGGGCAAAGCTTACATATGTAATAGAGTCTCTTCCTGAGTCCCAAACCGTTTACAGGAGTGCTTAGTTGCATCCAGAATTTTTTTATGGCTGTTCAAAGCAGAGCCAGCGTATCGGAGAGCGGTCTGGCAGAATCCAGATATAAGCATACTTTGGACTGTATGCATTTTTCGATTTTGGAATTTTTTGGTTTTGGATCTTTCTAATTTACTAAGAACTAGCGAATGGAACTTCTAAGGAAATTGGCTAATCATCGGATAGTTGAGTATTGCGAAGTATGTATGTATTTATGTTATATTCTTTAAAATGCTTGGGTATCTTTGCTATTAACTGCGAATGAAATCCCTTTCAATGATGAGGGAAACGTCGTAAAGTGTTATTTTTCAAATAAGAATATCCCGTGGGTTAATGATATACACGCCTCTGAAAATGATCTTTCTGCTTATTTATGTTTGTATTGAAAGGATGAATGCAAGTAATGAAAATTATTACTAGTTAGCGCAAATTTGTTTTTGTTTAAAATTGTACAGCAGTATACTAACTTTATTTAAAAAAATCTGCTTCTGCTGCCAAAAGTTTTTGTTGCCTCCTACAATTTTATAATTAAATTACTGAAAGAATTCAATGAAAGAGTTTATTTGTGTATTTAATATTGATTTAATTGGAAAATATACAGTATGTCCCAAAATAATGCATTTATCTTTTAGATCTTGCCATAAAGAACAATTCTGAACTTCCGTTACACCATATCATTATTTAACCACACATGCGAGGTTAAATTTCTACTCATTATACTAAACCAGTAGTAGCCTACACTAGTTATCATAATATTTAAATCCTTTTTAGTAAAGATAATGATCAGCGAAATGCAAATAAATATATTTTTGCAATAAGATATGGGTGCCAGATATGCATTTATTGTTAATGACGAGCAAGTGGACTAAATGAATTTCCTAAATGATGTTCTCTATCAGGATCTGAAAATATTTTAAGTAACTGCAGCCAATTTTTGGATACCGAAATAAGTAAAGGAACATAATTACTAAAAAAAAGTATATCTTAAAAAAGCCTTATCTGCATATCTTTATTATGCTTATTAAGTAACATTATTTATAAGGAAGAGCGTAATAATATGTAATATTTAGTAAAAACTATATCATGATTATATAAATTAAATGTAAACCTTTAAAATACTATTTTTATTATAGATAGCAAATAATACATGTAATAATTGATAAGGCTTCGTTAATTACTTGTGATTTTATTTTATAAGTTACATTTTCCTAATTTTATTGAAGATGAAACGTGCTAGTGAAACATATATTTTATTATTATGTATTTTAGTTTTTTTAATTGCAATTATTAATTTTAAACTTTTTTATACTGTAAATCGAGATATATACGTGCATTATATTTGATAGTAGAAAGAAGTCCATGGATAGAGATCATAAAATATTTAAATGTCCTCTTTAAACAAACGTTATTTGTTTAACGAAAATTGATCTAAGATTTTTGAAATACTTGGCAGCAGAAAATTGAATATTAAAGCGGAAGTTCAGTTAAAGTGCCATCAATATATTCGGCGAATTACTTCAGGGATCAATAATTTCACTATAGCATAAGCTTACTGTCTGTTTGGTTTTTGTGAAGTTCCTACCAACTTCCATTTTATTTTACGAGTTTCTTGAGTTAAGTAAAATTTTACCTAGCACCTGATGAATTAATTAGTAGTTTTAATTAGGTATCTAGAGTACCGAGCTGTTGACGACCCATTAGTTCTATTGAGTGCAACACGCACTGACAATCACTTCTCACGATCGTGGTATTATAATTTCAATATTCCTTTAACTTAATTTGGAATAAGTTAAAAGTATTCCGAAACTCAGTAATGTCACGTCTCGTGTTAATATCAAAACCGTCAACTTACGAATCCATTTTTAATTCCAATGTATCAGAACATGGCCCTCACACTAAAAAATACTAAACCCGTTTTTATTATTGTTTGTAAATGTGCTTCCCCAATAGATGTTTTTTGTACTTTCAACACTAGTAGCGCTTCCAAAAAATTTCGAGACTGCTAGAAATTACAAGAAACTTTAAAATGCTCAGTTTCGAAAAAAAAATTCACTTTATAAAATTATGAAACAGTACATATTAAAAGTTCAAATTTAATTTTAATTTTAATTTATTAATAATCAGATTAAAAAAGACACCCAAAAACGTTAAACACTTAAACATTTGACTGAATATATATACAACAAATTTGTGTTTAGAATCTAAGTTAATTTTGTGTTATAAATTATAAATAAAGAGATTATCATTCCCCAAGTTCCCCAAAAATATATTTTATATGATTTAAATTGTATTTTATATGTAAATCGCTTAGTTTTAGGACATATACATATTATTATACATTTATATATTTACAAACTTAATAATTAAACAAAATAAATTTATTTTATATATTTTAATTTTATAAATATCAAATAATGAGAATCAAATCCAAACGCCACAATTAAACATTTTTACTACACATATTTGTATGTATGCACAATCGTTATATTTAATATGGTATTACAGTAATATACATAGCTGTTGAACGGTCAAGAGGTGCTGAAAGCTGATAACTGACGTAAATTTGAAAATAAGTTACATATCATATTCATAACCGTTGCGAAATAAGCGATTCTTCAATTTCCAATAATAGTTAGTAAAAGCTGAGCGAGTCAGTCTTACCGTTATTTATAGGGACTCTTTGGGTCCAAAACGTTTGGTTTTAATAAAATTTTCCAAGATTTTATTGGTCCAAGACCTCCCACGCAGAGCATCCAAATATATCACAAAAGCTCTTTTTTGGTTCAGCCATTACTACTGTGTTCAATATGAGGTACAATTATTATGATATTTAAAAAAAAATTGTTACACATCCCTATGTTTAATATACTGTCCCGTTTTAAGTTAGTCGTTTAAGAAAAATTGTGTTCTGTCAAAAAATTACAGATCCTATTACTCAAAAAGAAACAATTGGTTAAGAAATTGGCAAAATTTAAAATACTCAATTTTATAACCACCTACTCGTACACCTATATTATAAAAAGGACTATGATATTATATTAGCTTTTGTTCAAATTTGTGTCTAAACTAAATTTTCTGGCGCCTACTTTCAACAGTTCTTTAAAATATAAAATTTATTTATCTTTTTCCAACAAAATAATAATGCTTTCAAATAGCATACAATGCATAAAAAAGCAAACAAATAAATATATGTATCATAAATAATTATGTTGTTTTATTTCAAATCGGAAACAACCAACATTGATGTACTCCCCACAGATTCGTAGCAGAACTATTAAACAATTCAATTTATGTACTTCGTTGCGGCAATCCTTCGACACATAGACCAATAATCCTTGTCAATGATTGAAAATGGAGTATTGATTGGCTTTCAAACAGTGACTAATCAATAGTATCCTTTAAAATTATTCAAATTGGTGAATGGTGGACGGTCTTTGATATTTATTCAAATTCGATTCCCATATAAAAACGTAAATTTATAAATTTATGGTCCCATTTTTTCACTATTTAAAAGAGACTTGCGACAGATTTATGTTTAAAATAATATTAATATTTGTTGACTAATATTTTGTGATAGATTTGCTCAATGTTTCGTAAATTTCTATAACTTTTGTTTGGTTGTTAAAACAATTCCTTTGGTTTAGATAGTACCTTGAAACTTGGTATTCAAGGAATTTAAAAATATTTACAATTTTTATTTGGAAAGCTGCACTAAAAATCTACGGTTGCCTGAGGAAAAACCGAACCGCTTTACGAAACAGGTACTCCATAAAACGGTGGATTAAAGACAATATTTATAAAAAATATGGCATCGTCATCTAATGAAGACACATAATAGATAAACACGAGGACAAGTGAGAAAACAAAGGCATTCTGATGAGTATAACAAAATAATTAACACCTATAGCTATCAATGAAAATCCCCGTACACAATATTCATAATTTCAAATCTCCACACAATAGTCATCGCCTAGAAACTTCCTTTGTTCTCGCACGTTAATCAGTTTCATTTGTCCTCTAATCTTGAAAATACTCGTATTTATATATTAAAAAAAAATTTGTTATTGATTTACTTTAATATTAAATCTTATGTTACATACTCGCATTATAATAATTGAAGATATTACATAATAGTTTGACAAACGTAAATACATAATATGGACATTGCTGTAATAAATTCAAACAAAGGATACAATAAATTGATAATTGATGGATCGCGATTATCATTTTCAATCAAAAAGTAAAAAAAATGTGTTTAGACGGTGTTCTCAAAGACAGGGGCTTTTATGTAACGCTACAGTAACCACAGTGGTAATTAATGGCTTGCAAGCTCTCCAAAATGAACCATCAACACATAGCCATGATCCAAGTGTGTTTAAAAAACACGTTACACAAGATAACAATTTTTTAAAAGAAATGTATGCAACCTTGTCACCTTGCTGCACCTTGTGTGAAACTTTCAATGAACCGAATAGCTTAGATTCTATAAAAATTCCAGAAGAATTATTATTTTTGGAAGATGTGTTATTTGTGCTATCAGAGAAAAGATTTAATGGCGAAATATTAATTATATTAGGAACGAATACGTCAATAACTGCTCTGGGGAACGCCGAGTGTTGGCTAAATGATGGAACATTTTACATTGTTCCATCGACCATGCGACAATTGTTTAGCATTCATGGTAAAGTTGATGATCAGATTGTTCCTCTTGTGTTTTGAGTTATGAGTTTAAAATCTTTAATTCATATTCAGCATTAATTGCAATTTTTAGCAGCCGGGAGAAACATTCCATTGAAACCCAAAATGATTATTTCTGATTTTGAAAAGTCAATTTTGTCTGCTGCTAGATCATATTTTCCTTCTGCTACGTTTAGAGGATGCCTATTCCATTTTGGGCAAATTATATCGACCTCAAAAAGAAGGCCTCTCCATAGAATATGGCAATAACCAAAAAATATAAACTTACAAATCAGAATACTGAAGAATTTATCATTTGTACCACACGAAGAAATTCCAAAGTATTATTCGGAATTAAGTAGCACTTTTGAAAATACATCTTTAAAAAAATTAGGATTTTGGTTTAATAAAACCTATACATATCAGGTGAAACAAAATAGAATCCATCCGTTGTGGATTTGGTAAAATAAAATTACCCATGAACTCAAAATTCAGTTGAAGCTTGGCATCGTTACTTGAAAGTAATAGTCGGAAAAAACATAGCGGCCTCTATTCTATAATTATATTTTCAAAAATATAAAAAATTTAAAGATTGATAAAGAAACGCGAAGAAATGGGGTTGACGGAATACCTACTTAAAATCAATTGCATATCATATCACTTTATGTTAATTATTATCTTTTATTTTATGAAAGATATTTCTCATTTTAGTCATTACATATTTGAAAATTACTGTAACAACTTACACTATAGAATTTTAAATACAATTAAATTATAAAATAAAGTTATTAAAATTAATCAGCTTAGTTTTATCTTATTTAATAATGGTTTAAAATTTACACGCGATCGAGGTCCTAATTTTAAGGATTCAGTTGATTTATGAAATTTTGAATGGCGCGCGCCATTTCATAAATTCATTTGATGCGTTGATTTCATAAAGCAACTGAATCCTTTAAATTAGGATCTCGTGATTGAGGATTTTGTGTTTGAGGATTTTATGCATTTTTAAGCATTTTGTTTTTAAGATTCTATGTTTAAATATTATAGACCCAACCTTTTCCCTATAACGCTATGTTTTCAATCTTAGAGAGTTAACTCGCAATTGTTATAACCCAGATGTTACAGTCTTTCGATACCTATATTGAACAAAGGATTAGAGTATCCGCTTTATATTCAAGATTATATTTTTTTTTTCACTTACAGCACTAATGTGACTTCATTTGAATAGCGAATTTGTTATAAATTGGAATTTTTTTCTACGATCCACTATAACATGTTAACGTCCGATGGCTGTGTACAGCTATATAACTGACGTAAGATTTATTTATTTTAACGCAGACTAGGGTATGAAAAACCTTAACTTTCTCTAGTAATGAAAGTAATTTCAATTCTAAAATGCTTCGTTTTGTTTGTCTAATTTGAAATTTAACATTTTTCATTTATTTCTCAAATCTGTTAGTTCACCGGTAGGGGCTAGTCTAGTCACTATTATAAAATTTTGCAAATTTTAATATAATTCGAAACCACTTCAATTTTTCATCGATTATACTAATTAAAGAAGGCAACGTGGTACCACCCTTAAAGTTTAAATTTTTCTCACTCATTTCAAATTTTCAAAACACGTGTTCAGTTTATTCACAGAAATTGAATGAAACAATTGATTTGCATGAAACTTTTTTGTCGCTAGAATAAAAAAACAAAATAAAATATTATCGTTAGATCAAATAGATTTACCGAACTTATTGAACACCCCTTGCATATTAGATTTCAAAATTTTGACAAAAATGAGGAACGCATAAAATTTCGAATAGATTCTACATTTTATATTAAGAAACTTTATGTTTAAATTGCGATTTGATTTCAATAATACTTTCCTTAGGCTGTGTGCCAAACTTAAGGTAAAAGTCCATTTTAAGTAAATTTTTCGGTAAATTCAATTATTTTTCAAAAACTCTATGGCAAAATAATCGAAAAAACTGTCCTAAAATCGGGTTTTACCGTTGTAATCGATTTACCTTAAGTTTGACACACAGTCTTATAGCGATTATAGTTTTTTCATAAATTGGGATATCCCAGTTATATATGGCGTACGAAATTCGGGCCAGCAGAAACAACAGCTTTTTCGTTTTTGACATAATTTATTCATTTAACTATTCATTTACAATAATTATATACAATTTAATTTTGGAATGATCTACACGCCAAATATTGAGCTTATGAGCTCATTTATTGTATGATGCGCAGTTCATGAAAATCCAATTAGTAAAACCTTTTCTCTCTGGGTCGTGGGGTATGGGATATATCTCACATAGGTATATAAATTCTATTCAGATATTATCAATATTATTTTGTAAAATCCTCATCACGAGATGAACGCAAGATGTGATGCAATTTGCTGGTTGCTTGCTATCTTCTCTTGTCTGATATGTTAGATATTTTTTCAGCTTCGATTATTTTTAAATTTACGTAGACATAAACCAGTTGGCAATTATATATCCATATTGAAAAAAGTTAAAATACAATAAATTTACAAAAAACTGCACAAAAATACGACCGCTCGACACAAAAATCAAGGCCAGATAATTTGACAAGTAGTAACTTCTTTGATTTTCGTACATTCGTCATTTAAGTAGGTCGATTGTTGGCCACAACATAATATGTTAATTTTTTATTGGTCTTAGATGGTAAAACAATAGATAATTAAGTGTGTCCTAATTGCTGATCTGTGGCCACTAACTTACTATTATGCAAGAAAATGGTTAATTAATTTTACGTAAGTAATAAAAGAACTTCTGACCATTGAATAGTTTTTGTTCTAGTTAATTGGTTTTAAGTACCCTAAATGGGTACATTTTTTGTTGTTATTAATTTTCTATATTTTAGTTTGCATTTCACCATCCACACATTTATAATACACAATCAGTGCATTCCAAGTTTCAGGTCACTCGGTAAACCTAACAATGAGGATCATATAATCTGAAAAACTCGCCTATATTGTGAAGTTCTTTCAAATACCACCAAAATTCCTTTAATAATCGCCAAATCACACAACATCCTACAAATCGCGTATTTTTTGATGAAAATTGGTTAGAAAATGATCATGTTTCATTGCATAACCAAAAAAAACCATTCTCCAAAAATGCATGTTAGATTCTCAAATTCATCCCATACAAATCAAATCTGAACTTAATTGGTCAAAAAATAGGCCTACGTAGTCATAATCAATATAGCAAAATTTAGCTTCGCCTCGCTCCAGAAGCCAAAATTGTTCTAAAGGTTCAAAAAAATGCTGTTTTTGTTGCTCTCTAAAATAATTCATATACATTTACATTCCCTATAGAAATTGGCAAGGGAAGTTATTGGCCGTTTAATTTTGTTTCTAACAAATCTTTTCTAGACTAATGGAACCATTGCCGAACGAAACTTCTGATTTGTGTTTTTATTAAAAATTCTTCTTATTGAATCAGCCAATTTCTTGGAAATTAAAGTGTTTTAATAAACAGTTTGCGGTCTGTTAATCGAATAGTTTAATTAACAAATAAAATTGCCCTTATCGTCCTTATAACTACAAAAAATGGTTACGATTATATTTGTGGTAATTAATTTGGGTATCTCATTAATATCTCTTTTTATGAGATGATCGTAAATACCCATACAACGCTGGTGGGAGAACAGCTCAAAACTTTAAGTTTCCAGGTGATCGTAGTCGTAAATTACTACCAAACTTTCGGTAGCTAGTATCCACGAGAAACATTACAATATCCCACCACCGGCTATCAACAACTATGGATTTTTGCAAGTATATAGTACCCGAAATTTCCCACCCTACTCTTATTGCACTCTGAGAATTTACAAATCGTTTAAAGTTTCGCCTTCCTCGCCAAGAAAGATATGACGAAATTTTATTTGTTCACAAAAGAGCAAAACGATCACGAATATGTGAGGACTTGTATCGAAAATATCAGCTTCCAAGCGGAAAACCGAAACTCATGGAACTGCCTTGCTAATATCAGAAATCTTATTACAATCTAAGTACTTCATAAAATATCTAAAGCCATTAAAGACTCGGATAGAGAGTTGAGAACAAACGTGGCTGTTGTTCTCTCAATATGGCAATCCTACTTAAAAGACCTACTAATTCGGAACGACCAAGTGACCAATATTCGAGCTATTTTCCCAGGGCGTGGTAGTACTATTTGCCCCGTATCCCACAGTAGAGGCGGTAGACGCAGCTATAGTACATTAAAAAATGGAAACACTTCGGGTCTTAACGGGCTCCACCTTGCCGAAAATATCATAGGTTGTTGCCAATGTGGGTTTCGCCCCAATCGGTCTACCACTAAATGTCTATCAATATCTCAAAACAGACGACCATAACTTTGACACGTGGAAGATTTTAAAAATCTATGATAAGTTATATATAGTAGCCGTATTTTTGTGAGAATGAATTTTAGAGGTCTAGTTCTCGAATAAGTAGTTTGTATATCTTAATTTATCATAAAAGAAAATTCTTCATCATATAGTCTTCGTATCTATCAGTAGCTAAATTCGAGTTTGCTTTATAATGGGTTGCCCATCTAGCGTTTGCAATTTCAAAACATTGCTGCCACTACGTCCGCTAAAATAATGTAGCAAAAAAATTCGAGATAATGATGATGAGATTTCGAGCTATGTATGCTTGAAGTATCTAAACTATATCATCCAGAACCGAAAAATTCTTCATAATGGGATTTTGGTGCTACTAAAATTGACTCCTATTTGTAAAAGGCATTTTAAATCATTTTCTATTCAGTTACTCTTATTGATTCAAAAGAAAAAATTAATACAAAAATATTAATCAAATTAATCAAATTTTAAAGATTTTCGATAAAATCATTTCCGATAGGTTTCTACAATAAAAAAATGGAGGGGTGAATATGTTGTGGCCAACAACCAATTTTGTTTTTTAATAACTAGTTAAAACAATTTTGTAATTTATTTACTCCTTTTTTATTCCAAGAATAGCTGCAATTTTGGACTGAAGATGAAATTATATTTCGAAATCGATATTCAAAAATAAAATTCAAATATTGTTACTATGAGGAATAAATAAAGTACAAAATTTTTTTAATTAGTTATTAAATTTCAACGTGATAAAAGTTAAACAGTAGTGAAAAATGGGATCAAACCATAACAACACAGATTTCGTTTTACCTCGAATGTGGTAAACATCCTCTAATTTTAAATCCTCTAATTCTTTGTTGTTTTTTATAATTGCATAACTTTTCATCAGCATTATAAAAATTAAAAGAGCTCTCATTGAAGTTGTTACTTCCGTTACAAAGATTTCCTCCAAATTTCGCAAGGATCTCTGAATTAATGGAAAAGGCTCAAGTATGGTTTTGAAAAATGATCAGAACAAATTTTGTTTGAAATTTAATTTACAACCTTTTTGTTTTTAATTGTCTCTTTTGTAATTGATATATGTAGTTATATACATTTCAAAATATTAGCAAAAAAACGAAAAAGCTCCTATGGAGGCTGTCGCTTCCGGTGGGCCGATATCGGCCAAAAATCATTGGGATCTCCCAATTTCTGAGAAAAGCTTGAGTATGAAGGTTCATCCCGATCAGTCAATCGGTCTGGGCTGTAGAGAAGCTACAGACATCTAGTCTGCACGACATCACACACGTACGCACGCACACACAGAGATTTTTTAAAACCCCGCTTTTAAAACCCCGAGGTACTCTTCCACAATTACCTGAAGTTCAAAACTTACCAACTCTTTTTTACAAAGTTAATAATACATTTATTATTATCCTGTATTGTTCTTGGTTGCAAACCTCGACAAGATGTTGCTTTGGACTGTTTTTGTCATATTAGTAATCCAGAAAACATCACAAATAATAAATCATCGAACCCCACAAATCGGGTATTAGCCAGGTTTTCGGTGTGATAAGAAAAATTTCTGGTTGCGCGGCACTTGAATTAAATGCCGTAATCAGAATATCAGCAAAGAAACGATTATCAACGAAATAACTGAAATCTTTAGTAAACAGCTCAGCATAGTTTACTATAGAACTATAATGAGTTGTTGTTTTCCTGCTAAACAATAAAAACCAAATGAAACACCATGTTTTGTGATAAGAAAAGTTTTTTAATGCGAATTTTCAACCCGTAATAAAACATTTAACTAGAACATAAACACTGAATCACAGTCGTCTTTGTGAATGTTAACATTAAAATGTATAGATTCGGCTATATAAGAATAAAAAGGAAAACAACACAAACATTATATTGATTTAATAAAAAAATTCTGGCGAGACAAATTGGCGCGCATACCGAACCGATAGAATAAAATAAAGTCGCGTTGAGAAACGCGGAACTAAATTATCTAAGCAATTGATTGGTTTGATAACAAAGTTATGTCTCCAAATATAACTACAGAAATTGTAAATCTAATCAATAGATGGAACTAGGTTTGATAAAAATGCCCACCAATACTGAGAAATCCGAGTTTGTACGTCATAAAATTTTATACCGCAATACGGTATAGTAACCGCTTATCTTTAAGTGTGTATAATGTGTTATATGTATAAAACGCGATCGCGCTTACATATGATCGCATTCTCTTATTTTTTTAACCGTATAGAGCAGTAACCGATACTAAAACTTTTCAACGGAAATGCATTTCGAATCTCTTTATTTTTCAGAACACAGGCAGATTAGTAATTTGTGTAACACGCTCCATATGGACATGAATATGAGTTTATGTCTCCGTTGAATTTATACCAGTTCATTTAAATGTCTCACTTTCAAAAAACCGTCGCGACTTATGCACCGCTCTAGCACATCTTTTATAACATTAATTCCAAATAAATAAACATAAATTTTCTTCTCATTTTCTTTTCAACCCCGCGCGCGAACGATCGAAATCAAAACACAATTCTTTTTTTAAAATACGATTTTTTAAAAGTGTATTTCAGTTTTACTTGAACTACTTAATATCGCGGTGATACCGTTAATTTTTTTTTCTGTTGTTGTAAAAAAAAAATATTTGTTTTAAGAATAACAATAATTTATTTACTCATAAGTCAATTTTACTAACTTAGTTCGAGGGTAAATAAGTGTTTTATGTGTTTTAATTACAAATCCAATAAAAGTCGATTACGAAAGGCAAATAATGTGTTCGCTAATATCAATGGGATGGGATATATTGTGATTTGTGTCGTTTGTACATCTTTAGATGAAGCAAGAAAATGAACAAGTGATTTTTATTTATAAAATTCTCGGAGCAAAGTTTTGTTTGTTTATTATAGTTTGGAAAAATAGTTTTGAAAAATATTACACCTAACATAAATAATCAATGGAAAAATTGAATTTTGTTTTAAAGAAAAGTGATATGAAAATATAAAATATTGTGAATGACTGTTAAAAAGAGTAAAATTAAAAATTAAATAAAAAATCGTGTAAGTTAGTAGCTTATAGTGGTTGTTTAAAGTCCTAATAGATTTTAGGCATTCACGCATTTGTTATGAGTTGTCTAATTAAATCCCATCACACACATAAAAACCATCCTTAATATATTTTTTTGTTAAAATTAAAATAAAATCGATACATATTCCCAACGGCAAAATCTTTTATACTAATCCATATAAATTTTACGAGAACGCGATGAAAATTAATCAATTCCAAAATAAAAATTAATTAGACGATTTCCTCTTTACTCTTATTCCTTATAAATCTTAGCTTAATAAACTGTTAAAACAATAAACAAGGTGTAATGGAATTGTTATTTAAAACAACCCTTCTCGGTCAAGAAAAAATGGAAATGGAAAAAACATTTATGGTCTCGGAATATTTTCACATATTGGCCTTTATGATGATAGGCACAGTGTGATGATAATTTTCAAATTAAATTTCCTATTCAATTGTTAAATTATCGTGAAGTGCTGTTCCACATTAATTCGCGTTCTAGCGTTGCAAATTTGCAATGAACTTTATAAAATTTTAAAGATTATGAGACCCCGGTATTTTAAGCTTGGTACAAAATGCGTAATGCGTAATCCTTACTAAAATGTATTGTTGTACTAAGTGAAATGGATTACACAACCCTGGAAGTATCATAAAGCGTATCATTCTTCTACAAGGCCGCTTTAATAGAAGAAATAGCTCTCCAAAATCTTCGGTAAACAGGAAACAGCGGTAAACGTGTCTAAGTCAATGTCAATTTGTGCGGTTTTCTTCATGATCATGCCCATAAGTGCAAATGAACCGTACCCTAAAATTTACTTGAATTTTGCCCAATATTGAGCGTTTTATAGCTCTATTAAGGATTAGAGCATCACAGATGCAAACTCGTAGGGTTTTCTTAAACCAAACTGCCTGTGAATTTGGCGATTGGAGCCGTGATCTTAGAATGATTTTTGGATGGAATCACAACTTTTAAAATTTTCCGTTACACCATTGTTTTAGTTGTTTCGTGAGCGCTGGTGATATAATTTCAGCTTTATTTTATTCGGATAGATAGTGTTTTCTTTACATTATCAATCGTCAATAGTTTTAATTGAAAAGTAAACATAGGAAATAGTTAGTGATTAGCGATTTTATTTTACACGTTTCTTCTGTTTAAGTGAAAGCCGAAGAAATGTTTGTGGTCGTATTTTTGATTTCGCAATATTTGGTTAGCCAGTCCGTATATCGTAAAACAATCTTTAGTATCCAGATCAGGAAAAGTCTGAAAATTGACTATACGACCATTAAAGTTGAAATAAGTTTAATGTCGGCCAAATGTTCAGTCATCTGTGCGTCTAATCATTGCTGGAAGAGAAGCGAAATTGAATAAAAATTTCGTATAACTAGATTAGTCCTCCAATTCAACATCGACTGAAAAATAGTAAGCGCATTTTTTTCGATAGATTCGACGTTTATTTATCATTGAAATCGATAGACAAATTGCTTATTCGCAAATTTGTCATCCGTCTGTCCGACAATTACTCTTGCGTTTACTCGTTGCAGTCATCCAGACTCGGTATACGTATGGCATTTGTCGGTCTTTTTAATAATTCAAACAACAGGCGGAAGTGTGAAAGTGGTATAAATCAAGTTACAGGCACTGATTTGATTTCGTGCAGTTTGAGCTCTCGTTTAACTCGTTCCAATGGGTTAATTCAGAGTAATTGTCGTATCAGAAAATGGGTCATCGAAATTCCCTGTAGTTGTTACAGAATTCACTCTTTACACAGATCAAGCATCTGTAATAGAAAAATAATAAATAATTCAATATTTCTGCCAAATTTATTCTATTTATTTAAAGCCAAAATATTTGTATTCGGGCAGCAAATGGAAAGGTAGGAGCCAATTTTTTGTAAGATTTACAGCCTTATTCCGCTAGTCGAGCCTTATATCGTTTCGACTATAAAATCTGTTATTTGTATGAAGAATTAGAGAGTTGTCATGCCAATAAGTGACTTGAGGCGAAAGAAACAACAAAAATCTGTTATTTTGAGGTGACTAGAAAACGCCGTTCATCGTTTGAAGTGACTACGATAGTATACATCAAACAATTGTTTTACTTGGAAAGAACTAACGTGTCACGAACTTTCGATCAATATTTTTTCAATTTTTTTTTGGAAAAAAATTACTATAAGTTATTTTGGCATGGTAGTCGACTTAAATTTTATTTTATGAAAGACCTACGTCTCTATTTTTTAAATTTTTTTCTCTGAATTTGTAAGAAAAGAAAAAATCCTTTTTTATTTTTCATGGTTTGTAGACTAAATGACTAATTAATGACACGTCACAATAATTTATTTCTCAATGGTTTGTCCATTGACTGTCCACGTTCGACGAAATGTGTGAGACGTGTCATATTCTTAATAATTATTATTTTTTTATGCGACGAAGATTTTGTTTGACAAATTGGTAAGTCAACGTTTTTATTTGTTTTATCTGGAAAATTTTAACAAAACAGAACAAACTGCAGCCATTTGGAAACCAACACATGTGCCGATGGAGATGATTGTTAAGGGCAGTTTAACTCATTGTATATTATGTTGTAATAAATAAATTTGGAATTTTAGTCCTCATTTAAAGGAAATGTTCTATTGTCCATACACACAAGTTAATTTCAGACTTCACACACGATTCATCTTAGATATATCACATACAATTCATCTCAGACATGTCACGTAACATTCATCTACGACTTCTAATATATGATTCACCTCAGACATGTCATAAACGATTCATCTCAGATATGGCACAAACGAAAATTAGTCAGATTTGCTGATAAATGTCTATATACATACATGCCACATAGGACTGTGACGTTAATGATTTTCCTGCTGATAGTTTCTCGTCAAAGCATTTGTCATTTTGTATAATGGAATGCTTTAGCTGTAAAGAATCCTAAAGACGTATTAATTTGACGTGATTTATCTTAGCATAAAAACAACAAATAAATTCATATTCGTTGTGTTATGTTTGCATTTAAAAAAGTTCCGCCCGCTTAGGGATTTGAAAACGCCAGAAATAGTCGCGAGTGTAGCGTGGTGAGATTACTGTGGCACTATTCTGGTAATTCCCCGGGAGTAGGGAACTGGGGAATGAATTTATTTGTAATTTGTATTTAAAAAAAAAATTGTGGCATACTGAGGTAAAAAGTTAGTGTTAATTTTGTTGAAAACAAAATTAATTCGGGAATAATTTTTCCTGCCAATTTAGGTATGGAAACATTATTCCCAATTTATAAATATTTACAACAAACTTTACTCCTCAGTAGGCCGGAAAAAAATATTTGAATATAAATTACAAATAAATTCTTTCCCGAGTTCCCTATTCCCGGGGAATTACCAGAATAGTGCCACTGTTGTAAACGAATTGCTCTCATTTATGAGTTCATGAATTGCTTGTCTTTCTTAAATTACTTATAATTTGTTTCGTTACTTTACATTTTTTTAAACTTACATGAGTTATATACTGACAAATCAAAACTTTATAACATACGAGTATCTATATTTTATCGTAGAAATTATGTCAAATATACGTAACTAAATACATTGTGTTTATTCTTGACGTCGTAGTCTAACATGCCCTGATAAGAAGATAAGAAAATAACAATTTTATTGGAAAATCACTTAGGAAATTGTAATTGCTAGCATTAAAAAGTGTCAAGTACACTAGAGGCGAATCCAGGTAGTAATATCCAATTTACTTCAATGTGCTTAAAAGGTTTCGGATTCAAACTTTTCAGTTAATAAAATCAGGAATTGTCCAATGTTACGGTGTTTACAATTAAAATAAATATCTGGTACAATCCAAGATTTGCTTCAAAGGAAGAGGTCAAAGTAATATTAAAATGCTCGTAACGCCCAAAAGAATTTATCAACGGCTTATTGCGGATAGGACGTAATATCAATCTAAAAATGCAATTTGTGAATTGCATTTTTGTATTAAAATGATAGCTGCGGAGCTAGTTTACTTGGGGCTTTAAAGAAATTGTTTATAGTTCAAAGTAGTAGTACAAAAATGAGGGATTTCCTCTTTAAAACTAAAAGCTATCTGAAATAATAATAGTTATTCAGTTTTTCCACTCTCCTGTAAAATTTGATCTGTTTGCAGAATGCCATCGAATGTAGATTAAATAGACCAAAATTTTTCAAGTTTCACGAAATGTTCATATTGAGTGAATATTATGTAAATAAAGAATTTTGATTGAAACCAACTATAATCGCAGAAAACCCCAGAACAAGAAGCAAGGAGTAACTAATTATAGGGGGATTTAAAGAATGGATGATTTGAAGAATACAAACACATGTAATGGACCTAAAAGGTTTTGGAAGCAAAATTACAGCACTTCTTTATATACAACATTGGAAGTTTTTCCGGAAGGAGATTACACATACAGATTTTTATTTGTTTCTACTCCAGAGTGTCCTATGTACTGTTGGCCATTACGAAACAGTCTTCTTGTAACTTAAGTCCATTTGCTTGCACTTGTGGTAAAACTAACTGGAAATTCTAGGCGTGAACTAAATTGGTATCTCTCTGATGGTACCTCTAGAGCTATCTTAGAATATAATTCAACCTTGTAGCATCTAGTATATATTTGTGCTTCAATAAATAGCAAGATGTAATACTTATAATTAATCTGGTATACCACTAGAAAGCTTAGGCTGGTGAGGCGGCAATATTGGAACTCTAAATGAATTTAAAAACACAGAAAATGTTTTTCCAGTACCACCAGAAAATGCAGGAAGTAGATAACTGCCTTATTCTGAACAATGCTACGCATTAACGCTGAATACGCAATTCTCTGATTGGCAACAACTTGGGTTAATTTTTATTAATATATTGATTTAAGGGGCTTGGTTGTATGATCTTTCTCAGAGGTTAAATGTTTTATGGTTATTCTATTGATTTACCACAAATGCCAAAAGGGAACATTTGTGGACCATGACGTGAATGTGCGAGTTGGCAAGCTATTTTTGGTATTGAAAATCTTGTGTGAAGTCCTTTTGGAATTTATTCCATAATTCTGATGGTTTTTCAATATCACATGTTTTCAGCAGAATTGGAAGTAAATCTTTTAGCCGTTTTTGCGAGTGGACTGAGAGAGCTTCTCCTAAGTCTTTAACCGTATAATCTTTAAATCATATAACCGGATGATCTTCATCTTCAGTCTCTCTCTTTATTCTGCTCTATTTTTGCTATAAATATATACTCGTATACGAGCATTAAATCTATTAGTTTTTTTAATAGTCGTTTTAAATCTGACATCATCAAGCGCTGGTTTGAAATACAAAGATATCCATCTTCCATAGTGTCTGCGACTTTTATGGTCAACCAAATCACAGTATGAGATTAAGTTAACAAGGCAGCAGCAAATTGATGCGAGTTTCTTGCTAACATAATATGGTTCAGTAAATTATGGTGAACCATATATCCAAATTCTAATGTAACCAGCTTGGGATATACCAATGTTATAACTTCTACATAAACAATCATTGTCTCTGATTTTAGTTACCAAACCCAGCCGTGTTCTTGACCAGTAATCATCACAGCCACTCCAGTGCATACTGGAAATTCTAAGAGATTACATCTTTTCGTAATTATGCGGCTTCTTCGTTAGGTAATCGTTTTAGCGAACCTAGTCTATGGTATATCTCATCTTTCACTTTAAACGATGGCTGGAGTTCTCCTTCAAAAATTATTTTGAATTGAAACTTGGTGGTTTCGAAACAAAATTGTCATCGAGCCATTTTTGCACATCTTCAACTTTTGTGAACCGCTGGTCTTTCAAATATGATGACATCAATGTGAATAAGTGGTAATCAGAAGACGCCAAGTCTGGAGAATACGCCGCATGCTGTGAAACTTCTCAGCCTAAGGAGAAGATGAATTCCTGGGTTGATTTTGCTGTATGTGGATGAGCGTTGTCATGCGTAAATGGTATTTTTCCTCCAGAGCATCACTTAGTTTGATCCATTGGGCCTGGTAACGTTCAGCTGAAACAGTTTGAGTAGGTTCCAAATAAATGACTCCTTTCCAATTCCATCAGGCACACAATAACACTTTCTTGGATATGAATATTCATTTTTACAACTGATGTTGATGGCTGGCCTGGATCAACCCATGGTTTTATTCGTTTAGGATCATCGAATAAAATCCTCTTTTCATCACCCGTAATGATTTTGTGCAATCTACCTTTTGTACCGAGAAAGCAAATTCATGCAGATGTTAACTCTTCGGTTTATGTTTCGGTCAGTTCATGAAGAACCCATTTTCCTTCCTTCCGTACTTTTTTGCTTAGTGAGTAACTCCTAACTATTTTGCAAGCTCTTTTGTGAGTTTGACACGGATTTTCATCCAATAAAACTTTAAGTTCTTCGTCTTCAAATTGTTTTACTGCAAAAACTAAAATTGCCATCAAAAATCTTGCAAACCATTTTTTTACTGTTGGATGACTCACAGAATGTTCACTCAAAGTCGAAATAATCAATTCCATATCTTGAGCAGCATCTGTTTCATTTTAAAACAGAATATAATGCAATGAAGTAAATGCTACTTATCAACATACATCTCTTGAAATTGAAGCACACGGAACGACAGCTTGTAAATGATTGAAACTTATGCCATAAAAACAGCAACGACTCAGCTACATATATTCGAAATGGCGGGCGATATAGATCTGTGTATATTTTAATGCAACCAACTTCAGAGCCGAGTTTCCACTTGCACACCTAATAATTATTTTATCAGATGCGTAGTTATACTGTGCCCTATATCTAAAACCATTTAGCCCATTTAAACCATTTGAATTTGAGCTGGTCCTTTTGTCGACACTGAATTTAAGTTCCTCTTCCGTTTTTCCAAGTCCAATTAAAACTTGAAAACAGCATGCATGTTTGTGTTATAGAAAATATACAATATGGCATCGAAAAGATTTTCTGTTTGTGAGTAATAGCGGATAGTAATAATCGTGATTGTATATACTGATTGGAGTAGTGGGTGAGAGGTAACGACCGGACCGTAATGGCTGGGGTGTAATGACCAGAGCGTATTGTGCAAGGAGGCACATACAGGTGTATAGGGGTAATGACGTTGGGCGCGAAGAACTGTCACGATATATGTTATTTATGTATTTATTTATATTGAAATAAGTCTACAAATTTGAATTGAAATTACACTAAATTATAAAAGAAGTAGATCCGTTTTGGATTTGAAAACGAAAAATATAAAAATAATAGTAACAATAATAAAATCTCTGAGGGCGTAGCATTGCCTCAATCTCCTTTTAAAATTATCTTTGCTTAATCAAAAATAAAGCAAAAATATTTAATTTTATTGAAACTCTTACACAACCTGTACACTGGTTCATTATCGCCATAGGTGGTTCTGTCTATCTAAGTGGAGTAAGTCAGGTTCCCTTAGTGTTTACTGGAAATCCTAATTTTAATTGAACTCCACCTACTCGGAGATTACCAATTTGCATCATTTTCTAGCGTTACCAAGTCATAGGTCTTGCATCGAGTTAAATATGGTGGTAATAGGTATGTTTACGTGGCATAGTAGAACATGGTCATTTACCCATCCGTCTTTCCAAGTCAAATAGCGTATAAACTTCTTTTAAATTGTAGATTTACACTTTTCAATGTTGAAACTCGGAGAATTCACCACATCGCTAGATTTTCAATTTCTTCTTGCAGTTTATATTATGCTCAATTAGTTTACTTTCTTTTAAGAATATGTCTCACTCGCAATTACCACTTGATTTCTCAAATTTCTCACGAAAACCTCAAATACTAGTTAATTTACTGTAATACAATGTTTCCTGTTATTGTTGGTTGTTAATTACCTTAAAATAGAACTTCTAAGACAATTCGGTGGATTGGTCTATATTTGAGTTATGCAATCATTGGCAAATGAGGGCGACCAACAGGTGTGTTTGGAGTTTTGGAATTCTTATTCAGTAATAAAATAAATGCAACCACAAAATCAAAGATCAATATAATAAATGACGTAATACTCGTATAAATCCCAATTTCCATCTGTCTTTTATAAAAATATCTATTGTTGCATTTGATCTCGTAATTCATCAATGGTCATTGCAATTAATAAATAAACTGAATACAAACAAAACCGCACATATTATCATATGGGTCAAGATCATTTTCTCGTGCTACTTTTACAGATCGCACATCCTATTTAAAAATACATGTACGTATCTCATTCTTAACCGAAGAAAATCGCGATCATGTAAAAAATCATCTATCGGTATAAACAAAAAATACTAACACGTATGCGATTGCTTATTTATTTTGAAAAATTTTTAAATTCGAATTTAAATATTACATAAAAAAATTAAAATAAATAAATGTGATTTACATCAGTTATAATAAATAAATAAAAATGTCACTTTCAAAATTTATGTCATGTTTACGACTATGGTGTCAAAAAAACTAAAAATCGTAAAATTTCTTATCAGCTAAACAAGAACTTATATCATTATCACACATGTGTTTATTTATAACATTTACACAGTCACTTAACCATTTCTTCAAATTTTACAATAATAACTTATCGAAATTTGTAATCCCCTTGATTAATGCTTTTAGTATATAATTTAGAAAGGTTAGAAGATCATTCGAGTCGTTGATATGGTTGAGTATAGATTACAGAATTTGTAGTTCCTTGACATTGACTACTTTCTTTATACGTGCAACTATAGTATATTCTTATTGCTCAGCAAAAGACGAAAGTTGGTCACTTGTATAGACCCTTCACTATACACAAATAAATTAAAGAAGACTAATAAATCGTGTTTTCCAAGAGAGGTAACGAAACGTAAGTGTGTGATGTCAGCACATCACCTGATACAATGCTGCTTTGGTAAAATCTGATAAAACTAATTTATATAGTCAAAGGAAACTAAAAAATTGCCATTTTTTCACTCCTTAAGTTCAAGGCAGACGCGTGCTATTGGTTGATGATTGCTGATCACAGCAAAAAGTAAATCTCGCAAAGCCTAGTAAGAGAATCGAGCTTTACAAAAACCTTTAAACAACTTTCAATTTTATGCCTAACAAACTAAAATTTCTATATACTTAAGTGACCTTATATGTACCTAGGGAATCATGAGACTCAAACCAATTTGGCTTCAGATAAGACTTTCCCAAACCAGTGAGCAAGTATTTACATTGAATAAAAAAATGTTCAAATTAGAAAATGTTTAAGTTTGTTCTTGGACTTGGACGTAGCATTCCACTTCGGCAAGTGTGGCATTAAGGCCTGGATCTGAACTAAAGAAAATAACAGCCTTCGTAGGCAAGTAAACTTCTTAAAAAATTAAGTTGGTAAACTGTTTCTCAGCGTTCGTTTGCAGCACCATTAATTCCTATTGTCGGTGGCAACAACCATGTAATACTTATGCTAATATATGGTTGATTGGACTTTTCGCAAAGCCTAATTACGAATATGACGTTGTGAGCTTCTAAGCTTGAAGTTATAAAAATTTCATTGCTTCAATTAAAAATTCTTTTATTATAATTCAGTACTGCCAGCGAAAAGGGGTTAAGTGCAATTTTTGCCAAATTCGGTTTATATCACATTTGCGATGAGTAAAGTCAATTCTTTGCTCGGGCACAAAGAGATAAGTTTGTACAGCTAAAAAGACAGTCTTATACTATTTTTATAATATTTCACATATCCCCATTTTCGCTCGCGATAGAGTATTGGTATCGACAAGACCATTAGTAATTGAATGCAAACGATGTATAATTCTCGGTTGCCGAGGTTGACTTTCAGCCTCTCTAAAAGTTGTCTGCTTAAAAAAGACTACCTGAAATAAATAATATAAATGAATTAATAAATATTGATAAAATTTTAATTATATAGAATCATAAACTTATCTTAATTTTCCCAAATTTGTTTGAATCTCCTCCACGGTTATAATTTATAATTGATTGGTTGATTGATTAGAATGTACGGCCAAGACTAAGCAGGGATTCCGGATACGCCGGGCCTACCGTACATTCCTTTTACATATAATAAGACGGAGGGATAGGAAAGGTTATTAGATATGATAGTAAAGCACAAGACGGCACAATAATTTTTGTTTTCTGGATACAAATAATCAGCAATCAAGATCCTAAAAAATGTTTAATTGGTAAATTTCCTGAAATAAAACTTCATTATTATTAGTGATTAACCATTTCCACCACCCATATAAATGACAACCAGCGATAATTATTTATCCAACTTAGAACAAGCTAACCAAAACCTTTACCAATTTACAGTCTCCCGAACAACCTAGAAAATAATTTAATTAAAGCCCAAGCCATCCATAATTTCAAAAATGCAAACATCCGCTGAAATATCAAATTCATTAGCAAACCCGGTTATAGCCGTTGTGATTCCTACCTTGTCTGCTGCCATAAAAAGTTATGAAAATTTGCAAGCTTCCTAAAAAAAAATATTAATTATAATTAAAATTTAATTTAAACAGGAATCAGGTAACACTGTTGTTATGTAACATTATAATATAAAATTTCCCTCCTCCGATACTTCAATTTTCCATATACGAAGAGACTTACCAAAGCAGTTTTATGAAATTCTAAAATCTTACATATCTAACCGACACGTTTGTGTTAAATTAGATGCGGTGAATACTCAGACATTAAGAAAATATCAGCAGAAGTACCACATGGTAACGTTCTGGGACCAACTTTATATCTTCTATACACCTCGGACCTGCCAACGATAGAGGAGACTAACATAGCGACGTTTGCGGATGATACGGCCATCTTAGCAGTTGCTAATAGCATAGAAGAATCCACAAGCAACTTGCAAAGAGCTACTAACAATGTCAGTACCTAAATGAAGAGATGGCGAATAGAATTTAATGAACCAAAATTTGTTCACGTAAACTTTACCAACAAAAAGGCCAACTGGATACCAGTAGAACTGAACTCTCACCAAATTTCCTAAGCAAACACGGCAAAATATCTAGACATGACTCTAGACAAGAAACTAAAATGGAAAGAGCATTTGAAAAAGAAAAAAGGAGAGTTAAACATCAAATATAAAAAGATGGATTGCTCTTAGGAAGAAATTCTGAGCTAACTTTATATAATAGATTGCCACTATACCGGCAAATACTTAAACCTGTGTGGACTTACGGGATATTCAGCTCTGGGGCTGTATAAAGAAAACCCATGTTGTAGAGATCTGAAGATGGATTTCGTCAGTGAAGAAATAAGCGCAAACACGCGAGAAAACACATGCAACGTATTATTATACACCAAAATGCTGAGATACGTCGGTATGTTGGATGATTCAAACGCAGTAAGACGGCTGTGAAAGAAGAAACCACATGATCTACTTGATCCAATCAGGATCGACTAAAAATAGAATAAAATTGTAAGGGGACTAGCCAAAGGGCTACAACCCTCCAAACAAGAATATAAATTATGAAAAATAAATTACTATAGATGATTTGTAAATCAGTTGTAATAAATCAATAAAAAAAATAATAATACCAAAATCTCATGCATATATGGTTAATGACTAAGGCTATTACTAGAGCTCAATTTTTCTCAATTACTCTCTCGCTAGTTTTCTACTCAGACTATTCACGCTCTAGCCTTAGTTTCGGTTCCGTTATTTACTGTATTTAGCATGACTTTAAGGCTTTTGGCAAGTACTCACTGTACATCTGTCCAAACTGAGATCATAGCTCTTATTTTAAATATTAGAGATCTCAACATCTTTTTATGCACTGCTGTAAACGTTTCATAAATCTGCATTGCAGTTTTAACAAACTTATAATCACTCAAACCTTTTCCTAAGATTAAGAAGGCAGAAGTGGATTAGTATGCTGCCCTATGATTCAGCTTAATTTTTGTACCCTTACGTATTGTTACGAATCCTACTCTACACAAACAAAACACTCGTTGGTGCAGTAGTTAAGATATACGCCCCCAAGGGTTTATAATCACAAAGGAAGGCTGGTTCGAAAGAACGAATTATTATTCTAATTAAGCTGCGATAATACCAGATCAGGTATTCCTCCAATACTGATTGGGCGTTGGATTTTATTAGAATGACATTCTATGTGAGGGGGAGAGGGCGGAGGAGGGTTTGGAATTAACGAAAGCAAGTGTAAATGGCAGCGATAGTCATCATAAAAATGCTGGAACTAACACCTGCGTTAATAAGCAAGACAGGTGAATTGATGACGTATAATGTCCGCGAATACAACTACATCCACGTGATTTACAATAGCAAAATGAGTTTTGGATACAAGAAAACCTCAAATGTTCACGGAAACCCGCCAAAGACGATAGACCGAACCAATACTAGTGGACGTTGAATAAACTGGTTTAAAAGCTTAGATCTTATTGATTCTAGTACATGGGAAATTGAGGGAAGATTTATAGTCTAAAGTTCACTCTTCGAAAAAAAAAATTATTCGATATTGGTTAAGAAATAGCCGAGTTCCATCCAGTACAACCAAATTTCAGAAGTTACTTTAAAATACATCTTAAAATCGAATTTAGTAGTATGATTTAAATTCTACATAATTGGTTAAGAATTCGCCTAGTTCAATCCTTCACGGTAAGATTGCTTTAAAACATGGCGGAATTCCTCCAAGGATGAACCGATGCAAGAGTTTTGCACTAAACTTAGTTTCGAATCCCCATCTAATACTACAAACGAAATTTCATTATTTGAGAAATACTGAGAAACCGAATTCCGTGTAGAATTTTAGAATTGCAAAGTTCACTGCATCGAGCATTTTGACCTCGGAGGTATTCAGAAGGTTCCCAATACGCTGAAAGTTTTTGGGCTGTTGAATAGAATGCTCGGATGAATGTTGGCTCACTTGTGTAATTTGAATCCGTCTGAATTAGGTATTTTGTGTTATTAGAACGTCGTCTAAATTGCCTCCTGTTGAAATCAGGCCATTGATGTAAAAATCTTTTAATATTGCTTTGCAACTTGAAGATGTTTTTCTTGGTCAGCTTGAGCCAATTGGCTTAAATTCTTACACCCAGATATGGCGCTGAGGCGGTACAGAATGTCACCGTTGTAAGTTGGTATTCGTTGTTTGGCTCTATTTCAGAATTTCGCCATAACATTTTTGGAACCGTTGGTATTTTTATTTATCGAAATATTTTTTCGACGTTGGTTGTCAATACTACATGTGTAGTTCTTAAATTGGATTATAATCAACATTAAATAATCTTGAAGCGTTGAATGTACGAAGTAATTTGTTATTGTTAAAGCTTATTCCTTTGGAGCTTGTTAGTTCAGCTTTGAAGTTGGGCTTGTTTCTTTGATTAGTGCATGATGAGGTATGTAATAATCTTATCTACAATTTCTTGATTTTCCTTTGGAAAAAGTGCTAGTTTCATATGTTCCATTTTTATATAATCTTGAATGGGGAGTATTCATCATCTTCTTACGACCGGTGGTAAAATGAGCACAACAATGATCCATCCTCCAGTACTATAGCCTGGCAAGGAGCTATGCAATGCGAAGATGGTTCTACGTAAATCGGCCGTAAATCGACGGACATGGCCTATAACCGTACGTCATCGACATGGCTGCTTTGTAAGGCAGGACGTGATAAGTGAACGGCGGAAAAGTTGGGTTTGCTTCGACCCAGAACAGATTGTAGAAATTGAAAACAAACAAACTAAATATGTTCTTGAATGCGTTTTTTGTAAGATTCTGTAACTTTGTTTGATTTGTTTGTTTGTTTTTTGAAATTTAAAAGAAAGAATCACTATGTACCCTCCTGAATATTCTTGGGCATGCAATTACTTAAAATATTCTTCGAAAAGGATGATGGAAGTTAGGGTATTCAGGTTCAGGAATTCTCCAAATGCCTATGCATTGCACACTGAGCGAGATAAAATTACTCTACTAGAACAAGATAAACGAAATACCAAAATATGCAGTTTCTACCAATTTACAACATATCACAGTATGCTCACAAGAAGGGAATGCTATCATCGTAGACGATTCTGACATTAAGAGTTGATATAAATCAGTAACTGAACCAAAAAGAAAACAGGAAGTAGTTGTTGTTTAGAAGTCCACAATAATATAAACAGCATGCGATGTTCACCATTAAAGCAAACATTACAAAAATGTAATTTTATAGGCCAAAAAATATGTAAAATTCGGACATCACTCAGAAATTGTATATTGCATACGAAAGCAAGATGTAACAGTCTCTTAGACATGGTTGACCGATTCTTAACAACTAAGTGATGTGTCCAGAATTAATGAACGACATGAATCTGATATTTTCATTTCGTATGAGGAAACTCGCTTGATTACAAAATTAGTAGAATCGCTGTTTGCCGCCATATTGGATGTAAAAGCTTTGTACCACGTGAGTACCAGCCGCCGAAAAAATTTAAACGAACTAAGGATCGACACAATATTAGAATGGATGGAGATTCTGAGAACATTTACAATAATTTAGAAAACACCGAAGTGATGTGGAGGATGACATTGAAAAATGAACTGAACATTTTATGTTTTGTATATTTTTGTATATTTATGTTTTGTATACATATTTATGTATTGAAATAAAAAACAAACAAACAACAACAACCTATGTATGTATTGAAACAATTGAACCTATCAATAGACGGATGCCACGTATTCCAAGTGTTTTAGTCCACTTCCATTAACATTGGTCAACGATAAGTATTTTAATTGAATGTCTTTGACATGATGTAGAGTGATTATAATAGCTTTGTACGACAGGGCCGTTAACATAGTATTTAGTGTAGTACTTAGGTCCGTTGCAATGGTCGAGCAAACTGAGTTTCTTGGTTTTCGATTGGTATTCAAGCCAAATGATGCAAAGTAAAATTTGGTTTGTCAAAACTACCTAGATTTAAGAATCTCAGAGGAAAACTCGTAATTCTCGTCTGATAATTCCCCTGCAAGCACTAACGGTAACACCATAATGAGATGATTCTAATACAATCATTGTTTTATGGTCGAGCGACAGGATGTCAAGTGTGTGTGCTGGTTGTGCAAATTCAATTGTTGGCAGCTTCGTATTTAATGGCGAGGGAATGCTTTGCAGTTGTACACTGACCAGAAGATTCCGTTTCTAATCTTTTAATAATTCCAGCGTATATCTTCATGGGCCTCATTCGATTAGTCAAGGCTGCAGTAGTTTCAATCTAGCAGTTGCCACATGTTACGTGACAAAACTTTTATAACGATCTATAGTTGTTGCAACATGTTTCAGTAGTGAATTGCTTACAGTTTGTAAGTTGTTCCGTCAGTACTAAGAGATTAAAAGCCGCTATTTCTTATTGTGCGGTTGTGTCCCAAACGCGCATTTCATGTTAGGTGGACGTATGACCTCGTTGCTACACGATTTATCGGAATTACGAGTTATTCACTCAACCGTTTTTCAGAATAACAGTTTTTAACTGAATCAATTGTCTATGAAAATTCCTAACTAATGTTAATTTAACTCCTTTACGTTACATTTCTGGGTAATTTATATTTTTTTATTAGTAACACATGCAAGTCCCATAATTGCGATTACTGAAATCAGAATGGCGCCTAGTTAAATGATTCAACTTCCTTGAATACGTTTCAAGACAGTTTATTGAAAAAAAGTTTACCAAAAACGAGGATTCGCCGAAAACGACAATTTGCCTAAAAATTATTCAACCCGTAAATCGAAGTTCTGCAACACAGCTTAAACGGCACAAAGCATGGGTACTGGAAAATGATTAATGCAGAGTTATGCCATTTTTGAAAATGAAATCCACTATGACTTCAGGATGCGGAACCTGAGTAACTCAAACTACATAATTTACTCAACTGAGTACGGTGATAAGACAATTCTTGATAATGATCGTGATTTAATTTGAATTCAGTTTGAATTAATTTCATTTGCATTTGCAATAAATTCTTGCATAGTTCATGGTTCTTGAAATTATAGATAGCGGTGAATTTTTTTTAACAAAAATTAGGTTCTAGAAATAACTTGTAATGCCTAGTTAATTTTAGTATATTCTACGTTCTTAGCACTTCATAATATTTATTTAAAATTTCAGTGGTGCGGGAATGCTTAAACTGAGCAGGTTACTGATTTAATCAATCAATCAATATAAATTATTTAATTTATATCTTAAACAATTGAAAGAAATAAACAAATGTAAATCTTGGATATTCATTCAGGTTGTTTTTTACGTACCAGGTCGATTTTGTTTGGCCGTCATTTTGTTTTGGATGGCATTTGCCAGTTCTCATTTGTCAGTCGTAGAGAGTGGCTTGTTAATAAACAGAATTATGGCGCTATTATGGCATTGAAAACTCTCAATTGATACACCAAAGACCACTACACTTTCATAGGGTAACTGTATGGTGTGTCATTTAGGCCAGCGGCATCATCTTTGAGGATGCTAGAGGCAATGCTGTAACATAGTTACAGGTGACCGCTTTCGGGATATGTTGGAAAACTTTCTTGTGCTCGAATTGGATTAATTAGGCCCACAGAACATGTTGTTTCAATAAGACGGTGCCCCATCACACACAGCTCGTTTTCCTGGCCGAATGTCAAAAAGTGGTGACTGGCCCCCACGATCCTCTGATTTGACCCCTCCCGATTTCTTCCTATGGGGGTACTTGAAGGGAAAGGTGCACACCAGTAAACCAACCACAACCTCGATGCTTAAACACAACAGTTGCTGAAACAACACCAGAAGTCTGCTAAAATGTTATGAGAAATGTGCTTAAAAGAGCTCGCCTTTGCGTCACGGCTCGTCAATAAAATATAAATTATAAAATTGTATTTCGTTTAAAAGTTATTTTAAAAAAACCTAGGCCTGGTACATAAAAAAGCACCCTGTATATTGCTTTACTTAGTTAATTGCTTTAATTTAATCTAATTTTTGGTTTTCGGGAGAAAATAATAATATATGTTTATGATTTGGGTGGACATGAAGATGGTGGTGTTTCCTCTAGATGTATTATAGTTGATGGTTCAACATTAGACTTATAATTTATTATTATTTGCTATAAATGGAAGCAATATCATTGTTTGTCATTGATTAAGTTTCACTATTTTCCTGCGACGAGTTCGTGGTTTAATTAATTATTTAATTAATAGGTTGAGTTTAATGTTTAATTAAATTAATTTATTTATTTAAGTATTCGAGAGACGTGCTAATTCTCATTTTAAATCTGAGTGGCTATTTTACTTAATTCTAATTACAAATAGAATACAGTTTAAATTCCCATTAAGCATCATTTATAGTTTCAAATTAATTGTTTAACTCATTTATCTTTATTTATATAAATACTAGAAATGGTTTTAATTCTAGTTAAAACTAAATTAAAACTAAATTGTGCTGTTTTCTGTTAATAAATACTATTGGCTATATTAAATCCCTGTAACAGAGCCAATTCTGTCATAACTAACCTTGATCCTTCGGTTTTGTTAAATGTAAAAAGGCCTGCCGAGAGATCCCGTCTAGTAAGCTTGGTCGTGCTCTCCCAATCAATCAATGCGTATCCATTTTTGATTTTTGTAAGTTTTTAGATTTCAAAACAATTCTATATTTCGAAATTCTGGAATTGGTAATTACAAATTTGAAAATTCGATGTTATTTTTGTTTTTATAAACACTTTAAATTTTACGTATTTTGTATATGTTGACAAATAAAATCAGAATTGAAATAACATTCAAAGACTCAAACACTATCTAATTTTAATTAGTTATTAAAGCTCCCATCCAAGGTAAGCGCACTAGTCTCTAATTAAACATTAAAAGTTGCTATACCTGAAAACATTAAGAAATGGGATTCTTTGTAACACCTGCATGAATTTCATCCAACTTACGGGGAAAGACTTGGTAGTGTAAGCATCTTCATATAGTCCAAACCCCGCAATTTTTTAACTACGGTCAGCATTATCTAAAGAAGTGAGATATTATGCTGTTTATAAAATTAACACGAAGTTAAAAATCAGTCGAGCGTTTTCTGAGGTTAGCCATACTAATTACAATGGAGTTCTACGAGGAGCTTAAAACCTAATGCTCACGTATACCGATGAAGTTGACTTTGGTTTAAATTAGATCAGTGATTGCAGTGATTATTTAATTGTCGTCTTAGCATAATCTAAGAGGCATTTACGTAAAGCCGTATAAGTACAAACGTGCGGTGAATCATAAAAACTATAAAATATTTATTTTACAGATTACGATTTTAATTTGCAGATACCTCCTTACTTACCTATCAATCGATCATTCACTTATACACTTAACTATGTACATCTTATAAGTAAACATGATTAAATTAAACACAAAACGAAATGTTCATATTTCTAAATGAGAAAGAAGCTAATTTCAAGAATCATTTTTTTCTGTGTTTGATGTGAATGAGCAAACGAGAAAAATCGTTTGAAAAACAAACACAGCACAGCAATTTTGAGTTACAGTTGGTTGTTACACTCGATTCGAAAATCTTGATATTTTTGTGTTTTCATATTTACTGTTTTCACTGTAAATTATACGTACGAGTATTGTGAAAATTAAAAAATCACAGTATATATTTACATCTAATTATGTACATACAACAGAAAATCTAATTGGTAGCCAATTTTTTGAAAAATGGAAAATAGAAAATAAATTTAAACATTTTATATACGAGTAATGTTTACAAAATTGAGTTTTGGGCGAACAAAATTTCAAAAATTCAAGAAACTATGAGAAAAATCAGTAAATTTTTTTAGATTGTTGTGATGAATTTATTTAAGAAAACACGAAAACTTATAAAATTTTCCCGATAATAATAATTCTATTTTTTTTTTGAACCGGGTGCTAACATATCTGATTTCCAGAAAATCGGAGTGGTGCGGAAATTTTTTAAGTTAAAAGTGTATGCAATACACCGTCGTTAATTGACGTCAATTAATTATTTTCAGTTTTTCTATTTCGTTTTCTAAAATGGTTTTTCCATAATTGTTTTGTTTGAGCTGAAAAATATTTTATGGTTAATTATGCGAATGGTAAAATAGTTTATGCAGTGTCGCACTTCTAGGCCGGTACGCTTTATTGATTGAGATCGCTAGAAAGCGTCCGATGAACAAATTATAATACTAGAAAATACAAAATGCACCTAGAAGCGATGGTCTGTGCAAAAAGACAAATCTCTGGAAATCATTTAAAATTTTCATTTTGTTCAGTTCAGTGTATGCCATCTTATACGTAGATATGTTGTTGTTGCTTTATTTGATTTTTTTTATAATTTATAGCACGGACGATTTAACATAAGCACGATAAATTAAGAAAATTAACGACTTTAAGTATCTTCTTCCTGTTTGATGTGGAAAATTTTGTCAGAATTTTTCTTTTACAACATTTTTTTTTCCAAAACAAAATTTCGCAAAATAAACCGAAGGTTCTTCCGTTTAAAATATAAATATTATTCATAAAATATTAAGACGCGCGACACAATAGCTACAAATATACAAGAGTATATTTATACAAAAAATGTGGAGTTGCTCGAGCGGCATTATAAAGTACACAGAGTGCACATCGCGGACGTACTCCAAAATTGACACAATTTCTGTAAATGTTTATATTTATTTTATAAAAATAACAACCAAATACAAAATATGATAATAAAAATATTTTTAATTACAATAAAAGCATTGACGGTTAATCTGTTAAATTTTCACATAAAGATATATTTTCCCAATTTTCCTCTGAGAAATTGAATATAATTTTAGAACTGTATAAAAATGATCGCGTCTTACAACAGAAAGAAAGTGTAAGGGGCGCGGGGCCATGTGTTTTAGTTATAAAAGAATTTATCTGATTAATTAGTTAAAACAATTATAGTAACGCGTACTACTTGGTGTACAACAAACATCAAATATTAGAACGGAACGGCGCAATTGGGTATCGTTTATAATCGTAATTTATTGCCGGCCATTATAAGCAAAGCAAACGAAATGGTGTGACAGAATTATAGTTGTCTGGTGTTCTCTATTTGTTTGTTTATACAAATTTACTGATATACTTTACTCTATTTGCACAAACAACGTTACAGTGAAATAGGGTACACGCCTTACCTCCAAAAATTTGATTATAATTTTTCTGATTTTAAATTGAATACGCACACAATCAAACCTATTGTTGAATCGAAAAGCTTTATCTGCCTTTGAGAAAGTAGCTCTAAACCTAAATCATTAGATTGGACGGCAAAGTTATACGTCGGTAACGTATTCAAAAATAAGAGCGATTGTCAAACGATTGTACCAAGGGCTCGTTCAACTAAATCAAATTAAACGGCCTATACGCAGGTGGTAGACAGCAGACAAAAATATTCAGTTAAAACATGTAATAAAATATAAATTTAGTAATTCCCTCCTTAGTCCTCCTTATTTCTTTCCTCGACGGGATACTCAGTATTGATTCGGAAGACAAGGTCATTAAAAATTAATTCGGTTTTACTTCCTCGATTGTGCCAGCTTTTAATTCTGGTCTAAATAGCCATTTTCCGTTCATATTTCTGTTTTTTCGGCTTGTTAGATTTTAATTTGATTTTTTATCCAACGCGCACGCTTTAAAAGCTCTTGGGTCTCTTGGGCTTAGGAATAGGAAACCTACTAAAAAATTATCTTAACAAATTCTTGCGTAATGCAAAACGTATTGTTAATACAAAAGGTCTTTCAGTAGCTAAATTTAGGGTGATGGGGTGACTGATAACGCAGTCTTTATCAAACCTATACAGCTGTTATCACACAATTAAATGATTTATTTCTAATCGTACCGTGAAGAATTTCAATGAGTGCGTGCGTTCTTCTGAATATACGTGTCTATTACGGCAATTGCTTCCTTGCTGGTACTCGCAAGAGCCTTGTACGTCTGAGAATTGTTTTAATTTCTGAAGCTATTGTTGACAGATGATTCAGAGTCGAGCTGTGACGTCACCTACGCTATACGCTCTTCTGGCCTGTTTGTTCACATAGGCGCTTAGATAAACTGGCTTGTATGCTATAGTTTGTCGTTAACTGATCCACAAAAAGAAAACGTGTCCCGAAGTGTCATCTATGAAGGGAGTAGGAAGGACAGGAACATGGGAAGTATTCAACCTTCCTCTTCTTTACTTCATCACAGGCTCGAATGCAAGTTACAACACATGCAATGAACGTAGCCGATGGATACTCGCTTATAAGGAGCCGTTTAATTATGCTACTGAAGTTAGCCGAACATTTCAGCCGAAAAAACCTGCATTATCGACATATTTCGTACCAGGTGGTAGTACAAAATTCTGTTGATATTAGTCGAAAATTACATGTTATTGTAGTTAACAGTAAATTTACGCCGAAAAAAATTTAAATATTCAATATCATATAATTCGAATGTTTAAAGGTCATATGAACAGGGTGTTTGGTTAGACCAATTCGTAAATAGCTGGATCCCACATTTATAATTTGTCGTGTTAGGGGCCAATGAATTTGAGTTGTGGCACTAACAGTGAACACCTTTGCCAAAAATCAGGCCATATTTTATGTAGCATCATAGTGAAATAAATTAAAAACTGGACGCATGTTTAGTGGTAATTTGTATTGGGAGAAGTTAGACCAAATCGTAAATAGCTGGATCCCACATTTATAATTTGTCGTGTTAGAGGCCAATGAATTTGAGTTGTGGCATTAACAGTGAACACCTGATCGAAAAGTCAGGCCATATTTTATGTAGCATCATAGTGAAATAAATTAAAAACTGGACGCATGTTTAGTGGTAATTTGTACTGGGTGAAGTTAGACAGACTCGACTTGTAGTGATTTATTAAGCGATTAAGCGGTTTCTTTTTCAAATCGCGAATCGGATTTTCATAGTGTAATGTATTTCATTTTACGGTAGTTCGATTTGTAGTTTACTAGTTTAATAAATAGTGAAATATGTCACGTGATCCGAAATTAAGCTCGGCCTTACCTGGAGCTTGTCGCGACTTTCGAGCTCACCCTTATTATTTTCTAAAGGCTGAGATGGTGACTTCGAGTTTGCAATAGTTTCTTACAAGAGATTGGGGGTGAAGATTAGATATTGATTTTCAAAAGGAATAATAATAGATTAATTTTGATATCATCCTTAATTATAGATACAACCATAGAAAATTAATTGAAAGTGAGAATTCTATGGAGAGCCATAACAGGGCTCTTTTCACGTGGAAGAAAACATCAGCCTTCAAAAGGTTTGGAAATGATAATATTTTGGTTTTCGCTCACTAGATATGTGAATTTCTATAATGGTACGAGTATAGTTTTAAAGACCAGAACATTTCACGCTCGGGCGCCGTGACTTTGTCCTAAACTAAAATTGATGACTGATTCGTTTGTCAATTTTCTCTTTTATATTTCTAACACAATCTACTAGAATAAATGTGAACACTATCTCTTCTGTAATTTTGTTTAAGTTCGGTACTTACCAAATTATTTGGTGTTTCAAATGGAGTAGAAATATCACAATGTTTTATTAAACTGGCTATCTTAAACTTCGGAAAAATATATTATAACATGTCACCATAAATAGTCCCGTCCAAACCCATAGCTGTGAATGGGATCCAATTATGATGATTTTTAACATGTTACCGACCAAATGGTATAGTGGTTAAAGCTTTGGCGTTTGGATCGGGAGGTACCGGGTTCGAATCCCGATAGGGGCAGGATGCAAAGGGAATTTTCATCAACAAATTACGATTTGGGATGAGAAGGAACACATCTATGACCCCCTGTCGGAGTGTGGGGCTCACGGGCCGACCCATCTTCCATGCCAGTATAGGCTGGCATGGAGCTATGCAATGTGCAGATGGTAATAAAATCGGACCTATATTCGTACGTCCTCGAATTGGCCAATACAGGTGTAAAAGCTAAGGACGTAAATAAGCGAACCGCGAAAGAGTAGAGAGAGCTTCGGCCTCAGAACAAATCAGGGGAAAAAAAACATGTTCAACGAATTTTTAAAAATTTGTGGTATTTGATTTTAAACGATTTTCAAATTTTACTATTATCGATTCTAGAAATGATTACAAGTTTCTTAATGTATTTTTAGGTAACATATACAAAGCCGTAACGGAGAAATGAACGGGGTCCATACCTTACTTAGAAGTTCCATGGATTGTAAAAACTTTCAAAAAGTATTCTAATAATCTTAGAGATGTTGACGAAGTCTCACCTACATGGTCGGAAATCTTAGTCAAAATAATTTGTGTGTGGTGAACGAGATCTAATTCTAATGATTTATGACTGAAATATTGGCGTTCATGGTTATACCGTCTATCCTGTTTATATTTATATTTTGCAACCTACCACACACCACGTATTCAATAAAGTGCTAAAAAATCATCTTAAATTTTTTTTAATTACACGAGGTTTATGTGTATGGTTAAGACAAAATATACGAGCATAGTGTCGAACATAATTTTTGTTTTGACTAAACCACCATGATTTAATATCGTCAGTGGTCGATTACTCAGAGATCTCTAGTGTAAACGACAATACATTGTGTATTGTGCTTGTATAATGTAGTAATGATGATAATATTTTAGAATTAACGTAAAACTTGGCGGTTAGCACAGGCTAAGAAATATGCTCAAACTGTACACGTCGCATTGGGGTGAATAAATTCATTCATCATACATTTTGTCGTACGAATATATTATACGAGCATACAAGAAAATCAAAATACATAAATCAAATATCAAACAATGTTATAAACATTTATAGCCGACATGAAAATAAAATTAAAATGAAAATCTCTCATTTCCCGCACATCCACAGTGTGAAGATCAAGGCGATTCATTTAAATAAAACCAGTGGCGAAAAAAAACGCACGTACAGTTTCCCCCTGCGTAGGTGTGCTCGCCTCGATTTTATACGCTATTACGTATGTATGTTCAACATGTATTTTATTCATAAATAATACGATCGTTAAATTTAATTATTTTGTTAATTTTATATTTGTACATTCAAACAACATTAAAATGTAAAAGATGATTTACATAAAACGTAATGAATATCTAGATTACCGCTAAAAAGAGCTTAGTAAAAATGTGCAGGAACGAGCTATCTGCGCCCCATGCAAAGTGCCTATTATCCGCAACACTGTATATAATAAATATTTGTTTTGATAGGTCTCTACAATATAAATTTGATTTATTATTTTTGAAAAAAAAAATTATATTATTTTTAAATATTGCTGCCCAGTCTCATTTGAAAGGCGAATATTGAGAATATTCATCAAAAGACTAAAACATAAATTCGTCTAAAACAGAAATCGTTGAATATGTATAAATTATATTAAAACTGTTCAACATAGACACTTACAAAATAAAGAAAGGGAAGATTTCCTAAATTGCATTTCCGCTTCTTTACGTCCTTGACAATGCCACCCAAATTGCGCTTAACTTCCGTGTAATTAAAAATTACGTTTCACTATCACTATTTAGTGCCCTCACACGAATGGCGGCCTATACATCATAAACGAGCTGATGTAATTGATCCATCAACAAATCAATGAGTGTTAAATTAAAGTTCTTCGTTTTTCATTCTGCCTGCTCGTATTTTTATTTTCCAAAATTAATTCTCGCGGTGTATAATTTCTCGCGGTGTAGGTGTGAAAAAATTTTATTATTTAAAAAACTGACTTAAAACAAACCTTTAAATTTTTTTTATTCTTTCGTTCCTATATTCTAATTAGTAACTGTTACGTACACGGGGTTTAACGAGAATTTTAATGGTCATACATTTTTTAACAATTACAGGCTTAAGTTTTCCTAGAATCCAATTTTTCAGTTTTAGACTAACAATTTTGAAGTTTAAATTCTTAACATTGGAACAGAGAGTTAACGAACTTGCTCAGAATGAAACCGTTTTAGTAATTAGGCCGCATAATTTTATACAGACGAAATATGAGTGGTCGGAAATTTATTTCTGCTAATCTACTTTCTGTTCGAACTTGCAGTGTAACAAACTCAAATTAAGATCGTTTCTAGGGCTATGAGCCTGTCATCATGTTAATTTCAGACTAATTAAAATCCAGACCATGGCAATAATTAAACAAAGAAAAATTTAATCACGTTAATATAAAATGTTTTTAGATTTTTAATCCCATGCGGAATGACTTTCAGAAAGCTGCTCACTGAAATTTTAATCTGATTTGGCAAGTGATGCGTAGTACGCAGCTGAAGTGAAATGAAATTTTACGTACAAAAAAGACACAAGCGAAAATGAAAATGAAAATTTCACCGTTTTGCAGGTACGATAAAATTGAGCTAAATTTTTGACATTTCATCAATTGTTTTTATTTGTTGTTAAACAAACTCATATAAAAATATATTTTGTTATGAAGTTAAAAAAGTAAGAATTCATCATGTCTGCGTTAAAATTTTACGAAAATCGACAAACTAATTTTACATGGAATAATTTATCTGGTTAATTTTAGGGACCTGCATACATTTAATTTCACGGCGGCTGTGAATTATCCTTTAGTGTGGAAATTGAATGGTAGCTGCTCTTGGTCTTCGTTCATATTTCTTTATTAGTTGTTTTCATTGCTAAGTATCATTGTGGAGGTCAACCACAAACATTAATAAGTTTTAATGGCAAAATCGAGAAGCAACGGTTAATTTCTGTCAGAAACAGATAAACCCATTCAAGTTAAGATTGCAATATTCCAATAAAAGTTCCGGTCCTTCAAGACCAACATTTTTAATTTTATTTATAAAAAATTGAATTGGAATTTTAAATCATCCTCTAAATTAAAACACAAAAAGTTGAACTTGCGTTGTAGATTTTTTAATTTAATTTTTATTCAGAATTATTCACATAAATCATCAGAGTAGCTAAAATTTCAAATTATAAATTTTTAATTCACAACATGCAGTAGCACTAGAAACGGCGAAGCCATAATTATCTTAACCACTAACTATTTTATTTATTTATTAAAATAAAGAAATTTATTCTGTGAGTTACTTGTATGATTTCAAAATTAAGATACAACATTCGAAAGTTTAAAACCAAAATTCAATAAAAACATAAAATTAAAACAAGAAAAAAATGTCGTTTGATGAAAGTCAAATAGGTTATCAGATGTTGTTGAATGATTTTGACAACCTATTAATGGGGTTGTTTTTTCTATAGTTTGAGGAATGGTGTTCTAGTGCTAAAAAGTGTGGATTCCAAATGCTCTGCATGGCACATAAATTGATATGTTTTCCAAAATGTAAGCAGAATCAATGTGATCAAGCAAAATGTTACTAATAAAAGCCGAGCCCAAGAGAAGATCCCAATCACTATTCTTTAACAAGAAAATCAGTAACTTCTTTTGAATGCTTTCAATTCTTTTTACGTGCACAGCGTAGTAGGGATTCTAGACCGTTACAGCGTATTCCAGTTGAGATCGAATGTAAGCAAAATGGAGTGAACATAAAGTTTGAATATTATTAAATTTGCCCTCGCCAAATGTAACCCCTAAACCCATAATCACATTGACTCTTTGCAATACTTCGCAGTTGACTATGTATGAAGTAATTAAAGGATTCCTTTCCACTAAGTATAGTGAGTTTCGATCACACCACTCACTTAATCTATCTAAGTCTTCGGTACGGACAATTTTTACGTCATGAGCAAATATCAGCGCGTTTGAGTTTTTGATTATCTCGGTTATTCGATTTTGGAAAACAATAAAAATCCAGGGCGCGATGTGTGATCCTTGGGGAACACCAGACGTAACTTTAATAAAGTTTGATTTCTCATTTCCCATTTCTACAAATTGTAGCCGGTTTGTTAGATATGTCTTGAACCAATTTTGTGTAATCTAGTGAATGACAGATATAATCCAATGATTTGCTGAAATCCGTGTACGTTACTTCAACTTGCTAGTTTACTGATATATGACTTACTATTGTGGATTTAAAAATGTTGCATATAACTAATTCATACAATTTATGAATTGTAGCAACTGTAGCAGGTAATGTCATCTCGTGACTTGAAAAATTGGTGTAATTTTTGAATTTTTCCATTTTACGGAAAACACGCCGGTGCTTAAGGAGTGATTGAGTAGGACGTACTACGTGATGAAGTTGTTAGTTATTACATTGTTAGCGTACTCCTTCAGAATAGAGGATATATTGTCAGGACCACAGCCGTCTCCAAACCCCTTTAAAGCCGATAAAATGCTATACTCAAAAATAACTGTAGGAGTTATTGATACGTTGTTATTGCTGCGTTTATACTTCAATTTCACATTTATTATATTTCCATTATATTTCCACAATTGATTCTTTGATTTTTTTTTGAATTTAATCAAGATACGACTTGTAATTAGATTTGAAATTAATTTCAAATTTGTTATATTGTAGAAACGTCGTTTCGTCCTCTTCTAACCCTTTTTTAACATTTTGGCATACGCTTTCCACTTTGTGGTTTACGATCCATAGGTACACAAAGTTCGAAACCTCGCAGCATGATGTTATTAAATTTGCCGACATTTTCATTTATATCATTCGAATTGAAATAGTCATTTCCCAGTTGATTGATTCTAGATAACTTTGTAGCCCTACTTAGTTTATTTTTCGATGTTGTATTTGATTGGTTGTAGGTGTTCCCAACTCGCCATTAAATTAGTTAAGCCAAATACAATATCTAAGATTTGTAAATGGTATCATTTATGACAAAAGGTGATACTGACTCAGAAATTTTAAAAGTGGCAATTTCGCTGAGGAGAAGGTTCAAAAATCTATCACGATTATTAGCAATGATATTTATGTAGTTCAAATTATAACCAAGCACGTCGTCCACAAATGAAGATTCATGGTAATATATAATTTAGTTCCGGGTCAAAATTCCGGGTATGGATAACTTCATCAATCGCATCACGCATCGTTCATCAATCGCATATTGATCACTATTTAATTTCATTGGTATATTTGCTGCGTAGAAGATTAAATTTGTTTCGTTGATTTTTATTTCAACTCCAATTTGTTCGACTCTTGACTAAAGTTACTGGAGCATCCACAGTATAGAATGTACTGATGTCAGCACGCCGGCACCCGATTAGTTAGAGCTTGTTTTCATACAGCGATCGCATCTATAAACAACGTAATCATCACCAAAAAATTTACTACTCCGTATATCGGATTTAATAAAGCTTCACAAATTACATAAATAAGGTAATTTGATTTTTTTATTTTTTATTTTATTTTAATCTTAGCAATCTTTCCTAGGGTTGAAGCACTCCCGGTGCTTCAACCCTAGGAAAGAGGAAGCGGTTTGCTTTTTCGTTCTAACTTACGCATTACTTGCCAAATCGTGGACTTACGGCTATAGGTCCAAATTACGTAGAACCATCTGCACATTGCATAGCTCCATGCCGGCCTATGGTACTGGCATCTGACAAAGGATCATATAGTTGTGTTCATTTCCATCATCGATCGTAATCAGATGATGAAAAATCCCTTTTACATCCTGCCCCTATCGGGATTCGAAAACGGTATCTCCCGACATCGAAACGCCAAAGCTTTAATCACTGCGCCGTTTCATCGGTGTAATTTAATTTTAAGACAAAGTTATAGACTATCGAAGCTCAAGTAGTTGAGAGTTGATTGTTATACAGATCACATTTGGTGAAGTTATTTATCTTTAAGCTTCATGGATCGTCATGACTTTACTGGTTTCTGGTATTTCGAGATTGGGCAGACATTGAACAAAATATAATTAATGATTTGAATGATATTAATTAAATTTTTAGATGTTTTGATATTAATTTATTGGATTGGTTCTTTTCAAGCATGTGACACATAAATAACCAATTCAGCCACCAGCACGAGAAATCAATTGCAAGAAAGCATGACTGTGATTTGTGGATACCGTCACGTCCAGAGTGGTAAATTTATGTCTTTGATCAGCTCAGAACTATACCATTGTTATGGACCGGTAAGGATACATGAGCCATTTCGTACATTGATTGAGTGTCGGCAAATAGTCTTTATGACATCTATCCAGAATACTTGTATTCATTTCTTTACCTTTTGGTGCAGTTTTCGATCTCACTCAAATCTGGATCTACTATTCTAGCAGCCAGCAGCATTCCATGTTCGTTTTGCTCACACAACCGTAAGATTTATCCGATGCATCACAGAATACATGAATCCGAAGTGTTGGACTAGAATTTTAATGGAATTTTAATTTTATTAACATAAATCAACTTGATGGAAGCAGAAATAAATACGAGTACATGACCACAATCTACTACAATCTAAAATTATCTGATGGTATCGAAACTTCAGTAAAATCTTAAATAAGCCGACTTGCAGTTCTAGTCCTACGTGTAATACGTCGTTTGAAGAGATAGAATTGGATGTCGGTAAGAGATGTCAAAGATGACGCGTAATTTAGTAGTGCTGCTACTCAGTTTATAGATACCATGATACGAGAGATAAAATTTCCAATCATCATCATCATCGGGCATATACAATAGTTCGCAGAAGTTATCTGATTTAGATGTTGATATATTTGTTGGTGGTTCTTCTATAGTCCAAAACTTCCGCAACATCACAGGAGAAACATCACTCGACATGGTACTGTCTACCAACCATCCCGGTTATCTTGATACCAATATTGTTCGTGAAGTTCAAAAAGTTATTAATCAAAAGTAAAATATTAATTGAACGTGATTGATAGAACAATGTCATTTATTAATTCCAGTTTATAATTTGTCGGGATGTGACAGCTGGGTAATATGATCAGGTGAAATCGGTTTTACAATCTGAGCCGTATCGGTGAAGATAAATATCGAATTAATTATAGTTTTCTGCGGGTGAGAACCTACCAATTTTCCTGCTGAGCCGAAAACTTTAACATATTGATGGCTGCTGAATTGGCGTAGGTTTTACACTAATAATTCAGTTATGATTGTGCGTGCATTGAGTAGGCGAAGAATATAATTGACGATAGTCTAGTGTGGGTGACGTAAATGAATCAGTTTTAGATGATGTGTGATCATTCACTGGTATCGAACTTGTTCGTAGGTCAACATGTTTGGTTGGATTCTTTATTGTTCATAACATCCTGCGTTTCTTGTTCGATGTCAAAATGGTGTGAAGTGATTTGTTCATTTATATGTAAAAGTGTGTGTTTGACATTTAGAACTCAAACGCGCACGTTTCAAATGTGCAACCGGTTGCAAAATAGCCTTTCGTAACAAATTGTGACATAGTAATTTTTTATCATCGGTCGTTAATAAATTCCAATTCCATTTATCGTCAGTAGGATGCTAACGTCCTCACTTATAATTCATTCATGTCATCGTAACTTTCCCAGCAGCAAGTGGATGAGCCAAAGATCTCGTCTCTCAACTTCAGGCCCAATGCTACACGTAACGCTCGTACAATTTGTTCCAAATGAACATATAATTTACTAGGATGTTTATAGTTGGCAATATTGAGTCCCGTTGATCAAGAAACGATTGTATTGAAATTGAACTATGAGTAATGTTCAGAATGATGGCTACATTTTATAGTCGCCTGTGAATGGCTCAATGGCATTTTTAGCAATTTTACTCTTTTACAATTTCAAGTGTTTCATTCAAGTCCTCCGATTTAGCCTGCTGTTCCTTATTCTTCGTTCCTTATAAAATCATAAATGGAAAGGACACGAGAAGTACTCCTCCTGTTTATTTATTATCGCCACGTATAAAAGGTTTGATGCATGTCTAGTATCTGGCAAACAGTGGTCCTTTGATAGTAATGTAAAAGCGAAATTTATGGTTGGAACCGACCGACTTTGAACAAAGAGGCTTCGTCATTATATACACAATATTTGTAAATATTTATAATAAGTGTATATACTAAAAATTTCAGTTTCTACAAATACTAAAAAAGAGCATCAACAAAATTTTATTGATCACCACCTATTTTGAACTGATGCCAAAAATACCAAAATCGATCTTGTTAACAACGATCATTAATATTAATTTACCGCGATGCTATTTATTGACTTACTTTGATCACATGTGATCTTGAACGAGTTTTCTGCTAATATTCAGATAGGCAATTGTTACATGACCTGTTTGTTACTGTTTTTTAATAAGTGTTCGATTAACATCCACTAACTTGACATTCACGCCAATATAGTTGAATGTTAAATTTTTTATTTTTAATAAAAAATCAACTCAAAGTATTAAATAAATTAACTTTGAGATTTTAAAAAATTTTTATGTTTGTTTTTTTGTTGGTTTGTTTGTATGTTGGAGCACACATACTGACGCAAGTGTGAAATGAAATATATTTCATTCATTCGGTTTCCATCACATTTTTCGCCAAGAATGCTGGTAATACATACAGTTGTAAGTTTTGTGGCTTTCCTACCATTTGTACTGGACTTAGAAGTTTCACCCATAGTTCCACTGAATTTTGTTGAGTTTGTTATTACTAACAATCTTGATGTTCCTCCTGTTGCGGTTCTCGATTTTGCAGCGACTCGTATTCTACACAAAACGATAAAAAAATGAATTAATCAATTTATATGATGAATTACGTTCATCGAATATTTATGTACCTTTACGTCAAAAGTTTTCTTAACTGGGGGTGTAGTTCCTGTTCGTGATGTGGCAAAGTCCAAGATATAAAATGTTCTTTCCACCAATCACATCTCTGTTTCGTGTAATACCACATTTTTTGCAAAACTGGTACCCATGAGGAAATTTAGATGTCAAATCTTCATGGTGACATGTAGCACAAAGTTTTGTTGTTCGAAATTCTCCAATCTCAAGCACATCCGAATATTTTTTAAGGCGTTGAGATCCATTGCCAGAGGAGAATAAATTGACCGTAAAACATCGCCGAACCTAAGCTGCCACTTTAACGAAGTATTAGTATCAAAAATTGGCTTTTAATTTTAATAGGTTTATTATGATGTATATCACATACAATTAATCGTTGTCCTGGATCATTATATCATATTGATTTATATTTTCACGAATTTTTGTAAAATTTCCAACAATTTGGCAACTTCTTTATTTAGTTCATTTTTGGCCATGGAAAATGAAATTGATACTCCATCCGTCATCATTGAAAAATCAAATTTTTTTTTGTTTTACTTTCTATAAATTTAAAATATTCCCGCCATTCCAATTCGCTATCAATTTCTGTCCACGAACCATTCATTCATTTTGATCCATCCCAATTCAAATGTGTTCGTAATGCTTCTAATAATTTTGGATTTGGCGCCTTTTCACTTTTTTCTCGAAATAAAAATCTAATGTATCATATGTATTGTTATCAAAAGTCCTTAAAAATCTTCTTATTCTCGAATATCCATGCATCCAAATATTGTTATGGAACAATGTTGTACACATCGCGAGGCGGCATCAATAAACAGATTTGATTTTTACGTTTTATCGTATAATTTTAATTTTAATTTATTTCTGATTTCTCGATATACTTGTTCAGTTCGTGTTTCGCTTGTGACCCATCCAGTAAATGATAATAAAAATCGTTATAATTTATTTTTCCAAATTCTCCATTTTCCCACCGTTTCATCAAGCAAAAATGTATATACCTTGAACATTCTACCGAAAGAGAGGAAATTTCCTCAACGTCTATTTGAATTTTATCAAACACTAAATCATTTAAACATTTGGATCTTAATCCACACTTTACATTAGCAATAATAAAGACTAAAACATAAATTCGTCTAAAGCAGAAATCGTTGAATACTCGTATGTGTAAATTATATTAAAACTGTTCAATATTTTTGACACTTAAAAGATAAAGAAAGGGAAGATTTCCTAAATTGCATTTCCGCTTCTTTACGCCCTCGACAATGCCACCCAAATTGCGCTTAATTTGCGTGTAATAATAAATTACTTTTCACTATCGCTTTAGTGCCTTCACACGAAGGGCGGCCTATACTGTACATCATAAACGTTCGGCTAAAATCAATTGTACTCTAAACCAGTAATGATCTGTTAAAAACCTACAACAAAAAATGATACATTTATTTCATAGATCATCACGATTTTTTTTTATTACACACTGAGCGCTGACCCGCAACATATCATGTGCGCACCGCAACCAAATGAATTTATTAGGTTGGCATTTCGAATGAAAACAATTGATTTCTTGGCCTCAAACCAATTCTTATTTTATTAATCGGTCGATTAATTGAAATTATTGTTGCTGCTGTTCGTACAAATAAACAATGCGGGAAATGGTTTCGATGACATAATTTTGGCAAATCGTATTATGAATTAATGACGTATGTATCACTAAGAAAATGCTTGTGGTTTTTCTTAAATTTGTGCGCTGTCGGAAATAACGGCAATATATAAGTGCGTCATGTTTAAAAAGCTGGGGGATTGGACAATGAGTCTTTAAATTTTAAATTAAATTTTTTAAATTTAAAACAAAAGAAGTATAAAGAGAAGTCGAGTAGTACTCGTATATCTACCTTAAACTAAACACAACACAAATACGTACTCGTATACATACACGAGTACATAGAACAACCACAAGTAATAAATTTGCGGCCTTATCTTCACACTATTGTCGTTTTCTGTTTGATTTAACCCATTTTATGTGGAAATAAAATGAGTCAATATGTGATTAATTTGTGTTTATTGACCGACCGCAATGTATGGTATCGCGCAACCACCTTTATTTATAGACGATGCAAAAATTAAAATTATTAAAAGTTGAATTATTCAAATTTAGCGTTTTAAAGAGAAATATTTTTCAATCGACAGTAAAGTTTAACCTCGGGGCCCAAAAACTACATTTAGTTTTGACATTGCGGATAACTTATCCAGTCTATTTTTTACAAATTCTTGAAACACTTAATTCTTAACTGGTGATCTTCGGAATATGACTGCTAGTTTTCTTATTTAACAACCTCTTTTAATGAATTGATAAGCCGTGGTTTTTCTTGACTAAACGATGATGATCACTATCTGAATATTCGAATGTACTTTTCCGCTGGGTATATCGTCTGTTTTTAATAAGGTGGCGAAATTTCCAAAAAATACCTTGAAGTTCTGTCTCCTATCCAGCGCTTAGAGATCTGCTTCTCTAAAAAAAAACTTAGCTTAACTTAATAAAACTTTAAATGTATTGTCGTATAGTGATGTCGACACATTTGTAAGAGTGTTGACGATAATGCATCTCGGCTTTCTAGTCTGCTTCTTTAATGAGTAAGTATAGAGTACTAGATGATTATAAGTCATTTCGGCTGTCGCCCCCTTGCCATAACAAACAGTAATAGTAAGGGAAAATACCGCCTGGCAGTCGTGTTTTTTGTAGATTTGCTTAATCCACTTCTAAAGTTGATACATCATTTAAATGCATTCTACATATAGCCTAGATGGGAGTTTACGTATTAATCTTGAGAGACTCCATGAGATTTTGGAGACTCGGAAAGATATCTATAAATATTTGTATAAAGATTCTTGCGTTTGATAATCGCTTCTACTCTCGCTGTTTCAGACGGAAATATTATTCTGTGTACAGGTAGTAAAGTTGGACTCAATTCGTAATGAAATTCTATCGCAACTTTCAAACTGGTGAAACTGTAAACATTAGTTTAGCCTGTTATATTCCAGAAAAAAGTCTAGGTTATGTAGGTGCCGACTCATTTGATACTGATACTGAAGGAAAAGTGATAGAAAAGGGTTCACGGCTTGAACCGACTATCTCTTTGACCTTTAATAATAGTAGATCAGCTATTAAGAATCGTGGCTTGCTTTTCCTACCTGCCGAAAGGCAAAGTAATACAGCTGTGAACCTAACCTGAGGTTACCAAAGTACGATTTTCGCTTGAGAATAAACCAGCTAAGAGTTGTTATCACTATTCTAACAGGTCACAACCCTTTTAAGTTTCATTTACTACAAATAGGGCTTGCTGAAGATTCCATGTGTGATCTAAAAGAGGATGATTACTGCATTCACATGATTGCATTTCACTTCGTTTTGTTTTGTTAGCACGGTTCCTTAACTACACATCATTGAGTTTAGGTTATCAGAGCATAATCGAGAATTGAGATAGGATCCTCGGTTTGCCAAACTTTAATAATACCAATAATAATATTTGGTGCGAGGACAAATTATTATATTATCGGAATGGGGTACAAATATTTTTTCTTTCCCTTCTAATTTAAAAAAAATCAACTTTAGCATTGAGGGCAGTTATTAGATATCCAAAATGAGATTGGTACATAATTGAACTTGTTCTGGTGAAACTGGCTCACACAATTACAAAAACAAAAACATGATGATAGTTGCAAGGTGTTTTGAAAGTCGTAAAACACTGTGAAGCGAGAGTCGTAAAGGTGATTTAGCCTTAACATTTAAAGTCTTATTTTATGCTGGAAAGGTGATAGCACAAGTATTTTGGAGCTCGTAAGAAAGTATTAATATCACGCGAACATTACGCTGACATTTTATGTAGTTTGAAAGCACAGATCAAACATAAGATCATAGCGACGCTAAATAGATATAGCGTCACTAAAAAATGTCTGCCCTTGTGCTTTCGCCTCTGTTGTTATGTATTAACTTACCTATCTGGTTTGGAATTTCATTAATTCTTCTGCGTAGAAGTCACCGCTTCCCCTTTTCTGAATGTGTGCTGTCCCTTGCTAAGCCCCTGTTCTGAATGTTTTGACGGAGGTCTTATAAGTTTTGATGGGACGAGTTCGTGTTTTTACTCCTTTTTCTAGCCTTGTCTGTGCCATGCTAATGTTAAGGCCTGTTAAGCTCTTTACTTTCGACCACCAGCATAATTTCATTGCTCTCGTTTCTGCAGTGTTATAGTTATAGCGATAGGTATCTACATACGGTCAAGTAATAATTTCTCAATCTGCAGGCAAGAAAATTTGGAGCTTACACTCATCGTGGGAAGACTGCAAAATTTTGAGTTGGTTCTAGAATATTCTTTGAAAAATTTTGTTGGTGATTTTCAAATTAATAGCCTTCATCGTGTTACTGTAACGAGACTGTTGTTGGTCTTTGGTTCCACTAGCAACTTCATCACAAGATTCTTCCATGATCTATCGGCCAATCTTAAGAGAGGCTATATATTTTCTCATCCCGACTCGTTTTTGTTACCGAGGTTGCCGAATTACTTAGTTTGCTGTTTATTTTGTCAGCCTTGTCGTTGATTATAATTCCGTTCCGCCTAGGTATGACCGCCATTCCTTCTTTATCGAAATTGTAACACTATCCTATATAATTCGAAAAAACACCTTTAAATGTTTCACGACTGTTTCAACTGAATATTAAAAATTGAAATTCATCGGAAAATGCTCCGCATGGTTACTGTACATAATAATCAAAGAATTTTCCTCCAAAATTATACCAATTAAAACCCACACCAAAGACCAATATTATATGTAGGTACATAATAAATTAATCTCTTGAAATTTAATGAGATCGAACGAATTTGTGTTTTTTTATTTTTGCTGCTCGATCAAGAAAGTGCTAATTATAGATTTTCATTCAATTTCATTTTCAAATTAAATTCTAATTTCTATTTAATTTTACTTAAAAATAAAATTCAATCAATTTAAAAGTTTTTAAAAACATTTAACAGATCAATTCGATTTTTCTTTGGATTCGTTTACATAGGCGACGAGGTATAGTGGTGGCACGCGGGGAGCACATCATTAAAACCGGGGCCGTATTCTATTTATAAACCAGAGGGAACAAAACAAAACGTGTAAATAGACTCGTCGTTTTGGAAGTGTGTATAAAAAATAAAATTCAACATGGATCTACTGTTACCTGCGAGCGAACAAATTAGTGCCCATCTCTTTAATATGTCACAGGATGGTACGCAAATCTTCAATGGCACACAAAGTGATGAACTGTTCGAAGGTTATTCACATGGGTTGCTGATATTTGCATCGGCCGTATGCATTGTGTTCATATTGATTGGAATTCCGGGCAACTTTATAACAATTTTAGCGCTTATACGATGTAAGAAAGTATGTATGCGTATGTATTGCTTTAATATTTTGTAGGTTCTTGCAAATGATATGTTTTAAATATACCGAGTGGTCCAGAAAGTTCCGGAATCATTAAGTATATCCATGATTAGTTTTAACAACAGTTAATTTAACCAACACGATCTTATCGACAATTCAATTCTGTCTAGACATTAACGATTGTCCCAGAACATTCAGGACACTCGGTAAATGCCACAAATATATTTTATGTTTAAACATATATTATTATGTATTTACATAAATTGACATATTTCTTATCATTTATATATAAGATAAGGAAGCATTGTGATTTTATTGTCTGAAGACTTTAAATGTACATAAATGCTTGATAATTCTCGATTGAATTGTATAAGGTACATCATTCTATAAATTACTCTTTACTTCCATAGGTCCGAAATGCTACTACCATGTTTATTATAAATTTATCCACTTCAGACCTGCTGTTCTGTTGTTTTAATCTACCGCTACAGGCGAGTACATTTTGGAATCGACGATGGGCACATGGTGACATATTATGTCGTATATTTCCAGTGCTGCGCTACGGATTATTAGCAGCCTCTCTATTCTCCGTTTTGGGAATTACTATTAATCGATACATTATGATTAGCCATCCTCGATTATATCCACGAATATATAGACACAAATTTCTTGCCATTATGATAGCGGCGACGTGGGTATTCCCGTTTAGCAGCCTAATTAAAACATGGCAAGGAGATTGGGGCAAATTTGGATTAGACCGAGGAATTGGATCATGCTCGATATTACCGGATTCGAAAAGTAAGTAAATTATATATAATTAGACTATTTTCGTATATCAAATAATATTCTAATTGCTTTTATTTATAGATCGCTCACCTAAAGAATTTTTATTCGTCATTGCATTTGCTCTTCCTTGTCTGTTCATTATTATATGCTACGCTCGCATATTTTATATAGTACGGAAGACAGCGATCCGAGCTCAGGAGCCTAATTTGCCTAAGAACAATACCTCAAACAATAATTTGCTGCAATTGAAATCTGGGTCGAAATCCTCATCTAGTAAATTGAACCAGTCCAACAGCGACACGCAAAAAGAAAGCGAGAGCAAGGAGAGTAATCAGAGTAACATTCCACCGGATACTAATGGAATTGCAAATATAAATCCCGCGCGGCATTATTTAAATAAAAATATACATGATGATCTAAAATATATTGATACGAGTGTTGATAGTGATCTACCACCGTCGCTATCATCCGACAATCTTTACGATTCAAATTCGAATGCACCAATGATTAAAATTAATATAGAAACTTCATCGCTGATCGGCGCTAGTAAAAGTAATCTGGCTAATTCCACAAACAGTATTAATAAGAATGTTGAATTTTCGATTTGTGAAACGGAACAGGAAAATGGGCAAAATATGCTTGATATCGATCATATTTCTGAAAATCGAAATTTGAGTCAGTCGTCGATGTTAAGTGATGAGGTAAGTTTCTTATAAATTAGATATATAGATATGTTTGCAGGTCAATTTTGCTTCTTTTTTTTACCGGACAAGTGGTGCAGTGGTTAAAGCTTCGGCACTTGGACCGGGAAGTACTGAGTTTGAATTCCACCAGAGGCTGGATTGGATGCAAAGCGAATTTTCGTCATCGATTACGACCGGTGATGTTAATAAACACAACTAAAACCCTCTGTTGGAGTGCATAATTCAGCGCGGACCCACCGTCCATGACAGTGTACAGGTTGACATAGAGCAATGCAATGTGCAGGTGATATACTGTAATAGTATGAATGGGTGGTGTGTGCGTGAATGAAAAGGAGGGTATTAATTTACCTTCAAAGGACGTTAACTTCACTGGACAATTAATACTTTCTTTTATAATATTTTATTTTAATGTACAGCGTGTGACGACCAGTATGCATACTACTGTGAGCAAAAAGTAATAAGACTTTTTAATTTAAGTTTCGCGCGGAAAACCGTTCGTCGAAATATATTTTTTGCTATGTTGGTATGACTGTCAGTGGTATCTGTGCCAAATGTCACATCAAAATAATCAGTAGTGTTTAGTATACGCTTGTCTTTCGCTTTGAAGTACAAAAAGTACATTCGACGATTTTTACAATGAGTGAAATTATTCAACAAAGAAGTTCCATTAAATTTTGTGTGCGGAATCAATTTTGTGGTGCCGAAACGTTCAGAATGTTGCAAAAGACCTTCGGTGATAATTGTATGTCGCGAGCAAGTGTTTTTGATTGGTACAAATTGTTCAAAGAGGGTCGAGAACGTGTTGACGACGAACCACGTCTAGGACGGTCATCAACATCAACTGATGATCAACACGTTAATAAAATCAAGGAATTCGTGCTCGAGAATCGACGATTAATAGTCAGAGACCTTACTGGCATCGTTGAAATATCGGAATGATCAGTGAACACCATTTTGAAAGATCATTTGGGCCTAAGAAAAGTGAAAGCACGATTGGTTCCGAAATCATTCAATTTTTTTGGAAAAACAGCGTCGCGTTGACGTCTGTGAAACAATGCTTTCCGACTACGAGGATGTCAGGAAACGTATTATAACTGGCGATGAGTCTTGTATCTATGCTTACGACCCGGAAACAAACGATCAGTCGGCCGAATATTGTGCCAAAGGTGAGCCGAAGCCGAAAAAACCAATCAAAGCAAGTTTAAAATCAAGGTGATGTTGACAGTTTTCTTCGATTATCGAGGTGTGGTGCACTACGAATTCCTTCGGATTCACATATCGTTCCGCAACCACCGTATTCGTCTGATTTAGCTCCGTGTGACTTCTGGCTGTTCAGCAAACTCAAACGACCGCTCCGGGAAAACCGTTTTGAGTCAATTGAAGACATTAAACGTGAATCGCTACGCGCATTGGAGGCAATTCCGGAAATTAACTTTAAGAACTGTTTCGAGGATTGGAAAAAACGTTGGCACAAGTGTATTGAGGCGGGGGGATTACTTTGAGGGGGACGAAATAGATTTGGAGAAATAAATAAAGAATTTTAAAATTATGAACAAAGTCTTACTATTTTTTGCCCACAGTATTATGTCGTTCGCATAAGCGAACATGTGTGACTTCATTTATAATATGTATAAGCAGCTGCCCTGTGTTATGTTGAGTTAGTAAATGACATATTCTAACGAGGGGTTGAATATAATTTGGTCTATTGGGTCTCCGTTCCGCACTCCTGATGTTATATCGAAAACCTCTGATAGCTTACCTTCGAATATGACCTTTCTTTCAAACACATCCATTAATACATTGCACATGGTTTATTTTGAAGGAATGGCTAAATGTGACGATAGACGAGACACTATATAACGTGTTCCTCTGGATGCTATCAAACGCCTTTTCCAAATTTTTGGGAAAATTTACAGAAATGCCTTTTTTCTAGCAATTTCTAACACAATTGCACAAGCACTTGTTGTTTGTACGATTCACGTCTCGTTCTTGGGCTAGTTACAAGCAATTCAGGTTCTAATAATCTAGAATAAAAACATGAAAGGCTTTATTGCAACTTCAATTTCTGAAGTTATTTTTAGTACTCCGCCTCATCGAAAAAATAAATGAATGATTTTAACAAGCAGAACATTGTTTAATACGAGTATGTATGTGTATTTTTATGAAAACCATATAAAGTTTCGGGACTGTTGCCTCCATAAAAATTATTATCTTCACACAAATTCGGGTTTCAATCTCAATACCTGAATAATGTCCACTTAATATTACATTCCTAATTTATTCATGTACACCAGTACTTCTGTTTACTCGTTTCCGTTTCTTCACTTATTTCGTCGTCTTTCATTTTTTGTTGCTGCTCCACACCCCCGTATTAAACCTCGTCCTTAGCCTTCCTGTCTCCCCAGTTTATCTTTTACTTTCTTTCGCGGATTCTCCTTATTTTCACCTGCCTGGTCGTTAACGCCTTTTCGCCTTCACGTTTGTTCTCCACCTTCCCTACTTGTGGCTTCTTCTTTCCGATTTTTGCCTTCAGTTTTTCCTTTTTCCACTATCGGCTCGATTCTCATTTTTTCATCTTTCACCACCTCTACCGCCTTCTCACATTCTAATCGTTCTTCTTTTCGCATCCTTCACCTTCGGTCTCGTTTTTACCCTTTCCTCCTTTGGGCGCAAATTCCTGAATACTTCCCTCTTTCTCCTTTGGTGTATGCTATTCCTATTTCCAACTAGCCCAAGTTGTCTATCCGATCATTGCAGCTCTCGTTAAAATATGCATTATAATCGCTAATTTATTGTTTACATATATTATTTTCAGCGAAACGATGATTCCAGCTACGACGATCAGCTAGAATACAAGAATAATAACAACAGCAATCAATTGAAACCAAATCAGGCTACAGATGTTTCAATGAGTTCAGGAATTGATTTAGTTGATGAAAATACAAATGCGAGGTATTTATGATGTAATTAAATTTTCACGGTGATCTGAATAACGGCAAGCAAATTTGTTTAATTTCTAGAAAAGGAACATTTCGGAAATCTACAATGAAACGGAAATTTCGTATGAAACGTGGTAAAAACGAGAATGGTTCAGATGTATTGCGTAAACTATCAACAGCTGCTTCAGCGGCATCTATACTCTACCCCGGTCGTATGTCTGCAAAAGATCGTCGCCTACTTAAAATGATTCTAGTTATTTTTATCTCATTTTTAATTTGTTACCTCCCCATAACTATAACAAAATTAATCAAAGATCTGTCTCATATACATGTACTTAATATAGCTGGTTACTTGCTAATTTACCTAACAACTTGTATTAATCCGATTATTTATGTTGTGATGTCATCGGAATATCGACAAGCGTACAGAAATCTTATCCTATGCCGTGGGACAACCGGGAAAAGCGGAAGCAGTTGACATCGTTAGGTTTGATGAATGATAATCGTAAAACAAAATAGGCCAAAGATTCAACTGCTGATGATTACAATTGTTGAAAGAGAGCATGCATGAGGGTGTGTACGTAAAAAATTTCCAAATTTATATTAGGTTTAATAATTAAAATATTTCGTATAATTAACAATAATTTTCTAGTTTTAAGTATAATGTGATAATTTAAAACTATTTCGAATAACATTCACTAACTTGACATTCACGCCAATATAGTTGAATGTTAAATTTTTTATTTTTAATAAAAAGTCAACTCAAAGTAATAAATTAATTAACTTTGAGATTTTAAAAAAATTGTATGTTTGTTTTTTTGTTGGTTTGTTTGTATGTTGGAGCACACATACTGCACTATTAATATATGACATAGAGGAATTACCGTTAGACCGTATACCTTTATTCGTTTGATCTGTAGTTATTACAGCAATTTTATTCATGCAAGTGTGAAATGAAATATATTTCGGTTTCCATCAAATTTTGTCGCCAAGAATGCTGGTAATACATACAGTTGTAAGTTACTCTTATTCTGCCATTCCACACTTTGATTCTGTCGTCGTGATTCTTTCCTCGGTTCCTTCCCCTTCACCTACAAACTAACAACAGTTTGTAGGTGAGGGGAAGAAGACGAGGAAAGAATCACGACGAAAGAATCAAAGTGTGGAACGGCGGATTGCAATGGTTCTTCGGTAGGACTATTATGCGATATTCGGACAAAAAATTGTTGGAAATGCATGGTCTGTGTGTTTTCGTCTTTGCTAGAGCTAATACTTTAGAAAAGGCTACTAAATAAAATGAATGATTTACTTGTTATTAGTGAATGGCATTAATCACTGCTAGCAGTCTATAATAGCCGGATTTTGTTGAGAATTAAAATCTTAGAGGCCAGTATTCGAATAAGCCGTTTTTGTATTTTAATTTATCATAGTAAAAAAATGATTCATTATAGTTGGCGTATTTATCAGTACGTAGCATCGGTTTAACTAAAAAAACTGACACAAACACATAATATGGCGGCTTTGCTCGAGACAGGAATATCAGGTTCGTATTTGTACCGTATCAAGCTAATTCGTGTATGTATTTTTGATTAAAGGAAAAGTTTCGTTTGAAATAATATACATGAACGTCAAACTCAATCTTATTATTATGTCGAATTTGATGCGATTTTAACTGATTGGCGTTGAACTCACATGTTTCATTTTCATTATCGTTTTTGTATTACCATTTAAAAATGTTTTAATTTAAAGTGTTTCTCGATTTGGAACATGTTCTACAAATATTATCTCACAAAACGATCAATAATTTAAATTATGTAGTGGAATGGAATACTACTCTATTTAACTTAACACACCATGCGTTGACGACAAGTGGCGAATTTAAATATGCATTGATTTATTTATGTATTGTATGGAAACGATAGTATAAACAATTATATACAAATTATAATTTTGTCCCACACCAAGTGGCCAAAACAATTCGTACGTCGCGGCCGAACATAACCTGCAAATAATGATACTTCTGTTGTGGTCCATACATTTCTCATTCGACATTCATGAATACATTCACTCAAATTATTTAACAATATTTTGACATGTTCGGAAAAAGATTTGGTAATTTATTGTCAGCAAGTTACCCAAACGTTACCATGGGCTATTTCAGAAAACGGCTATTGTTGACAATGACAGTTATATTCGCCTTTAAAGCGGCGCCAATGGTGGTGTAAATTCATTTATACGACAAATCGCATAGGAAAATGATGCAAGGTAAGTTTTAATTTGAATTTATTATTATTTTGCAATATATTGCACCCTAGAAGAATATAAAAAATTAATAATAATAACACATAAAATTTAAATATACATATATTAATTTTAGGAAATCAATCTAGAATTAATTACGAAAATCACATTGGAAATGCCGATTTATTTTTGTGATTATAATTGTTGTTCTATTATGTATGATGAAAAATTTGATATTTTAATATCAGTCATTATTGACTATTGCGGTGGCCATACGAAAGATCAAAACAGATAACAAGAAAACTTGCTACGGATTATTCACGTACACAAAATACAAAAATGTAGACTGGAAACGAAAATTTGAAATCCCGCTAAAACGAAACAATAAAAATTTTAAATATGATAGGGATACGGAAAAGTTAGCATTTAAAAAATATTGCAGTTCTACAAAGGACCAAGTAACAAGATTAGGATTTGTGCTAAATCCAGCGGCCGCCTGGATGAGTTGTAGTCCTGATGGTTACATTCATTCTAAAAAAATATTAATTGAAATTAAGTACCCAATAAACCATATTTTTCTTAAATGGGCATTCTTCGGGAATTGATGTAATGTAATATTATCTATTTTATCAGCGTAATTATGATACTCAGGCACAGAACACATTCTTTCACTTTTGGTTGCCATACTTCAATAAGTACCACTGGTAGAAAAACACAAAATCTTTAATAAATATTTAAAAAACTTGGTCGAAACATTTTATGTTTGTTTTAGTAAATATATTTTTATCAAATTAATTTAATTTGCAAATTACTGATGTAAGTTAAAGTTATTTTACTATGCAGTTTGACATATAAATAAATTTAACCACCAAAATATCCGACAGATGCCAGCTACTTTGCTTTAAAAAGCGAATAGCCTACATAAATCTGGATTGTAACATCGAACATGAGTTTTGTCATTCATAAATTATTTCTCTATGTTGTTAGAAATGTCATTTTCAACTCTACTCAATACTGGGTTTCTAGCTGTCATAGCAATTTATAGAAGTTGGAAATTGTTTTCGATTGCAATAAACGAATGACACAATCAAATGATTTTTAATAATAATGATGTTTTCTGAGTCCATACTGATATACTGGAACAAAAATCAAATTTAATATAAATGTGGGAAGTGATGAAATTTTTTTAAATTTATTTTTCTTTTTTTGTGGTTATAATGAGTGGTTCGGTTTCACGGGACTTCTGTATCGGCAATAAAAAATGTTCTTAAGAAAATAGAAATAAAATAAATGATTAATTGTTTGTGTGATCTCGGAAACGAGTATTTGTTTTGATTTATTTTGACGTTTGAAATAATATTGATGTAAAGCGAAATCGTAAACTATGCAATGACAGCTGGAACAATGTTCTACATTAGCCGTTTTCGGAAATAGTCCATGGTAACTTTTGGGTAAGTTTAATTTTTTTAATGTTGGTAACAAAAGTTACTCAAGTTACCCTGGCTATGCAAAAAGTAAGATTACATTTCGCGTGTGAGTATTTTTATTCAGCGAAATTTAATGGCGTATTTTTAGCAGATACGGCATTTTTGTTGCTTCTTTTTGTACAATTTGTACTTTAAAAGTTTATAATTTAATTTGTATGATACTTCTAATTTAATACAAAGGCAGAAACAAAAAACAACAAAAATTAAATTACCCTAAAGTTACTCTACATGTTCGGAAATAGATTTGGTAATTTATTGTCAGCAAGTTACCCAAAAGTTACCATGGGCTATTTCCGAAAACGGCTATTGTATAATTTTTGAGCGCACTCCTGGTGAAATATTACATTTGGTCATGTAATTTAAATTTGTAAAACTAAGTGGCTAACTTAAAGGTAATAATTTTTTTACAATCGTCGTGCTGCATGTCATTCGGATTTATGGCACGTCTTGTCTTTGCATTAACATTCACGTCGTTTTTGTATCGTTGACGAATCGCTTTTGTAATATATTTCTGCGAACGAATGCTTTTGTTTAGAGGGTACTGATGTCTGATTATTAACCCGTCTAAAATTGTATATTTAATATTTACATACTTTGTACATATGTATTTCTAAATAAAAATAATAGCTGCTTAAAATTAATTTCGTGGCTAAGGGGATCATTGCTTCAGATTAACACCGAGTTGTTTGTAACATCCGTTCAAGATATTTGCTTTAAACATTGGTTTAATAATTCATATCATAACGTGTTAAATTTGTGCAGTGTCATCACAAGTTTGAATTACCTAATTTATTCTAAAACTTTAATTAATTAACTGTATAAAACTTACCAATTAAACAAACTGTATACAAATCATTATTAAAATGGCACCTCGAGATTCAAGTGCTAGTATAAAAAAGACAGCTGCGCCAGTTTCGCCGCTTGTAACATATTATTTAGTGGCCTATAATTTGGCACAAGTCGCAGGGTAAAATCGAGAATTTAAATTATTAAACAATGAGAGTTAATTCTAATGCATTATATTTTCAATAGATGGTCGTACATGTTGTGGCAGTTCATCTATTATATGTTGATTGGTGGTGAAGGTGACAAAGATTTGTGGGCAACAATTAAGTTGACCGTTGTTATATTTCAAAATCTAGCAATACTAGAAGTTGTACATGCATCAGTGGGTTTTGTTAAAAGTAACCCAATTATTACGTTGGCACAAGTTATGTCGCGAGTTGGCTTAGTATTTATGTTGTGCTTTATCCGAGATGCACAGACTTCGGTTGGACTAAAATTTGCCATATTTGCTTGGTCAATCACTGAAATAATTAGATACAGTCTGTATGCCACATCATTATTAAAAATTACAGTTAATCTACTAACTTGGCTTAGATACACAACCTTTCTAATTTTATATCCAACTGGGGTCACGGGAGAACTGCTATGCTACTATCACGCACTTCCTTTTCTTAAAAATTCTAAAATAGCCAGCATGGAAATGCCAAACGATTACAACTTCACTTTCTCATCATATTATCTAGTAATCATTATAATGTTAACTTACTTTCCTGGCTTTCCAATTTTATTTGGCCACATGCTAACTCAGCGCAAAAAGGTATTAGGTAGAGATTCTAAGCCGAAAAAAAATTAGATAAGTATCAATGAAATGTATTACAAATTTAACGTGTTTACTTTGTAATCAAGGTTGAGGTTTTTTACGAATAAATGATTTAAAAAATTAGTTCAAAAGTTCATTTTCCATAGCACATAAAATCTCGGGCTCAAAATGCAGTAAAACGGTGCTTTATAAGTTTAGAACATCTGTTGTAGTTGTTTACCGACAGTAAAAAATACCAACTAACATACATGCAAAAAATCAGCTTTCTTGGGAATATACCGAAAAGATGATACTTGACAAAACAAATTATTTTGATGTTAATACACTTTATTTTATTTTACAAAATGTTTAGGGTTGTTGCGGTGCAACTTGAGCTTGTGTCTCCGGTAGTGTTCGAATAATATCTGAATCACCTGCATCTGTAATAGATAAAGTACCGACACGATAGTATTTACCGCATGCTGTTCCTAATTCTGTATTGTTTCCACTGTAGTGATGAACTCCAGTTCTCGCTAAAACAGCGTAGTACTCGATCTCAGTTTTTCTGTTAAATACAAATTTATCTAATTAATACCTCAACTTTTATGAATATTCAATTTAGGATTCCATGAATGTAATCAGAAAGAGTCTCTAGATATAAAATATTTCATCAAAACTACTCAGAAAATATACTCATCATACTCATGAAAAAGTCAAAATTATTTTATAGTTACTTACTACAGAGTCATAAATCTTATTTGCTCAGTACATTTCGGAACATTAGTCTGTAAATAGAACAACACAATGTGTGGAAACATACTTCGCAGTCATTCACTTTTGACTCCATATGAATCCAATAACCATAGATACAGACGTTTGCAGTTTCTTACCTTAGGGGTGGCGTATTATTTGCAATAACGATTAGTTTGGCCTTTCCTTGTCGAAGGGTTTTTAAAGTTTGTTTGTATCCCAAACAATATTTGCCTGATTTCATGACAAGTGCAAGACGAGTATTGATACTCTCCAAAGCTTTTTTCTAAAGACAAATTAAAACATAACCATAATTAACACGTGCATATATAACAATGATAAAATTTCCATTACTTGTTTCTTTTGGGCAACCATCTTTGCAACAATTTGATTTTCCAAACCTAAAATTAGTTTTTGAAATATTAAAATCACGCAATTTATAGTTTTAAACACAAAAATCGTTAATTTTAATAATGAAATAAAATCAACACCAACCTCACTAAAATCCGGAAATGTAAAGAAAGAAATGATCGACGAGAAAAATCAAAGTTGCCAATTTTCTTCAAATAATATTTTCGGGTACGTTTAGATTATAGTGTATGTACCCAATAAACATTTAATTCCGAGTCAGAATTTTCAGTTCGATTTTCAGACGGGAAAAAAATTAATATAATTTTATTGTACACCCCATGCACATCAACACTTATACCTTGGCTTGTGTTTACTAAGGCCTATAGTTATGTAGACGAAAACGAAACGAACCGAAACTAAACTGAATTGAATGCATGTAATGTGGAAATGTATTAGAACATTTATATAGACGAACCGAAACGAGAACGAACTGATAGATTGATTCATTTCAATTTCTTTTCGTTTCGTTTTCGGTCGAAGTTCACAATGATTGATAGTATTTGTTGCAATTTTCATAAATTGTGAATATTTTTTGCCGTTTTGTTTACTGGGGCTTCTATTTTTTATCAAACGTCAAACACAAACAAATTAAAATGGCGGAGATACCTAATAATGAAATTGATTCGGAGATCTTAATAGAAAATATTACAAAATACGGAGAATTATATGACAAAAAACATAAATTATATAATAATAATATATATAAGGTGGTCTATGGTCAAAAATACCAAATTCAAAATCCATTTTATTTCCTTGTGTTTATCACAATACACAGAACAGAAAATGTAAAACGCCAAAAACCGATTCGGTTATATAACCATCACAAATTTGCCTTTCGTTTCGGTCCGTTTCGTTTCGGTTTCGGCTATATAACTAGGCCTTTAGAATTTCTATTTTGGCGGTGAAAGTATTTGTACAATAAACTGAGACTGCTTACAATAAACTGAACAATACTGTTTTGGATTAACAAATGCGTAGTGAAATATAATAATTTGCTAAGACATTATGTTATAATTTGATTAAATGTTCAAAGTATTTAGAATGTTTCTGTATGGTCACTGCAACAATGTTTCTGTATGGTCACTAAAGAGCGCTACAGAAGATCCGATTTGGTCGGACGGTCGGATCGATTTGGTTGGGTTGGAGATAAAATTGGATAGTGTGTGTGCATGTTGGTCCGATAAAATTAAGTTGGATGTATCGGATGAAAATTTCATCCGACCAACATAATAAATCGGATGGTGTGTATTGTTGTCGGTCGATTTTAAGTCAGTTGTGTGTGATTTCGTCAGAGAATAATCAACCAATCATAAAACATGGATTCTTTTTAACACGAAGGAAGACCAGTAAAGTTTAAAGATGCTGACTTGGAGGCGTTATTGAACCATGATCCATGCCAAACTTAAGAGGAGCTCGCTGAAACTTTGGGAATGACTCAACAAGTGATTGATTTCAGACGAAATTGGGTTCCGTATGAACTCAAGCCAAGAGACGCCGAACAGTTTTTTCACCTGCGAACAACTCCAAAGACAAAATCGGAAGATTTTTTTTTGCATAAAATCGTGACGGAACTTCGCCAACCCAAAGCGAAAATCGTGGAGTAAGTCCGATCATGCACCAACTTCAACCGTCAAACCGAACATTCATGGCAAGAAGCTAATGCTGTGCATCTGGTGGGATTAGTTCGAAGTGATCTAGTATGAGCTACTCCAGCCTAACGAAACTGTCACTGGAGAACATTATCAACAAGAATTGATACAATTAAGCCGATCATTGAAGCTCAAACGCTCACAATGTGTCCAGAGACCAAAGATATGACAAAGCGATCTTTCAGCGCTCGGCCACATGTTGCAAGAGTCGTTAAGGAAATCTTGGAGGCGCTTCAATGGGATGTCCTACCCCACCCGTCGTATTCACCAGACATTGCTCCTTCCAACTACCACTTGTTCCGGTCGAGGAATCATGGTCTGGCCGAGCAACGCGTTAGTGCTGTCAAAGAAACCATACATTAAATCAATTCTTGCATCGCCTCAAAATACGAAGATTTTTTTCGACGCGGAAAACCTCAAAACTTATTTGTACCCCCAATATACTTTTGCTTACAAAATATACAAAGCCTATACAGTAAATCTTTACACAAACATAAAGTAAATTTTAAAGTATATTTTTAACAATTAGGTATATAAAATATGAATAGAATTTAAAAAATATTAAAAAGTATAAATCAAAATTATATATATAAATTTAACAATTAACTACATAGTTATAATTTGAACTGATGACGAAATTATATTTCGAGATCGATTTTCAAAAATAAAATTAACAAATATTGTTACAATAACAACTAAATTACAAATTGTTTTAATCAGTTATTAAATTAAATAAAGTAAACAAAAACCGAAATTTTATAAAATAATTATAGGAATTGCCAATATAAGCGCAATCACCAATAATATAATTGAATTAGTGCTAGATTTGATATAGAGCATTTCTAAAAGTGACATTTTTCTAAAAAAAAAATTCCCCATATTTTTACATTATCTAAACTAATTATGTATCTTGAATTCTTTAAAAGTGTTGTGAATGTACTAGTATATTATTTTTCATCATTATTTTTGACACTTTTACGTTGATAAATTCTTTTTTCTAAAATTCTTCTTTGGTTGTTTGCTTTTTGTAAACATGTTTTATTACCAGTGCCAAATTTTTCGTATTACTATGGTTCGAAAAGATGGTGTTGATTGTTTCATGTACTACGTGCTTTTTTTCATAAATACTTACAGAATTACTTTTACAGAAACTATATGAAATATATATTTTGTTTTGTTTTAGGATAAGCTTAATGTGAGGAATTAAAAAACAATGCTTGAACTCAATGGCTCCGCTGTACAAGATGTAACATGTAAAAAAGAGTAAAAATTCAATTATTTGCTCGTTTCATTTTGAAAATAATGAGTTTATGCCGCAGACAAACGAGAATCGGTAAATATTTTTAAGAAACGAGTCATTCCCTTGTTGGTAAACGATCTAACGACTAAATTTGACGGCAATGACCATAATATTAAGTTAAATAGGACCAATGAATATTTGGATATACACAGGTTTAAATCTACAATATATTGTATTTAAGGAAAAAACAATTAATGTTTTACATTACTACATTACTAACAATTAATGTTTTGTTTGTTTAACTTCCTAACTTCATTGCATTTGGTCGGAATTCTAAATAGGGCCTTGTTGATTTTTACGCTTTCTCTTTTTCTCTCCGAATTTGTGACGGACAGTTGTTTACATTCATTCTATATAATCTATTTCTATGATCCACCTTTCGTAGCGACTTTATTTCGGAATTCCGCGTGAAATGTTTATTGGGTCGGCTTAATCAACTCGTTCGTTTGGCAAATAAACACAATTTATGGACGCGTTCGGAATATTTGTATTTTTAAATAATTAATAAACAATTTAGATAAGTAAATTATCATGCAAATTAGTCACCTAAGTTAAAATCTCACATTAAAAGTAAATTTTACTTTTTAAAAACGGTGACCGAGGCCACACCATTACAAAATGTCCCCACATCAGACCACACTTATATCGTGGAAGGGTAATAATCTCCATTGTTTTACGTCTGCCGCAAAAACGGTGTTAGAAACTATAAAAAAAAACTCGTAGACACACAAAACATTTTTTTGATTATTTTTTTATTTATTATTATTGTACTTTATATAAATAAAAACCCGAATAAATGGATTAAACGCGATACAAATAACATAATAGAGCAGTTAATTTATATTTTAAATATATCATAAAGTGTTTTTTTAATATTAAGAGAAGTGTTTTGAAGTGAATATAAAAGTTTATTGGAATTACAAATACAAAAAATATTAAAAGCTGCAGGGATACACAAAAAAATTACAGAAACGAAGTTTTACTGTGGCAAATGTCAGCAGGCGTGTCAGATCAGGTAATGGTTATGTTTTTCGTGTTTTTTATTACTTAATTTACACACGATATTTAAAATTTGTATTACAAAGAGTTCTTTATTTATAAAAAATACATACCATTTTTCTATATAGCTATTAAAGTTATTATTCTTATCTCAACAAATTTATTCTTTTCCTATTTGACTTACGCCACACTCAAAATTGCAGCGGATGAAAGGGCAAGGAAATCAAGGTAAAAAAATTTGATGTATATTTAAAATACTATGTATTTTCGTGTTTTGTATAACATAGCGTTACGTATCTTTATATTTTCTAATTACAATAAAGTAAAACTGATTATAATTTAAAGTATGTAACTAAGAGAAATATTGTAATTTTTCTAAATTGTGTAGCAACAAGTTCTTATTTGTTTGTGGTAGAAAAACATTTTTGGTTTTAGTTATAGTTCAATGCCCTATGTCCTTGAAATTATATTATTTTTCTTAAATGTTATGGATTTGATGCATTTTACTTATTTCTCTTTTAAGCAATCATCATACAAAATATTGACTCCGCAACTTCTTTCACATTAGCCGTCATCATTACTAGACATTGCATTATTTTATTTGCAAGTTTGTTGTTTTTCTTAGCTTTACAATAGTAAAAGCTTCACAGTAATAATATTTTGGATGAGGAACATCGATTTGGACTTAACAGTACTTAGGTCAGAACCACAAGTCATGTTTGAGTTGATCTGCCGCGATGCTTCATAAAAGTTACAAAATTGGTTGTAAATAACAAACCAAATGAAAAATGTTCTAAGTTTTCCGTGTTGGATATTTCTGGTGTATTGGTTCCTTGAATCCGCGCTGTTTTGAACTTATGGATACGATGATTTAGCACAATGTGTTAAGAGGCAAGCGATTCAATTTATTTTGACAATTGGTCTTTTGGCTGTATAAATTTTGGATTTATATGTGCTTCTAGTTTCTATGGAATGTGTTCGGTTCGATCATTACAGCCAGATTCACAAAGATCTATAACAGAAATATATATGAAAATACCCTCATTCGTCACTGCAGACACAGTCAGAGCATTACAAAAGTACTCTAAACTTCCGGATATTCGAACTTTTCTTCTCTTAAAGTAACAGTATTGATGAAAAATCCACAACAAACTTACATACTATAAGTGCTATCATGTAACCCTTAGATAGCACCACTTTATAGATGACAGCTAGCACAATGAGTACCTCTAAAATTTCTCTAATCCTGATCCTTTTAAGGGTTTCGTTTTAATATGGAATACGTAAGCTTAAAATTTTATCAGATTCGGTTCTTTGTGAAGGATCATGCTAATCTCACAAACTTTGACACACTTGAGTTATGGTTTGAGATCACATGTCCTCGTTTTACTTGCAAAACTGAAATAAGATCTCGAAGAGCTTAACTTAAATATAATATGAGATAAAATACGTAGTTTATGCAAAACATTTAAATAGATTGCAGTAAGGAGTGGTTGATGCTGAAATTGAGCAATATTGCACTTATTTGTGCTTACAACAGCTACAACAGGAAGCTAATATGGTCTTAATCCTTTCACATAAATGGGACATATTTGTCCCACATATAATTTCTATTCACACATTTTTACCACTTATATTTTAAAAATTTTTACTGTATTTCCTGAATCAATATTTAATGGTTAAGTCTGACTTTGCTAATCTGTTTATTGATATTATAAACCATAGTTTGAAAATCGCTAGAACGCAAATTTTTTAAATACAATTTCAACTGTTTTTTATAACTAAAATTTCGTTGAGCAAATCTAACATTATAGTACCAAAATATTGTAAGAATATATTTTATATAATTTAATTTATTATAATATTTATGTATTATTTGTCGGGACTCTTCAAAATAGAAATTGGCACATAGTTGTCTCAATACGCTGCAATGTAAAATTTTAATTGTAAAATAAATACATAGCAAAGAAATTTTTTAAATTTCTTTACTAATTTTGTGATATTTGAATTTTCCTCATTTTAGATGGAAATAACTATAATTTGCCTATAGCAAATCACATTTTGTTTTAGATTATATACGGTCGTCATAAGACGAGATGACACAGATCATATCGGTTCATTTGAAACCCGTTTGTCTGTGTTATAACCATTTCACGAGCCAACGGAACTCAACAAACAATAACAATTCCATCCTTCATCGATTCAATCCACAAATGATACATCATCGAAGCCTGTTGCAAATTTGTTGCTTTCCCAGTCTCCAAACCTTAAGAATGCACAATCCTCTAAGAATAAGGAACATCCATATCCGATGCCACAGACCAATCTTACTGAACCTCGAGTCGTGATATCACAGCGCTAACTCTAGCAGTGCACTAACCCGATGTCACAACTCTTGCTAAAAATAACTTAATTTTTAACTTAAATACATAAATGATGCTCAAACAATATCTACACTTTGAACCAATATTCAACCACCTACGCCCAAAACCAGGCAAAACTACTATTTTATTTATTAAATTCCGTCGGTTCACAACACCGTCATAAAATGCTATGATGAAAGTAGATAACCGGAAAATATGCATTTGCTGTTAGGATAGTTAAAATACTCCTATATGTTCAATTGGAAAAGCAAACTGTGTTTGTTTTATGTCAGAAAATACCATTGATAAAATTTTCCCTAGAACCATTATTAAACTTGCCTAACTATTTTCCTTACTTCCATGAAAACGACATAGTTTCAGAAAACTGTTATGCATTTTATTTAGAACAGGATGTATCCTTTGGAGCATATTGGGACATCAATATCCCTTGATATTCCTGGAATGCTGCAAGCAAAATTAACAACTGGTCATGAAAATCACTTTTATTATTACTAAATAGAGCTGTGTTATTCATTAAAAGATTTACATTTTACACCAAGTATAGTTTTGTGCGTGAATAGAATATTACGGAAATAGAATATCACAGAATGTAAACGTTTCTTTAATTTTTCTTCTATTTCTCAGTTTTCACAAGGTAAAGTTTAGAATTAGCTTGGGCCGACATGAAATTTTTACACTTTTTCAAACCGTATTTGAAAGTTTTTAAATTAACATCATCGTGAAGAATATAATTTCAATATCTTTATCTAATCTATTGAAAACGCGACCAGCCATAAAATAGAAGTTACAATATACAGTCCCCGTTTTTATTAAAACTTCAATAAAACTTTATTAACAAATCTTCGTCGGCGAATGGTCCACGATTGATCATTTTGCGTTATATTTATTATTTAAAGATTAAATAGGATTTACGATTTCATTAAATTTTACTAGAGTTTATTATTTTGTTTCTGAACCCAACATATAATATGTCCTAATAATTGTGAGCCGTTGAAATCTGGTAAGACTAGACGATTAATTATAAGTTGTATAACTAAATATAGCTAATAATTTTGTATATTACGGAAATGACAACTATTGTGATTTTTAATAGGAAATAGGATTGTGTATGATTATTCCAGAATTTGAAAACTGCAATTTAATATATCCTTTTCAAACTGTTACGAAATATCTTACACAAATAATATAAAATCGCTTATCTACAATGCAAGTTGCATTCTGTTGTTCTAATAAAAAATAAATATCATTTCTTTTTGGTGTACTTTCTAGTCAGTGGAGCAGGGTATGCAAAATATTGGACTCGAATTGAATCCATCAACGCAATCAGCTCAACACAAAGATATGCCAACTAGTGCAAATCTTTCAAGCGGAACAAATTTATCAAAGAAATCAGATCAGCCTAAAGAATCCATACCGAGAAAAATGACGTGGGCATCAGTTGCATCACAGCCGGCTAAACCGCCAGTTCGGGTGAATATTTATAATGTTTTATGGATTCAATGAATTATATATTTTTATATTTTTAGACGAATTCAACGACTTCGACATTAAAAAAGAAAGGACCTGGTATGCCGCCACCACCAATGGTGCCTGGAAAACATAATATGGATATAGGAACGTGGGATTCGCCATCAAAGAACCCTCCACCAATATTACCACCTCCAATTCCACCTCCAATCATAACACCGCCTCCTATTCCAATTGAAAGTCCAGCGCCTTCAACCCAGTCCCAAAATAAATTGCAACATCCTACCCCATCATCGTCGTCCTCGAATCCGCAGCATTCACAACAATCTCATAATCAGCAGAATAGACCAGTGGACATTCAACAATCTCATCAGAGTGGTAGTGGATCTAATCCTAATAGCAATAATAATGGCCCAATGAGTAACACTAATAACCGCTCTAACTGGTCTCATTCGAACGATAATCGACGAGGTGGTGGTAATCATCAGAATCATATGGTTCCTCATAACCAGCAAATGCCTCCTTATCACCACCAACAACAAACACATCCACATCATCATCAAGGACCCCATCATCCCCATAGCGGACATCATGGCCAATCTCCCTATCAGCAACAACAACCGTATAATCAGCGACATCATCAAATGCATGGTCCACCACCACAGATGCAACAACCACTGCCACAATCAACTTCCCAACAAATGATGAATAGTCAAAGTGGTGGTGCTGCTGCACCCGGTAGCGGAAACGGTAATTATGATAGCTTAGTGTCGCAAATGAATAGTCTGCAACTTCAACAGCAGCAATATCAACAAAATCAAAGAGGTTTGCAATCGCCCGCATCGAATTGTTCGTCGACTGGTTCTCATCCGGTGTTGGAAAAATTGCGCGACAAAAATAACTACAATCCAGAGGAATTGGATATGGATATGGCTAATATAGCCAGGTGAGCAGTTTTATCGTTTGCTTTAAGAGAGCTATTTTAAGATTACGTAATCTGTTTTTTGGTATTTGACGAATGTTCCTTTACACTTTTAAACTTGATTGAAACCCCAATTTGATGTTACCACTAGATACTACTATCAGTAGAAGGAATTTTGAATTTGTTCGTTCATTTTTACATATGAATTAATTTCGGGACACGAATTTAATAAATGTAGTTTTTCGGAGGAATTAATTTAGTTTTAATTTTAAGCTAAATTCACACCGAATTTACAATCAGTAAATGGATTTGTAATTTAAAACAAATATTTTAGCATTTTTGTAGAGGTGTAATAGAAAGTGCATGTAGTGAATTATTTTATTAGCAAAATGAATTAATTTTGTCCCATTATTAGATGTTTATTTTGTGCGAATTTTTAAATACCAATAAAAACTTCAGCGAATTAATTTGCATTGTTAATTCGGTCCCCCAATTATTTTTAAGTTTATTAGTCTCTACTCTTAGACTCTATCCTACTATCGATTAATTAGGTAGATTTTAAAAAATTTCTTTCTAATTTTTCGCAGATTTTTTGTAATAAAATCTTATTCAGAAGACGACATTCATCGTAGTATTAAATATGAAATATGGTGCTCAACCGAACACGGTAATAAGCGTCTAGATCAAGCCTATCGCGAGGTTGAAAAAGAAAATGGCATAATCTACCTATTTTTCTCCGTTAATGGATCAGGACATTTTTGTGGCATTGCTCAAATGATTAGTCCTGTCGATTACAATTCAAACTCAACAGTATGGTCGCAAAATAAGTGGAAAGGAGTATTCAAAGTGCGATGGGTATATGTCAAAGATATACCGAATACCCACTTGCGGCACATACATTTAGAAAATAACGAAAATAAATCGGTGACACATTCGCGTGATACACAAGAAGTTCCTAATGCTAAGGGGCAGCAAGTGTTGAAATTAATCCATTCGTATAAGCATACCACATCGATTTTTGATGATTTTACACATTACGAAAAAAGACAGGAAGAAGAGGATTCACGTAAGGATTCACCAGGTGCGCTTGGTGGCCCTGACGGACCAGGGGCTCCACCTAAAATGATCCCACCCGGGCCTAGTGGTTCTTCGAGCGGTTCGATTAAACACAATAATTATGATAACTCGAGTGGCGGTAGTGGTGGTAATATTCCACGGCCACACTATTCCAACTATGACAAACCAAATCATTACAATAGTAATGGTAGTGGTGGTATGGGCGGTGGGAATGGAAATTCTTATGAAAAATATGGAAGCTATAGTGGAAAAAATTACGGTAGGTATCATAAATAGCTAGGTTCCTTTTGTTTTATTAATATCTGTTTTTATTTAGGTTACGAGAATCGAAATCAGTACAATAATCATCGACCCAGTGGTAGTTACAATTACAATTATGACAATCGACGTGATGATCGAGGTGGTAGAGAAAGTGGAGGTGGATATGATCGCAAGGACAGTCATGATGGTGGCAGTAACACTAGCGGATATTACAATAGAGATAACGATTTTCATCACAATAAAAGTCATCGAAATTCAATGGGGGGTGGAAATTTAGATCGCATCGATTACCGAGATCTAAGACGCGACGATAATCGATCGTACAATAATAGAGATCGTGATCAAGATGGTAATAGTGGAGGCGGTGGAAGTTACGGCAATCGTGGTGGACATCGTGATAATTATCGTGTAAGTAAACCGTTATATATTAAGATTATTATCACCCGAGTGTATTGATGTGATATTGAGCAATGACACAGCGTAGCCTTTTTGGAATTAAAGGATACTGGATTTTATGAGTCTTTCATTATAATTCCTTAAGGTCGGTCCCTGATTATCCTCATCGATATATTATTCCACTACTAAATTGAGATTATGGAATCTCATCTAGATGGTAGCAGTGTGAGGATTCATCAGTTTTCATCGCAAATTTATCTGCATGACCTGCATTTATAATATGTTCCATATCAGTGTACACTGTACAGGTTGATATGTAGTTGGTAATGCCATGTGAATGTGTAATGTGAATTGATAGTGTATTTAAGTGCGTTGGCGAATAGGTGATGTGTGTGAGGGAATGAAAGGAAAGTATTGATTGTTTGGACATTAAATACATTGATTGGTTAATCAATACATATTTAAAAAAAAAAGAACTTAAACTACTATGCAATGTGCTTTGCTGTTCATTGTAATGTGAGGTTCTTTCGGTCGACGATTTTTAATGTAATTTAATAAAATTTGGACTTCAATTTTTTACATTTTTGGCCAACAATCGATTTTTGTGTAGCGAACTTGACTGAGTTGTGCCATAGACAAAAAAAAAATAATACCCGAATGATTGTGCGGAGTTTCGTATAAAGGGTTTTCCAATAAGAGTGATATGATTTCTTTAAACAAAACACACTAATTGTTAAGGAAATTGAAATGTTTTTTATTTAATGTGAAGTACAATCGATACAATTAAGATCTGAATAAAACATCATTCAAATGGCCTCCACGACTTCTTCTGCAGGAACGAATCCGATGAACCCAATTTTCGAGCACTTTTTCCACTAAATCAAGTCGTATGTCATGAATAGCACGTTCAATATTGAGTTGTAAAGCTTGAAGAGAGTTTGATTTATTGCTAAAGACCAATGACTTCAAATAGCCCCACAAGAAATAGTCTAATGGTGTTAAATCACAACTTCTTGGAGACCATTCAATATCACAATTTCTTGAAATAATCGAATCTCCAAACTTTTCTCGCAATAATTCAATTGTTGCACTTGCTGTGTGGCACGTAGCCTCGTCTTGTTGGAACCAAACGTTGTCAAGATCAACTTCTTCCAATTTCGGCCATAAAAAGTTGGTTATCGTCGATCTATACCGATCTCCATTGACAGTAACGGTGTTACCAGCTTAATTTCGAAAAAAATACGGACCGATGATTCCACCAGACCACAAACCACACCAAACTGTCAATTTAGGTGAATGTAATGGTTTTTCATGAATGATTTGTGGATTTTCTTCGCATCAGGATCGACAGTTTTGTTTATTTACCGCACCTCTCAGATGAAAGTGAGTCATCGGAGATGATTATCTTAAAAAAATCGTTATCGTTTTCAAGTTGTTCCAAGGCAAAATCAGCAAATTCACGACGTTTACGGTGGTCCAATGGCTTCGGTTCTGGGAGTGAAACAAGTTTATACGGATGCAAACCCAAATCCTTTCTCAAAGTCTTGGTTGTGGTTCGAGACAGGTTGTGGTTTGAGACAGTCCCAATTCTTGAGAATGTCTTGGAATCAAGACTTGCCTGAACGGCAGCAATATTTGCATTACTTCGAGCGAATCTTTGTCTTATTGGCACTTCAACATTATGTAAAGAAAATGTACGCTCAAAATTTTCAACAATTCGACGAATAGCGAGCACACTTGGTCGATTATTACGACTATAAAATGGCAAAAGCGCACGAAAAGTTGCAATTGGAGAACGATTATTTTGATAATAAAACTGAATAATTTGTAAACGTTGTTCTTGCGTATATCTCACCATGATGAAATTGTAAACATTACTGAATACAATGAAACAAAAAATGACAGTACATGACATATTACAAATGGCCGAAACGTCACTTAAAAATCATATCATTCCTATTGGAAACCTATAGTTGAAGAACCTACCCGTTACAACCCACTATGTGGAATACAAAAAATAATGTTGGCGTTCATCCATACAAAACGTGTTCCCTTTTTAGGTATGCATGGTATTGTTATTCATTTTCTTATTTCCGTTTCCAATTTTGAAAAGTCCATAGAACGAGAAAATGTGTATATTATGTAAAACAAAATCTAGTACCGTAGAGTGCCAAATAATGTATCGTGGTATACTAAATGGAAATTTATGAAATTTATTTATTTTTTAAATTTGTTAATAGTATATCATGAAATATTATTTGGAAATTAGAGCCAAATAATATATCAGGGTGGTATACTAATTGGAAACCCAATTTTTAGTCTTCCGGTATATGCTTTAATAAAGAAAATCATTCAAAATAATGTATTTAGTTTATGTTAAAACTATTTATTATATTATTTATAAAATAAAATAATATTTACATCGATAATTCAATTCAATTGTACAAACAATAAAGAAAACAATAAATTTAAATCAATCGAAAAGTAATTTTATACTTTAAATTCATGCAGCTTCCGAATCTGTAGACGTTTCTGGTGATGTGGCACCCGGTATTTGAACGAGCTCAATGTTTTCGTCATCTGATGAAGAATCAGCTTCGTCAGATATATTGAGAACCAATTCGTGTTGATCGATTGAAGTTTCTTCATGACCTCTCCATTCCAACATTTGCTTCAATTTCGAATTTAACTTTTCCTTTGGAATAACGTTTCCCCGTTCCCCAATTCCACAACACTCAAAGCTTTTTTTGATAATGTCCCCTGACAATGATTTTGTCGCCTTATCAACGAAACCAACAATCGCTTGATACGATGGTCGTTTTCGATAACCTTTATTTGTATATTGCTTTTCGCCACACTCAAGCCATTGATTCCATTCATTACGTAAAGCCAATTTAAATGAACGGTTTACTGCAACATCTAGAGGTTGTAAAAACGACGTAGATTTCGGGGGTATAAACACAACTTCAGTATTACATTGTTTCTTAAGGCTATTTACAACATCCTGGTTTTTGTGAACTCCGTAGGAATCCATGAATAAAACAGATTTCGTGTTTGCCAAAAAATTTCCTCGTTGGGCGAAACAATTAAGTATCCATTCGTGCATAACCTTTGTATTCACACTACCACCATCAGAGACTGTAACACTTATTTGTTTTGGTAAAATCAATTTGGGAATATTTTTGAGGCCTTTAAATATGATGAGCGTTTTAATGGCTATTCCATCCGCTGAAATGCATAATACCGTTGTAAATCGGCTTTTCGTGTGCCCGGTAGTAAAACCTTCAATATTTCTTTCACCTTTATAGTGTAATGTTCTGTCGCTGCACATGTCGAAGTAGCAGGGGGTCTCATCCATATTAAATATTTGCCACGAATTTAGTCCTACTGTTTTTTGTCTACATTGTTGTAGATATTTGTTTATGATTTCAAGCGACACCTTACTGATCTCTAAACATTGTTGGCTTTGATGGGTAATTTTTCTCGATGAAATTTTATTTCTCTTACACACACCCCGTATCCACTTATTACTACATTTAAATTCATTGGCGTTAACGTTTTGATCTTTAGCAATAGCTTTCGCTTTGATTTTAAACGAACCATAAGACACAGTAATTTTATTGTTCCTTTGAATTTTGAACCATTTTATAATTTCGCTTTCAATTGTGGGATAAAATGTTTTGCGACCTCCTCCCTTAATTCGATAGCAAGTTGATGTTAATTTCGTTAATTCGGTTTCATTCTTTAACCAGTTGCGAATTTGGCAACGTTGGTATCCAGACTCCCGACTGACTTTGCTCAATGATTCGCCTTTTTTATTCTATTAACGATTTTTAATTTTTCACTGGTCGGTATTTTCTTTCTTCTAGCCATTGATCTAAAATAATTTATTTGTTGTTGTAGGTATCGGGTATAATTAATCAAACTTACGAATTACATACCTAATTCTTATTTCAGTATAATCTGAAAATTTTATGTCGATTATTTCCAGCAACAATCTGAATAACTACCTAGGTACTACCTACAATGTTTTTAATGGAATGACGTACATAACCACACAAAAATGACTTAGCACACGATTAACTCGAATAATTTTTAGTAGCGACAGAGCTTAATTAATTAGGTGATTAACTATCAAATATTAATTTTATTATTTATTGTGCTGACTGTTCACACGAGGATTACACTGCTTATACTTATAATTTACAAATAACATGTGTGACTGAACTGAATTACCATTGCATCGAAAATGTGAATATTGTAACGGTTTATCCATACAAATTTCATTTTTCTCTCAAATACCAAAAAAAAACTAAACAAAATACAGTTTCTCTCAAAAGTCGATTTTTCTCTTTTTTAATTGTTGTTTTTCAAAAAAATGTTTTTTTCGTAATAATATACCAAGGTATATTATTTGTAAATTAGAGCCAAATAATATACCAGTGGTATATTATTTAGGGGGGTACATTTTTTGGCACTCTACGGTATATTTTATTGCGATCTAAAGGACTAGACACAACAAGTGTCGACGGCGAGCGGTTAATTTAAATATGTATGTATTCATTTGTTTTAGAAACCCATAGTATACAAAATATGCTCTAATTATTTAAAAAAACATTACAAATTTTAGATTTTAATAGAAAAATTGTAGTTTTAAGAAATTGTGTTGAATGAAGTTGCATCCGCTCCCGCGAAATTATGTTCCACAACAAGCGGCCAACAAAAAATGCGTCGATCGCCGCCGAACATAACGGTCTATATATTTCCCTTTCGTCATTCACGTATGCAGTCATACTATTTATGAATATTAAAGATTAATAAAACATCAAAATTCTTCAAATTAATCAAAACAAAAAAATCGCCGCGCCGCTTTTGGTGTTAACGGTAGGATGGATCATTTGGATTTTGGCGCGCCGCACTTGGTATGTAGTCCTTAAATGCAGTTGTTTCAGTTCAGCGAAAGTTGTTACCTTTTTGTTCTAAGTAGTCGATTTTATTACTTTTTAGTTAATGGTTTTGCTAAATCGATTTTACTAATCCACCAATAATACAAGCAAATCAATTTGATTTTGCTTTGTTTATAACCATTTTGATATTTTTGATAAGTTTGAAAAAATTTCAGATAAGTCTTAATTTCGGTTTCCTTATTATAAACTAATAATTTTGCTGTTACTCTAAAAAGGGAGTAACATTTTATTAATATTTTTAATTGCATTAGTTTCTAGGCGAAGGAAAAAGAACATTGAAATATTGCCAAAAAAGAGGGACATAAGAAAGATATTAGCTTTACTTTGGTCGTTTTCAAATCACTTGTTTTAAGTATTAATAAGCAAATGTCGATTGGAACACCAAAAACCAGCAATTATGTATTTCAAACCAATTTTACAAAACAATTTCAAGGCTAGCTAGCAGTAGACAGAAATACTGTGCGATCGGAAAATGACTAAATGTTTTCATTAGATACGATTTATTTATTGTTTTATTTTATTAAGGATAATTTCTTACATACCTTGCGTTTATAACTCGTTTCGGTTTTATTTCTCCAGTGCCATAATTCACTAAACAACTTAACTTTAAAATATTCATTCAGTCCAGCTCCACGATATAATCGAGCGTCTTCACTTCTTGCTCGGGTTTATCTTCAGTCTTTCCATAAATACCCACAGAAGAAACTAATTTATTATTTTAGAGAGTATAGGCTTAAGCCAATAGGGGCGAATAGTTTTACTCTTTGAAATTTTAAGTATTTATTCGGTCTTCCTTATAGTGATAATTTTTATATTTGATTTTTAAATATCGATTTCGGAAATTTTCCCTTTCTCAGTTTATTAATAACTTAATTTCAAAGAGTGAAACTAGTTTTTTTAGTTATAATTAATTTAAATAAAAGTGATAAAAGTAATCAAAAAGTGAAAACATGTTTAGTCATGAAACAAATCTTAAAACGGTTTGCTCCGTGGGTTAGGCAAGTGCCATGCGATTTTAGCAATTTTTAAGTTTATGGCGTAAGTACTTGTAAATAGCGAACTTGACAATTATCTACGGCTCGTCAGTTTTCAAACCACATTTTATAATGTAAATCAGTACACGTCAACTTTACAAACCAAAATGTAAACTGTATTCCCATGGTTCCCAACTCAAACCAAATTCTATATGTAAATATAGCTAAATACCTTGGCATGACCCTCAATGCTGAGCTAAGATGGAAAGAACACATCAAGAAGAAAAAAGAGTTAAACATCAAATATAGAAAAATGTACTGGCCAATGGGTAGAAATTGTGAGTTCTCAATACACAACAAATTGGACCTTTGGTACTGGACCTTTGGTATCCGACTTTAGGGCTGTGCCAAGAAAATCAATGTACAAATGATACAATGCTTCCAAAATAAAATGCTGCGAGGGATTGTGAATGCCCCATGGCTCCATTTATAATAAACAATACATTCAACTTGTTGTGCACCCGTAATACCTTGTCGATTATAGGATCCGCAGAAGCGAATCGAATGCGGATAGGAAAATGCATATAAATAAAATGGAAAACAATTGATATAAATCAAAGTAGCCAAGAAAATTTGTATTGATTTCCATACAAATCGTTTTTTATGGTTCCCCGTACAAACGCAATAAAGTAGTTGCGGATCCAAAAATAGTTTACAGGACGTGTCCGATTTCTGTAATAAATAATTTTCCCGTGATAATTTTTGACATTTTAAAAAAATTGGAATAATTGTAATTGTATATAGAAAATAAGGCAACTGAATTTAAATTCAGTTTAGAAATTAATCATTTGTTGAATTCATAACAATAGCAATGATAATTTCGCAATTCAAATTAGTGCATTCTCAACGTGAACAAAAAAATATCATTCATATATTATTTCGGTTGTGTCAAAAATTCAGCACAATGTCAAAATTATTACAGTAGAAATAAATATCACGGTTTCGGATGGGTCCTAATTGTATGAAAATCCATAATTTCTATGATTCTAAGATTTAAAATTTTGTTTTATGTTTTTTTTATATGCAGTTTTCAATTCACAATCGACTCGCTCCCACGAATTATATAATCGACGTCATTACTAGCTGTCGGCACAATAAATATGTAGATCAGAGTTTAGAAAATCTATATTTGCTAATGTCACTGTTGGCTCAACAAATTTTAAGATAAATCAAATTATCCAAGAGTATCTAATAATCCCGGGTATGAATAATTGGGATTTAACAAAAGTGAACAAGTACAAAATTTAGGTAATAATAATTTACTTTGACAATATCAGTTAATTATCACTGAGCTTATCACTGGATTTAGCAGGTGAATTTAAAGATATTCAAACCGCATGTTCACTCTATTTCGCTTACGTTCGATCTCAACTGGAATACGCTGTAATGGACTGGAATCATAAATATGTGCACATAAAAATAATTTCTGATTTTTTCTTTTTTTTTGTTTCTGAGTTTTTCGTTTATAGATTTTAACAGCAACCAATTATTTCATTACTTAAAAAAGTTTCTAGAAACGGCAAACTGAAAATATGATTATTTTTCGAATAATTTTATAACATAATTGTTAAATGATGTGGTATGTGAATATCAAAATGGAGGGATATGTATGTCGTGACTATCCGACTTTTTTACGATGAATGTTTGTAAATTCGCTAAACACTGCACTTGATTGCTAAGGCGAGAAATGACAGATTTTTATGAATTACAGAAGCTCATGTCAAAATTCATTACAACAACTCTTTGATATGAACCTCCCTGTCTTTCATATTGCGTTGCTGTTATTGATCTCTAAAGCTTCGCCGAAAAGGAACCAACGTATTTTCCGGTTAGTCGATATCCGCCAAACTGATTGTGCCATGTGTTGTGTATGTTCAATACGTGTCTTAATGGTGATGGTCGAAACAAAATGTATTTTTTATTGTAATAATTTATATATAATAAATAATAATAATAACATCTTAAACTTAAGCTGTTATTAGATTTTCTCTGAAATCGTCATTCCTGCTTAAATTTTAGAAAAATTAAATGACCTAATCTTGTCGCAAATTTAGTTTTGAATTCTTTCGATTTTCTTCGGTCATTACTTGCTTTTACAAAATCTGAAAATCTTCTAAGAAAGTTACCCATTATGGATTAAATATAACTATTGCGAAAAAAATTTGAGTCTATTGTTGTTGTACATTCCGATCGAGCTTGCTTGCTAATAACAAAATATTATAAGAAAATTTCGTGAAAAGGGGAAAAACTAAGCACAAGTTTTCCATAATAGCTATTGAATATCAAAAAACTCTAGAAGAAAATGTTTCCACAGATGCTTATCTTACCTGAACAACTTACCCTTACTTTAGTAAAGAACACTCTTAAGTACGAAGTTTTAGCACGATAAGTCAACATATTATATCGTAAGTACTATACTTTTTAACAGTCAACAAAATCGAAAAAATTCCTATTGAATCCGTCATTTTCAGTGGGCCGCCAAAATTCATTGGGACCTCCAAATTTATGAAAGGCTTATGTATGAAGTTTCTCCCTCAAGAGATAATCCGTCTGGACTAGAAACAGGACACAGATAGAAAGGCACCACCTCGAAACCCACTTTTTCGGACTTCGGGAATATAGCAAATAATAAATCTGGAAATTGTGAAATCATGAAAATAGAGCGGAAATTTTTAACCGGTTGGAAAATATTTTCAATTTATTCGATTTATTTACTAAAAGATTTTACAAATTAAATTTCCAATGGTAGTAGATTTCCTTAAAAAAGTGCTCGATTCGATAATGAAATAGTGGTCGGGAAAAATTTTTCTGTGAAATTTTTGTTTATTTTTGATCTCTTATGAAATATTCAAGCCAACTTTGATTATTTTTCGAAATATTTTTAATGCGTTCGTAGGTCTTTTTTTCGTTCGGATTTCATGATTCTGCTCTGCAAAAATTATGAGGTCAACAATTTTCATGATGATTTACTACTATCCATACCTTATTTTATATACGTAAAATTAATTCAATATTAGTTAATTCAAAATCATAGTAATGCCCCATTCCTAATATTTACCATAAATTCAGAAGAAAAAATAATAAGTCAATCAATTCAAGTATTTTTCAAGACCCTCATGCTACCAGATTTAATACTAGTATTTCAGACAAATCAAGAATCAAATTCCTTAAGGATAAACAAAATATTGATGGCTATCAGGATTAAGTTAAAAACATATATTAGCAAAAAGAAAACCTAAATAGGCTAAATCAGATAAAGGTGTGATAGTCCTTTCACAATTATCTCATTTCTAGTCATATAGTTTACCTCAAATTTTAAAATGCATAAGAATGGATATTTTTTTCATTGCCAGAACTTTCTAATATCCACTAAAAAAACTGAAAAAAATTGCAATATGATTTTTATTTTTAAAAAAATGCATAAAACTTTAATGTGATTTTAACAATCATAAAAAATATAGTTAATTTGAGAGCCAAAAATATTGTCAATGTGGCCAAAATTTTTATTGTACAATGTAAGTTTTTATTACAGAGTGAAACATTATCTGTGCAAGGAGTAAAAAAATACCCCAATGTATTTTGTACTTAAAAATTATTTTCTGTGACAAAAATTATTATTTTTCCTTACTTATAATTTATTAAAAATACTTCTAATTTATTAAAAATACAAAAAATCAATGTACAAGATAACAAAAGAAACTCATAATTAATTCCTTAAATTTTGATTATTAAAGTTATTAAAAAGAAGAGTCATCAACTTCTTCATGTTGTTCAATTTCATCAACTATTTATAAATTAATGCAATATCATCACACACGACTTCAAGTCGCTTTTTGATTTATTGCCCACCAGCTGCAATGTCAATTTCTTGAGAAATTCTTTTCGTTCTGAAGAGATCGATGGGTCATAGAGATGCTGGTTTGCTAATTTATGCCAATTATACGCGGCAAAACCCGCCACATCTAACATGTTGAAGAAGAGTATACTATTGGCCATCTTTTAATTTTTCGCTTGCAAGTGTATGTTTTAACAAATTTATCAAAAGTATCCACACCGCCTTTAGTTTGGTTATAATCGATCTTGATGTTCGGTCTACCAGTGTTTTCATCGATTGTGGTGTTGTTGTGTAACGTAGGCGTAGACAGTAATAATACGTTTTTTCCCGCTTTGAGAATATAGCTAAATAATGTCATGTTTCCATCAAAACAGAAAAGTGATGATCCAATATCTCTTTTTTCAGATCAGATTCGATAGATGTTTTTCCTCCATCTTTGTTCTGCTTGGTGGCAACTTGAGCCAAACGGTGTGCCAAGCTAACATCAAAGTTTGAAACTTAGGGGTTTTCTGAGTCACACACCTAGAATATTTTTACACCGCATTTCCCAGGTTTACTGGAAATATGTTGTCGGAAATTACATCGACCTCGCTGTTATATAATTGTCTTAAACTATCTAGAAACATGTTCCAAATATCTAATGGCTGCCAATTTGTCGTCTTTCAGTCGGTCTTTACTGGTGCGATGATTATCAAACCGAAGGAATCGTAAAAGTTGTTGCGTTCTCGCCAGAGACATAACCGCTCTATAGAAGAGGGCGATTATCAGTTTGCCAGAGTTCATCTAATCTTTCGTCCCAGTTTTTACGTAAACCGGCGTACATAAGTACTCCAATCAACGCATATGTTTCATCGAATTCCGTATCGTATCAAATCCGAGGACATTTTGCTTCAGCTGTAGATGTAATGTTGTAGTAATAATCTTTGGCTTTTCTTTTTGTCTCACATACAATAATATTTATTAATGTTTCTGGAAAAAATCGTTTGCAACACATTAGTGATCTATTTAGATTTTCGGCCAATGAGGTCGATGCTAATCCTCCCTTTTCTTTTAAAATGTGAAAGTTTAGAACTTTCGAAAGCACACATATATGTGGGGAAAACCATAACACAGTCCAAATACGCATCTGAATCATCAATAGTACACTACACAGAATGAAAAAATGCGAAAAAATGAATAGAATAGAGGAGTATAAAATTTATCAACACAGGAATAAATAACCCACAATTATTGAATGATGCATAAACCAAAAAATGATTTACTTTGTACTATCCACTAATATTCACTAAAATAATCAACATAATAAAAAATTCGATAGCAGTAAAGTCGGTATCAGTAAATTTTTAGTTGTTTGCGTTGTTTTGTACTGTTTTTTATACAGAAATGTACGGGATAATTTTTGACCCCAGTAGACAGAAATGCGTTAAGTTTCATTCTAACGATACAAAATGCAATAGAATCAATCGATTATAACTGTTTTTTTTATCTGGTGTATATCTAATTGAATAAGGTATATCTAAATGGATTTTCAATAATTTTTAGTAATTAGCTTTTTATTTACATTTTTGTAGGTCTGAGGTAATTTTTTACCCCAATGTACAGAGTGAAGGTTAAATTTAACATAGTATGTTTTGTATTACAATAAGTGTAACTTATAATCTGGAAAATAAACATTAATTTTGTATTGTAAAAAATCGTCAACTAAAGTTACAAGGTAATAAAACTGTTCTTGAGAACCCGTTCACTTCTGCGGGCTTGCCATATTTGTTTTTCAACAATTTGCAAAATCCTAACAATTTTAACCATCAAAACAAAATTTTGTAGATACATGTAAATATTTGAAAGATTTGTTCGTGTATAACAATTTTATTTCTTATTTTCAATTTAGGACCGCGGTGAACATCATGGTGGACGTGGGGGACGCGGTGGGAACGGTGGAGGTGGTCGTGGTGGTAATATTAGTGTTTATCGAAACTAAAATATATCAATTATAACAAAATAAACTTATTAGTGAAAAAATATTAATACAAATTTAGTGTGTCTTCTCAAAAATTCGTTACAAAAAAAGCAAATATGTATTAAACAAAAACAGTAAATAAATCCCATTGAATTATAATAAACATTTTTTTTAAATATAACATTTTCATTTTTTGCTTAAATTCTACAAATTATATAGCAAAAAAAATGTATTAATTATAAAGAAGTTAAATAAAACATTGTGTGTGAAACAAAAAACGATAAAACGTTATTAATGACATTTTTTACCCGATTAGTTAAAAAATAGTGATTTTTTTTATTAATTTTATTCTTTAATATTGTTTTTAAAATAAACTACATATATATCATTTTTAAATTTTCACGATAATTAAAAATGTAACATGAAATTAGATAATTTCTCAGCCTAATTTTAAGAATATAGTTTTCTTTTTCATTTGCGTCAAAAATATGTAGTTTTGGTCTTATTCTACTACGTACGTACATAAAAACAATATAAAAGCAACGCGTTATACGACAAAACTTTAAACTAAAAATGCTCCGTATTGTTCTAAAAAATATTAAATTGAAACAAGAAATTATGAAAAAATATTGTTAAAATAAAAATAAATATTTAGATATTTTATATATATATATGTAATAATAATATTAATTAATAATTATAATAAATATATCTAGTATTATTGTAAAATAAAATAAAAATTCAAAAAAATTATAACAGTGTGCGGTATTTTATTTTATACAACCCTACCAAACACAATGAGACATCTTTCGGAAAAATTGCAATTATATTTTTTGACGTTTTCTTCAAGAATAATTTGTGGTAGAGCACAGCACAGGAAAGAAACCCTTCGAGATGAGAACCAGCCTTATACGTTTTGCACGGCTAGGGAGCCAGGTTAAAGAACTAAGAATTCATGTTGCCCAAACTGATGCGACGTCAAAAGGTGTTCGGTGAGTTTTCATAAATTGATTGTTTTCATTGTTGATTACACAATAATTGTTCATAACCTAACTTTAGCGAGTTTATTGACAAGGAATATGGTAAATTAAAACTGGATAATCCAAAATTACCGATTTTAATTCGTGAATGTGAAGGTATTCAACCAAAATTATGGGCTCGTTTTGGTTAGTAAGTGCTGAGAATGGAATAGGTATGTGTATTTTAATGACATTATTATTACAGAATTGGGCAAAGAAAAATGCTGGACACTTACAAATCTCAGCTCAGGTGATGTTCTTAAACAAATAGAGGCCATTTCTAAATAAATCATCACATAAAATGTAGATTTAAAATAATAAATTTTATTTAAGAGAAACAAACGAATTGCGTATTTGATTTCGAAAATACAGCAACCCCAGATTCGTACAAACTGGTTTTGTTCCAATTTACCAGTTCAGTAATTTTATTCAGTAAGATCGTTGAGAGCAGCTTCAATAATTCGAAATATTGAACTATACTTTCTTGTTTGACTTTTTCTTAAACGTTCTGAACAAATGCAATATACATAGATGCAAAATGGCAAAGAAAGGTACGCTATCGTAATACCTTTCTGACCGATATAAAAACTTTGAAAGATCTAAATTGGTTTACTTAGCACTTTCATGAACTTGTCATCTCTATAATCCGTTAAAGACATATATCTCGAAAAATAAGCACAGCTTCGAAGAAAAATGAAACAACTTAACATTTATTTTGAATCGGTTTAGCCTTAAAATTTATAATTTGTGAATTATTAACAATTCGTTACAAAATATCTAAATAAATTTTCGAGTTCAGGTCCGCACAGTCCTATTCAAGCGGTGGCAACCCAAAATCCGCTGGATTTAGCTCTTCTAATGAGTGCAAAACTAAATTTGCCAATTTTCGTTGTTCCTCTGGACAATTGACATCTGGTACCATAACACATTGCATACCGGCGGCAACAGCACCCTGTACTCCATTCGGTGCATCTTCAAAAACAAGGCATGTGTTTGGATTTGGTTTGTCTGGGAACCTGGACGCGGTTATTAGAAATATATCTGGGGCGGGTTTGCCTTTCTTCACGTCCGGATCAGATGAACCACATACTTTATGGTCAAAAAGCGCAAATAACTCTTGATGTTTTTTTGTTTTTATTTCAACTAAATCCGCACCGGAACTTGTGGCCAACGCTATTGGAATTTTATGCGCATGTAGATGGCGAACAAGCCGTTCGGCTCCTAAAATTAAAACAAAATATTTATATATACCTTTCAGGAACTGTTAAATTACATATTTCTTTAATAGGGGTATATGATATATAATAATAATATAGCCACAGACTTCCCGATGCAGATTTCCCGATGAATGGAGACAAAAATATCGCGTTTAATAATCGAGGGATAATTACATCAAGTTAATACAATAATATTCAAAAAACTTATTAAAACTAACAAATAAAACATCTCTTTTGTTATGTAATTATAAAATACCCTTCATTAGATCCGTATCTGCTAACATTATTTTCCCTTTTTCAGCAAAAATTTCTAGAAATTCTGGTACTGTTATTGGCAGGCCTAGATCTGCGACAGCAATTTCAGCTGTTTTTTGTTCGGTTGTGCCCATTAATTTTAGTCGTACTTCAAATGGATAGGGTTTATCGTATGACTGGGCAATTTCCCGGATCAATTGTTCATAAATTTTTTCTGTATCTGAAAGTACAAACGAAAAACACGCTTCGCTTTATTACTTGACTCAAATTATTTTTACCTGGTAGTAATGCAGCCTGTGCCATTAAATCGGATATTTCGGCAAGTGATTCTTCCACATATTGCTCATAAGTTATCGGAAGTTTATAATAATCTACAATAATTTGGGCAACTTCATCGCGATGCTTGCCCATCAATTTGGATTTGACCTCATATGTATATATAGCCCCGTCCGTGTATTTATCAAGAATATTTTGGGTTACTTGTGTATAAAATCTTTCCGTGTCTATTTGATAAAAAATGCCACAAAATAATTTAACTCAAATTATTGTAACAATAACAAGAGCTTATAAAACTCCATAAATAAAATCTTAAGATTTAAAGATGTTTTGTAAGGTTATGATTTAGTTTATTTTAATACTGTTACTGTTGTTATTTTGCTTAAATTAATCTAGGTAAGAAAAAATGTATAATTCAAAATCGAAATTTTAATTACCCAAAAGCAATCCATCCATGTCAAAAATTACGTGGCTAACCTTTCGAAATGGCATTTTGACGGCTTGTACGGAACTGCTGAACAACCGATTCATTTATTAGAAATTTTTAGCTTTACAAAGCTACTTAAATCAATAAAAAAACTAGAAAAAATTTTCCGTAAATACACAGTAAAAACAAAATTGTTAGATAATACGTTTTTTTTCACTTTGCGTCTTATCACTAAATTTGACGTGTAAAATTTATCATTCAAATTATTCAATTTAGCAGAATATTGCAGAAAACATATGTTTCGTTCAAATTACGTACATACATACGTACAAACATGAACTTTAGTATATTTTATTTTATTACATAGGCTTGCATTGCAATGAATTAGGCATGTGTTGAAAATTTGCGTCATAAAAAGTAACTACTAGAGACTGGTACAAATAGTAGAGCTCGACTCCGAAGGTCAAAATATCGCAGATATTACCACATACTTGGCGGCCCTTTCCTTAGGTATTAGGAATTTTCAATATTAGCTCAGTGATTTCACGTCACGACCACTATAAAGTAAAGAAGAGAGTTAGGGCATCGGAGGTCAGATAACTAGCCAAGATATTTACATACAAAGATTAGTGTACATACATATGTGTTATTAAGCGATTATTTGAATAATGAAACGATAAAGGTACGTTATTCTTCCTTTATCAGAAGATAATACGTGCGATAAAAAGTAATAAATCGTGTTGTATTGCATTTTATCAATCTATATATCGCGCTAAGCTGGCAACAAAACGATAAATATTACTTATCGCTCTATTGCATCATTACATTTTTGGAATATCGGCAGTAGATGCTAAAGATGTACCAAACTTGTAAATTCACATCTTATAATTCCTGCTGCAACATTTAGTAAGCCTGAAACATTAATTTTACTGTGGTTTTATACATTCTTCCTTATATGTACATGTATGTAGTAAGAAAAATCGATTTCCTAAAAGTTTATAACTATCATTTTATGGCAGATAGGTGGAAGATGTATAATCAGTTTAAGAAAACCCTCGTACAATAGAAAAATAGATATCCTAATTTGATTTGTTAATAAAAAAAAACATACTTTTAAATTAGTTAGAAGGAAATTTTATTTAACAATAAATGTTACAAACCACAGCTTTTCGCATCTACGAGATATTTATTCACAGCTAGTTCCATAGCCTTCAAAAATTTATATAAATTGGTAGTTGGAGTATTCAAGTGCAAAGCATGTGCTAAAAATGGAATTTTACGTAGTGTTCTACCGCTCAAACCTCGGCTATATTGCGCTAGCAACAGAAGCTGCTTACTCGATACGATTATGGCTGAATCAATTTGTTCGAGTGAAGTGTACGGATATATTTGTTCATGCTGTAAGGGAACTACAATACCAACTCGTACTAATTCCTCGATAGCCGATTGATAAATATTGTAAATGGCTTCTTCATTAGGTTCGCCAATATATTGTTTCACGTCAGCTCGGTCCATGAATGCCAAATCTATTGTTGCTGTTAAATTTGAGGTCGATAAAATCAGTACGTTCGAATGTTTCCTGATCTGATCCAGCTGTGTGAGAACTGCGTTCACTACTCTGATTGAATCGCTGGGCTCATTATTTGATACATTCGACCGGGCGAACACTATAGACTCAATCTCATCAATTAGAACGCAAACATATGTTGATTTTGTCTCGACGATTTCTCGAATCTTTGAGAACAGCTTCATCACTAACTTTCCACTTTCTGAAAACCATTTTGAAAATAGACTATGACTGTTTACTTCGATCAAATGGAAAAATCGATAGTTTGTTTTCATACGAATCGCAATTTTTTGTGATAAAGCTTTACATAAACTGGTTTTCCCTGTACCTGGTGGTCCATGAAGGAGAACCAGTCGATTAGCTGATATTATATTTTGATCGATCTGCTTCTCCGAAAATAGTATCGCAGTCTCTATAAACTTCAGCAGATTTTCTTTTAAATCCTTTTCAAAATACAAACTTTCCCAAAGGCCATAAAAATCATAAGACGGTAAGATCCAGTGATTCGAAGCGGTCACTTCTTCGTTATCATCATCCTCGAGCGTTTCAAGTGCAAGTCCATTTTTTGCCGGTTTGTAAACGTGAAACTGGACTTCGATAAAATTATTTGAAGCACATTCTTTCCAATTATGTGATAATGAAATAGAGTCTATGGAATTATCTAGAGAGGGTGGTAGATTTCGTAACAAAACGTTACATTTCAAATCGGCCTCAGGCAATGTCTTTATGTATCCCTGAACAAGTTCTTCCAGCTCTTGGTCAGATAATAGGCTAAAATTCAACAAAGTTTATAAAAAAAATGTTTGTATAATATAATGATTTATTATATTTATTAAAATTTACCTCGATTTACGGGCTATTTCTACGTGGATAATCGAATTTTTTAAAGACATTTTCCATGTGAAAAACAAAAGCCGTTAATGTTTGTACGAAATGACATTTGTCATTTTGTTAAGAATGAAGTAAGCGTCGAATAGAACAAAAGCTACCCCTTTCACTGGCAAGGAATGTTTTTGTTGCTGATATTTGTTCCGAAAAAAATTACGAATAGTCGGTCTATATTTTTGTCTCTTTCTAGATTTTCTAACTTGTTTGTCTCCATGAAATATAACAAAACCAGGAACAATATAAAGCCATGAAGCTATTATTTCATGGAAAAAACACAAAAATTTTGCTGAGAATATGACAAAGACAAGATCTAAAATTTACCTAAGAGCGACTGACATCTCCTATAGAAAACTTATGACTTTTGTCTTAGCCCATTTACATGTAGAAAATTGTTTCGTCTGCAAATTTTTGTAGGTAAATAAGAAGCATCCACAATATAAAAATATTCAATATGCGAGAAAGAAATAAACATATAGTATTGCTATAATTTTATAATAGGATTATTATTAATTTATTTTTAATTAATTCTAAAGCGATATTTATATTTTTATGTAAAGCGACCTTAACAATATTAAACATAAAATATTTTTTTTGTTAATTTTGATATTGTTAACATAAAAATACTCGAACCGAATATATCTTAAGGCACTATTTTCAATTTTAAAGCGGATTTTACTCAAAAAATAAAATAATAAAATCTTCTGCAATATTTTGCATGTTTGTATTTCTTTGCTTGTCTCTCACGTGCAGGAAGTCAATGTTATATCCCTTTCATTTTGCAGAAGAAAAATGTTGGTCGCATGTAAACGGGCCATTACAGAAAAGTATAAACAATATTTTCGACTAGTATGAAAAGTATTTCGTCAGCAAAATATAATCGGATACACCATTCTTCCAAATAGTCGATCTATATTTTTCTCTAGTTTTATTGAGAAAATATTTTATTCCCATGAAAGAGGAACCAATCAGAGCTCAGAATTATTATGCCTTATATACTCAATTTACATGAGACCAACATTTTTCTTCTGCAAAATGGAAGAGATATAGCATCAACTTTTTGCACGTGAGAGACAAGAAAAGAAATATACTTATGCAAAATGTTGCAGAAGACTTTTTGAGCAAAAACCACTATAAAAATGTAAATGTTACCATAAAATATATATTAACAAATTAATAATAATTCTATAACAAACGGGACATTAAAGGCAAAAATTGTACATGTACCAACACCTACACGAGAAGAAACTTTCATACAAATGTTATGAAAATTCTTTTTTGTTAAGTTTTTTTTACTTTATTTATTTATATCTCGTAAATGTAGCAGAAAAATAAATTTTTATTCTCATGAGCGTGAACTATGTTTATTTACCTTTAATTTTGGCAAATTATTTTCAAGTTAGTTTTCATTCAAAATTTTACCATTTTCCGCTATGATGTCTTTAGTTTGATTTTTTTATATTGTTTATTTATTTAATATTACAACTGATTCAGAGATAATCTAGTAATTTATCTAGCTTAAATTATTTTCTCGGGTTAGGATGAGTAACCTATTGGTTACTTACCTATTGGCAACGTGCTCGTATTCTGTGCTAAAAACAATGAAGAGTTTTCCAAGATCCTGTAAATTGCTCTACGTGTAATAGTACCGGGTGACTGACACGAAGTGTTACCAACTTCAGACTGTCATTGCTGTCAAACCAGTGATGACAGAGCGCTCAAATTTACACTAATGACAGTTTATTCCATTGACAAGCGTACAAAAGCATTTTAGTGGGAAATATTCAGAAAAAAAGTTATCCGCAATGGAATTCAAGCGTAATAGTGTGATTGCTCTATATTTGGCTGGAAAACCACAGCCGCAGATTGTTAACCAGTTAAAACATCTGCATGTGAATAAAATGTTTGTGTATCGCACCATAAATCGTTATAATGATACTGGCAGCATTGCAAAACGCCATGGTGGTGGACCGAAACGCTCCGCAACATCGCCGGTTATCATTCGGAAGGTGAAGGCAATATTGGCTCGGAATCCGCGCCGTAGCGGCTGAAAAATGGCTCGTGAGGCGAACATTTCGCTCGAACGGATGCAGTACATATTGAAAGATCATCTTGGACTAAAGGCCTTGAAATTCCATAAAACGCATGGTCTCACCGATGCTCAAAAAAAGTTAGAGTGGAAAGAGCAAAGGAGTTGTTACGCTTGCACGAAAGTGGCGATTTGCCGAATTTGGTTTTCACCGATGAGTCACCGTTCGTTATTGAGCAATATGTGAACAAGCAAAACGACCGGATTTATTTGCCCGGCCGTTCTACTGAAAATTTTAACCAACCGATTGCCACTCGAAACCAAGCGCCGCCCGCCGATGGTGATGGTTTGGGCCGCCGTAACGGCCGTTCATTGCTCGTTTTTTTGGACCGTGGCATCCAGATAAATGCTCAAATTTATCGGGATCATGTGTTGGAGGGAGCGTTGAAGCCTTGGGCACAAAAACATTTCGGCCGCAGAGCCTGGACATTTCAACAGGACTCGAAGCCGAGCATATTGGCTGAGAAACAACGTTCCGCGGTTTATTTCCACTGCCCAATGGCCATCAAATTCACCGGATGAAAATCCGCTAGATTTCTCGGTTTGGGGTATTTTGAAGAGCAAGGTTGGGACAAAAAATACCAAAGTGTCGATCATCTCAAGCAAGCGTTTCGCCGGGAATGGGCCAAAATACCGCAGAGCCACTTTCGTGCTGCATGCAATAGCTTTGTCGGCCGCTTGAAAGCCATAACCGCGGCTAAGGGTGGCCAAATCGAAAACTGCTAGTGCAATTCGAAAATTTAAATATTTGTGAACATTTTTTTTACTTTGATTCAATAAAATCCATCAAAAAATAAAAATTCTGTGGGGTTTTGTTTTGGTAACATTTCGTGTCGGCCACCCTGTATATTGATACGATAATGAAATTTCAGCTAATTTTTCTCACAAGACAAGCACTATTTAGGTTGAGACGATTGATTTAAAGATATACATAAACAACTCCTTACACCTTTTAACAAACAATAATGGGATGCACACCACCTATAGCTAGATGGTAGACAGCTTATACTTCCTACATAATGAACGTTTTTAAGTAAACTCGCGTTGGAATACTGAAACATTGTTATATTTATTTATTATATGTTAGAATTAAGTAGGTAATATCTAAACATAGAAATACTATAGGCTGAATGAGAATTATCTATAGTTTCGATAAAATCGAAAACCCCAGTCTAACAGATATCATTCATTAAACGAAATCTCTGGCAACTTCTTTCCACGAATTAGCTTTATTTAGACAACAGGCAAATAGGCAATAGTGTGGTGACATTCCGTCGCTTTTAAATATATAGACATTATCTTTGACCGAGCAACCAACACCTTTGTGCTAGCTCCCGATACCAATTTAGAAATTACACCACGCATCCACATTACGGTAAAGTATGAAACGCCACATCGTGACTCAACAGCCAAGCCACTAGAGTTCACTAATGAAGTCAGAACTACGCGGCAAGGATGTAACAAAACTTTACAGGGAAATTTAAACAACTGTTGGAATCGGCCTTTACACGATTCGTACAAATAACAATCAGAAACAATCAGAAGCAATTAAAACAATCAGAAAGTGAAAAATGGTTGTTTATATTTTTATTTACTGTAGAATATTCGGACTATGTTTTATAATAGCTAAAAGAAAAATAGTGACAATAGCAAAATTTTGCAGCGAAGCAGCGATAGCATCCAAATTTAACAACAAAACTTTGATTTTTAACGGATAGGTACTAGCTGTGGAATATGAATTTCAATAATATTGTAAGCGATTAATCTCATTGCTCGAATTCAAAACCAAACGATATTGCATTTATTTATCATCCACTAAGACAAATTGTTAAATTTTTATCGAGTATGGTTATTTGTAAGCAATGAAGGTACCTAGCATTCATTCACGACCTAAGGCCCATCAGGAAAAACATCTCCAAAAATTAAGGAAAACATTTGTAGCCCGAGAGAATAGAATCTTGTAACGAAAATGTAGAGATGTGCTATCAACACACCAATTCTTATTAGGGTATAGAAATATTATAAAGGAGCTAATCCGCATAATCGTGCAGCAACAAATTAATTACACCGACTGTAGAACTACCAGCAAGCTTAGAAATGGCAGGTAGAATAAAATCCCCAGCTTTAATTATACATTAAACTTTACCCTAAAGAATTGGTAAATTTTGTGGTGTAATTCCAGTACCACACTCTAGATGAGTAAAAGTTGTATTTTAAACATGTGATCTAAAAGTCATTGTCATTGTCTGTGCGTCACAGTCTTTTCGATCGAGTTCGAGCACACAAATTAGCTACAGTTAAATTAAATTTTTTGTTCTCTATTGCACCAACGTAGATAGATACGGGCGCGCATTCAGCTTATACTCGTAATACTGATGATAATGAAAGTAAAACCCATTCCGGTATTTTATGCAGCAATTATAAGTAGTTCTTGTTTTTACCATATCTATCTAAATAATATTTTTGCGGATTTCATGATAATATTACTTTAAAAAAGTACACAACACAATAATGTTATTTGTTTATGTTATAATTTTCGTTCATGATTTCAAATTTCACAATCAGCTTCACGACGAATAAAGAATGAAGTATGCGAGGTTATTTATGTACTGTTTTGTGGAGATATCCATTGCCATCTAATATTTTTATATGATGCTGCTTTCAATTTGTACCTCTATGTACCTACTTGTAACATATTTGGTTTGGGTTTTGTTGTAGATGACATGTGCGGTTTTTATTTTGTTTAATGGTTTTACACAACACTATGCTGGCAAAATTTAAGCTACCGGGTGCAATACGTAATTTATTATTTTTATTATAATCGTCAAAATGCGAACAATTCATTATCAAATCGATATCGTTTAAACTTTGGCCAAGATTTTAGAGTCAAAGATTTCTAGAGTAATTGGTTTAATGCCGCGTTTTATTAACCTGATTTAAATAGCCTCTCAAAGAATTATCACAGAGTGGGGATCGGTGATGATGTACAAAAAGTAATGATTCTTAGAGAAATTTTAATTTACAGGAAAAATAAGACGTCATCATAGTTAGATTAACAGTTCTTCCGTTCTATAAAGGTTAACAAACCATATTCTGCTGATTTGTATTACAGATAAATACCATCACTTATAAATCAACCAGTACAATACAATATTAAAACAACACAAATTTAGAAAGGATATAGAAAAATGCTATCCATTTATTTACAATTTTATTACTTATTTGTTATTAATTCATTTTTGTTGTTGTAATATTTATAAAGCAACGAAAATAAAAATAACACACAAAAACGACCACTTCATCTTGCCATCGAGAGCGCGCGCACAAAGTGGAGATGCAAATCTATTACATACAAAATCGAAAACAATTTTTGTTATTCTTTGTTCAAATTTCAAAGATAGTCAACGTCTTTTTCGAATCCACGATCGAAAATTAAAAAGTGAATTTTGTAAAAAAATAAAAGTTATTAAACGCGCGATTATTTTCAACTTAACAATACAAAGTGATTGTGTCGCGATTAGTAATTGTTTAATAAACATAAAAAGTGCGCGATTCTCAAACACACTGGGAACAAACAAGCTCTATGTGATAGTTTTGTTTTACAGTTTATGTTTTTATAACTCTGCGAATTGAAAGTAAGATCTAAATTTAAATTTTATTTGAGCTTTAAGCATTTTTCTTAAGTTTTTATTGTTTGACATGATGATCAAGTTAAAATAAATATAAATCAGCTAGTTGATCCATTGTGCTTTGAATTTAACATCAATTGCAATTTACTTGGACAAGTGTTAAATTTTACTTTTTACGTCATATTTATAATATGCATGGGTAATTTATTTTATACGTTATTGGTGTTTGCAAGTTTCTTAAGTGCCAAGTAATTGGCATTTTACTGCATTTTTGTAAAGGTAACTGTAATTAATTGAATTATTTGGTGTTGTGTTACCGTGATTTATGAGTTATCTTTGTGCCTTCTAATTAAGTATTATAAATTTTTGTAGTTGTAAAATTAATGGCGTGGTGTTTGACCCATCTTAACGGGAAACCCCCAATTTGAAATACCAATTAAAACCAAAATTAAAAGTTACGTAGTAAAAGCAATTTCCGCATTTCACTAAAAATAAATCTTCTACTATCCATGTCTTAATATTTTAGATTAACAGCTTAAAATAGAACAGCAGCTATATTGCTTATCCATTCCAAATTTAGTTAGTCATGCTCATCATCTCTCAGCACTTTCTTAATCGATATCGTTGTTGTTTAAATAAATCTAATCTATTCACTTCTATTAGAATAGTTCTTCATTTTAACCTACATTCAATGTTTCGGCATTTTTATTATATAGGGCAATAAGCATATTAAACATAATAAACATTTTAACTCGCACAATAACTAAAACCTATATACTCGTTCAAAGAAAATCTGGCAACATTTTTATGAAAATTCTGAACTTCCGTTTTTATACGTTTTGATGTAACGTGTAAGAGATCGAAAAAGAACAATTCTAACCTCAAAATAGAACTTTTGCTGTAATATTTATTCGCACCTGATTATGTTGGACGTCGCTAAATAACCAAATTCTGATCAAGTTTAAATTTGAAAAATACTTCTCTATACCAATGTGTCCCGGTTCGGTTTAGTTCGTGTTGTATGAAAATGCACACAGACTGCTGATGAAGAACTCCGTTTGAAAGGCATGCAACTTGCTAGTTGAAAACTTGGCAACTCAAAACAATTTCAAAGCCAAGTTTAAATCACATGCACTTTGCTTTTCGCACACAGAGAGACATTTTTATATAAAATAGGATAAAGTGAGTCGACACTCTAAAATTAAAGTAATTACATCTAGTTATGTCGTCGTCACAAGGTCTCGTTCGTAAAGTGCGTCTTGCCTGGCAAGGTGATAATCGTACCAGAAAATAATTGCACTATTTAGCATCTGCATTCTTTGTAACTAATTCAGAATTATGAATAATAATTTGTTATTATAATTTTGTAGAAATAGTTTTTAGACCGTACATTAATTGTAGAACAAGAAAATTAAGGAAAAATGCCGCAATTATTTTAAGCAAAGAAACAGGTTTAGCAAATTGTACTTCGCGGTTACATTTATTAATTGAACTAAGCTCTTGTTGTAAATACGGATGAACCTTCATAAATTGAACTACTAAAGCGCATTTATAATAATTTCAGTAATTCATCTGATGAACCCTATAGCAATTATATCAGGCTCACGCAATGTAATTTTATATAGCTGATCCTAGAAGTTTCTGGCGATTTATTAATTTGAAGATAAACTTCAACGGATATCCTTCCACTCTTAATATACTTAAGATTAGGATTATTAAAAGAAAGATAAGATCTTTCCTTTAATAATCCTAAAGTCGTAACAAATAATTTGGCTAACTTTTTTAGCCTGGTTATTACAAGCAGTGATTTTGAATCGGATGAAGGTCACTTCATATATTTATATCACTGTGGGCAAAAAGTAGTAAGACTTTTTAAATTAAATTTCGCGCGGAAAATCATTCATCGAAATATTTTTTTTTCTATGTTGGTATGACTGTCAGTGACATCTATGCCAAATGTCACATCAAAATAATCATTAGTGTTTAGCATACGCTTGTCTTTCTGAAGTGCAAAAAGTGCATTCGGCGATTTTTACAATGAGTGAAATTATTCAACAAAGAAGTTCCATTAAATTTTGTGTGCGGAATCAATTTTGTGGTGCCAAAACGTTCAGAACGGAACACTCGCGAGCAAGTGTTTTTGATTGGTTCAAAGAGGGTCGAGACCGTGTTGACGACGAACCACGTCTAGGTCGGCCAGCAACATCAACTGATGATCAACACGTTAATAAAATCAAGGAATTGGTGCTCGAGAATCGACGATTAACAGTCAGAGACCTTACTGGCATCGTTTTAATATCGGAAGGATCAGTGAAAACCACTGTGAAAGATCATTTGGGCCTAAGAAAAGTGAAAGCACGGTTGGTTCCAAAATCACTCAATTTTTTGAAAAACAGCGTCGCGTTGACGTGTGTGAAACAATGCTTTCCGACTACCAGGATGTCATGAACCATATTAAAACTGGCGATGATCTTGGATCTATGATTACGACCCGGAAACAGACGATCAATCGGCCGAATATCGTGCCAAAGGCGAGCCGAAGCCGAAAAAACCACGTCAAAGCAAGTCAAAAATCAAGGTGATGTTGACAGTTTTCTTCGATTATCGAGGTGTGGTGCACTCCGAATTCCTTCCGACCGGCCAAACTGTCAACAAGGAATACTATTTGAGTATTATGCGTCGTTTGCGCGAAGCTATTCGTAAAAAGACGCCGGAATTGTGGGTCGACAACTCTTTATTTTTGCACCACAATAATGCACCTTCTCATACTGCATTGGTTTTACGTGATTTTTTCGTCAAAAATTCCACCCATATCGTTCCGCAACCACAGTATTCGCCTGATTTAGCTCCGTGTGACTTCTGGCTGTTCAGTAAACTCAAACGACCGCTCCGGGGAAACCGTATTGAGTAATTTGAAGACATTAAACGTGAATCGCTACGCACATTGGAGGCTATTCCGGAAATTGACTTTAACAACTGTTTCGAGGATTGGAAAAAACGTTGGCACAAGTGTATTGAGTCCGGGGGGGGGGGGGGGATTACTTTGAGGAGGACGAAATAGATTTGGAGAAATAAATAAAGCACTTTAAAATTATGAACAAAGTCTTACTATTTTTTGCCCACAGTATTATATCAATAACTGCGTTCAAGCAGCCTTGTCTTCCATTCAAATCGATTATGAATCCGTGGTGAATTTTTCATCCGGTCCTGACGTTCTAAAGTTCCTTTATAGTTCCGATCTAAAGAACTGCTGCAAATCAGACATTTAAATTACTGATCGATTATAAACCTAAGCTGTTTGAAAGTATTGTGTATAATTCACTGTACTTTTATTGAAAATCGTTTTTTTCTGACAATCTGCTGGTTTTCTCAAAGCACGATCCACGACTACAAACCTTACTGAATTCACTACACAAACATTAAATAGCATGGGGGCAGCGAATGAGGTTGATGTTATCTTCATCGATATTAGTGTAGGATTTCTCATGAAGTTATTGTGTTTAAGCTAATAGGACTCTAAAAGACCGTTTATAAGAGTATCATGTGATATTTAGGTCATCAGTGTCAGCTCGTTTCTCAGCAACATCTAGAGCTCTAGATTTTCTCTCTGTCTATCAACGACGTGGAATGTTTAATTAAAAATTCATCCATATATATACGGACAAGAGCCTATCACTATCCGACCTTAATAGCTTCTCCACATGGTGTGCAAAGAACAACCTTAAGTTGAACTTGGGCAAATGCCGAACAAACATCTACTCTCGAAAATGTGCATATTCCCTTTCTCGTGACTATTATATTAACAGCGATGCCATTACCAGAGCTAGTTCTGTTCGTGATTTGGGTGTCATCATTTAATTTCAGACATCAAGCAAACTATCATCAAGCGTTTGACAATTCTTATGTTACGAAGAATCTTTATTCAACTTTCGTTCGACCCCTGCTCGAGTAACCTAGTTAAGTGTGGTCGCCTAATTATGAGGTTCACATAAAGAGGGTTGAAGCAGTTCAACGTAGATTTCTTCGCTTTGCTTTTCGCGCGCTACCTTTGGTGGACATGTTAAACCTGCCTGCACACAGATCGGCTTAAGTTAATTAGTTGCAACCGCTCGTTTTCATTCACCATTTACTATTCGGTGGTATCGATTACCTCGTTCTATTAGAAAAGATTAATTTAATGTAAACTGGTGAGCTTTGAATACAGGACCGATCTTTAGGAACAACCATCACAGAACTGATTACGGTCAGAATGAACCTATTACTAGAACGCTGCCAACACTAATGAAAACTGTGACTACTAATATGACGGAACAACATTTAAAAAACTTCTTTACGTAACTTAGCCCGGCTTAACATATTACATTATTTTATCTAATTCAATTTAACGTATGACCCTAACACTGCACCAGCACTTGTAGCACAATTCAATGAAAACGAATGGTACTGGAATTTTTTACAAATTAATTACAAATTTGTTACACAGTTAGAAAATTTTTTACAAGTCCCGTTATTCTGCAATTCGTGTGTGGGCTGGCATTAGACAAAGCTACACCACACTTTTCGTATTTTTGTTAATATTTATTGTATCGGGCTGGGGGTGGTACTGTACTTTTTTACAAATTAACTACAACATATTGGAATAGCTCAACCCACAAAAACTACCCCCAAGCGGTGTAATTTGAACACCCTTAATTTATTACAACAGCCCACACCCACAAAAATCGATCGTAATGTATCGAACTTCCTTCCTTAGCAAGAAATAGGTATCCCTGAATTTATTACAACAGCCCACACCCATAAAAGTCGATAAAAATGCATCGAACTTCCTTCCTATGCAAGAAATAGGAATCCCTGAATTTATTACAACAGCCCACACTCACAAAAATCGACCAAAATGTATCGAACTTCCAAAATAAATAACCAAAATAAATTTTCCAACCTATAGTTGCAAGCCTTTGAATCGGACCTTTTACATTCGCATATTCCAATTATTGAATTTGATGTTAATTTTGCAAAATGAAATTCTCAAATAAGCGGCGAATCCGACTTTTTAAATGCCACTTTGATTTTGCAATAAAAATTTTGCATTGATAACCAAATGACAAAATGTGGCGAACAATCAGCTAACGTAATTCGATGAAAATAGTTTGATTTTCTTTAAATGGGTTGCTACCCGGGAATTTTATTTATTCAAATTTTTATTATTTTTTTACCGTTTCCAGAGTAAGCAGTCAAACGACGACAACTAGTCTGACCAAGCTCAGGTCAAAAGATTTCGCTTAAATTTGGTTGGGATCAACATAAGCTTGTTTTGGTGGATTTGTTGACATGCTTAAATACTTAGAAAGGTACTTAAAACGCTAAAAATGTTTGAGAATGAGAACATAGAATTTTCTTTCACAATCTTGTCAATCAGAAACTGGGTCTGTAACCGGGCCGATTCAATCATTCAATTTTGTTTAGGAAGCCGGGAATTATTAATGCAGAATTAAATTTCAGGAAATTTCCAGATGTACGTGAAATAATAATATTTTTCTCAGGTTGCTGATTTAGAGAAGCAATCGTTAAAGGCCAATACCATCATTATCCATTAAACCTATTAAGCCTTTATCCTTCCTCTATAGTAGATTAGAAGTAGATTAGAATTGTGTTGTGCCGTACGATGGCTAGGTGTCTGAAACCGGGTCGTTTTGTCCCAACAAAAATCCTTTCCTATCCTTCCTATTGTTATGTGTAAATAGGCTGTAGGAATTGGCCCGGCGTTATCCGGGACACTTGTCCAGTACTTGGTCCTACAGTCCAATCAATCAATCAACAATGTTGTCGCAATTAGAAACTGAAATTGCAAATCACTGTTAGTGACTATCATATCATTAGTCGGGCGAATATATAAAAGTAATTGGTCAAGACAAGTTGATACAATTCTTAAATCGATACAATGTTCTAAGGGTTTGACTTCTAAAAATTACCTTTCATTTTTACCCGCACAAATAAAGTTTGGTTTAAATCAAATTCCGATCTGTTGCAATGTTTTATTTCTAGTTAAATAAGCACAATAGCCTTCGAATCTTGAAAAATGTAATACTCACGATTGCCTCATCGTTTCGCTTCTTTTGAATATTATGTCCGTTACCATTTAAAATATTTTATTTATATATAGCCTGACAACAAGTGTTCAAAATCATCAATATTACTCAAACCACGTACCATCACGTGAATTATTTAGTAAAAGTAGATCGGTGGTAATAAAATATTAATCTATATTGAAAAGCCCATCCTTGGAATGCAAAAACTTAACGTTTTTTCACTTTCATATTACCTTGTGCACTACTAATGATTTCCGGGTACTCGTTTTAAGCAATATTGCATTAATTAGAAAGACACGGGACCTAGCTTAAACGCATAAGCATAACATAAATTATGAATTGTTCGGTTTTACAAGAACCAAATACTCGGGAGCGATGGAAATTTCAAACTAGTCATTAAGCCTGAAAATCGTGATGAATTTGAGCGCGTGATCTATTCGTACATTCCAATATTATTTAAGATTGTGTAAAATTTTCATCTTGATATACTTAAATAATTGTTTTGATATTCAAATCGCGTGAGTGAAACTCAATTTTATTATAGTTGGTCAAGATTTTGTGTAAACAAATTGTTATGATTTTTATCTTAAACAACATTTATCAATATCATCGTCGCAGGCACGTTTCTCTCGTATACCTATTTTTGGTAATATACAATTTGGAATGTCTGTTTTCTTTTAATATTTGCCCTTTTTCTGAACATACAATTATTAAACTTCCCCTACTAATAACATACATAATGTGCAATGCGATACGAGTACATAACATAACACATGCAATAACTTTGTTGTAGGCAAGTGAGTGTATGTGATACAAAAAAACGGCATGAAAAATTACGTTTAGTCATACATTGAAATGATTTACCGCCGTTCACCTCATCATCTTCACAAATGGTAAAAAATTTAAATCACAACAATAATTACAAATAAGAAAACGAATATTCAGATTTCGTTTCTCATCTAAATACTTAATAATATTACAACAATGTGTTGTCTTGTTTTGTGCATACAGACGTTCCAGAGCTTATGTAATTCCAATTCAACCAAAATTTCTCTTTCACTTTGATGAAACATATCGATTTTATTTTGGCTGGCATCTAACCGAGAGATTATCAAACTCTACTTTTGTATGAAAAACCATTTGCATGCTAAAGTAATCTAATAATATTTTGATAAATAATATCGAAAGATTATTTTCTATAAATTAATCCACCCTTCATATATTGATGTATGAGTAGTTTACAATACTTCATTACAATAAATCAGTGTGTAATTGCTTTACAAAGCAGCTTTATAGCAGAGCAATCAAATTACTAAGTCTGAAGAAAAGCCGGTATCACCACAACCTTATACGCTGTACACTTTGTTTTTTTTTAAGAGCAGGGCTAACACCAAGTATAATCGGTGCATTAATTGTTGCTCTTAAAGTGCCGGTTCACAAAGTGGCGGTACAAGCTGCTTTATTCTTCGCCTCTTACCTCTTCGCACACAAACAATATTTTAAAGAGATTTTTTAAAGCTCATTTGCAGCAATAATTTTATGTGCAGCTCGTGTTGTACTCGTATACTATCTAATGCAAACGAGGAAGCAATAATAATACTCGTATTTTAGGGTCAAATTGTTCTTTTTTATTTTACGTGATAGCATGAAATTTAATTTGGACAGCAAGGTAACGCCCAAGCAAATGTGGATAACATTTCATTGTGCCTTCATTGGGGCCGATTCTTGCGGCATATAATTGATGTTCTGTTTTATTGTCCCGCTTCATATTAGATTTTATATTGCAAAAACAAAAATAATTCATAGCATAAAATCTCAGATCAAGAAATCGATCCCAATACCGAATAGGTTTTAAAAATTCTGTATTTTTGTGATTCCTATATATCCGTTTAGATGCTGAAGCATCCAATATTAAATGAAATTAATTGTACACTTGGCAAGTGTTGCTTGATGTTTATTTGAACTTGCTAATCGTCAGTAAAATGTCAGTATCCGGAGCGTGTGCGAAGTAAAAAGTAGTTTATTGGGTCTAATTTGTTATTCAGCCCGAGAATTACCCAGTATTTACTTTGCACACTGATAATCGTTTTAAAATAAAATTTGAAGAACTGAGGTTGAATAAAAAAGCACATCTGCTCGGGTTGAAATAAAAAATAGATTCAACGAGGAAGCTGTTCTACCTGAGGTATTGTACACTGAGGTAAGGTTGTGCGTTGCCAAATCATCCTCAATGGGTCATCTTAAAATTTGCCGAAAGTTAAATTTTACCCCATAATCGCTTCAAACTGACCATAAACAAGCATGATATAGTATTACTTAGCTGGTAAATTTATAAGTTTATAATTGTCGGACTATTGAAGTCAGTTTTGTTGTTAATGTGGTAGTTTACATTGTGAAAAAACGTAGAGGAGCAACCTTAATAGCGACCCATTTCAGTCCAACCTTTTGCACCGCAACAATTGTAGATCACCCTTGGGTGAAATATTATGGTTTATTTTATGATACACATCTATTGAATAATACAGTAATAGTTGTATTGCTTAAGCTCACATCGAATCGACACAGGCCATTCACATAGGCACAGTATTCCTCGATATTATTGCTAATTAGTCTTATTTTCGGTGATACTAGGAGATCCAGCTTGTCTGTGATGAGTCTTCGCAGAGTTCCATGCGGTGAGTTTTAGAAGATTATCCTTAATCCGTGACCGAAGTAGTTATATATATATTAAAGTAATATGTATTATTTTATTCTACGTAGAGTTCAACTTATGGCTTTGCAAAATTTTTTGCAGAAAACTGAAAACAACAGAAACAGACTTTTTATCTCAACTTGTTCTACATGATTTTTAATGCAAAATTGATTTTAAATAGTATACTATATTAGTAAAACCAAATGTAAATAATATTTATTGTCTACTGCACTGATCGCCGCAGCAAAACATTCACGCCAATATAGTGGAATGTTAAATTTTTAATAATGTAGAGGTACATAACTATTCGATGAACGTAATACATCATATACTCGTAAATTGATTAATTAATTTGTTTTATTGTTTTATATAGAGTCCAGTCGCTGCAAAATCGAGGACCGCAACAGCAGGAACATCAAATTATCAAGTATTGATATACAATATGAATTTGATTTATTATTAATAATAAATACTTAATAATTTTTAAATGTCAATACTGAAAAGACAATGTTTGCCAAATTGTTCCTAATTACAGAAATAAAAAAATTAAAATGGCTCTGATTTCCAAGTTTCCGAATTTCATCAAGGAAAATAGAAAAATTTGCGTATGGCAATCCTCTACAAGTTTAGTATATTATAACGGTGTGTGATTGATGTAATTTTCCCCATACAATTTGCCTACTGCATAAGGGTCCGTAGTCATCATCCATTTATCCACCATCCAATTTCTTGTGCGCTAGAGGAACGGTCGTAATTATTGACTTGTCGACTACGTTTCGAATAAAATTTACTAAACGTATACCAAACTAAAAATGATAGTTTAAACATTAATATGTTGATCTTCGCTAATTATCACTACCTCTACTAAATTGACACTTACGCTAATTATAGATAATTATGGCAATGCCGATTTATTACATGATTTACAACATAAACATAAGAAGCGTACCAACTACCAATATTCGAATTATACACTCGTAGTAACAAGCATACTTGATTGTGTAAATGAGTCCACATTTGATTATAGACAGTCTCCGGATATCAGTCACAATTACTTTTAAGAGCAGGTTATTCTAGCAAAGCAGTTCGATTTATCCAATAGTACTATATAAAGTACAAGTTCAGCGTTAGCCCGGGAAATTGAAATAAACAGACAACTTGAATTCAATGGTTCTGTTGCAACTCTCACTCATTTTTTGCTCTTTATTCAAAAAACGAATGTAACTGCAAACTGGGTAGTTAATATACCGTGACCTTTCTCTATATTTTACGATGGTGTTAAAATTTTTGATTAAATTCGTTTTCTATACGCGTAAAAGAAAGTTAACAATCATTATAAAATTATTTAATTCGTCTAACTGAAGTCGTAATATATAGATAAAGACTTAAAAGTTCGAGTATTGTTTAAGAGGGCGGAATATTACACAACCTGTTTTAATGAAATTTGCATTCGAAAGCAGGCATCTGCGAAATCTGCAGGTATATGAGAAAACAGACTTCTAAGCACAATAATAGAAGCAATAAGAACTGAATAAAAGTAAGAGGTAGTTTAACATTTTTCATTGTAAGAATTGTTCATCATAAATAGTAACGATCAATTAACTTTACAAAATATTCATCACATGATCATAATAGAATTGTTGTACATTGTATTTCTTCGTCATGTTACTATAATATTTGACTTTGACCTTCATTAATATAAAATTACAGTTAAAGTGAAAGCTATTTAGATCTATATTTTAGTGATTTTTTTTATCTATTTTCAGATCACTAGTAGCTAATCGCTATATGGTGACTAAAGCGCAAGTTTTGAAATTCTGAAGTAAAATTGTATGATACAGGTACAATAAAAAGAATTATAAACATGAAATCAATGGTCCAATGCTTGAGCATATTTGTTCTATTTGCAAGCTGTGGGGTTGGGGCCAAACATCTAGATAAACGTCAAATTTATCGTGAACAAGTGTTGCCACATGCTGGTGGGAAAATCCCAGACTCAGCTTTTCAGGTTGATAGATTGGCACTCAACAAATTACAAAAGGAAGGAATTGCAATTCCAGATGGCTTTCAATTGGAGCCCCGCGAATTTCAAGTTTATCCATATAATCAGCGAACTAGGAGGCCAACATTCCATGCCGCTCTAAAACCATCAAATCGGTTTACATCTTCGGTTGGTGAATATCATTTTAATGAAATGCCATCAATCGAGACGACATACGCAGTGCCACAAATATCTGGACATCCTTTAAATTTACCACCCAAAATACCGGCAATTCCAGTTTTAACCAATCCTTTAAAAATCCCTAGTAATCAAAATTATATTGGTAATCCAGCACCACGACATCAAGGATACAAACTTATTTTTGATGTACCCCACAAGTTTTATCAGCCGGCACCGCAACAACTATTGACGTACCCAGAATCTCGACCGCTATCACTATTACATAACGCTCCATCACGCCAAAATCAACAATATATTGGTACAGGACCAATACAGACACCAGTGGTTAATCCACTTCATTGGTCAAATTTCCAGCAAGATTATGTTACTTCGGCATTGTTCAACGATTTTGAAACTTTTTTCAAGGATTACGCACATCAACGTCGTCTGCCTTATTTACAACAACGAGGCATTCGAGATGTAGAAAAGGATACTAAAACACCAATTAGTAATATAGATGTAAAAAATAATAAAAATAATAAGTAATTTCTTAAGGGTTAAAACCGTCGGTAATAATTGTTTAATTTTTTAATAAAACATGTTTTATAAATTAATTTCCATGTTTTTGTTTGATGAGAATCACAAAATAAAATTGTGGTGACAACATTTCCAAAAATAATAACTATTTTTATTAAAGTGTGATTACAATATTGTCCCAGTCGTGGGATAAATTACATTAAGCAAAATAGTATTTGCTAATAAATTTTCAAACTGTGAGAAATTTACATATTTAAAAGTGTAGCTATTCGCCACACGACGCCTATTTATTAGTTCATCCCGTATTTACAATAGATGCCGACAGTGTCGAACATAAGGCATAATTGAAATCTCGGGTTTCGAACTCATTGCAATACTATTAAAATAGATGTCACTATTATACAATTTATTCTTGAATACAATTTTCTGATGTTATAAATATTTGTTTCATACGGTGTTTGCTCTTATGCAATTGGGGCCACTTTTACATAATTTTTTATAATTGTGCTTTACTTCCGATTTCCGCAGATAAAATGTAATGTGACAGGTAATCACGTGAATACATAAAGATGATCTTGAATGATGAAAATGTGTGAGAACAAATTTAAAAATTTTCCTTAAATATGCAACTAAATGGAACAAAAAATTAAATTTATATGTTTTATGGTCAATGCATGTGCACTTATATGTAATATAAAAGTAGCGAACGTGTAGGACAACTTTCCATTTTTTTTTTATAAAATTTGAGCTTTGCAACAAACTGCTTGGAGATTTCGATTTCGAACAAAATAAACATAGAAATATGCTTGTTGTTAGTTACTTCACCCTTATTTATTCATCCACATGTTTAAAATTTTCATATATCGATAAAAGTTTCCGATCCAATAAATTTTGCATTGCATAGTATACCTAAGACGCAATATCCATGATTATGAAAACTTAGTTGCGGTTAACTACCTCACACAAAATTGTACATCACTTTCACTAATAAATGAAAATTGTTGTTTATTTTTAATTTATCTATCTTTAAACTTCCTCTATAATTTTTCAAAATGCGAAGTGCCTTGTTTTCTTCTTCAATACTGATCACGATGAAGATGTTATGCATAATATATTGGTCAATATAATTTACCTTGACATTGCGTCTGATTGAAATTTAATTTGTATTTGAACATGCTTCTCGTCAAATTTAAAATATGAACAACGATCAATGTAATTTATAGTTTTTAGAGCTCTTATATACGTAGACGAATCAGATTTATATCCTGATTTTACTATCAATTGCAACGTAAACAGGCCAGAATGAGATTTCCCTCAATAAAAGAACAGACCTCATATAAAAGTTTCCTGATTTTGTACTTAACCTGGTAATATATGATGCAGGGAATAGGGATATAATGGTCTGAGATTTTCGCCATTTTAAAATATAAACGTCGTTACATAATACAGCACTCAGGAATTTATCTCAAAATCATAAGCAAAATACAACGGTCAAAAAAATTACAAGACAAAAACGCGCCCCACTAAAAAACCATGAATGTCTTAACCAATTTCTTTTAATTTTATTTTTCTATAATATTTAAAAATAAAAAATTGAAAACATAATTCAGTTTCAACTCGAACTTTAAAACGGTAAACCACACATTCAATTCAATCATTCTCAAAATAATAATTAACGGTTAAAATGTTTAATTTAATACAAAGGATACTGTCCGTCGGGATTTGTATCTTGGGTTTTGCATATTGTGTACAAATTGAAGTTGAGGTAATTTGTTATGTGTGAATTAATTATAAGTAAGTGATCTAATCAGTGTTTTTATGTAATAATTATACAGAAATACGGACGCCTATATCAACCCCAGCACGACGAAATTCCACTTCATCCGCGTCATTCACTTTCGAAAGTGAAACAAGAAGAACAAGATTTCTCAAAAATTCCTGGACATCCCGGTGTAGACTATCCACTTTATCATTCGGTACCACATACCAGTTTCAGTTGTCACAATGTTCCAGCCGTTCCTGGAATGTACGCTAACGTTGAAACTGGATGTCAAGCATATCATATTTGCCATGATGGCCGTGAGGGTGAACAAGGTGCTTCTTTTTTATGTACAAATGGCACTATTTTTAACCAAAAGGAATTCAACTGTGATTGGTGGTACAATGTACACTGCGAAGAGGCTACTCAATACTATCAGTTAAATGCTGATCCAGAACATAATCCGTTCACTCCAAAGAAAAAACTTGAAGACAAATTTTTGATTCACGCCTAATTTAATTAATTTATTAACAGGAACAATTTAATTTAAATAAAATTTAATATTATAACACGAATTTATAGCGTTTAATAAGATTAATTATTTAAAAGGTTATTGAATTAATCGATTTATATGGAACGCGATTAAACCACTGCGCCTATGACGAGAACAATTACGGTGGCCTTGTTACAATTTTATTTGTTTTCTGTTAGTATTTTGTGTGGTTTGGTTTTGAAGTCGTATAATTATATATACAAGAGTTCACATCTATCTGTATGTGCTACAATTCATTATTTCAAATAAGAAAAAGCAAAATGTACCAAGCGGCCAATTATTACGTTATTAATGAAAACCCTTCGGGCGATTTTCATTTATTTTAGTAGTTTAAAAGACAAAAGAAAGCAAAAGTACGATAAACTAGTTTTTGATTGGAGGTAAGTGAACTAAGTCATTGACTTGTTTTGTCGTTGATTCGTTAACTGGGTCACATCACATGTGATTGTCTTGTTACTTTCGATGTTACGGGACAAGAACTAATTAACAGTTCTGTTTGGTAAGTAACGTAAGTATATGACTGAGAATAATTCTAATAGTTATTTGCGTCAACTATTACTATTTAGTTTTTATTTAGAGGTTGGTAGAGACTAGAGGATGAATAAAATGGCCCAAATTCCATTTTAAAATGTCATATTCTAGCCAGAAAAGTGGATAGAGGTTTTAAAAAAGATCCAAGTGTACTTGGGCCGTAATAGAGGTACGCATGTGATTAATATGTGAGATTTGCAATAAAATCATTGAGACAAAGCTACGCTCAAATGTTTTATCGTTAGTGTGAGGGTTACCAATACTGTTCAGCTAATGTGATTAATACAATTTACGAAACATATCCTACGATTAATGTAAATCTTCAATTTGAGATTAATATTCTGTCATAGCCGCCACCGTACTACAAATAGGGCGGCCGATTCGACAAAAGTTATAAAACGCTGAAAATGGTAGAGTTATTCCAAATACGGCTTATCGTATGATACTCTGGATCAACACTAAATTATTTTCTAGCAGCAAAGATAGATTATTAGTTAATTTTTTGTCAATTTAAAATACGTAATGGCATTGTTTATAATCGGTAGGTGTTTATTAACAGAATTAATTAAATAAAATCGAAAGATGTAAAATTCGAAATTCGTTTACATTCAGGCGAATTTTCATGAATAATAAAAATTAGTTTTAATATCCACCGGTAGATGCCACACAGATTATTAAAATGAATTATTAATTTTGCAAATTACATCAAATAAAAGCCGTCAAAAATTATACTTTATACTTTTAAATCGCCCGAGCGTTTTCCGAAATCATTTAACTGTTTCTCTCAAGTAGTTATGATAACAACACTTGTGACTGCTCGTTTTGCAAGATTTGCGAAATAATTGTTCTAATTGTCTAGTACTTATTAGTTACATAAAATAAGGTTTATATTTACTTCAGAAAATTGACCACGAATTAAAACCATTTCTAATGGTTTTACTAAATCATAAAAATAACAGTATCTGTATCAAAGACCATAATATAGACCATAAAGAAATCAACAATCTGGTTTTAGCGTCGCCGATCACGACCACCAAGTTTACTAATAGATAGCTCATCCACTGTTTAATATCAGCCCGCAGAAAGTGATCAAACCAGCGAACTCGGTGTGGTCTAATTTCATGTGTAATATCGTAAATCCTCATAGGATAATATCTCGATAGAGACCGTCTGTCGTGCTCATCGGTCCGCGAGAAATTCTTGAATCTTAGATCCATTTTAATAGGCGGGATCTTTCTATCTGTTGCTCATTCCGATCGGCTGTCTCCTGCTGTTTCGGATTCATGTACCGGGAAAAATGGTCGGTTACACTAAACGTCGGGTTGATCGCAAGTCAAGTGCCCATAAAAACATTGTCGTCAAATGATGGTGGCATGTCGGTTAGATGAATTCGTAGTTCACTCGAGTTATGCCCGAGTGATTTTCCAGTTTTCAAGAGTTCCTGGGTCAAGAATTCCACCTTAGCCTAGCGTTTTTACGGAACGGTTGGCGACCAGTTCCCGTGCATGAGCCTGATGAAGATTGTTTGAGCAGCTTGAAACTCTTTGTATTTTGCTCAATGTTGCGAGAATTAAAATTTCGAAATTTCACCCGTCATTAAAAACAGTATGGTGGTTTAATTTAATTCAACTTAGTGCATCTTAGAAACCATCATTTGGCCCCGAGTAATCTATATGGATCCATGACCATGATTCAGCAGAGGTTGACCTGGGGCCATGTATTCTGTCGATTGCTTTGTATAAGTTTAAGTTTAACTACATTTATTTTTTATTTATTTTATTTGTTTACAATAAAAATTTGGTTGGTAGCTGTTTCATGACTTTTGTAACTTTGACGAATTTGGCCGGAGACCGGCTCCGTCTTTAATGTGATTCAAAATCGAGAAGCCGTATTCTTACATTTCGCTTAGCACATAGTAGACGCACTCCCAACATTGCTAACGATTCACCTGAAATAGACCCTAAGTGAGTGAGCATTGAAAGACATGATCGGAGATGTGTAGTCCGCTAACTGATGATAGGCCTGATAACAGGATGACGTAAATGAAAGTGGTAATTTTCAATTGATTGCAACACCCTAAAATATTGGAGAAGAGCTGAGGAAATTTAAAATTAATCTCGTTTTCTACTGTAAATGAACAGGTTAATCGCGTTGACGTTATAGCAATATGCTGACGGTGAAACGTTCGGCAATTTTAGGTTAGTCGAAACACCCAAGAATTTGAATTGGATCCCGAAAGCGTTTATTGCAATTTGACCTAGACCTAATGGGTATAGGTCAGATCAATTATCAAGTTTAAATTTAATTCCGTTAACAGTTGCAATGGCAAATTGTAGCTTGGCCTGTGTTGACTGGTGCTGAGCGCGTGGCTTTCACAATTCAGGTTACTTAGCTCTCTGAGCACCAACAAAATAAGCTCGAAATGCGAGAACTGCAACCCGCTTAGTTTATTTAGTCGACAGTGTCTGTGGAAATGTTTTCTATCACGTTGGTACATGGATTTAGCATGTTTGAACAAAGTAAGTGCCACCCACTACTGAAGTCATTTATATTTTGTTGCGATTGTGTGTTGATGTCTGAAGCAGTGGTAGAATCTGGTTGACCATCTTGTATACTAATGAATTCCTCAATGAATTGAGTACAGCTTTACTATCTACACAGGTAAATATTTTCATTAGAACCGCTAGATTGGAAGTACCAATGCGACATAGTGTGGGTGCTATCATTACGGTCTGGAACACCGTTAATCGAAAATTATATGAAAAGCAGTAGGTTCCAAAACCAAACCTAATTCAGAGTGAGAGCCTTCTGCGAAGAATTCTAACGACTCCAACACATGGTTTCTAAAATCTTGCGACAACATGTCAGTCGATGGGTGAGAAAATGAGATAATGAGAATGAATTATTGAATTCGATTTTTTAATATCTGGTATAAGTGAACTAATTGAGAATTAGTTGGTGTAATGCAATCAATAAGAGGTTGCTCCATGTACCAAGCCACTTTATACCAAACGCGGCGTAACAAGCCGTTCAAGTTAGCAGTGGAGGCAGGAACATAATAATCTACATTGCAAGGGTCGGTGTCAAGGACATGACGCCGGTATAATAGCAGTAAATATCATTCCCTTGTAAAGGGTGATCCGTGCGTCACAACTGTCATGTTCATATGACATTTGTGTTCAGTATTCATTGACATTTCACCAAGAATAGACTTACGCGAGAACAACATTTACAAATTGTGGAAATTTATTTCAAAAATCAGTGTTCACCGAAAAATCGTTTTCGTGCTCTTCGACCATTTTATGATGGTCATAGTCGTCCAACGAGAGTGCGTTCACTCGCGAAACAATCAATAAATTTCGAACCACTTTTTCATTATTGGGTATTCATCAACCGACTAGAGTGCGTTTTGTGAATATTGCTGCTGTAGCTGAAAGTGAAGACCGCAATCAATCAATTCAATCAAATCAATCAATCAGTTCTCAAGCTTTGGGTCTCTCGTATGGCACATTGGGGCGTGTTTTGAAGAGAGATCTTGGTTTGAAGGTATACAAAATACAGCTTGTTCCAGAATTGAAGCCGGTCGATCTTCCTTTGCGTCAACGATTTGGTTTATGGGCGTTAGAACAGAAACGGACCCGGGAATTGGCTCCAAGATCTTGCGATCTAACGCCGTTAGATTAGTTTTTATGGAGGTATCTGAAATCCTTGTTTATATCGATAAACCACAGTCGATTCCTACATTAGAAGCAAACATAACACGCGTAATTAACGAAATATGCCGTCATGTTCGAAAGAGTGCTCGAAAATTTAACGCAAAGAGTGGATCATCTAAGAGTGAGTCGCGGACAACATTTAAAAGAAATTATTTTCAAACATTCAATGTCATAAACCGAACTTACGTCACAAATACAATTTTTTCATCACCAAGTTAATAACTTAGGCAGTTGCTTTAGGATCAAAGGGGTAATTTCCCCAATAAATCGCGTCTTGTTGTCGTGCAAGTTTTTAAATGGTGTAATAAAACATGAAGTTTTTGGATGAAATCTGGATAAGATCGGGCAGGTTAATCTCAACATCAATTTTTTTAACGAAAAATATCTCGCTTCGCCGTTGTTCGGAAATGAGCATCTTGCTTGATCTGGGAGGAGAGATAGATCTCGAACACAGCACTCTTGATTTCGAAAACGAAAAATTGAACTTTTCGGACGTCTGGTAAAACTGTCTTGTATGTATAATCGAAAAACATTATTATTATTATTATTATCTTTATTTCGTTCAAAATCATAAATGTAAGATTATAAAATACATTTTTTATTAATGCTAAAATTGAAAAAGCTCCTTTGATAGCGGGAACTTCCGGGACACAGATTTCCACCAAATTTTGCAAGGATCTCCTAATTAACGAAAAAAGTGTAAGCATGATTTTTTCCGAATTCTTAATCCTCCTGGACTGTAAATGATCTAAACTAATTTTGTATGAAATTTAATTTACAATCTTTACAATCTTTAATTTACGAATTTTTGTTGAAAAAGTTTTTTTTTGTCAAAAATCGTAATTTCCGTTTAAATTTTAGAAAACTGATCTGGATGGGTATTGTTGTAGAATTGATTTTTTAATTGGTAGTCGTTTCCTCGCAAATGATATACTTTTCAAAATATTTGCAGAAAACAAAAAAGCTCATAACGAAGCCGCCACTTCCGTTGAACCGATTTCGATCAAAAATCACAGGCATCCGGCTATTTACGGAAAAGCTGAAGAATGAAGTTTCATCCTGCTCAGTCCGTCTGGGCTGTAGATCACCAACAACATTTAATCTGCACGATACCACGCATACAGACAATCACAAAGAGGTTTTTTTAAGACTACTATTTTAATTTCGGCGATACAGCGAATGGTAAATCTATAAAAATCCGAAGTAAAAATTTTTCATGATTACTAAACTATAATTTACTTCACAAGAGGCAGTAAATCAATTCAAGCATTAATTTGAGATTTATTTCAAAACTCCGGAAAATAAATTCTTACAGGAGGAGCTCCAAATTAATATTACCAAAAGGCAAGAGACTGTAAGGAGGTAATAAAACTTATGGTAGCGGCCGAAACATGCTTTCTGACCGCTCGTCGGCTTTAATAACACTGAGTATGCGAGTCTTAAATCCACAATCAAATATATATTCTTAATGAACCAACACAATAATTGGACTGAGTTCAAATCTACCGTAACAAAAGAGAGAGTTCAATACGCATCCCACTTAACACGAGAGATGCAGCACGAATAAGATACAGCAAAGGATGTTACATCAGTAGTTCTACTAAGGTGAAAAGGCAACATCCGACACAGAATAATCAGCAGCTCTTAATGGACAGACGCATGCCGCATTCATCCCCTATAGCACATTCTGGGTTTCCCTGGAAAAAGGAAATTGAGAAAACTATTTTAATAACAGTTTAGTCTAAGGGTGTGTCTAAGGGTCATTTCAAGTGGTGATCGACGAACTGATTTATGTGACGAACTTAATAAAACCCAGCAAGATTTTTATAATAAAGCTGGAATACCTCGCTGTATTGGTTGCATTGATGGTACTCATATACCAATGAAATCCCCTGGAGGTGATGAGGCAGAACTGTATCGCAATCGTAAAGGATACTTTTCCATTAACACACAAGCGATATGCGATGCTGATGGTAAATTAATAGACATTGTTGCAAGGTAATTTTTTAAATATATTGTATTAAAATCAAGTGGCTAAAATATTTTTGCGTTTCCTTGTTTAGGTGGTTTGGATCATCACATGATCAAACCATTTTTAATTTTTCCCAAATTAAGGCTCGATTTGAGGAGAATGAATTTGGCAATATTCTGCTCATTGGTGATTCCGGCTATGGATGCAAAAGTTATTTAATAACACCTTACAGAATTCCAAGAAATTCTAGCGGTTACATCAACCAGAGCAGTAATTGAAAGAACTTTTGGGCAGTGAAAGAGAAGGTTTCCGGTTCTGGCAATAAGTACTGCTTTTTGTTATTTATCATTTACTCTAGTATTTATATTTTATTTATTCGTTTTTCATAGAATCACAACTAAAGCTCCAAAATACTTTAACGATAATTGTGGCAACGGCAGTTCTTCACAATATTGCTATCGCAATAAAAGAGGAAAATGCTCCCGTCGATGAAGACATAATTGTCAATATTCCACCAGAAGTACGGAATGACAACCCAAATGAATTCGAAGCTCAAGCCAATTTCGATGTAAGAGAAGAAATATGTCGGAATTTGGCACAAAATTGAAAAGGACCTACCGAGCTACAAGAAGAAATTTTGTCGTATTTCTCGATAATGCCTTCAATTAAATTAAATAAATCATTTCTTTATTTCAAATAAATTAATTTATTCATGTATTTTTTAATCCAAATATCACATATTTTCATTTCACAGTTCACATATTAATAAAATTATAAAAAATTAAATTCATAGAGAAGTTTTAATTGTATACATACGAGAATGTATATAATTAGAGGTTTTGCATCTTTTTTTTATAGTATTCAATTTTAATTTCATTGAGTTTGGTGCGAGACTGAAGCGCTTCTATTTGAGCCTCTCTCAATTTCTTTTCGCCCTCGGACTCTATGGGCTTTCGAGGTATAGGGCGTTTTCGCGTTTGTGGTAACTTATTGTTGTGAATTGTGCAGGTTGTACTAGCCGTAAATGAGGCTGAAGTTGGCTTAGTCATTGTCATTTCTGTATGAAGAAATGCTTCATTGTTATTTAACGGATTTTCATCGGATAAATATTCGTAGTTAACGTATTCTACTTCTTCCTAGAAACATTTAATATGAATAATTATAATTTAATAAAATTGAATTTGATATATAAATAATTAACCTTATCGCCAAAAAGATCCGCGCTGGAGTCATAGGGATTTGGGTTTGGCGTAATACTTTTTCCCACAATACTGAATATTGGATCTTCTTCTATAGTTTTAGATAAAGTACCGCCTCCCGTTTTAAATATATCTAAGCGTTCGCTTGCCACATCTTTCCTAACCTTTCCCTTTATATTCTTGTAGGCCACTTTTAGTTGTTGCGTGCTTTTCTCGGATCCAATGCGCCGTGAATTGTATGCCTTTCGAATTGAATCCCAAGTTTCCAATTTTTTCTTATTCGAAATTGTATCGGTGAATTTGCATTCTATAATATGTTTTCCACCAATTCAACTAAAAGCAGCCTGTCCTTTTGATTTATATTTTTAGACCTGGAATAACAATAATCATAAAATGATAAAATAATAACATTTAAATGTGCGTATATAAAACGTATATAAAACTTACGTATTACGCTCACTTTCCATTTTCTTGTCATAAAAAATTAAACAAAATTGTTTATTAAAAATATTACTAGGGAAGTACCAAAAAAAATTGAAAAGTGTCCCAGCAAGCAGTTTTAATTCGAAAATCGATGTCGAAAATCCAAGATTCTAGCTTCGTTCAAAAATACCACAAAAATAATCAATGGATTTATCCACGTTCAAAATTACCAAAAGTAGCCTAGGCTAAAACCGTGGATTTCCGAAATCCACGGATTAATCCGACGATTTATCCGCGTTTAAAAATACGGGCCTAATTGACTAACATATTGTTAATTATAGTATTAATTTTACATATTTCCCTCATTGAATTTTGCTGTACGTTGGCAATTACATAAACGAAGCAACCATATTATTGTCAAAAATGTTTCTAAGAAATCCTACGTACTTTAATCCGTAGAATCCGGAACTGCAATAAAAAATAGGGGTTCCTATTTTAATTTCAAATTTACCTCCCGCCCCACCTACAAGAAAGAGAGGAGAGTACTAGAATATATATGTGTTGCAACAAAATGCCTCAAAAACTCTTCGCACACTTTGTACATCCATAAATTACCTTAATTCCTAATGCCACGTGCGACAACTACAAATTAAAACTAATCGGATTTTTCCGAAGTTTGCTGCAAAATATTCTTAGAATATTTCCTTTCTATACCACAACCCTGAAAACCCTATATGCAAATCAGAAAATCGATAATGATAATAAACAGCGTTATATGTATATGTGCATGTTTCTTTGACTTGTTTTGTGGAGTCGAAACTCTCAATTTTTCTACATTTCTCATGTATTTTACGCGTTGGTGCAAACAGGAAATATTCTTAGAGAATTTTCCTTTTACATATACGATTTCAAGTAAATTAGAACAATTTTAATATTGCGTCCCATTGGGTATTTGAACGAATTTTAATTTCCTTTAAATACCAATTCATCAATACTCTTTTTTCCATTTACTTATCCAACAACGGGCCTTGTGTCCATTTACCGAATTTCAGGTTATCATCTGAACGCAAGCACTGTGTACTAAGTTCGGTAATTCATAAGAGTGTCAACGTGCTGTTTATTTACGTCACCAATAGTCATCAGAAGGGAACAATTTACTTTAAATCCTGCTTCTGAATCCAGCATCACTTAAGCACTGCACCATTTGTCCGGGTCAATTTTTCGGTTACAAATTTTAATAAAAGGTCTAGTATCATTCAAGGCATTTTCACTTGGAAATTTTTTCTTCGATAAAAATAACTTAAAAATTCGATTGGAACAATAATTCCCCTAGAGTAGTTACGAAAACTGCTTTTTATAAATCGGGATTGGGCAACCGTAGTGTTGCTATCTGGTAACTGACGTCTCTATAGTAAAGTTTGACATTTTAGGCGGTATATTTACTCAGTGATTTCAAGATTTAATTTTAGTGCAAAAATAGAACTAAATCGTAAACATTATCGTGCGATTACTTTTTACAAATTTCGTCGTGGATTAACTCAACGCTGTTACTCGTTGGCGATGAAGCACCATCAAAGACTAGTGTTTATCGATGGTTTACGTAACTCAATCGTGGCCGCAGTTCGCCGCAGGTCGTCAAAAATCGGTTGTTGTTCCGAGAAACGTTGATGCTGTGCATGAACTGATACTGCAAGATTATCTTGTCGTCAGATTGGGCATCCTTGGATATTAGTGGGACTAACATACATTCAGTATTGTATGCATATTTGGCCGTATAGATTTGATTTGGATCGCAAACGCTCTAAAGAGACTCGTGTCAATTGGTCGAGAGAAATGCTCAAAAAATATGATCGCGGTGTTTCAAAACATTCTATAATATTGTGACAGATGACGAATCTTGAATCTATGCGTATGAGCCCGAAACCAAACTGGCCCGAAGCTGGACATGTCGCAACCGTATCATTGGAGCAACGTAGAACGGTCAATTCTGAATGGTACACAACCATTTGTTTGCCAGAAGTCTTTGGCGAAATAAGGATAACCAACCGCCGACGATAGATCGTTCTCCACCACGAAAATGCGAGCTATCACACATGGACACAAACAATTGAATATTTGAACGGTCAAGACATCGAATTAATGTGTCGTTCGCCGTATAGTCTGATTTGGCATTCAACGGCTTCTTTTTATTCTCGCAAATCAAAAATAAATTTCGAGGTCAATACTTGCATAAGTGGTTGATGCGTTCAAAATGTATGTTTTCGAGGTACCTCAATCGGACTGGCAAAAAGTGCTTCGAAAATTGGTTCAAACGCATGCCAAAGTGTAATAATCTTCATGGAGAATATTTTGAAAAACAATAAAGCCATTTTGATAAATAAATATTTGTTTTTGTTCTTTTATTCAGAACTATAAATAGCAACCCCCCGAAAAAACTCGTAATGACTGTTACGTTTAAACAATATTTTTTTTCCATTTGAAAATACTTAATAATCCTTTCAACAACCGAGTACTCCTGAAATTTTTTCTACGTTTTTCGTCTTCATTAGAGCTTTAGAATCTGCAAAAATTCAATTTTCAGGTGGGTTTGTAGGAAAGCTGGGCTACGTGGCCGAGCAAATAATTTTCTGTTATGGTTTTTTTCTTTTAACTAAGGCATTTTGCACTATGTAGTATAACAGACATAAGTGAATTGTACATATAATCTACTAGTTTGTATGTATATGGAGTTCGAGCCATTTCCAAAAATTTGGTAACCAATCTATCTACCACATTTTTTTACTAAAAGACGGATCTATTAAATTTCGAAACATTGGGTTAAAAATTTTGAGCGTTTAAGATTTAGTTTCATCACGCATCTCCCTTTATGTTGGCGACCAAAATCACGCGATCTAACTGTAAATAAATGCGTCACAGAGATAAATTGGGATATACCACACTGTGAAATTCCTTTCAAAACTCTCTTAAGGGTTAAACATAATATATTCGTCTTAATGGACGTAATTTGTATCGTTATCCAATATTATATATATTGAAGATTTAATTGTGGCTGATGTTGATGAAGAGTTATAAATGGCGTAATAAATTTTCATTTTAATTTAATTTAACTTAAATTAACTTTATGCAAATTTTTTTTGGAAATAATTGCCAGTTATGCATAAATTTAAAATATAATTTTGGTGTGATGACTTAAAAAATAAGTAAATAATTTTACTTGGAAATCCTTGGCTAGATGAATTATTGTGAAATGTGTACACAGTGATCTGTGTGGGAAATTGTATAAAAGCAGCGAATTTGTGAATTGGGTGAATTCAATAAATTATGAATTTGTGTCGTCAAAGTACATGCTAAAGAGTGGTTTTAACAATAGATTTCAAAATCTCATGAATAAGAGTAATTGGTATGTGCTGTACTTGTTTATTTCCGAAGAAAAATACTTTATTTGTATAAGTCAAGTAACTAAAAATTATGGTTAGCGCAAAAATATTATTATAACATACAAATATTTACTATTATGTTCTTATATATGTTCACATGCTAACAAACATATTTTACTTTCGAATAACAGAAAAATATTAGGCTAATTTAACTGGATGAATTAAATGCCACTTCCTCATTATTATAGATCCTTCCAAAAATCTTGTATATTGCGTGATTCAGCCACATTTTGTAGAATGTATATATTTAATAAATAATAATTTGGCTATTACAAGGCTGAATATTTAGCTAAATTAACTAAATAAAATGCCATTAAGGTCAATATTATTTTAGTTAACTCAAAAGTTAATAATCATCAAAAAAAAAAAAATCCGCATAACACGATTTGAACAAATTCAATACTTTCGTGTTAATGAGTGCACCGCGGTATCAAAACACTGCGTATACAGTGTGGGAAAATTGTTGCTAAGCTACAAAAATTCATACATTTTAATCGCCTGTCATGCTGGACGCACATACTTACATATTCCAAGGTATCATAAACATTTTCCATATAGGACGTTCCACTTACCTGAAGTATGTTGCCTTCTCTTGTAACACACTTGAGGTATGTCGAACAACGACACCAAAATTGTTATCACAGCACATTTTATTTGAAGATGTTACACATTTTCTAAATTACGTTGTTCTTTTGTTTCTTTTTCATTGACGTAACCAAATTAAAATAACGTCGTATTTTTCACACTTTCATACCCAAAACAATCGTTTAAATACGCTGCATAAGTACAGCAACAAGGTTTTCAATGATGATGAAGTTGAAGTACAAAAAATACCGCTGAATATAATAACATTTCTTCGCGAAGTAAATAATTTCAAATTTATTATTAACAAACAATAGTTTTCCAAATGTTGTATAACTTTTGCAATATTATCAACAGCCAATCGATCGATGATCTACAGTAAAATGCTCTGCCGTATAATATAAAGCTCATGCGTATACGGCCAGGTTTGAGCCGGTAGTGCCGATATAAAAGGTTTTGGGTATCCGTAATCGCAACATTTAATAACGGACGAATTAAACAAATGAATAGTTGAATCATTACAATTTACCATAATTCTATTTTGGATTGTATTAATTTCAATGCTACACTTTTTTGATTAATTGTGTATAATTAAGATGTTCACTATATACTTACGGCAACGGTAATTTAATTTTAGTTTTTAGTTGTTTTGAGAAGTACAAATTCGCAAATTTTTGTAAATTTTTTAAATTCAGGTTAAACGGGAAATGATTTATTACAATTATGGTTACGTAATTGTTACGCGTTAGCAACATAGACGAACAAAATTCAACGAATAATTTAACATAAAATATTTCTGAGTTTACTTGCAGGTGCTGCTGCACATAGTCGCAATAGATCCTTTATTAATTAGCATTTTCACTTCTCACAAGCCATTAAATCTTGCAGGCTAATTAAACTCAATTTTTTACGATTTACCCCCTACGTGTTGGGATGATATTGTTGTTTTTTTACTGTTACTTCGGTCTTAGTATTTTTAAGTATTTTTGTTGGATACGTTTTATTATATTTGAAGCCCAAGCTGACCACCACAATTGTGGTGGTCAGCTTGGGCTTCAAATACCAACCTTTATTCGTTAGCGTTGGATACACCGAAACCAGAGATAATAATAATATCAATACAAGGAGTACCAGGCAGCAGTAATCTAAATACACGTTCATTGACATTCATTCATAACATTAAAATAAAGGTAGAATATCGATGTAAAGAGACTAAATTTCATATGGAAACAACAAAACCAAATACCTCAAGATTTCGTCTTATCTACTAATTGGCTCGCTGAAATATAACACAGTCTATATTAACGAGTACATGATGGTACGCGCAGGTTTCCAGTAGCAAAGGAAAATACTCTATATTTAACCTACCCAAAACAATTAAGTAAACTTAACTTACCTGGCGCGAGTAAAATACTGACTGTTCACCAGGCACAAGGCTTAACATCAGCAAGTGTGATTTGTGTCCGACTGCCAGATAAAGCAATTAAATTGTTTGAGAGTCTTCCACATGCTATAGTGGCTTTAACCAGGCATACACATAAGCTGACCTACTATACAAACAAGCATAAAAAATTCCGATGGCGGAGTATTCATAGCTGTCGATGCATCACTGCCAACTGTGTATCGACAGCCTAATTTGAGTCAAATCTGCTAGATAAAATAAGGACTAGACCGAACCTTGGGCCTAATTTTTACTAATGAACCAATTTAACAGAAGAATCACCAACACCTTTTGTTATTAATGATATTCACCACTGCAATCGAAATAATATTGGAAACCATGGTGAATAGTAGGTTCCAAAATTACCAAAACACAAAAAAGCCAATTCGAATAATTTACAACAATATTTTGAACAAATAAATTGGAATGCCGAACAAATATCCTCCATTGTATGATGGCCAACTTATCTGTTTTAAAAACAAAAAAGACAAGGCTTCTAAAGAAAACATCAAATTATGTTATGTAAGGCGATCCCAAACAGTTTTGGGGATATTTTTAATCTAAACGCGAAAGTAATGGTTACCCAGCTTGGATGAGATTTAAAGATCAAAAGTCTTGTGATCCACGGATCATAACCAACATGTTTGCTGAGTTTTTCACAATCTGTTTATAAACCAGACGACGATAATTACAAAGATCTAACCGCGAGTGAATGTACTACATTCATATTTACTCTACAAATCGAGCGGGAAGACATCCAGCGAGCACTGATAGGATTCCGAATTCGTCTAAGCGTTTTGTTTAGTCATTAAAATTAGCAACTTTTCCACAATAGTGGAAAATAACTAGACAGGCGCCTATTTCTAAAACTGCATCTAGAAATGATGCTTCGTGTTACCGAGGTATTACATCTACATATATCTGCTATACCTAAGTTATTTTTGAACTGGTAATATATGCAGCTCATTCAAAGCAGTGATACCGCGGCATTGGTCGCAATACCAACATGGTTTTGTGCTCAAATGATTTCGAGTATCGACCAATCTCACAGAATTTACCCGCTATATTCTGTTAAAGGAATTGAGAAGCACAAACAAGTTGATGTAGTATACACGGGCTTTGCAAAACCTTTCGACTCCGTCAACCACAGATTGTATTTGTGCTTTGTTTTTATTCGCAACAGAGAACAATTTCGAAAATATACAATACAAAATGGGTAAGAAAACTACGGTATCACAAGGAACTCTATAGTTAATACAGTTTCCATTGAAATCGAGAAGCTCCCAAGAATTTAAATAAAAAATCTAATACAAGATCATTTGAGGAAATTAAAAATTTGTCTACCTCTAAGTAAAACACTAGTTGTTGTTGATTACTTTAAAAATGATGATGTTGGGTGCATAAACAAAAGTATCGATAAGAGTTATTTTTAGATGTAAACTGTCCATGTGACACGATTTGAAATAGTAAACTAACCCCCCGATTCTGATGATAAGACTACTAAGATCATCTTAGCTAAGACTTCCTTGTGAAGAATAGTTTTTAAGACTAAAGTCTTCATTGAAACTCTGAAGGCAGTAGTCTTAAATAATATATTATCACTCTCCAAAGTCTTTTATAGAGCTGTCAAAACCAAATTTTTACCATATTGTTTCAAATTTATGAACGAAAAGCGACAACTCAATCAAAATTATTAACTGGCAACGACAAAATTATGATTCCTAAGACCACGTACTTCGCTGATATTACCAAGACAATTTTTTAAGACTACTAACAGATAAGACTAAGTGCAGAATAAGAATTTAAAGTCTACGGTGTTCGTTAAGGCAAAAGTTTTTGATAAGACAGAAAATGCGCCTGTGACTGTACGTCAGAATCAGGGGTAAGCCTATTTTATTTTGTGACCTTTATTGATCTCGGTTCTTTTTGTTGTTAATAACATTAGCTTAAAATTTGGGATTAGCTCAACATATGTATTACTTGTAGTAAATTTTTAGGTGATTCTGGCAAATAATGATTGTTAATTTTTGATAATATAGGTATTACTATTTTTGTTTCTGTGCCATAAAACTAAATTTGCACGGACATACGTGTAAAGAAAATGTTTTATTTACGCCTATAATCAAAAATAAATTTTTGTAGCTGACCATATTTGGAAATTTTATTCTGTTCGAAGTCTACACATCTCTTGCCACTTTTTTATAAATAAAAAAATGTGGTTAATAAGTGATTGTTTCCTGAAAACGTCAAAATCATTCACATATACAAATCGAAAAAACACAAATACAACTAGCCGATACGAAAATTTCCCTTTGCGAATAATCGCAAACCATCCAAGTGGAAACTTTTCTCATCTAACATGATTGCAAGAATTTTGTAAATTGGGAGATTCCAGTGATTTTTGGCCGAAATCGGTCCACCGGAAGTAGCACCTTTCATAGGACCTTTTTAGTTTTTTGCAAATATTTTACTCGTAGATCATCAGTTTAGATCATTTTGTAAATTTTACTGGAATTTATCAGTTTTGATAAACTTTATTTCACCAAAATTTGGCATCCCTACAGTCCACTTTACACTTAAACTTTTTCCATTAATTGGGAGATCATTGCGAAATTTGGCGGAAATCTGTATACCGGAAGTGGCAGCTTCAATGGAAGCTTTTCCGCAATTTTTGCAATGATGTTGAAAAGTTTAACATTTACAAAAAACAACAAAGAATTAAAAGATTTAAATTTCAACCAACAAGAGTTAACCTTGTTGGTTTTCTGAAATTTAAGCAGGGATAATGGTTTTGATTACCAAAAGTCCGGAAAGTTTAATTTTTCGCCTCAAAAAAAGGTCGGGTGTTGGAAACCACATATTGACCCCTCCATTTTTTTAAAAAAGTTCCAATAACAATTGATCCGACTGCGAAGTTTTACATTTTCAATTGAATTTTCGATTTCGTTAAAATCTTTCTTTTGTTGTATAATAAGACTAATCCCATTGTAAATGACTTGTTGTGGACCGTGATTATTGACTTACGTTTATTAACTGTTTAGTCATGTCTGACTTTGTTCGCTTTTACCTGGTTATTCATCTTGAATATTTTTGTGCAATGAAAATGAAAGGGATCACACATTATTTTATTACATCAATGTAAAGTAAACCACGTAATCGATATCTGGAATTGATCTAGAATGAGATCATCATTTATCCATTATTTATCTATCTTGAAATCTATAAGTTCATGAAAAATGATTTTTTTATTACAAGCAACACTAATGAGGCTTCGTAGCACTTTCAATCTGCTTAATAATTTTACAATTCATTGACGTTAATTTAGCGTTTTAAAATGTCTAATATCTAATGTATACCTATACATTATAAATTGTTTAACTTTGTGTGTTTTGTGTTAATTTAGGGTCGCTTGCCTCCTCGTATAGTTAAAAAAAACTAATAAATTCGATTGCAGTAAAAGTGTAGCGCGAGATGAATAATTCATAAGGCAGTATAAGTAATATGTAAGACAATTTCTTTGTTTAAATTATTACCTACCATCAGTAATTCGGGTAATCGACGAAACCGTCAGATCTATAAAATTTCAAATTGTTAAAAAATTACGAAATACAAATCATTGGCTGCACCAGTTGTGTTGTATAGGTTGTGTGTTTAAAAATCTCGTCGTGGCATTACCGTTATCGCAAGATTATACACACGCGCTGGCTTTATATTATTAGGTGTCCGGTGTAGATGTATCTGAACTAAAATACCAAAAAATCATAAAGAAATATTTCAACTTCAACTGTACAACATTTTATCTACAGTTGCACATTACAAATTTCTACAAGTGAAATTATAAATCATTTCACTCTCGTATAACAAAAAAAAAACAAATGAAATGAAAAGTTAAAAAATTATTCCCAAGGAAATTCATTGATATGTTAAATAATATTTTAAAACAATGATTGAGACACTTTTGCACTAAGCCGATCGAATCAAATCTAGAAAAATGTAAAAATGATGCGGATGGTTCCCACAGCGAGAACAAAGGTGTTTGTTTGGCAATTCATCATTTTAGTTTGTTTCCCTTTTTTTAATAAAGTTTTTAGTTCCTTCTCGGTTATGACGTGTTTCTTAACGTACTTAATGTGGAAGTACTAATCAAACCTCAAACTTTGACTTTTGTTATTTTACATGCGAGCAAGATTTGATCCAGGAACTAAAATATTATTTATAGTGGGTTAAATGTTGGATTCATACATACCACTCACGAGTCACGACTTATATGTATTTTATAATACATTTCTCGACTATGTGAAAATTATACCTTTATACAAAGAAACCAAATAAAGGTTGACGTTTATATTAATTGCTGTATTCAAATCTTTATAATTTTGCGTGCATATAGGGCTATCTTTGCGAGGCTCGATTCAAAATGGGAAATTGCAGCAGAAATACGTAGACTGCGCATATTGCGACGAGCAAAACTACTTTCGCTCTTCTATCACACATCTTATCTGTCTAAGCATACGACTTGTACGACAACATTATACCTATCAAAGTGTAACGTTGCGTTTATAAAACGAAAACCTGTCATTATATCTTTTGTTGTTGTTCAAATCATTAAACTTTTCCGGAACGACTTTGTTTGTTATTCTCGCGTACATATATGTACTTTTCTAAAATTTAACCATTTTGTTGTCTTTTTTTCTTATTTTCTCGCTATTCAGATTACTAATCTGGAACGAACATTATGTACAAAAAGTAATCAATCCCAAAATCAATGAAATGTTTAACCTTAAACTTAAACTTGGTTAAAATCAAAACCGACCAACCGAATTAATTTTCTTTGACATTGAATAAATAAATAATAATTACATGAATGAAACAGGTGGAAAGTGAAAACTGCGCGAACTGGTACTCTCACATACAAAGATATGCCAATATTACACCATATTTGATTGACAGCTTCATTTCATCGTTTTACTAGCTTAGCAAGCGATTAAACTTGATAATGAATACAAGCGAAAGCGATCAATACGCAGAGTCATGATCAGAAATTGGCAAACAAACATTAATCTAACACGTTTACAGAAAATTGTTTCGTAAATACAAATTAATTCAGGTCGGTCTCAACATTCAAAGTCCCTAGTTTATGAAATTTAAGACTAAATGTTGTAATCTTCCACTCAGATTAACCTCCAATAATTTCTAAACTCAGATAAAGGTTAACTTTATATAGCTTAACCTATAAGATTTCAAATATCAGACCTTGAAACGGAAAACTACTGATCTTCACCAAAAACGAGCTCATATACGAGTATAATTACAATTATTACGTAGCTGTAACTAAAACAACTTCCCAAGTATATACGATATAATAAAAACCGAAATTAATTATAATTTCCAAACCATAAATTAATAAAACTATTGTTAAAAGAGCGCTAGTTAGATATATGTACTCGTATGTATTCGTATTATAGAAAATTATGTTTTTTTTAACTTTATTTACTCGTATTTACTTTCAACTAAAAGCTGTAAAAATTAACGATCTTTTAAATGAACTAAATTAAGATCGAACAAAGATTTTCGGTTGAGAATGTCTCGAACAAATTAGCAAACTAAAATTACCGCTACATACAGCCATTCATGCAAGGACGTGATGCACTGATTTCGTAAATAAGCTTTTAACAACATTTTGATGTATGAGTGCATGCAGGGTGTACACAGCGAGAGTGTGGGTAACTTCAGCAGAGATAACAGTTAAAGAAAATGTCAAAAGTTGATTTCTGGTCAGAAGTGCAAGGACCAAATGCGTTGTTTTATTAATTTGACCGCTAACTTAAATATTATTGAACGGTAGATGCACTTTCAATATAGTATGTCTTGAAGGGGATTTTTCAATGATTCGTAGCTCTCGGTAGAAACCAGGTTTTATACATTTTCATCGTATTTCAGGCGAAATTTGAAATGTTCATTTCCTGTTATCACGGCTGCTGGGGTACCAAAGTTTGAAAAGTTTAGTGTAAGCTAAGTAGCTTTTGTTTGTCGACAAAATGTGCTCCCAGCCTCGGTACAACAAGGCATTAGAAATAAACATTGTCAAAAGTTTTTAAAATCCATGTCGGATTCTGATTACTACAATTATTTGAACGTTTACAACATTTCCATTCATTTATCAAATGTCGTTTACAACTTTACAATAATTAGCACTATGCAATATTGCTAACCATAAACGTAGCCGTAACAAGTTTTTTGGTCAGACTTTTTTAACAGCGATCCCATGTCCGACGCGGACTGCCTTAAATAGATAAACAATTGCTCTCAAATTCCCATTGATAGCTTTGCCCAGTCACCTACTCGTATGACTCTTGTCACATACCCATATACGTTTGGAATGACTCTCCTTTGTAGTCCTTGTGCATAAGGAGGATAGTAGGTCAAATATGTTTAGCTATATATAGGCCTATTGAAAAACCGTCCCGCACTCTAAAATTGTTTGAAAGTATTCATTTTGCTTTCACTCCAAATCATTGTTTTCTATAAGTCGGTATGATTTTATCCGAGGACGACCACATTGGTGGTGGATACTGAAATTAATATTGCTGTCACCGATTTACCAGCAAGACGTTTCACCGTACTTCCCGTAAAATCATTATATTTTTGAGTTAGATTGATTAGCTTAAGCGCTCCGTTTGATGGAATCTTATCTAAAGGATCGTGGGTTTCAGGTGCTTTTAGTCGGTCGACTAAGGCATACACCACAATGTGTTACCAATCCTAAGGTCGCAAATCCAATCTTATCAGAGACCATAATTTCATTGAGGCAATTATTATTCTTAACATCATCGATGTTTTTTTGTCAGATCATGTATTGCTCCAATACTGATTGAGATTTGGATTTTAGAATGACATACTTTGTGGAGGGGAAAGTAAAGATAACGAAAGCAATTATAAATGGCGGCGATAATCAACATCGAAAATACTGGAATTAACAACGGGCGTTAATCATCAAGACAGGCGAAATGATGACGCGGAATATTTGCGAACACAACTTCATTAAAGTGATTTACAGTTGCAATACACATACATCGCCAGATGCAATCTAAAGAATAATATCGAACAGTATTAAACAAGTATATGGAATAAGCGTGAGCAATTTTGGACGCGAAGACATAGTTGTAATTTAACCACCAGTGAGCAGTGCAAGTAAATAAGTATAAAAAGTACACAGTGCGAAAATTAGTGAACCGTAAAAGTGAATAAGTGAGTAGTGAACAAATGAAATTTGTGCATTGCGGCGGAAATAAAAGGTGTTGGAAAATAAAGTTTGTAACTAAATCGAGTACGAATCCATAATGAACACCCGAAATTAGTAACAGTATAATAGAAATGGATGGCATATATGTTAAGCTCGAATATACGACTCTTGATATCTAAGGCAGGAAGTACTATTACCTTTTGATTTTCGCCAAATTTCTTATGGGAAAAACTGATGTATAAAATACCATCACTTCGCCTAAAAATAATTTCCGCTAAAAGTTTGAACCAATTTCATAGAAAATTTTAGTTAGAATATTTTTGTTTATAATGGTTTTTTAAATATTTGGGAAAAACTATAAAAAACGAGCAAAGTTCAAACTTCCGGGTACACAGATTTCCTTCACATTACCAGTCAATCAGTCTGGGCTGTAGAGAGGCCGAATTTTTGTGAAAACAATTTTTTTTTTTCAATTAATTGAATTATTTTTCAAAATATTTGCAATATCGGAAAGCTGTTATGGAAGTTGTCACTTCCGGTTTACCGATTTCAACCAAAAACCACTGGGTTCTTCCAATTTATGGAAAAAGCTTAAGTCTAAAGTTTCACTCCGACGTCTGGGCTATAGAGATACACAGGCATACGCAGATTTGTTTTTTTTAATGACTTTTTATGATTTCGGCAATCTAGCACATGGTAAATTTGTAAAAATGTCGAGGTCGATAGAAGGTAAAACTCCTATGTTTCGATATACTCCGACGGTATGGACATTTATAAGTAAGTCCCGTTGTTGTACCATCTGGGGTACGAAAAATAGTCTCGAGTTAAAGATAAACAAATGCAAACTCGTAAATTAATTATTTCGTGATTATTATACAAACAACAGTACTGAAGTTATAGCGGACTCCATTCATGATTTGAGTGACATAATGTGACAATAAATAAACTAAAGAGTTATTCAATATATTGATAGCTAGAGGAACGTTAGAGCAAACGATAACATTAACGCCATTAACTTCGTACTCTAAAATCTCGATTACGCAGATGTCTGTACCTTTAACTCAGCTCAAACATCGTGCAGAGCGTACTGTCAATCAATTAAAACGAACAGTATGTTCCGAATCCCACACTAAGGCTAAAACAAGATCTGTCAGATTATACTACTAGCGATTAGAACAGAACAGATGCGGTTACACTGGGATCAATGATTTGTAATTGTCGAAGATCATTCTATACTACTGTGCACTTCAAGCGATAGAAGAATAAAATAAAGTTTCTCAGTGCAGACGGAAGAAGAATGGACTAGTATTAATGAATAAATTCGACAAAAAGCATCAGTGATAGCCTTCACAATGAGTACTATAAGTAGACTATTGGCACAAATAGTACAAGTGCCAAAATTTTAGGAGTGAGCCCAATATTTACCAGAGACCCTAAGATTTTTTTCTATGATAGTTTAGATTTCACAATAACGCCAACATGCTTAAAGTAATATGATTTGCTAATTGTGCTACCAAAGAGAGTGGGAACCTAAAGGCCATCTAGATTTCTACATTTACAGAATACTGTAGACTGAAGGCAGAGTACACAGACATGTGGACAACCAAACTGGCCATGTAAGATTTAAGCAAAGACTCAATCCGGAGATTTTCGGACACCGAGTCAACTATTCGATGTTTGGTGGCCAAATTCGAGTAAACCGGTTTGATAAATAATCAATCAACACCCGTACGTCAAGCAAATGCAAGATCTGCTGAAAACTTTGCTGCTGTGAGTGGAAGTATGTAGGGAAAACCCTAGGCAGTCAATTTTGTTTTGTGTCCTTCACAAGAACTTTAAATTTGTGCAACTTCAATTTGGCGAATTTTGCATCGGGACTTGGATCAGCATCCGTATAAAATCCAACTGACCCAGGAAATTAAGGTAAACTATACCATAAACAACGCCGTGTGTTAGCTGATTGGACTCTGGAGCTTTTGGAAGTTGGCCCAAATATCGCTAAAAAGATCACATTTGGCGACGAGGCCCATTTTTGGATGAATGGATATGTGAACAAGTAAATTGTCGGATTTAGGGCGATTCCAATCCACACGAGAAACATCATTACCAAATGCATCCCGAGGAAGTCACTGTTTGGTGCGGATTTTAGTCTGGCGGAATTATCGGTCCGTACTTATTCCAAAACGAAACTAGAAATAAGCAACTTCTTGTGGCTTTAACTGAATTATATGAATACCGAGGACATGTGGTTCCAACAGGACAGCGCCTCGTGGCACACAGCACAAGCCACGATGGACGTTCTGCACTAATGATTTGACGGCATAGTTTAGGCGACGGCGATTTAGCACCATTATACTTCTTCCTTTGCGGTAACATAAATCGTAGGTCTATGCAAATACACCGCAAATAATTGATGCCTTAAAGTCAACATAACGAACGCCATCCAGATTTATGAGACAGAGTCATTGAAAATTTTACTTTCTGAATACGTGTCACCAAGCAACGCCGCGGCGGACATTTTAATGGCGTTATGTTACGTCATACTTAATGCCATAAAATATTCTTTCAAATAAAAAAAATTCAGTATCTCAAACACAACTTATTTTATTCACATTTAAAAATCGAGCGTCCTTATTGAAAGACCCTTTACAAGAGCAAAACTACTTGTTGTTGGTTTATTTAACCAAGAATGGTAGAATAAACGTTTCAAGCGAGATCTTTTGTTATACCTACGAGTACATTACTTAACAATTATCAAGCACGTTTCGTACAACCTCTGGCGGCATTGGAGCAAAATTCGGTTTTGCTAGCAATTCGACCTGGTTTAATAGCTTTCCATTTTCATATTGTGATGCGATACAGTAAATCAATTCAAAATAAACTACACGTCAAAAGCGATTCAAATCATTTGTCATAATATCACTGAATAGAAAGCTTAATTAAATTAATTTCATTGTGAATCTTGAGATTTTATATACTTAACAGTAACACAATTAAATTATTATGTTCGAAATTTATGTAAATTTTAATCGCAGTTTCTACAATTTTTTATTATTTTAACTGATTATTTGAACTGAATGAAATTAATTGAAGTTTGAGTTGATTGAATAGGCGCTGAAGTAGTATAAGTATTTTACAGCGCCAATGACTCGGCGTTACATGTAGGGGCAACGACTATATTATACAGAATCTCCCATGCCAGCATTCACTATATATCGTCGAATTCATTTAGAGTTACCCAGGGTAACTCCCGATATGTCGGGACGAAACTGTATTGTGATTATGTTACAAATGCTTAATGGAATATATAATGTTTAGTTCGTTCTATATTGCGATTATTAAACATGTGTGACGTAGACGAGAAGAGTTAACCTTTCAAATAAGCCATCACATTTCTCTCATTGGATCTTTCGATAACAATAACGAACATAATGTTGGGATGTTTAAGCATATGACTTACTGAACTGTTTAATTTATGTGAATTGTTTTACTTCATGATTCCCAGAAACCGCAAGTTCCGAAAACCATAAGTCTGGCAGTAACCACTTGTCATAAGGCCCCTTGCTGACCACAAACATTTCAAGATAATGTTACCGGTGTGGTTGGCAAACCAGGCTTAAATCTGATTTACCTAATTTGTTTTTAAATACATTTATCTTATTTTACGTATGTTTTATTAGTTTTAATATTGCTTGGGCTGAATTAATGCCAATTTAAATAAATTTAATAAAATCCTGAGCTGGGATAAAACTATAACATTAGTATTGCCTGATGCATTTATTTTTCTGGGATGAGTTTCTGTAAATTCTAAACTGTTAATAGTTCTCAATTGCTGAGTTTCGTAGGAAGGAATAGGAATTTTATTACAATTTATACTCTTGGGGTTTTATGCATTATCGTCTACACTACTAGTTTTTGATTGTTTGCAGTTTGACAAAAGAATGAGTAGAGTCAGTATGCACCACAGTTCGACTTATACAAGAACATAAATCAACCCGCTTCGCCTAGACGCGCCTTTAAGGTTATTTGATATGAGTTTGCGTAGCGTTGTTTCTTGGTGAAAATTCATTTTAATATATTTAAATACTTTACTAAAAATAATAGTATTTAAATATATTTAAGGTTATGTTTGATTTTCTTGGCGTCCGAAGAGTGTTCTTTGTTGTCTAAGATGAAAGGAGTTCAAACTTTTGAAGTCAAATTCGGTGTCAATGCTTTCTATATACTTAAACTTGCATTGTCTAGGTCCAACAATTATTTTTATATGTTTAATGTGTATGTCATTCATCTCTGAGGAACTTGGGATAAATGGGAGGTCATGAATAAAAAGGAAAAGAACAACGGTCCCATAACAGTATCCTGGAAAACGCCCTTCTGCAACGATAAAAAGAAAGAATATTTGTCACCGATGGAAACACACTGCGAACGATAGTTGTTTATGTAAGAACGAATTAAATTCACAGCATAACTGGACAAATTAAAAAGCAAGGAAAGCTTAGCTAAGAGTATACGGAAAAGCTTGGCTTATGCTATCGAAAGCCTTACTGAAGTCGAGAAGGAGCAAATCCGTGACAATACTCTGGTCTTGGAATTTCGGCAACCCAGCTTTCACAGAGCTATCACAATAGAAGATATTTTCCTTTTACCTTACAAGTTTGTTTGAAAATAAAACTTGAGATTTTTTTTTTAAAAGTTAGCATATTTGAAATGTTTTAAAATACTAAACATAAGAAAAGGCTATGAAGTTAGCTACATTTCAACGACGACAGTTTTGTTGTCATTTTTCAGATAAAAAATGTAAAAAAAACAAATAAAAACAAATTTATAGGTTTAATATATCTTAAAATTATATAAGTAATAACATAAAACACAATTTTAAAAATGTCTCTAGTACGGCGAAACTTAAATCGAACTGGGCTTTAATTTCAATTTTTTTATTAATTTTTGCTTCATAGTACGAGCTACTCAAACGGTAAAAGTTTAAGGCAAGGTAAGGTAAAAACAAAAAAATGTTCTATTGTGAGAGCTCTGTTGAACGTTTTACTAAGTTATGAACAGCCAAAACACGGAACTCGGATTTTTGGTCTTCAGCTTTAGATCAGATGCAATTGTTTGTAATGGTATTTAAAATTTACTTTTACCCACACGGATTTATATTTATTGTTATATATTTATGGTTGTTGCAATATTCTCGCCTTGGATCTATTAAAAGGTTAAATACCTTGCTACCTAACTAGTCTGATCATTGATACACTCTTTTAGACACTCATTCACTGGAATTATTCATTTGACACAAATATGCGATACAAGATTACACTTCCCGTTAAATCATCATTTCATTCGTAATGTAAGCCTCTCAATTCATTAGAAACCCGTTTAGAATGTCCAGTTCAAATCCATCTCAAGTGCAATGTATTATTCGTAATCTTAATTTTCGACGAGTTATACGGTGGAAAATGTTGAAGAAACCACAAAGTCGATTAAACCAAGGTCTGCAATGTTGCATAAGATAAATCTGAGTACAAAGCGCACTCTGGAAGGTGATATAACTGTGATGTCACAAAAATTTGCAGCATGTCACAAATTGAAACAGTGAAACTTCCGATGTAAGGCGCGCTAACGTTGTGATGCATCATGATGGGGCCATTGTCATGTACTCTAATAAATTGGGTGATGGTAAATTATTAGGATTTCAAGTAATGATATTTCGAGATATTAAACAGTCAGTGACGCGATTCGATGGTGAGACGGAGATCTCGGTACATATTTGTATTGCCTAACATATTCCGAAACGGAAAGACAAACTTATAAATAATATGTTTATAAAATAGTATTTTTTTTATTTTAGAAAATAAAAGGAATTGATGATGATGAACGAAATAAAGTGGTATTACGAGTAGGTATATGGATAAAAAGATGAATGTGAGTTGAAAGAACTTTTCCAACAATAAGAAAGGATGCAAGCTTTTACACATGGTTCTAATTTTACATCAAATATATCACAGAACAGCATATTAAAAAATAAGTGTGCGTTGTTTTAACTGTAGATCAGACCGTCATCTGTCAAATCGATGTTCCGACATTTCTAAAGGAAAACGGGGTTTTACTATCATTGGTATGGTTACGTTTCTCAAAATTATTTTGACAAAATGAAGGACACCTTCATGTTGTAAGCAAACACTGTACAGCGATAGTATATATTGGATACGTTGGCTCCAGCTGTTAGAGAAAACCTTAGTAACAACAAAAAGCAGATCAGAGAATTGTAGCAATGGGCGCTTTCAGGACACCCAACAGTTGGCAACATGTTGAGAAAAATCAAAGCCAACGTTATGAAAATGTTTAGTACTATGAAATTTTCAAATCAAATTGGCGATGATTCCTCTCATCATGATAGGGTACCTGAAAGCGCCCAATGTTTCATGCTGAGTGAGCGTGAAACGAAATTATCGGAAAACTAAGTCACTTACCATTTAGAATGCAGAAAAGTATTCAAAATAATATTAATAACTACAGTACAAAGAAGACGTTCAATTAGTAAGATAAAATGAAAATCATTCTGGAGGATGAAAAGTCCGTTTGTTGCCGAAAACGTCGATTACGGAGCAGCAGCTAATTGACGATAAACGTGAGGAATGGTCGAATGAAGTTATCATTCGACCCAATATTTCGGACTACTCGATCCCAGTAATATTAGTGAGAGAAAAGGATGGAAATAACCAACTGTTCATGAACTTCGGAGAGTTAAATAAAAAATAAATTAAAAATCGTTACTCGCTGCTATTACTGAAACAACAATTGGATAATTTGGCCGATTCAAAGATATACTCAGCGGTTGATTTCGAGTTTCCAAAGGCACCTTTAGTTTCTACTTAGATGATACTATAATACCTAAAATGAACCTAAAATTCAATATCTTGGGCATGTTGTTCAAGATGGATTCGTCAAATCTTCATCTGAAAAAATAAATGCAGTAATGAAACACCCCAATCCCAAAACGGCGAAAGAAATGCTGTCAGGTTATTTTAGAAAATTCTTAGAGGATTACGCAAAAAAGCGGCACTTACAATGTTTCAATATGAACAAGATACCGAACTTCACACTGATGCGAGTAAGGAGAGCTATGGAGCGATAATGCAGTGATGCATGAAAAAAAATTGAACACAAACAATATGATGATTAGTTGAGCAGAAAAGAACATCATATGAATTGGAAGTCTCGGCTGTGAAAGAAGGAATTAAAAGTTTAGATGTTATTTAATGAGTCAACTATTTCCGATTAAATAATAATTCATCGTGCTACAGATCACTACAAATAGGAGGTGCTTATATTATAGTAGATGAATTTACTAAAGTTGCTTTGTTGTTCCCTCCCTCTTTGCTGTTCAATGTTTTAGCCACCGAGGCAACGCTAGAAAAATTGGTAGTGGTTCGGTCTGAATTTAGAAACCCAAAGTCCAAGTAATATTGTAAAGATTCAGAAGGAAAATAGGACCCAATTTAACAAGAGACGACGTGAAGCAAGAAAGTATATAATTGGATACTTTTAACACTAAGCGCCGTAGGTCCTTGGCGAAACACATTAACACTTAATAAACACATTATACACTTGTTTAATTATTTCGCAACACAAAAAAATTTTTTTTAAACATTTGTTCAAAATGATCGATTTCGACTTGTTAGGTCATCATCAGGAGTACCTAGTCTGCGTAGATACTCCTGATGATGACCTAACAAGTCGAAATCGATCGAGTAATTTTTTAAACATTTTGAACAAATTTAAAAAAACAATTTTTTGTGTTACGAAATAATTAAACAAGTGTATAATGTGTTTATTAAGTGTATATAATTGGAGATCTAATCACTATATAGAGAACCCAGTTTGGTGAAACTTATGCTGCATACTAAATAACTTGAAGCTTATCGGAATATAGCGCTTGTATACAATTCGAAATGTCACTCAATCAAGTGAAGCTAAACACAGTTGCTTATAAACTCAATTCCCACTCATCTCCCAATAACCCGCTCCGGATAGCGAATAAAAAACACAGCAATTGTTTACTTGAATAGATAAATCATTGGAAAGCAATCGTTTTGCGGTTTAAACCCTAATTTCCATGGTAGTCACAGAAAAGCACATTTCGTTTAATCACCCGCCATAAATAGTCATCATAACGCCTCCTATTTTGTTTCTGTTAAAAGTGTAAAAATTGAATTACCTATAGGGCACTTAGATATGCTCTGCCATTGTTATTTTCTCTTTCTCTGCCTGAATATTCAAAATTTCTGGCGCAACGTATTAGAGAAATATTACATGAACTTTTTGGTTGTTTACTGGTTAATAATTCAAAAAAAATTTCTTGAGCTTAGTTAAAGCTAAGCTATTTGCTAAACTGTTACTATAATGATGGCCCATAGTCCTTACTGGCTACGAGATTATTTTCTTTGTATACTCCACTAAAAATGGAAACTCCTTTATACCGCAATTCATACGAAACATTTTCTCAAACTTAGAAAAATTTCTTGGAAATTCGTTTAATGTCTTTTCACCTTATACTTTGTGTAAATAAACATATACGAGTAGGTATGAATAAAAAAACTTCTTTGCTTATTAATTTAATCATGATTATTCGTATAATAAATTGGCGAGGCTAAACTAAAAAAATGTTAAGTCACGCGACAAGTCTACACTAAGATCTTCGATTTCACATAATTGCATCTTTCGCTCTTCATTTGTATAATATTAAATCACCTAAAATCGTGCATTAGAGAGCTATACAAGCATTACTCCATTTCTCGTTGGTATGTATATATATATTCGAATGCCTAAAACTTTAAAATTGCCCTTTCAATTCAATTTACAACGAATAGGTAACCAACTCATACTCGTAAACAAAAATGGTGTTGCCCCCAATTTTGTAATTTGCATCGTGAGATTTAATTACAATCGCGTTGTTTAGTGTTAATATCTATTTCGTATGTTGCAGCGCAGTCTCTAAGAATTTACTATTATATTTTGCGCTATAAAATATTAGATAACGACGACATGTACTTCATGTAATAAAACAATAGATGTTTATGTTGATCAGTGTATGATGTTGCTTTTCATTTCATTTGATTGGCATTGATACCTAATTTACCTATATAAAATATTATATATAGTATATATAGCCCAAATGCAGGCGCCTCTAAATGATTTTTCGTTTGTAATTGCTATATATTTATGTATATAATATCCCAAACATGCAATTCATTAAAATTTCAATTGCTTCATCATGCTTATCGACACAATCCATTTAATTTGTACATTGAAATTGAAAGGAATTGAATAACGGCATTCAATTGATAGATACACAAGTTTACTTTTTCTAATTTTTATTCAGATGATAGCGCACCTTCTCTTGATAATGGAACTGCATATGTGTAAAAGTATTTTCGTATGCTGTACACGATTTTGTTCTACATTAATTTTGTTGAGATGGTGGTGGCTCATCGTGTTCACAAATTTCAAAAATATCTTCATCAGCATTACACGGTGCAAATTGGTAACTTGACAGGAAATTATACCGGCAACTACTACTGACTGGCACAACTTCATCCCATTCGATTCTGTTATCAGCAAGCAACGTACAAATTTGTGTTAACAAATTCAATTTTTTCTGCAAGCACCTCAACTTTACTCCCAAACAGCAACAATACAATACAAAAAAAAAATAAATAAACTTTAGGTAAAACATAAAACATTACCTTTCTCTTTTTTGTTAATTTTAATTTTCTTATTTATTTCTTTTTAGTTTTTATATTTTCAAAATAGTTTTGTATTAAATATCAGTACAGTTAGAAAATTTAACTGAATCGTGTTGTGGACACAATCGGGATAACATGCTATTATATAGTGATAAATAGTTAAATAAAATAAAATAATTTGTAATATTTAGCAGAAATATTTTTTTTTTCTAAGTGAAACTTATAATAAGTGTTTGTTAATAAATTGTATCCGGCAGACAAAATGAGGATAATTATTGTAGTATTTGGTAAGGCTTATAATTATTTGAAATTAATTAGCTAAGTGAAAACCTGTGATATTAAATTGTGATTGTAAAATATCGAATAGACTACCGGACGCTTTAAATTATAAAATATGTGTGATCTGGTTTGAAAGATCAAACTTCTGTTTTGTTAATTAAGATGCAGTTGGATGCAATAAAAATTTAAAATAGTGTACTTTAAATATTTGGATAATCGCGGTTACTGTACTTTGTATGCACATACCTACATACATTATAATTTGCTTACGAAGGTAAAACAGTTTTTAATACAAAAAATGGCCAAACAGCAGAATATGCAATGTTTTAAAATATTTTGATGTAATACTAGGTATAACAAAATATATTCATTTCCTGGAACTGTTTGGATCTTATATACGTACGACCTTTTATTACGAGTGCACATGAATTCGAAAAACTCGTTAGTTCAATTGCCCTTCGCAACACAAGGACCCATTGGATGTGGTTGTATAATAGATTCCAATTATAGTCGAATGCATAGTCAATCATTAAATATTCATTAAAAGTAAAAGATTGTTGAAAAATTTACCCCATCCAATCAAATTATGTTTCGATAGTTTCCCATCGAATTTCGTCACAATCCCATAGCATACAAATATCAATTTTGTTGTATAGTACAATTAACAAATAATCGATTTCCAATAGTAATAATAATAATAATCCGCATTTAAAAAAATTATTTATATAATTATTGTGCATTTATCAGTTTTCCAATTTTTCCACATTTCTTTTCAAATTGTAGTTTTATTTTTGCACACTATTTTACTTTACTATGTTACGAGTATAAGCGCGAGATGACTGAATGTGAATATTGGTTGTAATGACGCGATAATGTTGAAATTGGTATTATAAAATTGATAAAAATAATAATAGTTGTAACAAAATAAAAAATTGTGTCGGATATAACGAATTATTATGTTATATGCAATGAAAGTAATTTACAATCACCGGTTGACTGTTGGCCCAAGACAAAGTGTAACGGATAATAGTTTTTTTTTCAATACACACTTTCAAACGTTTTCTAAAATATAATTATTGCTCGTTAGTTAACATTAATTTCATGTCACTTTCAATTCTGCCGTCTGTCTTTTGCCATCAACGTTTTAAAGAAATTCCCGTATGCGATCGATTACAGAATATGAGCAATTTGATAAATTCGTTTTTGCACAAAGAAATGCGCATTCGATTTTAGCATCACTAATAAAATAGATGAGATGAATCTCATTGATATGCATGTCTTTCTAACACAATCTCGGAGCAAAAATAAATAAGAACTGTCGTTAGCGTGTCAAAAATGTCTTCAAAATTGAATTAAGAACTAACACTTATTTTACATAATTAAATTAATTAACTCTAAGTATTATTCCATAACGATGATCGGTGTAATTTTGACAATCGATATAAATGTACTTTACTGTTTATTTACTTGTATTTTAGCCATTGTCGCGTTCTGCGCAGCAAATCAAACAGAATCAAAGGAAAAGCGACAAATTCATTATACATCAGTACCAACACAATTAAGACAACTATCGCATGGCTATCAAGGAGAACAGCAACAGGCCCCACAATTTCAACAGTATCACAGTGGTACATCAAATGACCAACAACCAACGCCTGCACAGCTAGAAGCATCTGGTGAAGAGGTATGTACATACACACACACACACACACACACATACACACACACACACACATATATATATATATATATATATATATATATATATATATATATATGAATATATATATATATATATATATATATATATATATATATATATATATATATATATATATATATATATATATATATATATATATATATATATATATATACACATTATAAAATCGTGACACTCGTTTCTTTTGTATTTGTACTCGTATAGTATTATCTTAACATTTACAACATAAATTAATAAGAATCCCATAATGTTTGATATTTCTCAATTCAAGAATTGTAAATTAGTAAAGTTCACGGTAAACTTGTTTGTGTAACATTATATTATTTTATAGATCCCACCAGAATATTACAATGCTATTAAAGAATTCGCTGAAAAACAAGCAGAAATCATTCAACGCCAACAGCTGGAAGTTGGAATGAAAGATTTAATTCAACGCGTTGGTGGTCGGGTAGAAATAAAAAAATACGAAGTCCCTTACGACCCGAAGAATCCAGGTGCAACTGTGATTCCACAAACATCAGAATCTTCTAAGTCATTTGGGAAAGATCAAGAACCACTTGTAATTGATCGCCCAGTTGAATACGTACGTCTGCAACCAGGACACCCGGGTAGCACACCATCAGGCGAGTCAGATGAAGCTAAACCACAATACGCGCGACTTTCAGCACCACAATTACAACAACCGAAGTATGGATTTAGCCCTGAACAAGTCTCCTACGACGGCGGTAACCGTGGTCAACAACAGGTTCAATATAGTCATGTACCACAAGGGCAACATTATAGTTCCTTTTCAGGTCATCCGTTAGCCGGTAGCACGTTGGAAAAAGAAATAGCGAAACTTGAATCCTCGTTTCAATCACATATCAAAGGGCAGCCTCAACCAGAGCAGTTAGGTCCACAAGCACAAGCGCTCCGTTTTAAGGCACAACCCCACCAACACCAATTCCAAGTAAATCAAAATCAATTCGCGTATATCGCTCCAGGTGTCTCAAAATATCAAACATTAGACAATTATAAAAACCAAGCACAACCAACGCCATTAACTCTACCAAATAATGGTCAGTACGCATCAACTGGACATCTGGAAGGGCAAGTTGGTAAAAATCAATATACTTCAGAAGTGCACAGGTTTTATAATCAACCGCCAAAACCTATTCACCAACAACAATCTCCCGAAGCACATTATTACGCGGTGCAACAAAATCCAAATAAAATTCAATATGTAACAACAGATAAACCAGTTCAAGAAGAACAAGAACCCACACCAAAATATGACACATCGGGTACAATGAAAATAATTCCAGCACCGCAATTACAATATGGACGCCCATCAAAATACCAACAACCGCAGCCAATTGCTGCCTACTATAATCAATATAAATTAAAATCTACACCACAATTACAGGGGGTTGGACAACAAAATTTATTTAAACCTGCTGTACATGGAGCTGAGGTTGCTCCATCCCGTTCCTCAATTTTTGTGTCACAAAGTACTGGTGCACCATCACCGCCGCAATATAATAAACCACAGGTACAAGCCCATCAAGCATATCAGTATCCAAATTTCCATCGTCAAAATACTCAAGAACAAATCCAGAAACAAACACAAAACCAAGACCATCAAGAAGTACGTCTTCCCCCACCAAATGGAGGTCGACCACTGACCCAAAAAGAATTCCAAGCTTTAGTTGATGCTGGTTACTCAGTAACCGCAATTCCTGTTCCAGTTCCTGTATCAGCCGAACAATACCATAAACATCAGCAGAACCAACGATATCAAAGTTTAAATTTACAACATGAGACACCCAATCTCTCGTACGATAATTCCAATGAGCAACAAGGAACGCGAAGCCATGGCTCTAGACTAATTAAATATTAAATTTAACTGGTTATTAAAAACCTTTGTTATTGTAATTTTATTATTAATTATTTTTTATTATGTTTTTTAAATGTATGTAAGTATAATTTTATTATTTAAAACGAAATTATGATTTTAAATCAAATAAATATTTTGTTCCAATAAAATTTGAATTGATTTTTATTGAAGATTGATGATTGATTTTTAAGAAGCTCGCAGGTTATACCTACCACGCCCGGAGGATGAAATTTTTTTGAATATAGCCTTCGTTATAATCCTGAATATTTATCTGTTACTTAATTATTTTTTTATTAAAGTATTACTAAGTATGTTAGTTATTGATTATTGGCGGAATGACAATTAAGCGTGCACAAAGAAAAGCCATTTATGCAACAAGAGAGGAAATCTCTCCTCACCAGTTTCCTTTTTGTATTTGTTTCTACTAACGTTATTTGATTATTTCGTTACCTAACGGAGTCGAATATCTAAACTTTATATGAATTTCATTCCGCGGTGCCTATACGAGCAAGATACTTTAAAAGCACTTATAGTTCGCACTCGAATTGACCAAAATAAGCACGTCAAATTGGTTTCTTCAACATATTCAATGCTTCATTTTCTTGAACATCTTCTACCTTGCGCAAATGTATCAAAGTTAATAAGGCCTAAGCCGACAAGTTAGTTTTCTGAGTAGTAGAATTGTCCCCCATTCGGTAATGAAATCAATTTAGTTGTTGTTAGGTTGACATCAGGACCAAACGTTAAAATTGTTATACTTTGAATTTAATGTTTTCGCAAACATGGGATTTTACATTACATATGACTAAAACCCATCGTCATTTTATTCTGTTTTCTTTTAAAAATTAGACAAATTATTCTAAGTGCCTTCTTTGAGAAACTTAAACTGACATTTAAGTAAAGACTAGAATTAAAATTTACTAAGCTCTTGAACAATATAATTAAATAATATACCTTAAAAGATAAATTTATAAATAGAATAATGGAAAATTATAAATTCAGCCGCCTCAACTCAGTAGACGTGTGGCGCATAATAAATAAAAACGTTAGAAAATTTATTTCTAATATTTTTGTACATAATCATTTATAATTTTCCATTGCATTTACATGTATATACAAATAAGATAGCGAGAGTGACACGCATATTTACCCCACAGTAGTTTTATTCAAAATTCAACTTACGTGACATAGAAAAGTTATTTCAGTTTGTGTTTGGCTCTTGAATCTGGATGTCGGTTCCGCGTGGTTATTCTATGTGTGTAACTTTAGTTGTGTTAAAAATATAAAAATAATTTTAGTGGTAATTAAATATTATAACGTCGATAGTAACACCAAACCCCCTATTTTATAGAATGCCTGATTCCCCGAAAAGTGTTCTCCCACCGCCCCCCGTACACCAAACGGTCGTCCATCATGACAACGAGCCGTCTTCTCAACCTGACGAGCCGCCTTCTCAACCTGATGAGCTGCCTTCTCAACCAGCTGGTGCGACAGCCGCTTCAGAGGAAGAAGAAGATTCTTTACCCGAAGTGGATTACAAAACCGCAGGTTCTGTGTATGAGTTCACCGTAAAAGATACAAACGGTCAAGACATCAAGCTTGACAAGTACCAGGGCAAAGTGTTGCTTGTTGTTAACATTGCGTCACAATGCGGACTAACGAAAAACAATTATAAAAAGTTGACCGACTTGAAAAATCGATTTGCCGAGAAGGAATTTCAAATTTTATCATTCCCATGCAATCAGTTTGGAGGCCAAATGCCGGAGGCGGATGGTGAAGAAATGGTATGTCATTTGAAAAATGCAAATGCCGATGTTGGTGACGTATTCCACAAGGTACGTACATTATAATTGTGATGTTACACAGAAATACATAGTTTTGTTTTGTTATCACAATAATCGATATTAATCACATGAATTTTTTAAGTGACCAGCATATTTTTATCACACCAGATAATGACTTGATTAAATACTTTGGTCACATAATTTTTATTCTGCGCTTTGGTCTTTATCTTTAAGAACGGTTTCTTTTATTTTTCGTTTGATTAGGTCGTCTAGCACTTATAGCTGTAGTACAAATAATTAATACGTTATACGTTTTCTATAACACTGTGTTGTTGAGTTGGGTATGTGGTAAAATACGGGCTATATTCCATGTGTTGTTAAATTTTATTTTCATATTAACTGTCTAATCGAGCATGTTCGTACAAAACTTGTTAATACATCGTTATTGGACTTGCGACACACTACGATCTAGATCAAAATACTTATCATACAACTGCAATTCAGTTGTACGACTCCAACACACGGTTTTTTAAATCTTGAGACAACATGTCACTCGATGGGTAAACCAATGAGAATGAATTACCGAATTCGATTTTTTGATATCTGGTATAAGTGAACTAATTGAGATTTTAGTTGGTGTAATGCAATCAACACGAGGTTGCTCCGGGTGAAGTTTCATTTTAAATAAATTTGTTGGAGGACTAGAACACTCGAATCGAATCCATCACATTGTCCTTGATCTACTTCCAATTTATAAAATTTTGTCATCCATAAACCATGTTTGTTGTGTCACAATTCAATACAAAAAATCACCATGGCACGCACACCTAAACATTTACATTATTAATTATAAATTTTCTATTTTTAGATTAATGTTAATGGAAATCATGCCAGTCCAGTGTACAAATACCTAAAGCTCAAACAAACTGGCACATTAGGCTCATCGATAAAATGGAATTTCACGAAATTTTTAATTGATAAAAACGGACAAGCTGTTGATCGGTTTGCACCTACCACAGATCCTATGGATATTGCAAAATCAATTGACAAATTGTTATTGTAAATAAAGTATATACACATAAAACACAAAATTTAAAGTACTTGCAATTATAATATAAAATTGAATTAAATTGAGGATTGTGAAACATTTGGCTATTAAGCTTACTAGCGAATTATAAAATTAATTCAGCAATAAATATGTAATTCCAAAAATAGTTTTAATTTTTGTGGTTTAAAGCTTAACCATTTAGATAGATTACCACGTATTCTGAATTGAAAATTATTTTATTTGGATTCAGAAATTTCCTACTACCAAATATGAATTTAAAATCTAGTTTTCCGTTTGCTTATTTAATCATATTGGTTGTCTATATACAAAATATGCTAACCTTTTACGAGCCTCCATTGCTCCTTTCAGCCACATAAGAAAACGATATGACAATAGTCGTATAAAACGACAATAGCCGTAAGTTGCGAGAAATACGGAAATGTAAGCGACGTGACTATAGTGACATATGAAGTGACGCGACTACAGTAATTGGGGTGATCAATGATCTAGCAAACAAATATAACTTATAAATCTATGAATGATTTTAAACTGGATCATACCAAAGATCTTCCTAAAATAATGCACTTTGCTTTTACGTTTATTAGAAATTAGCGGAGATGAGTTCGTTTACGAAAAATAACTTATTTACCTAAATTATGACCTTAGCCGAATCCTAAACAGGGGAGGGCAGTAAAGGAAATCAGAAAAGAATACAAAAATTGGTTTTACAAATACATATTAAAATTAAAGCAAATTCAGTCTTTAAAATGGTAAACACATAATAATTAGTTTCTCAAATCTTCAAACAGCTTTAAATTCATCAGGTAGGTAAATTCCATTCTCTGAAAAGAAGTATTTTATTTGATGTAAATCTGGATCAAAACCTTCACTCTTAATTGTGTTCAAAAGTACATCGAACTCTCCCTTATCTAAAGTAGGTTGATTATCTTTGTAATTATTCGAACTCAATAAGACATCCTGAAATTGGAAATAAGTCAGTGGTTTTAAAAAAATTTAAAAAATAAATCGTATCTAACTTTTCTGATTTCGGGCGTTGTATTCGATATATTCCGATAGCTTTCTGAATTTTCTTCAACCTCCCCCATACCTTTTAATGTAGTTGAACTAACCAAATTATTATTCTCCTCTATAATAGCTATGGTTTTAGTTTCACCGTTATTATTAACATTGCCCATATTCATCCCTGGTTTTAAATTAGTAGCTTTGGCCACAGTAATTTCTTTCTCACCAAAAATCAACATTTGCTGATTCATTTGGCATTTGTAAGTACGTTGTGGTGGGAGAACATCAAATTTTGGTTCACCATTTTCGTTTAGCGTTTGATAGAAAGCGGCAACAATGGAAGCGGGCATCCGAGCGGTGGGATTGCGTAAAATTGTCTCAAAATCACAATGACTTGCACGGCGTAATAAATGATGTTCACCTTGTTCAATTATGCGAACCAAAATCGGCTCACCTTCTATTAAATGTAGAACTCCGTACGGAACTTGTTTGTTGCGTTTAGCCGTTTTCATTGCATCTGTTTCGACAGACGGGATTAGTATTCCTTGATCTATTACAACAACCTGATTTGCAGGAGTGTTTAACGTGGTACGACGATTTTTTGTTCCACTAGTCTTCTTTTGTGCTTTAGAAATTTGATGTCTTTCCAATTCATGCGCTCTTAGTTGAGTCCTCTTGGCAAATGACATCGCACAACGAGCACATTTCCATTGTTTTAAAATGAAATCAGCATGTGTTTTCTGTTTGTGACATACGAGATTAGACATTTGATTAAAGCCTTTTTTGCAGAATTCGCAGATATACGGACGTGCATTTGTATGTATATAGATATGATTGCGTAGATTACCCTTCTGATGAAATCCTTTGAGACAGATGTTACACTGGTACGGTTTGTCGTCAGAATGTGTTTTTCGATGCGATATTAACGTTGAAATGCGGTTAAACGATTTCTGGCAAGTTTCACAATTAAACGGACGTTCTTGTGAGTGGATTGCCTGGTGCTGAGTTAAAGTCGACAGCTGGCGGAATGCTTTACCACATTCACGACAAATGTAGTTGCGAACATTCGTATGGATTGGAAGATGCCGCATCAACGTGTACTGCTGCTGAAACTCCTTACAGCAAACACCGCATATAAAGTATTTAATCATTTTACCATTTTCAGTTTTGTACTTAACAAAATGGGATGCGTTCTCCATGTTTTCATTCGTGATCAGCGAAGGAACAATACTCGTGGCAGTAAATTTTTGTTGTGGCTCAAGTTCAAATGGTTCAACTGCACGTGTCGCACATTTTGTCTCCAATTTAATATACGTTTTATTATCGCATTGCTCGCTATCGATCAAGCCAGATGATGATACGACGGACACTTCACTCACTGGATTACTAACAGGCGCCTCGTACATATAATTCAATCCATAATTATCATAAGCTTTAACAGAACAATTTTCCGTTATAAAAATGCTATCAATATTTTCGTTGTTTTTATCCAACGCGACTGTCGATGCGCTAACAAAATTTAAACTCATTTTGTTTTTTAACGATATGAAATAAAATAGTTACGTTCATATATTTCGAAGAAATTTTTTCGAATGGATTTCTTTTATTTTTCGCGCGGAAGGAAAAAATTTCATGGCACTCTGTCGCTAGGTAACTTCGACAAGTAAAAAAAATTTGAATATTTGAATCTGAGCCATAAAAAATTTCCGATAGAATGCGCCACCTTACTTATCAAACATGTTTCACAGTGAATTCTAAAGGACAACAACTTACAAGAATATATGAAAACTTTATGTAATAATGCATTTATAGATTATTTTATTTATAGATAATATGTAGGTAGAGAACCTTCCTTAAAAATAAAAAAGAAAAATCCTAATGAAAAGCGTACAGTATGATCAATATTGTACAAATCGCTATGACGAGGCTCAAAATTAACGAATCTCGCCGCTTTCTGATATTAATCCGCTGCAATAGGCTTGATATAATAGGAAATCTATTCGATATGTCATTAAAACGGGTCTGCAATCGTTTCAAGTTATGTCGTTGCGATGTCAGGTGCTCTTTCGTTTCCATTGCTATACTAATCTGGTCGTTGACTAAATTGTGGGAATTATGAAGATGAGTGCTCTCTTTCAAAAACATATCACGTCGAGAAAGACCGGATGCTGCTGTATTTGTTGCGAGACCTGAACCACGTAAGAGCTCTTCACGTTCAATGCGTGTGGTGTGATTAGAACGGATTTTATTAAATTCTTGTCGATAATCCTGTAAAATTTCATTGTGTCGATTTATCGTGTGTAGCTGTGCCATGCCGGAATACGATAATTTTGACATTTTTTCATTTATTAGAGCTAGCTATAAAAATAAGTTTAAAATAAGATAATTAAGAGCATATTATATTTCAATTGCGATTTTACTTTCTCTAATATTTGCTCAATTTCTTCAGATAAATTATCAAAAATATTTTCACCGAGCAATGGTGATGTATCACCACTATGGCTTCCACTTCCTCCGCCCGAACCCACTTTACTAAAGGCAACAAGTTTCATATCGATATCATTTTCAAGATACCGTGCCTGTTTTCTTAAATCTGATAATAAAAACTATTAATTATACAACAAACAATTAAAATATTAATTAATAAACACCACGTACTATCCCATTCTGTTGTTCCCATTTTGTAATGTTCACTAAACGCAACACTTAAAAATTTAAAATGTGTGCTACAGGGAACAAAACAAATAAAATTTAGAAATTATAAATGATAAATAAAAACTATAATAAAATTAGAGAAAATTGTATTTGTTTTTCATTTTAATTTAAACTTTTTTTTTGTTGCGATATTGAAATGTCATTCGATAAACGTCATTATTTTGTGAATCTACCCGAGAAGCATAATGTGGAATATAACAATATACAGGTATCCCACAGTCCCAAATGCAAAAAAACTTGTTGACCGTATTTTACTACGTAAAACAAAGTAATAAGAATATACCAGAAATTTTGTACAAAAATTGAGCAAAACCAGCTACCCATTGAGCATTTTTAACAGTTTAGTGTGTGTTTCAATTGGTTTAAATGCCGCATAAAATGTTAAAAAGGTAACAATTTATTCGTGGTAATTTTTTTTAAATTTTATAACTTGTTATCAGTTGCATTGGTTGCAAGTTAAATTTTTTATTTAAAATTAACTTAAAGTATTAAATAAATTAACTTCGAGATTTAAAAAATGTTTGTTTGGTTTTTTGTTGGTTTGTTTCTATGTTGGAGCACACATACTGACGCAAATGTGAAAAGTTTTGTGGCTTTCCTATCATTTATACTGGACTTAGAAGTTTCACCCATAGTTCCACTGATTGTTGTTGACTTTGTGTGGTGGTTGTCGTCATACTAACACTCTTGATGTTCCTCCTGTTGCGGTTCTCGATTTTGTAGCGACTGGACTCTACATAAAACAATAAAAAAAAATTAATTATATGTATTATTAATTAATCAATTTATATGATATGATGTATTTCGTTCATCCAATATTTATGTACCTCTATGTCAAAAGTTTTCTTAACTGGGGGGCGTAGTTCCTGTTCGTGCTTGATTGTTAGAATTATCCCTTCTTCGGAAATAACATCACCGTTAAGAAATTGCTTTTCGTGTTGTTCAACAGTTGTAAGTTTTGTCGCTTTACTATCATTTGTACTGGACTTGGAAATCGTTCATGATGCTCGTTATTTCCTTTGTAACAGTGCGTATAGTTGTTGTTGTTGGTTACTTCTAGTTCCACTGATTGGCTTTATAATTATTAAGTGTGCTTGAGTTTACTTTGAGATTTAGAAAAATGTTCATGTTTGTTAATTTGATTTATATGGCAAAGTCCAAGATAGAAAATGTTCTTTCCTGTAATAATATCCCTGTTCCATGTGATACCACATTTTGGACAAAATGATGGGGAGATTTTGATGTTATATGTTCATTGTGACATGTAGCGCATAATTTTGTGGTTCTAAATTCAACAATTTCCAAAACATCCGAATATTTTTTTAGTGCTTTTAATAATTTCGGTTGTGTCGTTCTAACATATCCCTTAGTTGGGGAATTAGACGCCACTTTTGTCGAACCAAATAATTGGAATAAACGAGGGCTTGTCACCTCGTTTATTCCAATTATTTTGTTTACTAATTTATGACACGCCTTATCCACACAAATGTTTTTTTTGTAATTTCAATCTTGCAACCTTCCTTTGAACACATTCTATTTGACGAGAATTAAATAATTTTTAGCCATAGGTGAATATTTATCGTTTGTAAATGTTGTCGATTTTTTTAATTTTGAAATTCTATTGTGAAATCCAGTCATTTGTCTAAATTTTGAACTTTTTATTTTTATTGGTTTATCATTTTTAATTCCCCCAACAATTAATTTTTGTCCAGGATCTAAATCTATTTTTCTATTATATTAATATTCTTGGTTTAGTTCGTATTTTGCTTTTGAACCATCTAGTAAATGATAATAAAAATCGTTAAAATTTATATCTCCATTTTCCCATCGTTTCATCACACAAAAATGTATATACCTTGAAGATTCCACCGAAAGTGAGGAAATTTCCTTGACGTCTTTTTGAATTTTAACAAACACTAAATCGTTTAAGCATTTGGATCTTAACTCACGCTTTATATTAACAATTTTCTTATTTAATACTACTCATCGTTTTGACTTTCCTTTTGGCATTTCATTAAAACACGATCTTGATGGACCTGATGAACATAATAAAATAACATATTCAATAAGATGTTATATTAACAAAAGACGGTATAAGGTATAAGGCATGTTATATTACAAAAAAATTAATTTAATTTGGGCTTCAAGACTGTAGCGGAAGATATGTGTTCGACTTGCCTTAGTTTTAAGAAGCAAATCAAAACCGAACCAAATACGATGAGATGAATAATATTTTAAACAACCACGTGACCACAAGCTGCGGCCCAAAGCATTTTTAAATTTGTTGAGCCTTGGTTTTTGGTTTAGCTTATAGACGTTTATTTAATGAATAGAGCGCTTACCACTGGTGAGGGCTTTAACCACTATTTCAAATAAATAAACCTTATAACATCAATAATCAGCAAGCTAATTTACAAATTTATAAAATTCCAAATACCAGCAGCTCTAACAAAAAACCGCTAACGCTATAAGCCTTGGTCTGTCGAAAACCTACAATAGGTCTGTCGATTCGCCTAAATTTTTACTGTTAATTTTCATATTTTTTATTTCTCTTTCATTTTGGTGTTCGACCAATATCCCCAATCGTTCGAATTAAAGGCAATTTTTGAACAATAATGTATATACATATGTTGTTTTTGCAACAGTACACTGAAAAAAATAATTTATCATTTTAAAAAGAAAAGACCGTATCAAAATGAAAATTTCGATCATTTCTAAAAATTCATGTTGAAATAACATTAACACGTATTATTCGGATAGTTTTCCTATTAAAATTAAATTAATTCAAAGCCTACAGCCAGATCTGTTGATACTTTACAACAGTAGTTAATAGTTAAATCTATTAAAAAAACAACTAGACGAAAATCCATGGATAGCATGATACTACATACATATTACAACGATGAACGATTCTCAGCGGCTACGAGATGAAAAATTTAACGATTGTATTAAAATCGAAAACCTATACAACCGTTCATTATAGTTGAAGGATTAGAATTACAAAAGTTAATGAACTTTTATGTACTCGTATCGGTAAAATAATTCTTAAACTTTCGTCGTTTTTAAATGTTTTAGACATATGCTTTAAGTCATTTCACGTTTTCGATTTAGAATATTCTCAGGAATCTATATTAGTATGGCATTGTATTCAAAAACATTTATATGGTATTGTTAAAGATTGTGATGTTAAAAGTCGTGCGTTAGCAAAATTTTTATCATCAATAGTAAAATATTAACATTTTTATTTGTTTTAAGTGCAATTTAAGTTTAGAATAGATTTTAGTTTTGATTCTGACATTGAATTAATTACACATTTTCGTCATATTCATGGGCTCTCATCTTTAAGCCAATTCTGCGTGTAAGTTTAATGAATGCGTAATCAATTATTTTCTAATTTATCGAATTTTAAGAAACACATAAAAAACATTCTACCTTTCAAAAACTCGACAATGATAAGAATGGCGATAGTAGTAAAATAGTTCAGTGTACATTGCGAAATGATTTAATTAATAATTCTTCATTAGATGATACAAATCCACAAAATAGCACAGCTGAAAATTTGAATGATTCTTCTAACATACCAAGCCAACATTTAAAACAAGAACCGGTTCATCAGAAACTTCCCCAACTAAAAGTTTCGAATTAGAATGGAAAAGCTTTCAAAGCTTAGTCAGTTGTACAAGATACAATCAAAAAAATTAAAAACCGCTTTTCAGCGTGTCAGAAGAAAATCGAGAAAGATTTCAAATCTGGAAAGCATGATGAAAGAATTAAAAGAAAAAAGTTTTGTATCAGATGATCACTTCGATGATCTAATGAATATGCAGGTCCTCAAAAATCATTACGTAGTCGACAAATCGAAAGCTTATAATTATGTAAGAACTGTTTTTGATTCATGCCTATTCCAAAGAAGCATTTTAACTTTGGAAACAATTGCTAAATCCTCAAATACAAAGGTCATTGTTAATTTAGTTTTTAATGAAATGCAATATGTCCTCAACGAGAGTGGGGTGGAAAACAATCATATGGAAACGTCGACATCGGAAATGGGATTCAGAGCGATATTTTGGCTACACAAGTGTTTGTTTTAATGGCTGTTGTAAGTCTCTCTGGCATTCAAAAAAAAATTTAGTGATTATGTGTAAGGAACTTTTACTATTCATAAATATCGAAATAGTAGGAATACCTTCCGATGAAATTTCTACCAACTGCACGCTAGCCACACTTTGTGGAATGGTCCGAAACTTCATTGAATAACAGTGTGGCTTACTTTACAAAGCCCAAACAATTAATAAAATAAATGAACGACGGTTCATTTTCCATCAACGATCGAACAACGTTCGAAGTTGATCCCACAACCAACGATATGAACCTAGTTGATAGTTCGGTTGGCCCCAACCAACGATATGAATTTAGTTGATATTTCGATTGGTTAATGAAGTGACAAAATTTGACCATCCTCTATTTTTTTTGTTACTTATTTTTAATCTAAATTAGTTTATAATCCTTAATTATGTAGTACTTAATATTGTAATACTTTCTTGATCAAGGTTTTCAGTAGTTTTCCTTGGTCCTAATCCACTGATAAGTCACGTAAATATCTCGCGTTTCGATTTTGTTAGCCAATTTTATAACAAACTAAAAATCAATGGATTAGAGAAATCTGAGAAAGTAAAACGAAGCCGGCTACAGAGGCAAAGAAAGTGACATGTAAGTAAAACATTGTTTGAGGAAGATGATCAAGTGGTAATTGTTCGAGGTCTTAAAAATGTTTTTCGTGAAATTCTTAAATTCCAAAATCGAAAACCAGAAGAAGGATGCAACAAATCATAAACATTTATTTGGGCGAAGTACCCTCCTCATCTTTATGATGAGTAGAAGGAAGGTAGTCAATTGAACTGTCCCAACTAATCGACTAACCTTAATAATATAATTCTTTACTAACAAGGGTCTTTCGAAAGGGTTATGGTGCACTTGTGAGAACAAAACACAGAACTGTAATGTGGAAAAACGACAGTTTGCTCAAGTAGGTTCTTTTATAAGTTAGAACATTTAACAAATCCTTATCCAGTAGTATTAGACATCCTCGCAGGTTCAGGATTCCTAGTCAGTTCGGACACCGAATCGTGTCTTATGTAACAGATTTCGTCGAAATAATTGGGTGATAATCGAATGAACCAGCAGTAGTGCATGTGCTCAAGTAATTCAGTTGCTGCGTTGCTCGAATAAATCTGTGATCATATTGACATGGGCATACTTAGCATGTAGTATGTTATAGGTAACCAGCCTAACAGCTGCCCTGCGTTGTATACATCTTATCTTATCTTATCTGCACGCTAGCCACACATTGCTCGGTTGTAATATACAATTTCCGAATTTAAATCCAACGTTCCAATTAGAAAATAGTAGCACACAATAAATTAGTAAGAAATACTTTAGTAGAAAAAGGACCATTAATAGATTTAAACGGAAATATAATTGATTGGAAATACCTTAATAGATTACAAGAGCTTCAGGATGAAAAGGGAATGCATTTAGGGAACAAACTAACAAAAAGTCACATATTCTTTCAGAGACAAAAAATGAAAGTGAAATTAGCTACCCAGTGTTTTAGTGATTCAGTTTGTGATGCCTTACAGTCTTGCAAAACTGGGTTAAATCTTAAAAATTGTGAAGGTACTATAATATTTCTGAGGCACTTGAACCGTATTTTCGATATTTTAAATTCCCGAGGCTTAAGAAAATCATGTTTTAAGAAATGCCTGTGTGAATCAAATTATAATGAAGTTCATGAATACGCTAATTTGGCAATTCAATATTTAAGTAAACTTAAATTTGCAACTGGAGAAATGGTAATAGAATCGCGAAGAAAAACTGGGTTTACAGGACTAATTATGGGGCTTGAAAGTCTAGAAATTTTATATGAGCGTTTTGTTAAAACTGGAATGCTGAATTGTATTTCTGTATACAAGCTCAATCAGGATCATCTTGAATTCCTTTTTGGTTTAATCCGTTCCCGTTTAGGGTGGAATAATAACCCGACAGTCAGACAGTTTATTGCGGCTTATAAAAGCCTACTAGTTCATTGCCAAATCAAAGAGTCAACTTAAAACTCTGACGATATTATCAACAGCACAATTGCGGGAAACAAAATGTTTGACCGCTGCAATAATTTTGTCGAAATAACTAATGAGGATTATTTAGATAAAAACTGTTCCATTTTTGATTTCAATATCTCAGAATATGCTGATAATGTTGTAGAGTAAGTACATTGCTGGTTATATAGTCAAACATTTATATAAAAAATTAAACTATGTAATGTACCTAAATGTTTTAGAAACTGGTTCTGTTTATTGTAATTCATTAGTTCATTTCAAGAATAGAGGTTTGAAATTGTCGTCAAAGATGTAGTTACTATTTGCCAGTTTACTAAATTGGAAATTCGTAATTGTATACTACAACAATCCTATTCAAATATAGTAGAGAAAAAGAATTTTCAAATAATTTAAATTAGAGTGCAAAATAAGCTGCTAGAAAAAAATATTTTTGAAAGCTTACAGGATCATGTAGAACATCTTGGTTTATTGGTAAAATGCATTATCGAAAAATATATTAATATACAATTTTTTTATATTTATTAGTAAAAAGGAGAATACAATTTTATCGATCAGGCATTGTTACCATAAATTAACACATTTTCGAGGAATGTAATAACTTAACAAATTTAGTTTTAATAATTTATATCATTGAGTATTATTGAAAAATAAATATTTATAATATTAAAAATATAAAACATGTAAATTTCAAACAATTTTTGAATACGAAAAACACAAAACTCCTTAAGTAATTATTTTTGTTTACTTACACGCCACTGAAGAAAAAATTTGTTTGTTTTTATTTTGGTGTCGCCAATTTTGGATGGTGCGACTGACCACTATTTTAGTTTAGTTTCAATTCTCTATGTATGTATTCTATGGGGTATTCCCAAAGAAATTATTTTAAACAGACATGTCGCTTTAGTTTAATTATTAACAGATATTTTTTATAAAGATAAAATTAAAAATTTTGCAGAATTTTTAAATATTTTTGAAAACGCATTCGCAACTGACATGGTAACATTTAAAGGAACTTTATATAAAAAATTGTATTTTTAGAAAGTAAAATCTGCCATATCTTTAGTAACACATGTATGTATATCACATATAACACGATTCAAAAATTTAATTATGTATTATTAATTAATCAATTTATATTTGTTGTACCTTTACGTCAGAAATTTTCTTAACTGGTGATGTAGTTCCTGTTTGTGTTTGAAACTGTTTGATTGTTCGGATTATCCCTTCTTCGGAAATAACATCACCGTTAAGAAATTGGGTTTGGAGTCGTTTAACAGTTGTAAGTCTTGTGGCTTTACTATCATTTGTACTGGACTTAGAAATTGACGATGGGCCTGTCCTTTTCTTTGAAACCCATGTACGTATAATTGTTGTTGGTTTCCTAGTTCCACTAACTGTTGTTGACATTGTTGTGGTGGTTGTCGTCGTACTAACACTCTTGATGTTCCTCCTGCTGCGGTTCTCGATTTTGCAGTGACTGGACGCTATTTATACGATGTAATTGTAGACGTTGATTTAATGAATAGTTCGCTTACCACTGGTGGGGGCTTGGCCACTATTACATAAAACTCGTCTTAATCAATAATAATTAATAAAATAAATAAACTCCAGGTATTTCAACAAGAATGTTCGTTTAATTTTAAGAAATGCACTGCCTCGGGGCAAAATCATTCCGAAAAATATGTTTATTTAATTTTATTTAATAATTTAACTTAAATTTTTTTTCACAATATTTATACGTTACCAAATCGTCGTCGGATATTCATCGTCGAATGCTCAAAAACTTTTCGATGAAAAACAAAACCAGTTTCTCCTTATACAGGAAAACTTTTGTTTGAACCTGGTTACTATTCTGTTTTTAAAAAATTTTGAAATATTAATTATTTCAAAGTTGGTACGTTTTCAACCTTTTAATTTTGTTTACATGGACGCCGAAGAAGCCAGGATCAGAAATTATTGAAAAAGGAAATTATATTAACCCTAAACCAGCGAAAACTTAAGAGCTTAAGTTGTGCTCCTTTTGGACCATTTAGGGGAGCAGTACGACCACCAAAATTTTAAAGTTAGTTAGTTGTTTATTTGTAACGAGAGGCCTATACAATTTTGGTGATTGTAGCACTAACCGAAATTGTACAAACAGCGTCCTATACAATTTTTGTGATTGTAGCACTAACCGAAATTGTACAAACAGCGTGCAACTTAAGCTCTTAAGTGTTCGTTGGTTGAGGCAATAATAAATTATTTACCTTAAGTATGAAGTTTAGTTTGATCAGTCAATTCGTTCGAGAACCAACAACATTTAGTATGCAACTGCAGAACAATAACATCACATACGCACGACTACGGCGATACAGCCAATTGTAAATCTGCAAAAATTTCGAGGTTATAATTTTTCATGATTGCATTACTTCCTTTTTACGTAGTAAAATTACGAAAATTTAAAAATGTATCAACAATTTCGATATATTGTAACTTATTTCTATTTACAATGGTTCTTATTGTGATTGTTCCGTACATTAGTATTTTTTCAGTATTCTATAATCTATACATTAAATACACAATCGTAGGAATATCCTCCATTTATCGGCGTCAATCTGAGTGACAATGAGATTATTTAAAAAATCATTTTTCTCTCGCGACGACTGATGTTGCATTACGTACTTTGGAATATTAGCCGTATTTCTTGACGCTTGATTTGATCCAGTTCAGTTCATGTTTTATGATACCAACGTAAAGGCGCTTACTTGATTTAAAATCAAAACTTGTAACCCGAAACAAAATTTGGATCAAGTTTTCCATATAAAATTTGAACTGATCCGGATCAAGAGGTCTCATGAAATGCAGCAATTGTCTATATATAACAATACCATGTATTTATAGTACTAGCACAGAATAGATCTATCATGTGGTACTAGCGAGTTACTTGTTAGCCTATACGAAATCAATACTTTCATATTTTCCATTTGGATGGATGGATACTGAAATGGGATTATTCTGATGTTAACATTCATTATATATTTATATGTTGCTTCGAATGCACTAACCACCAAAGAAACTTTATTCGCTGACAATATATTAAACCCTGGACTATTTCAGATCAGCAACGTTAAGAAGTCTGAAAATTTGTATCTAATAATTATTTTTCGAATAATTCTGTTAAATTTTAATTCGAAATGTCAAAGGAAAATCAAAGGAAAACATTGTCAAAAACGCATATGAAATTCAAAAGTCCGGTTCATAATTATGGATAAAAATACCGGATTTTTCATCCCATCGTTTTAAACCAATTTAATTACGTAAATTATACAAAATACTTTATTCTTTTCATACAAATAGTTGAAAAAATCTCTGATGTGGGATTTTTATCCTTTACAGTTTATCTATTTTGAAAGTGGAATATTATTTTGGGAAGTATTCATTTTACGTGCAATTTATATGCAATTTAGTTTTAGATACATTAAGTTTGATATTAGTAGTTTGAAATTAAATAATACAAATTTATTATCGTGTTTGAATATGGAAAACTTGATCTTAGTTTTTCCCTTTTCTCGAATTTTTTTTTAAATATTTTATTATTTCTTTATTGATAGATTGACAACAATTTTAACTCTCAAACTTCTAGATAGACTAGATTCAATTTTTTTTCGCAATCATACTCGTGCTTAGTTTTGTTTGTTTTTAAATATTTCAATTTTATATTGCAGAAAAAATTTAAATAATATCAATTACCCATAATTTTCAAAAAAAATTAATGAAAACTAACTAAAATTGCGGATATAGGGCCAAGGATTGTTTGGTATACAAATACGTAATTTTTCTATTAGGTAGGTTCAAATGGTGAAGCCAAAATGTTATTTAAACACAGTTAACTTTAGGTTCAACAAATTTAATTTAGTAAAGTACTCCTTAAGCGTTCTTAGCACACGTGTTTTCGAGGTAAATATTTATCAAGTGGACAAAAATGCTATTTACTCTTGGATGGAACAAACGTCCCAAGTAATTTCCACGAAATTTTATTCTCATTCGCGTATTTCCACGTAAGTTTAATCACGTTGTAGTTTACTTCGATTGCCACCGCCGAGGCCATTAATAATGGTGTAAAATATCACAAAATAAAAAAAAAATCACTGGAAAGAATGTAAATTTAAACTCTGGAACAAATTTCAAATAATTTAGTCTTAGATGAAATATATGTTACCTACTTTGAACGCCAATCTAGATTAGGAAACTTACTCATTCAAGCACGGAATTCCAACAGTTTTAACTATTATATTTAATTGGTTAAAATCTCACACAGTAACTATAATTTTTTTTTCTTGTATTTCTTTTTTAAATTTACAATTTATGATACTTCTTTTAATTTTTTTCATTTACATAATATTTTTTTTTATTTAATTTTGTATATTTTTCTTATTTCATAATTTATAAATATATTTTTTAAAATTTAATTTTGTTTTTGCTATATTTACCTTCAAAAAATCTAACGAAATTAAAAATTGTAGAGTTAATAAAAAATAATTAATAAAAAAAACTATATATATACAAAAAGAAAAATTAAATATTTTGAATTTTTGATTAATATAAATAAAAAATAATAATTATAAGAAACTTAAAATTTAAATCATTTCCTGCCTACAGTATGTGTGATTTTTAGTTGATGTATTTAAATTGAATAAAACACGTTGTTTTATTGTTTTTTGATTTCTATTTATTATTTCTTCCTTTTTATTTCTCCTCTTTTAAACAATTTTTTATTTTATTTTTTTTTGGTTAATTTTATATAAGTAAATCCATTTTTTGTCTTTTTATATTTTTTTTATATTTTTTGTTTTTTTATTTTTTTTCATTTTTCAAAAAACATTGTCTTCTCTTTTTTGTTTTTCATCCATTTTTGACCTCTTTTTTTATTTTGTTCTTTTTTTGATATCTTTTTTTTCTCCATTTTTGTTTTTTGCTTTTTTTTTGTTATTTTCTATTTTTTTTTAAAGTTGTGTGTTGGTTTTGTTTATGAAGGATATAATTTGGTTTTCAAAAAACATTATTATATATATAGTTATTTTAGCTCTGCAACATTTTTATCCATTTAACTTTTTTTTTATAGAAATCATCTTTCTTGCTTTTTTTTCTAAGACATTTGTTACTTATTTTTTTTTTATAAAAAGAAGACAAATAATGTTTTTTGAAGCATATTTTTGCATTTAAATGATAACTAAAATCTGAAACAATATATCAACATGAAAAAGTATTCTAAAAATAATATTTAAGTAAAAATATTTATAATTTCTTTAGTTAAAAATTAAATGAAAAATAATTATATTTTATAATAATAACATGCACTATTAGTAACAGTTTGAAGAAGTCTTTGAAGCGCAAAAAGCAGATTGGAATTATGAAATATTTTCTTTTCTAAATTTGGTTCTCATCTCTTATTCAAAAATATCTGGCAATGGAAACACGCCACCACTTGTGTACTATGTAGTTAGATCGTTAGGGTTTCTGACTAGCAAAACTGTTCACTCAGGTCTGGTAGAGGTTTTCACTGGCCATTAAGTTTTACGTCAAAATCTAATTTCTCTTCATACCAGAGAAAACTCGACGGCAATTATAATTTAAAAAAAATATCGATAAAATACAAATTGCGATTCACATTTGGTGATGTATGATTTTAAGTTTTCCTTTAGTGTTAGCTTCGCTGATATTTCAATACGTTCGCTATTGTGTTGAATATTTTTTTGTTTATTGATAATTTCGAACAAAATACCGCAGATCCCGCTGCGAAAATTTCATAATTTTAACTGAATAAAACTTTAATTTAGTAACTAGGATAACATTTCAAACAATCAAAATTTGAATGCATAATAGTTTGGATTGAACTCACGTAAATGCCATTGAACTATTATTACTTTTCAATAAATTTAGTGAAGTTGAATCGCTTTCTTGTGATAATGCTAAAATCAAATGCAAAGTTAAATGAAATCTGTTTATCATCGGAACAACAGCAGCTCCCCCCCCCCGTCCTCATTGGTCCTTTTTGGTCTAAAATTAATTTATCGCTTTAAGTAATTTTAAAAATAATTTTGTAACTATATGTACGCAACTAGAAAAATAAAATTAGGAATTGTAAGTACACAATTATTGAGTTTCTTTAAGACAAAGGATGAGACTTTTCACCTCATTCGCGCGCGATAATCTTATCTTACTTATGACGTAATCACTCTCATTTCTTACATGTTGCATAATTGTCTAGTTATAATTAGTTCAGGCAAATTCATGATCGACTCAGTCTCTCTTGTAAAACAATGTCCCAATTTTAACTAAAAATCTTGCCAAATGTTCACCTTAAATGTTTGATTGTAAGTTATAAACGAAATGATGAATAATGGACAATACTACAAAATAAAACCATGCATTCAAAAATAAAATCAAGCTTACAAACAAATACCATTAGTACACATTCATGCCAAAAATATTATTACAAGAATTCAAATTTTTCCAATTAGCACGGCACGAATCATAATTGGAAAAATTTAATTTCGATATCACAGTTAAAAATAATAATTAACGAAAATTTTTCGAAAGCCTGGTTTACGACCCACTTTAAAAAATTTTCGTTTTTAGCCTACAACAAAAAAAGAAACACAGACAAATCATAATCATAATTAAATGGAAAAATTAAAATATTGTAAATTATATTTAATTAAAAAAACAAAACAAAATATATATTATATGTATAATATATTGCAAGCGACAGAAATAAGAAAATTTCAATCGTCAAAATTTTAACAATCCCTCCCTATTACAGTATCTCTCTATAACAAGGATAAACTATTTTGTTTTCTTTAAATTTCTGATAACTAGATTTTCTATATAAAAATTTCAATCAAACATCAAAAATATATTTAAGCTACTAATTGGTGTGAAAATTTCCAAATCTCTTTTTAAAAAGAAAATTAACACTTTGACGATCAAAGTAATTGTACAAAAATTTTATAAAATATACAAAAACACGTCATATATATGTATATAAAACAATACATATATATACTTTATAAATTTTTAATTATAAATATTTGTAATTTTATAAAATTATTATTTTTTGTTTTGAAAAATGTTTTTTTTTAATATTTTTTTGGTTTCGTTTCTTTTTTTTATGAAATATTTTTTTTTGGATTTTTTAATTTAAAAAAAAGTAATAAATTACCTTATATATAATGACGTAACGCTTAAAAAATTGAAATTTTTTATAAAAAATTTTCTTTCGGTAAAATTCTTATCAATAGGGGGCAAAGTAGTTGGCCCGCCCTCTGTAACCACGTCTGGAAAATTGACATAAAATTGAATTTTTCTTAATAAACTCATATTAGTTTGTAAAAAAAATAATAATAAAAAATAACAAAATTAATAAAAAAAAACAAATAATAAAAAAAATTATAAATACTAGAATAAAAAATGTATAATTACAGTGGTCTTCGGGTTCCTCGATAGCTTGTGTGACAACATGCTCTAGACACTCGTGTGACACCTCTTCCTCGATAGCCACGAGGTAATCGATTTGTTGTTGATAAACCAGGGCGATTTGTTCTTTTGGCCATAACCTAGAAAACAAATTCAAATATTATCAATATTTATTTCAATGCAGGTAGGTATGTATTTGTAAAACCACCTTAATCTGTCGCCCCCTGAATAACGTTTCATTCATTGCTAACGCTGTTTCAACATATTCCTTCGAACCAAATTCAATATACGCAAAACCTTTCGGATGGCCATCTGCTTTATTACATAATATTGTAACTCTATTTATTGTGCCACAGCCATGGAAATGCGCTTCAAGCTCTTCTGCTGTTGCACCGTAGTCTACATTACCAATGTAAACCGATCGGTTATCAATTTCAATTTTTTCTTCTAACGATAGAATAGGCGTTGTCGGTGAACCTAGTGTCATTTGCTTTGTTACTTCTGTTTGAAGCTGTTTCAATTTTTCGGCTTCTTCTTCCATTTCTTTCACACGTGCTTTTATTGCTTCTAATTCTGGTTCTATTTGCATGTTACCATCATCCTGAATGAAAATGGAATAGAAAAAACGGGAAACATATTTTTTACAAAACTAGTTTTAGTGACTGATAAGTGTAGTATAAAAATCAAATGTTTCAATAAAAATTCACGTTCATCGATTTTATGTCGCCATGTAGTTCAAACAAAGACCCCAGTTCAAAAATTAAGGAATTATAAACAAATAACATATAAATACACTAAAAATATACGTGTGACCGTTATCTTATTTGGTAAACGTGGGCACATATTACCAACTTAAAACCACAATCTACTGAAAACTAATGCCGATGTTCTTCAGTATCCTTAGTTTTACTCTGAAGAAATGTGAGAAATGAAAGCGTTTCTAGTATTCTTATGGTATAAACAGAACCAGAAATCCAGCGACAAAATACAACGCCTGTCAAATTAAAATACACATAAACCATAGGATGCTAACGCAATCAATGTCGCTGGCGACGACGACATTATCACTGAATTGTTTTAGAATCTATTCTAAGTTTGTCGTCGGCGCTACAGTACTACCAATATAAGTTTCAGATTATTATGTTGGTATCAAATTTTTAAGAACTGTTTTTAAATGAATTTCAACCAAATCTGAATGTTGTACACAATGTTTTAATTAAAAAATGTAAATAGAAGTCGATAAAAAGATAAATGAACTATTTTAGGGTTAATTTGTTATTATTTTTCTTGTTTCGTCGCTTCAACGCTGACGTGCTTGTTGTGTTTACCAAAGCGACATCGCCAGGAGACAAATGTATTTTGTCGATGTATCTTGTCGCTGTACCTCTGGTTCTGTTTATATAACGTTTCGTCAAAAAATCTTAAACTAGAATTTACATGTTTTATAAACATCATACACATGTAGTAGCATATACATATTTATGTGTTTTCTGGATTAACTGAATAATTCGGGCGACCAGGTTCAGCATCATCGGCGTTTGTACGGCCACAACTAAACTCAACAAACCAGCGTTTAACGGTTGCTTTCGAAGGAGCAGAGCCCCTATAACACTTATCAAGAAATTACTACTTTGATTTGAACGGTATTTTCCCCATAAAAAAGAACAGTGCTTAATCAACACAGTTTGAAGCTTGGTACTTCCTAAAAATTATGAAATTTTCATCAGATGTGTCAGCCTCGGGACTTAATAGCCGAGAGATTATGTATTAGGTGTGTGAATATGACTCCGCCCTTTCCCATAGATGTTGTTACTAGTACTGCTTACGTGTACTATAAATGGGTAATACCGGTATTCTATAGTACTTGATGTCAGCTGTCAAATGCAGTATGCGAAATTTGGTTGAAGTGTAAACATTTAGTATGAAAATGTCGAATTTTATTTCAAATAAACATCATTTGCGGGAAGTTTTATTACATTATTTTAATTGCAAAAAAAAGTGGAGCGGAAACTTATCGTTTGCTTGTGGAAATTTACGGTGAGCGCACATCGAATACAACGTACAAAGAATGGTTTCGACGAATTAAAAATGATGATTTTGGCATTGAAGATAACCAGCTTGCTTTGGAAATGTTATTGGCTGAAGATTCTTCTCAAACACAATCAGAATTGGCTGTAGCATTAAATGTTGATCGATCAACTGTTGCAAAACGTTTACAAATAATCGGAAAGGTTCAAGTTAGCAACTGGAAATGAATTTATTATGGTAATTCCAAACACAAAAAAACTTGAATGAAGCTGGCCATCACAACCAAAGCGAAATGAATTATGAACTGCTGGAATCAGATGAAACTATCAATGGTGAGGTCTACCGACGACAACTAATACATTTGTAGCGAGCTATAGAAGGGAAACAACCAGCAAGGGTGAATGAATACAACAAATTAATTTGTGTATGCATGATGCAAATGTTGTGAAAAATTATTTAAGAACAGGACTGGGAAGTTCTAGCCCATCCACCGCATTCACCAGACATAGCTCCTTCAGATTATTACTTATTCCGGTCGATGCAGTCGTCTCTTTCTGAACAGCGGTTTAGTTCTCACGCAGAGATCGAAAATTGGCTTTTTAATTGGATTGCCTCCAAAGACCAGGATTTCTTGTAAATTTCCTCTGAAAGATGGGAGAATGTTGTAGCTGCAGATGGAGCATACTTTCAATAAATAATTCTTTCATTTTATAAACAAGCAAATGTGTTAGGGCGGAGTCGTATTCGCACACCCAATAGTATAAATGTATTTTGATAAACAGTAGACCTAAATCAATGTATAATCATTTTAAGGATTATCGGCTTTATATAATTTTACTCTGGGGGCTGATTTGAGCATGGTAGCTGATTATTGGCATTACGAGTACGACTTACAAGTTTTGACTAATTTGCATAAATTTTGTATGCAAAAAATTTAATTGCAACTAGTGTCTACACAGGAGCAATGATAAAAAAAAATCAGTTCTTTCATCGCATTACGAAGTACGATAGAAAATAAAAAAAAGTCTTTCTTTACTGAACAACACAGTAAAACAAATTTTTCAAGTACAAGTAAGGTAATTTTCCTTTTGCATTTTCTTCTCAAGTACAGCAACTAAGGTTTTTTTTTGATTTTCAGTTTTGTTCTTCTGATGATATCGATTTTCGAAATGCACAGAATAAAAGGTTTAGTATCGTGTTGACAAAAATAAATGCTTTGGACAACAATAGGGACGCTGAAAATTCGTTAGGTTATAGCAGTGTGTGACAAATCACCCTGGAATGTTATAGCGTTGAACATCAAGCGTGGAAATCTTCATTTTATTTTCAAAATTAGTGCAGCGTCTGAGAAACGTTCCACGCATTACGTGATTTTTATCCTCGCCACAACCGTCCTGCAGAGTCGACTATTCGACGTTTGATGGCCACGGGAAAATCGAGGCAGTCAATTTATCACAAGAACTTGGCCTTTGTGCGACTTGCAACTTTACGAATTTTGCGTCGAGACTTGGGTCTGCACTCGTACAGTATCCAACTGACCCAGAAAATTAAAGTAAACGATCATAGACAACGCCGTATATTCGCTGATTGGGTTCTGGAGCAGTGGAATTCAAGTGGTCAAGCCAAATTTCGCCAAAAAATCATCTTTGATCTATCTTTTGGATGGAAATTATCGGATTTGAGGTGATATTAATCCACACGAGGTACACCAGCACCAAATGCATTCCGAGAAACTCAGTTTGGTGCGGATTTTGATCTGATCGAATCATCAGTCCGAACTTCTTCCAAAACGAAACTGTCATTGCCATAGCCGTCAATGCCGAGCACTACAGATCGATGATAATCAATATCTTGTGGCCTAAACTGGATTATATGGAAACCGACGACATGTGGTTCCAACTGGACGGAGCTACATGCCACACAGTGCATGCCACAAATGGAAATTTGCACGAGCGATTTAAGCGCATGGTCATCTCGCTTGGCGGCGACGTGAACTGGCCACTTAACGCCTTAAGATTTCTTCCTTTGGGGATACCTTAAATCGCAGTTCTATGTGAAAAAAGCAAACTTTTGATGCCGAAGGCAACATAACGAAGGACATCCAGCAAATCCAGCCAGATTTATGCGACATTCATTGAAAATTCAGCCTACCAAATACGTGACATCAAGCAAAGCGGCGGCAGACATTTGAACGACGTTGTATTCCATGCTTGTGCCCCTATTATGGTTCTCATCTCACCGAGTGACTCCATACAAATCTAGTTACATTTGCATAGTAATTTTAGGTGAGGTGAGAATCGTAATAGATATTTTATTCTTTCAAATAAAAAAAAATGTGTGGATATCTCACACATTTTTTTGGTGGTTTTATTTACATTTAAAAATTGAGCTTCCTTATTGAACGACCCTTTATTTTGTGGATGTGAGCGTATGCATACAATTTACAATTAGTAGAGAACGAATATTTTTGACGCTGTCATGAGGTAGTTCTTATATTTTCATTATCGTGTTTTACCTAAGTATAATATAACGTTAAAATGACTGCCTGAAAATGATAATTATTATTGCAAATCATAATTAAGAAGTTTAAAACCAGAATAAACTTCCTGTAGAAGTTTTATTATTTACCTATCCAGTTAGTTATTTTCCATTTCAAACAATAAGGAGTGTAAAGTTGCGTAAGACTCGGTAAACCAATGATTGCCTTAACTGATATAGAAATTATTTACTAAATCGGAAGTCGAAGTTAATTGCTGAAATGTGCAATACTATTAGATGCAAATGTGAAACTAAGCTTGTTAATGAACTATGCATACATTTAAATTATTTTGCAATTTTCACAATATTTCATATCTAATATTTCATGTCGAATTTTTGACGAGGTTCTGGAACATTGTTGTAAATAAAGGTGCAATAAATCGTCGTCAATCAATTTTATATCAATAAATATTGCATAAATTTTTCTACTGTTAATGGAATGCTAAATACTAAAAAACTTCAAGAAGTCATCGATAAATTAAGTGAGTGGTGTAGTGTGATCGAAACTCGCTTTACTTAAATATTAAGAAATTCAAAATCATGTCTTTCCATCGTAAAAGAAATCCGTTAATTACTTCATACAAAGTCAACAACGAAGTATTGCAAAGTGAATGAGATTATACATTTAGGTGTTACATTTGTCGAAAATGCCAGTTTCAATAGGCATATTGAAAATTGTATTGCGAAAAGCGAATGCTGTTTTGATTTGTTAAAAGATGAAATTAAAAATATTCAAACCTTGTGTTCACTTTATTTCGCTTACGTTCGAACTTAACTGGAATACGCTGTATGGGTCTGGAATCTATACTATGCTATGCATTTTAAAAGAATTGAAAGCATTCAAAAGAAGTTTCTGATTTTCTTGTTACAAGAAAAGTGACTGGGATTACGACCACAACAAGATGCACGGATTACAAAATATGCACGCTAGAAAATAGACTTCTCTTTTATTGGTGACGTTTTGCTTGGTCACATTGATTCAGCTTATAACTCTATTTAACTTTAACTTATCAAAGGACAACTTCAGAAATATCATGAAGAAAATGAAAATTTCATTTATATTTAAGTTTTTTGTTTGAATTTTTTCTATATAATTTTTGTTTTAAACTAAATAATCTGAAATCATACAGGTAAATCACAGAATAGACTTCTTTAAATAAATAAATTAAAACATAAGTACAATAAATGTCTTCTACTATATGTATGAATCTTGTAAAAATTTGTTATTTTTAAGAAGATGGATCTGTTGTCGTTTGTTCGACGATCTTAAATGTAATATTTAAATAAACGAAAAACTATTTATGGTTTAAATCTGTAAAGTGTAATAAATCACTTTACTATAATAAACAGATAGACCACTACTATGTATACATTACGTCCATTTATGATTATTACTTACATTTTCATTAAAAATAACTACGAATAAACTACAAAACATTTAGCATTTAGTTACAACAAAACTATTGGTTTTTCTAGTAAGTGGATATATTAATTTCATATTTAAATGAAGAAGACACCAATTCATATTAAGGCTATATGGTACTGAGAAAATCAAATTTATTTTTAGTATCGATATTTAAATGCTAGGGGCGTTGTATGTACTGAATTGTTTCTTTAATAAGTTTGAGTACCATAATTCCGTATAATTTGCTTACTAAACTTTACTTACATTGTTTATATGTCTAAAATTAACTAATAAATGTATTAGTTTTCATTATTCCTGATCTAAACATTGCATATTATAATAAAATATTAATCATTGACGTAAAATCGAAATGTTTAATATTTTTAAACTAAATTTTATATTTCAAATCACTATTCTTGATAATCATAAATTAATCCCTCGATTATTATTATACATTTAAGTTCGTGCTAAGGAAAGAGTTAGGCCAATTATTTATGGTAATATTTTATGGTCAAAAACTGATTTTTACTAAACATCGTTTTTGACAATTTAAGTACCATACAGACTTAAGTCATGAAAATTCAAATTTAGCTTATGTTGTAGTGAAATAACGTTTAATAATGGGTATTTGAAATTGATAACATTAGCCTAGATAGAAATCCATCCTTTACAATGGATTATCTTGTTTCTACACACACCACTCTTTAATCAAAAATTATAAAATATTAAGTTATATTATTTTCTAATTGTTAATATACACTCGTACATTAACCCTAATCAACATAACCGATTTTACTTATATTAACGCATAACATGAGTCTCTAAGGCCGGTTTCACACTTCTTCGTTCGTTCATTCAAACAATTGTTTCGACCAATAATCTTTTGTGAAAAAATACAGAAGAAAAAAATTGTCATTTTGGAGCAACATGAAGAGTCGAAAAAATTGTTTGAATGAATGAATGAATGAACGAAGAAGTACGAATCCGGCCTAAGACTCAGCGCATGCGTTCTTGTTAGTCTTTTTAGAAGTGTTTTCTGATCTTGCTATTGCTTGGTAAATTTTTTAATTGTGACTTGCAGCTCAATTTGCAAAAAAAAATTAAATTTAAATAGTATTTATATATCATAAACTTAAAATGAGTCTGAGGATCCTACGTTGATTATGGTTAATGTCATCTATTTACTTTTTCAAATCAATGTGAATTTTTGGTTCAAATAGAAAAAAAAAATTGATGGTTTATGTATGCATTGTATATTAACAGGATTTTATTATGTTTATTTGAAGTTTAGAAATGTCATATCATACGACATCAGTTGTGAACCACTATACGCTGAAACTTTCAAATATGTATCTTTTTTAAGCTGAAACTTAAAAATTTGAACAGAAATTACATATAAATTCTTTCCCCAATTCTCTATTCCCGGGGAATTACCAGAATAGTGCCACTGACGTTTCTACAAAAATTGACGTTTCTTTTCGTATAGGTATACATTTTTTGGTGTGTTTTTCTAAACTTAATGTACATAAAAAAAAATCAAATAGAAGAAATTGTTGATGTACATCAATTTTTTCTGTTTTTTGGCAAACAGAATATCACATAACAGAAAATAGACAATAACTCCATCGAAGTTAAAAATATTTTGGCTAAGGGTGATCAAAAAATGAAAAAAATATTTTTATTTTTCAAAGCAAACAAAACGTATTCTAGAAATGCATTTTTCAAGACGATATCATCAAAATTGAAAAACGGAAAAACCTTACTTGTAGTTAAAAAGAAAACGATGTTTTGTTTATGGCTGCTTTTCCCTAAGGAATATTAATTTTTTGTTACTTGTCGTACGAGCAAAATGGGGTGGAAGGAAAAAACTTTGTTTAGATTTTGAACGCGGAATAGATAACCTTCTGACGAAGTAAGACAATCCGAAACGTTTTAAAATTGAAATGTTTTAAAATAAATGATTTAAAGTGTATTTATCACATAAAATGAAAGTACACAAATGAATAAAATCTTAAAGATTAGAAAAATAAAGTAAAATTATTCTTGAATGTCGTATAAGCAAATTTCGTGATATAAGCCACAAAACCGAAAAGGAGTTATTCCTTTTTGACGTCTGTTTTAAATGCTAAAAAACCAATATCTAAATTATAAATAGGTCAAAATAACAAGTTTAAAAGTGTTTTTACAATTTTACAGAAGTATATCAAGGTACAAGTGATGTGTTTGCTTTGTTATGAATATATATTCGGTAATTATATGGAAATATTAATAAAAATCTCGAAAACTTCCAAGATATTTAGGTGAATCCTTGCAACTGGACACATTCTATTGTAGTCATACCAATCTCAAAACGTTTGGTCGAAACTGTGGTACAAAGTAATATGTAACTTTGCCAATTTACAATTCATTATTGATGTCTATCTAAATATCATTTTAGCACCACTACATTTTTGTTTTATAGAAAAGGAAAAACTTGAGAAAGAGACGTTTTTAATTTGACTTACATGGAAACATTATGATTCGGGGAAATAATTTAACGATATGTGCAAAACGATCAAAGTTGACTTGGAATGATCATGTAAGTTCGTTGTGTCATCGAGTTAATTATAGTTTATACGCGCTAAGGTTAATAAAAAAAATTTGTCCAGTTAACTTACGGATATACTTGGTCAAAAGTTTGGTTATACCAATTTTCTCATATTGTGATGCAATATTTTTAAATTGTGACAATTGTGTTCGTCAATTACTCGGTTACTTTTAACAATTGTATACGTTCTGTTCATGACCTAAAGAAGTTTGATCACGTTTCTGAATTTAAACATTCGATTCTGGGTTGTGGCTTATTTAAGTTTTATCGTTAAAGCACTGCTCTATTTATTTGTCGAATAATTAAATCAGGATGTCCATTGTACTTGTATGATAAATTAAATTGCTCTGTCATTATGAACAAAAAATATTAATTTACCCGTTAACAGAACTAATGTTTATAATGAAATGTTAATAATTCGGGTTTAACAAATGCGATTGTCACTTTGAACAGTGTACCATCTGCGGTAAAAAATATTACCTGTTAATAATTTAAAAAAAGTTATATTTAATTTAATAACGGTTAAATAATTTTGCTATTGTTAAATTGTATATATTTGTAAACATTTCGTATTATTTATTGTATATATTTCTGTATACATTATTACCATAGTTTTTAAGATGTTACATAATTATTATTTTTTTCATTCATTTATTTTATTAAATTGTAAATATGTTTATGTACAAAAGCTAGGGCTTATACATTTGAAATAAAACATTACTATTATTATATAATTAAGTAGCTTGAGTGAGAATGTGGTAGTTGTTGATGTTTATGATACAATGATCATCGATTTTTTAAAATGAATGAAAAGATTCGATATTTTGTACAATTATAATGCCTCTTCAATTCCAAGAGTTTCAGGCTTATTACAAAATGGAGGTGGAAAGTAAGGCAACGTCGAGTGTGTACAATATCAAAATAGGCCGTTATGAATGCAAAAAGGGAAGTGGTGAATGTGATGAGGCAGTGATTTTTATTAAGAGGTGTTATGAAACGGTAGAAGTACAAAGAACATTATTTAAAATATCTTTTCTCTAGGAGCAACGAATGATGAGAATTATAAAAAGTCAAAACTATTAATCTGTCGTACAAGGAATATAATTAAAATTTCATTATCCTCCAGAAAGCAAGGGACTTATTTGGTTTACTAGTCGTTTTCCAATCGCAGATTTCAAATACTTGCAAGCACTTATGTCTGCTAGTAGCCAGCCCAGTTTTGTAAAATTAGTTTGAAATACAAAGTAATCGATTTTTGGTGTTCCAATCGACAATTGCTGGCAAGACTTCTGCAAGTACTTAAAACGTACGTCTTCTTCTTATTATTCTGATAATCTGTAAAAACCTTGAATTAAAATTTCATTTTAGAATACAAGTAGCAATTTTAATTATTTCATAAGAATTTTAATGAGAACTAGCGAGCATAAAAATTTATTTAAATCGATTTGGATCCAGAAGAATAATGGAAATTTGAATTCATATGTAAATGCTTTCTTTAATTTCTTAAAATCATTTTATAAAATTAATGCGGCAACTTTACCTTTAACGTCAAGCAATGGATTAGTGTAAGTTTGGGTGACCGCGACCGCGGAAGATATTGTAAAATGCAAGAAAAGGAGATATTTTGTAGAAAAATTCTTGGACAAGCGATAAACGTTTACACTACGTTATAATCCCAAAAGCCCAAATAAGAGCTATAATTTTATTAAGCAATTGTTATTCAAATAAGTCCCACATTATGTATCCGCATCAATTATCGCCCGAAATTCGTAACAATTAAAATATGGCACTCTCATTTCACAGTGGACAATATACTGGTATATTTATTAAAATATATAAAAATAAAAAGCAGAGTTTTTCTCGGAAAATTATTTATCTCGGTTTTTTTTGTTACATATACATGTATTAAAGGAATCTATACCTTTAGCTTAGTGTGCACACTATAATAGCATAAGCCGATGAGCTCCTAGGTGTTTAACTAAGACAATATTAGTTTTAGTTATATGTCTCTTTATACACCATAACAATTGCTTACTAAAATTCCTTTCTAAAAAGCCATTTAATTCGAAATTTTTCTATCTTTGATCTATAAATACGATGATGAACGAGCCAATTTGTCATGGTAATTCGTTAACAAGAAAAGAGAAAATGGTACAGTTTATTTACGGTTTTAAACCAATAACCAATAAGCATCTTACGATCATTTCACAATTACACTAGATGGTAGATGTTACGTTTAGATCGAGTATGCTTTGATTATAAATTTTAATCGATTACCAATGAATCGAAATCCATTATAATTTCAAAATAATTTAATGATACAACTGATTGGTAACTACTACATGTAATTATTTTTCGATCTGTTTAGCCTGGATGGGACTTGCATATTTTTTTTCATAGGATAAAGTTATATCGCTCGGGTTGTTTAAATGGGGTCAAAATCAGCAAGTTTTTTTTGTTTTAGTAGGATAAAATTTAAAGCATGTTCATCTTGAATCGTTCTTTACTTAAGCGGAAAATCGACGTTTGAAATTGTATGTAAACAAAATTGTTAAACCTAGTGTGACACGTACCATAAGCATTTACTTTCAGTACATTTACAAATAACTTAACTCAAAATAAAAACAAATTAAAATAAAGTAAATAAAAGAAAAAATAAATTAACATACATAACTGAAAATCTCTTTCGCGTAAAATTAATAAAAACAGAATACAAAACAGTAAAACCAAAAAATGTCGCCTCTTCAAGAATTGAGAATTGCTAATACAGTTATGAATTAATCTCGCCAAATACGAAAGACCATACCTGTTTAGTGTAAACAAGGTATGAAAAATGTTGGCCTATTTTTGGTGATGCACTGGCGTTTGTTATAACATCGGTTTATTTTGTTACTACTACTGTATGTTAATTAAAAAGGCGTTCGAAAAGTAAATGGAAAGAGATTAATGTTTGTTAGTATATAAATAAAATAATTTAAAAAAAAAATGATTTGATGGATATCTTTCGAACTTTAAGGTAATTGATAATCCGATTCCAAAATACTAGTTAAGCCGAAAAATAAAATTGAAACGTGAACTGCTTTTGGTACATGTAAATGAAACTACCAACGTGGCGGCTTTGATATTCTCGTTAATTATAATTTATTAATTAAACCAATGACACACGGTGGTTTGAACAAGAGAATAAAGATGATCGAATACAAAAAATTAAGAACATATTTATATTTTTAGTTATTTTTGGTGTTTTATCATATGTTTTCGATAATTACCTCTGTTTCATTTAATAATTCGGCTTCGCCATTTGCATCATCTAAGTTTTCTAATAACTGATCTTCATTCAATGATAAATCTTCATCTGCCATTTTTTATTTTTTTTAGTTTTATATACAGAAAAATATATAAATTTATTCTAGGAAAATAATAAAAAAAAAATAAATAAATAAATAAATATAAAAATAAATTGGTTTTTATAATGAATAATTAAATATTTGTTTAATATTTTATATGCACACAATATACTTATTTTTTCACTTCTTATAAAAATAATCAATAATTCGGCATTTTCATACAAACAAGAGCGGAGAAAAAATTTTCCCGTCATTCTTTTTTGGGTTCGCGAAATGCACAAATTAACAATACAAATTTAACGATAGATCAGAAATAATATCAAAATTTTTTAATTTACCTTATACTTAACAATAATTATATAATTTAATTTATTAATTAACTATAACTAAAGAGATGATTTTAAATTTAATTTTTAGAAAAAACAATTTCTTATAAAATTGTGTATTATTTTAAATTTATATATCAACGAAGACAACGCATTCAATTTGACGAATGCCGAATTTGGCGTCAATTCATGGTAGGGCTGAATCAATTTTTATTGAAATATTTTGGAAATTGTCCGAAGTGAAGTTAGCATTAGTTGAAGTCGAACCTGAAAACGATGTATAGCACCGTTCAAATTTTTCTCGTTGGGCTAATCCACACTGGATCGTTATCATTCTTCGTTTTCGCCCCTTTACCTTTATAACCGGTTCTATCGCGGATTCGTTTTTCAACCAAAATTTTTAGATTTCTCTAGATCACCACACTACACAAACACAAATGTAATAAAAATATTCTCAAGGACATTTTGTCTTTAAATTTTCGTATTTTTATTTTTATTTCGTTATTATTTACTTTTGAAAAAGACTTTCTTGAAAATATTGAAATTTTAACAATATTTCACAACCGATATGTATCAGAAAAACACAACGAATAAAAATTAAAATCGACTGAAAGACCAGATATTAAAAGATTATAGCACAAACATGCAATTTAGATACTAGCACTAACCGGTTATAACTTTTCCGGTTTTATAAGTAAAGGTGAAAAAATGAAGAACGAGACGCGACTCAAAAGTGATAGTGTGGAAGTCCTACTGCGCTTCATATGATACCGGTTTCTGATACAGAAAATCAGTCGTCGTCCACACACATTTTATATAAGTGTGGTACAGGTTGGAGTTAGGTTGAGTTGAAACTAGGTTTTCGTTAATTCCAAAATGGTGTTGATCGTTTCCATGAAGCAGTTAGGTGGACTTGAAATTTTGAAAACCGCTTAATTAATTTAATTTTATTCAAGTCTAATAATCCTTTATATATATTTATATGCCTGAAAATTATTTAAAATAATTGTTTATTTTAAATATTCAAATATCTTTATGTGCAAAATTTAATTAAGAATGAAAATGTTTATTACCGATAAGTTTCGTCGAGTTCAAAATAATTTAACAAAAACTCAACTCTACTCTGTTTCCATAATGCTACCTCTAATCAAGCTACTTTCAACTCTGCTTGGAAACAAGGTATGTACTATATAATTTCCCAAGTAACACAGCACACCTACTGTGAAACATTGCTACTAGTCGCACGTGTTGTAATTTGAACGTCATAACAAAATGACAAAGTGAAAAGATTCAAAACATTGTCGAAGTTTACAAGAATTAACCAATTAATTACGAATTAAAAAAGCGATAACAATGGCTAAGCGACCGGAGCATATGGCACCGCCCGAAATCGTAAGAATTCGAAAACGGAATTGCACAAGAGTACCTAATAAGCTGTTTTTGTTGTTGTTTCAGTATTACGGCGAAGACGAGGCAAAAAAATATTCAAACAAGTGAGTAATTTTAATAATTTTATTAAACGCTTATTATTTATTAATCTATATTAAATGAAGCACTCGCATTATCGATATTCAAATACAAATGGCGGAAAGGGCAATCGAATTGCTTTGTCTGCCTGAAGATGACCCTTGCATGGTTTTGGATATCGGATGTGGATCTGGGCTTTCTGGAAGTGTTCTCGAAGATGCAGAACATATTTGGGTGGGCATGGATATTGCAAAGGCGATGTTGGATGTCGCAGTCGATCGAGAAGTTGAAGGTGATTTGATCCTGAGTGATATGGGCCAAGGTGTGCCCTTTAGGGCGGGCTCATTTGACGGAGCCATATCAGTTTCAGCGCTACAGTGGTTATGTAACGCAGATAAAACCTCCCATAATCCACAGAAACGATTATATATATTTTTCTCGAGTTTGTTTGCTTCATTGACACGATGTGCTCGAGCCGTGTTCCAATTTTACCCGGAAAATAGTGAACAAATCGAAATGGTCACATCGCAGGCCATGAAAGCTGGTTTTTATGGAGGTCTTGTAGTCGATTATCCGAATTCAACAAAAGCCAAGAAATATTTTTTAGTACTTATGACAGGTGGGATGACCCAATTGCCAACTGCTTTGGGGGTTACTGAAGAGGACAGTAATCGCGTATCTTATATCAAGAAACGCGAAATGGCTGACCGTGTTCGTGGGAAACCCGTCAAGAAGTCGAAAGATTGGATACTTCAGAAAAAAGAAAGGAGACGCAAGCAAGGCAAAGAAACGCGGCTAGATTCAAAATACACCGGGCGGAAAAGAAAAGAACGGTTTTAATTCATTATTTTACTAAAATAAATATTCTTCATCGTATGTACATAACATCCTAGTTTTTTTTTAAAATTAGATTACCTTTTACCATCCTTCGGATTGTCGAAATTCGCTTCCTTGTAAATCGCAATCGTAAACAAAGTTATGATTAGCGAGAGTGAAAATATGAGATAAATTGTTTCCCTACTATGTTTATTTTGTGTAATATTTTCTTTTTGTTCATTATATCGAAGCTTCGCTGATTGTTTACGATCGAATGCTGCACCATAATGATTTCGGGACCACTCGTCAAAATCGTAAATGGGTGTACGTCCTGAAGCGGGTGGTGCTGTAGATCTCCTCATATGCTGCTTATAAAATTTTGTCTGTGGATCATCTTCTGCTGGTTCGTGAGCTTGTTGTGCAAACTTTGAATCGGCCGTATGTATAATACCTAGAACATTTACGTAAGAATAACATAAGAATCTATTATATAAATTTATATATTCACCAAGTTATACCTTTGTCGTACAATTTGCGCAGCCTAAAGTTTCCTAGTACCTCGTACGCTTCGCTGATATCACGAAATTTTTCAGCCGCGTCATTACTATCCTTATTCTTATCTGGATGATATAACATTGATAATTTATAATATGCAGATTTTATATCATTCTGTGTTGCTTTAGAGGTAATTCCTAACGAATCGTAGAAGTTTTTCCTATTTAAAATTTGATTTTGAAATGAGATATTACGAATCTCGATGCAAAGTTTAATAAATTGAAGAACATTTTTGTCTTTTAATTTTTGACTCAATAAACTGCACAAATGGGACATAGCCAGGTAAAAAGGAAAATCATAGATATAAATAATATTTACATCTAATTTCTTGTCAATACAACATTTTTTAAACAACACAGAATGAAATCTGTAGGCTAAAAAGTTAATTTTAAAATTTGAGTTATGTCACTTTGAAGTAAGTTGGACATTTCATTTTCTGTTATATGCATCGTGAAGTTGATGATAATCGTAGTTTAAATGTTGGATCATAGATGCCCATACGGAAAATAAAGAATGTTATTCTACTAACATTTATTTTGTAACATTTTACATACATTTCTTAAATTAAATTAATAAATAAAAAATAAATGTGCGTTCTCTTTAATATGGACGATACATTCCAGGCATGGGCATATTCATAGCTCCTGTTGGATAAGGAACACCACCCTGCGCCCCACCAAAATGTGATGGGTAAAATGATGGGTATCCTTGTGTATGGCCCATATTTGGTTGTCGAACAAGTTCCTGCATTTTTTCAGATTTTAATTTACGTAAATGCATTATTTTCCGGATTTGCATAAATTTATCCAAAAATTCATCGACAGGGATTTCGTTGCTCAGTAATTGCTTTACAATTTTCTCCGATTCCTCTTCACTCTCAGCTTCAGCAGCTTGAAGAAGAGCTAGGGCAGTATCCTGATTCAAATCACCCGATTTTGATTTCATTTCCGATAATTTTTCTTGCACCTGTAGACACAAAGCTTTTCCTTGCTCCGTAAGGTCCATAATCTTGCCACGGTATTCTATCATCTCGGGTTCTTTGCCTAGATTTTGGGTGGCTAATTCTCGATTTTCGACTAACATTTTTTCTTTCTCCTCTTCCAAAGTGCTAACCTAAATTCAAGAAACGTTAGTCCCAAATCAATTTTACAATACAATAAATGTTGACTCACAGCATCCGTAACTCGTTTGTCCAATTTTTCTTCATCGTTAAGTAATTCTTTCAATTCATCGGAATCTAGATAATTTAATGGCGCCGTAGCACTGTTTAAGTATTGTTGATACATTCTTTCAATTTAACGTTTAACAATTAAAAAAATATATTTTATTTTGCTTTAATCAATTGGTTTGGTAAGCGAACATAACAAACGCGAATTATAAATCACTGTAGTGTCAAAATCGAAATGAGTACGTTTCGTGCAACAGTGCGGAATTTCGGATTCAAAATAAAATTCGGAATTTAATTTAAAAACCTACTCAAAAGTTCGTTAATTTTATTACTTTTTACATTTCTTGTTGCTGGATACTTTCTAGATCGCAATCTCGTCGTTGCAGTTCTTCTGCTATAAAATAGTTTCTCTTTTTTTCAAATACGGTCTTGTATTGCTCGTGTAATTTTTCCACAGAATCTAAATCTCCACCATAGTCGGACGGCAGTGAAGATTTCGGTACGTATTTCATCGCAAATTCATTATAATCCACGTTTGGGCTATGTAAATGCAAGAGACTGAGTATTTCAGGATTCATGAATGGTTTAGCGATACATAAAAGTTTATCGAAAAACCAAACAGCGTTAAAAATATGAATTGCTTTGATGTTAACGAGCATGGCTTCTTGAACGTATTCAAAAAATTTTTTCACTATACCAACTCGGCAACGTGTTAAATGCCCCAAGCCTACATTTTTCATGTCGAATAAGCAAATTATTCCATCATGAGGTCCATGCTCGTGTAATGTGCTTTCGAGTAGCATGAAATAGGTTTTCACTGTTGGTGTTATGTTATAGCTGAGACATGATGAATTAGATAAGGCATGATAAATAACCAAATCTCCGCTTGGTGTGGAGGGTAGATGAAAATAATATCTGAAATTGTTTAGAAAATACCAAATTTGTTAGTTCTTATCAAATAGCAGTATTTAGGTGAGGCTTTGGGAATCAGCTAAAATTCCCAAATATTACGTATTACATATAATGTATCTTACTTACTGATTCTTTAAACAGTCTTGTATTGATTCAGTCAGGGGGTCCCGTTCTGCAAACAATTCAGGACTACCGCGCAAAATCTCGTAATATCGCTGCAGATTTTTTTTTGCCTGATCTACCCTCCTCTCTGCTATATTTAAAAATAGTGCCAACTGTTTATTAGTTATGGTTAAGGGAACGTTTTTAATTTCTGATTTTTTTAATTCGATTATATCAGCCATTTGGAGATTCTGTCTTAAGAGCGCTTCATCCAAATCATAATTCAAGTCGAAATCCATAATGTATATTTCTCTAAAGATTTAGTTAAGTACTTTACACTATAATTTAGATTTTTACTTAATTAAATTTTGCTTTTTTTTCCGAACGAGCAATTTTTATTTTCAAAACGAAAACAAATGAAAATGACGAATTGAAAAGCAAATGACCGGCACATTTTTAATTTGGATAGTTTAATTTTATTATTACATTTTACACGATTTATTTTAATTCAGTCGTAAAATTAAATTGTTTCTATCAAGGAATGTGTTTTGTTTGATGAATAAACACATAAACACAAGACAACAACACAAAATAATAAACATACCGAACTGTCAATTTACTTGAGCTTTGGTGGTGCGTTTTTCGGAGATTGAACTATTTTTTCGGAGTTATATTAAAATCGATTTTCGAATACCGTTTTTGAGGGGTGAGTTTTTTTTTTTGTAAATATGTAAGTATTATGGTTAAATAATATATACGTGCATGTTAATTTAGAAGTGTTTAGAATTATTTAAACGGTTATTTTGAAATATCTACTTCTTACATGTGTTTGTGTTGATAAAGCGAGATTTTATGTAATTCAACGCTATTGAAAAATTTCTTTCGTGTACCAACTACAATATTATTAGTGTAGGCTGTAGGATTCACAGCGTCTGTCACTGGAATCAACAGGTTTTTCTTGCTTAATTTGTTTTTAGGGTATAAGTACAATACTTGTCTTATTTTCTTATGTATAATGAACTTTGAGTAACTCTGGGGGTTATAGTTGTAATTATTAGCTTGCCGGAGAAGCCGGGAAAAACGAAACAAACTACAGTTTTCATTTACGTTTGAAAGGGAACATTAAAAAACATTTCTAATACTCGTAGGTAAATTACATATGTAAAGGCTGAACTATAGATATAATAAAAAGAATTAAAAAAAATAACGTAAAAAAACGAAGACAAAAATTTATTAGCCCAATTTGACGTTACGGCCATAGATGACTTGAAATATTAAGTTCATTCATATATTTTTGTGATATGTTTCCTACAATTATGAATGAAACTGCAATATTTTTCAGTATAAACGTATTTATATCAACAAATATAGGTTTTTAAAATTATAAAAATTATTTATATGCGGTTTAAATCACCGCAATTCGATAAATTATTTTTTTAGGTTAGGTTTAGAAAAATACAATTCTACAGTGTATTGAAAATTATTTTTGATATTATATTCATATTAGTATATATATATATGTATATATGAATATTTTATAAATAGAAAAGATAAAACACACGAATAATATAAAATTCCCTTATATAACAAAATAAACATGCATATTACATTCAACGCGCTAGAATTTATTTGAGTTTTGGTGTTGTATTTATTAAGTTTTTTATCCGTGGACGAAAATTTTCGCTCGTTGTAAAGTGGGAACCAGTCAAGAATAATGCCCCATTTACATGCGACCAACATTTTTTTTCTGCAAAATGAAAGAGATATAACATTGACATTTTGCACATGAGAGACCAGAAAAGAAATATATCCCAACAAAATTTTGTAGAAGATTTTTTGAGCCACTACACTGCAAAACCCACTATAAAAATGAAAATGTTGCCATAAAATATATTCGATCCGAGTATTTTTATGGCAACATTTTTAAAATTAACAAAAAAAAAATATTTTCTATTTACAAAAGATTAAGGAATCATAATAAAAACAGACGCCATAGATAAAAATGTAAATTTCTCAGTTGAACTAATTAAAAATAAATTAATAATTTTCCTATAAAAAAATTATGGCGTTACTTTATATGTTTATTTCTTTCTCGCATATTGAATATTTTTATATAGTGGATGCTTCTTATTTACCTACAAAAATTTGCAGACGAAAGCAATTTTCTACATGTAAATGGGGCTTAATACTTAACTTAATAAAAAAAATAAGAATGCTATAAATGGCATGTTAGTGTTATTACTCTGCAAAACTTAATGTCTACTTAAGAAACTCAACGAAACCTCGTTAAATTTTAGCTTTCACTTAAAAAAAATAGTACGCACGATTTTTCACCCAAAAATATGAAGCACTTAAAAAATTATACCGAAAATCCGATTTTTTATTAAATAAAATGCCGGAAATTATTTTTATTGTATAATTAATTACTAAATTAATATATAAAGTTATTTGAATAATTTTATAATATACATCTTTCACTTACATATGATAAAATTATTGAATTTGTGAAACCTAACCTAAAAATTAGATTGAATTGTTTAAAAAACTTAAAATGAAATATTTGTCGTGGCTGTTCTATTATTAAATGTTTGTTATAATAAATTAATCAAAATACATAAAAATCAAATCATATTTTATTCATAAAAAATGTAAATAAACATCGCAATGTAAAAAAAGAGAGACAATTATCGTCTATAATTCTTATTTTTTCTTTTAAGTTTTTATTTTTGACTGGTTGGGCTATAAGTGGGAATCAGTCAGGAATAAAAACTTATCTTAATAAAAAAATACGAATGCGATAAATGGCATGTCAGTGTTTTTACCCAACAGAAATTAATTTTTACTTAAGGAACTCAACGAAACTTCTTTAAATTTTAGCTATCACTTAAAAAAATAGTACTCGCTATTTCTCGCCAAAAAATAAGAAAAACTTAAAAAATTGTACTGAAAATCTGAATTTTTAAATTTGTAGCGATAATTATTTTAATTGTATAATTAATTACTAAATTAATTTATAAAGGTATTTGAATAATTTTATATTCATCTTTAAATTATATACGATAAAATTATTGAATTTATGAAACCTAACCTAAAAATTAGATTAATTGTTTAAGTTGTTTATAAAACATAAAATTAAATATTTGTTGTGGCTTTTCTATTATTAGTGGCCATGGCTCTCATGACAGCATCATATGGACGTGAGTAACTAATTTAAATTAAACTCACAACTAGATACAATACGTCTTAAGCTTATTTTAGTGAAAAACAAGTGGCGTGAGCTATATTTCAAGTGTTTGCCTATTTGAAAAGAATTATTATCTAATTATTTAAAAAACAAAAGTTAAAGCTAAATAAACAAAGTTCACGCTGGGAAGAATGAAAATTAATTTTTCTATCACATTTACAATATTAATAAAAGTCAAAAAAAGAAAGTTTGAAAGTTTTTTTCGTGTTTACGTTTTGTGGGCCTCCATGCATACAAAGTGCATTTTATTATGGCCGTATACATACGTAGGCTTTGGTCGGGCCAATACTGTAAAAATTGTTAATACATACCATTGGGTGCATCCAGCCTATGTATGCCTCAATAATAGTAGGCTTCACACATCTTATGGGCTGGATGCAAAATATTTCACTAAAAATTGTAGATATTCTCAATGTTGAGTGAGACAAAAATTGGGTGTATCCAGCCCATGTAGACCTCACTAGAAATAGTAGGCCTCACACATATTATGGGCTGGATGCAGAATACCTCACTAAAAAAATGTAGATATCTCAATGTTTAGTGAGGCATAAATTGTCTAACATGTATTTGTTTTGTAATATAAATAAATAAATTTAATATAAATTAAATAATAATTAAGTGTTTTAAAATCAAGCTTTTTAGAATTAAAACCACCACAAAAATTTTCTGCCTACTTTTGAGTAGAATTTTTTGGTTTGAACCTGTACCACAGAATATACAGAAAGGACATAACGCTGTTTTTGTATGGAAAAATGTGTATGGATAATATTGTATTCTGTGCCTGTACTTTAATAAACAATTTACTTTGTTTTATTCTCATTTGTTTTTATCTTCAAGGTATGAAGTTTATTAAATTAAGGAATGTAATATTTACTTAATTATCTTAAAATCAGTTATATTAGACATAAACTCAAAGTAACATGACGATATTGTATCCAGCCCATGTAGTATTCTGCAACTGAGGCTATTCTACGATTGAAACATCTCAAATGGGCTGGATAGATCCATTGCGTATATGTATACGGCCAAATAAACTTAAATTAAAAAATACGGTCTGTATGTATGCAGGCCCAAAAAACAAACACGAAGAAAACCTTTCATACAAATGCCATGGAAATTATTTTTTATTAAGTCTTTTTCGTAAACGTGGCAGAAAAATAAATTTTCATTCTCTTGAGCGTAAACTATTTTTACGCTTATTTACCTTTAATTTTGATATACATATTGTTTTTCATTTTAAAGTTGGTTTTCATTCAGAATTTTACCATTTTCCACTATGATGTTTGTAATTTGATGATCATGGTATAAAATATATAAGCCAACGTTTCGCTCAATGAAATTTCATGGTAAAGGATGCATAAGCAACTTTATTTATGTTACGAAACACACTAACAAATGATGTGCTAAAATCACCGCGCACCGCAACCAATGCTTGTTTAGTCATTATACGAGAACACCCTTACCAATAGACATCGAAGAACCGAACCCATAGATTGTAAAACGTGTGACTGAAGAACTAACGCAACTTAGACTTATTCAAAAACGCAATGTATATCGTTTAGTGCCACCGACATTACCATTAAAGGTTGGTGACAAAGTCAGACTAAAAGTAGCTGACCGAGAATGGAAAGGAGCTGAAGTGGTCGAAGAAACTAGATGTCTAAGATCAGTCATTGTAGAAACAGGTGAAGGAAGGCAATTCAGGCGAAACACTTGCCATTTCGAAACGACAATAGGATCACCAAAAGAACAGTCAACAAACATGTCGATCCAGCTACCAATTTTAAACATAGTTATATTTTAATATTTTGTCCTCGTTAATTTTTATGTAATGTAAATATTTAATTTTATACCTGCTAATTCTAAAATAGTTTCATACATTTATCACCTTATAAAAAATAATAATAAGAAAAATCGCAAGCGCACATTTATAAATTTATATAAACTCATAGTTCTAATTTTGCCATTTCTTCTTCAATTTCACGCTTGGCAATCAAACCATCTTTACGTCGTTGCATTTCTTCGGCATAAAAGTATCGTCGCCTATTTTCGAATGACTTCCGGTATTTCTCGTGCAGGTCTGCAACGCATGGGAGATCGCCGCCAAAATCTGACGGAAGACTTGATTTTGGTATATATTTTTCTGAGAATTCATCATAATTTATGCTTGGTAGATGCGTTTGAATAAGTGATAGTAATTCAGCCTTCATTAGTGGTTTTATGACAGATAATATTTTATCAAAAAATGGCGCAGTGTTAAAGATATGTATGGCTTTTAAATTCGCTGGCAGAGCTTCCTGAACAAAATGCATATATTTTTTTAGTACACCAAAACGAACGCGAGTCAAATGAGCTAGACTAGCATGCTGCATATCGTACAAAAATATTATCCCATTTTGAGGTCCAGTTTCAACAAGGCACGTCTCAATCATCATTAGGAATGTTTTTATAGCTGGCCCTATATTATAATTGGAGATTTTTGGATTCTGAAGTCGATGATATATCAACTGATAGCCATCTGGAGTGGTCGGCAAGTGGAAGTATATTCTAAGGATGATTAGAATATATTAGCAAATATTAAAGTCGAGTGTATAGTCTCGTAATATACTTACTGATTATTGAGGCATTGCTGTATGCTATCCGATAATGGGTCACGATCACTAAAGATTTCAGGACCATTTTTCTTAGCCTCATAATATGTTTTCAATACTTTTTTAGCGGTTTCGTAATCATCAGACGCATTTAAAAATAACGCTAACTTTTTATCTGTAATGGTTGCCGGAACATACGGTAATTTTTCATCACGCAATTTTTGTATATCTGCTCGTGAGATTTTTTGCCGCTCCACTGCTTCTTCAAAATTATAGTCCAGCTCATATTCAAGCATCTTATATATGAAATAATAAGATTATGAAATTAATAGCAGTATGAAGTAATTTGAAAGGAAACCGCAGATTATGTGGTGTCTTGGGTCACATGTAATCTGTAAATAATTGAAATAGAATAATTTATTTTTAATTGGTGTTGTAGTTAGATACACGTGATTTATACTTTCTTTACGTAGTAAATTTTGACGAAGTAAAAAAATAGTTTTAAAAAATCTGCAGTGCAGAGTAAATGGCTTTGCGCTCATTTTTGTATCGGAAGTGGCAGAATTTTTTATTATATAGACAGTTTTTACCAAATAAAAGTCCGGTACTGTTAATTTTTCGCTTTAGAAATCAAGTGTGGTGTATTCGAGATCTATGATTGTATTCTTTCTTGGTAAAAGAAAGTCAGGTGTTGGCCACAACATATTCGCTCCATCATTTTTTAGTTTACATTATAAATATTATTTTGCGTAGCTTGTTTTCATGGATCGTATATAAAATTCAGTTTTTATTCAGTTTTTCTTCTAAAAATCCGAGTTATATTTCAGAATTAATGGTTATCGCTAATAAGTATTTTGCGGCGATCTCTTATATGCCGTTGAACATCACAGTTATCCTCTTATCTAGGATTTCTTTACTAATTATAGTACCAAACAATTTTTGAGCTGCGCTTTTTCACGGAAATTGACCAAAGAAGCGTTTTGAAATATCATTCGGGAGGTCCTAAAGGTGTTTGGAGCTAATTGAACAACCGGAAGTGGTATTTTATTTAACTGGCAACTGGTTATTTAAACCTTTAAAATCGATTTTTGGTATTTAATTTTTTTATTAACCGAATGCACAACTCCAACTGTATATATAGTTAAATATTGTGATTTTCTTTTATTTGCAAAAATTTTAAGAAAATTGTGGATAGGTTTAAACTAAATAATCTTTGTGTTAAAATCTCAAAATTGTTCGATTTTCTGTTTCAATATCTCGCCTACTAGGAAGGTACACGAAATTTATTTGGGCAGAGAGACCATTATTATCTCCGATAGTTCGTTGTTTCCCAGTTTTTCTGATCATCAATTCTTGAATTTATTTCTTTTTTGTCTAAGAAGTTAATTTAACGGAAATTTTTGGCAAAAGTAGGCAAAAACCCGAAAACCAGTTTAGATTAAAAATCAAAATCATAAACCAGTGTTCCCAAAAGTTGCATTTTGTATAATCTCTAGCCACTTCTACTTTTCATTGTCAATACATATACAGTTAAAGGTAAAATAAAATTGGACATTGTTTACAAGCAACGTACTCTAAAAATTTAAATTTGTAATGTAATTAACATACACTTATCAAATTCATAACCAACGAATATTCAACATGTGGATCCTCAGGGTATTACAAGCTCTACCATCGCTCTACCTCGTTCGTGGGTCCCAGTGTTTGCAGCTTCGCAGTGCCTGGTGTATCCGTTCATTCGACTCCTTCCTAATAATCTATTTATTTTAATTTCAACATGAGTATCTACCCATAGCTAGATACTCCTGATGATGACCTAACAAGTCGAAATCGATCGAGTGATTTTTAAACTTTTTGAACAAATTTTTGAAATAATTAAACAAGTGATTAAATGTGTTTATTAAGTGAATAAGAGTTTTGATACAAAATTTTGTACAAAACGGCGCAAATCGAGTAATTGTTGCAGTTTAGGCTAGTATTGTAATATTTTTTTTTATCAAACACAGGCAAAATGAATATTTTTATGTTGAACCAACAAAAATATTTCATTCTAAAACTGTTTGAAGTGATTTGATAACCGCTTCAAATATTTTTTAATATTTACCAACAAAATGTATATCGGCCATTTGAAAAATAGTATTGTCTGTTTCTTGTTGTTTCTATCCTAAACACCGTTTACTTTTTTTATCGCACTTTTGTCCAGCCAGTGCCAAATTACCATTAACCTAAGATTTTATCGATTTTAATCTGTATCTTTCGAAAGTTAAGGTTTGATTTGTAATAAGGGCTGTGATTCTAGTATCTTGTCGATTTTCGGTTTTCTCAATAGCAGAGTTTATTAGGATAAATCGCGCAAGAAGCATTCGATGCTTCGTTTATTAACTGGTATGATATATACAGTAAAACTTCTGTAAAACAAGAACTGTTCGAGTTGGTCGTATTGGGAAAAAAGTAAAACAAACGTTCAAATGGTTATGTCAATGTCTTACGCGAATACGTTGCTAAGTTGCTTTATGTAGAAACCAACTTTTTGAGTATTGGTCGCCTTGGATTGAATCGAATCGCGATAAAGCCGAATTATATTTAACTATTATAGAGTGGTCATTTTGAAGTGCATGATTAATTTCTAATTTATCATGGTCGCGATTGAGTGTGGCTTATTGTAGTCTTATTACAGAGAAGAGTTTGTAAAAATGGTTTATTGATCAAACCCGCCTTAAGAGAGGCTTCTTCTGGAGGTGGTCGAATTTATAAGTTTTACTGTAACTTCGAAAAAATTAAACCTGTGCTACAGCTACATGAAGCGGCTATATGGTATTTGGTGTGCTTCCTTTAATATAAATTTCCACAGCATTAAGAACATTCATAAAGTATTTAAAAAACTATTCATCGAACATAATTGGAAAGGAACTGGGTTAGGGTGGAATCTTGGAATTACCACCAAGATTTCACGTTCCACATTAATGTGTCCTCGTAGTTGCAACAATGCGTTATTGGTAATACTCTATTTGACCAAATCTATGTATGGTCTATGTCGGAATCCAACTGAATAATTTTAAGATTACACTATCTAGTCGTTCTTGCACTAGTCGTTCTGCTGATTGTTCCTTTCTTTTGAAATACGATATCAGTATTTTCTTGACAACGTTACAACTTACAACAACGATTCCATTTTATAAAGCGTCGCGTGCTAATAATAAATCGAAAAAGATTTGCTTTATTTAAATCATAAATCATATTTTTCGGTATAATGCTTGCCACTAGATATCAAAATATGTTTTAAATTTATAATTCATTCCGAATTGGAATACCGAATTTCTTTGTTTTTGTATAGTAGTATATACTTGTAAATATGTGTAATTACATACATTACATTGTATACAATGCAACATCGTTGCAATAAAATTATGTCAGAATTATCTTCTTTGTTCTTTGTTTGGTTGTACGAGTAGATGACGGGCTGATCAGGAGGATGGAGAACATACGTACAAATAAATAAATCGTAGATGATGTCACAACTAAATCGGAAATTATTTCTAGCTGCATTTTATACAATTTAATGGGAACTGGATGTTATATAATCTTTGCAGTAACAAAATATTACCGTAAGGTTTGAAAGATAAAAATATTCACTTTCATGATGATGGTTAATGGAGAGTTTCTTTCGTTCGGAGAGCGTTTATATTTAATGGAGAAATGGGTTTTGTATTTTCGTTGTAAAGCAAAAAGTAAAAGTGTTGATTGGCTTTGATAAAGAACGCGAACATGTTAAGACAACTATGATTATGCAATCTGCCTTTAGTTATTTTTACAACATTATCTGTTAGGTGCTTTTATTTTCAAACTTTCATTTTCAAAATAATCGAGTAATATCACTAAAATTAAACTCTTTATTGTCGTAGGAACCAGAAAAATTTCATGTTCTACAAAATTTATTAATTGCCCAAATAATAACTAACCTTGTACAAACAACCATATTAATGGTAAAACTTTATAAAACCTTGACATATGAAGTGAATTTATAAAGCCTCAATGGATATACATACGTATATAAATCTTACTCTGCCGGAAAAATTTGCCTCGTGCTTTAAACAACCTATGTATGTCATACTTACAAGTTTGTGTCATCAACAATGTAATAAACACAAATCAAGTTTATGATACAAGTTTAATAGTGATTAGGAACTATGGCATGAAGTTTGGATCAATTTACATATAGTACATAACATACTGTCGTCAAATTGTCAAAACGAATAGAATAGAGACCTTACATTGTAGGGATTTATCTTTCACGAATCTCAAATTTATATTCTTACCAACATGCCATGCGATTGATCGTTTGATATCAAACTAATGCTAATTAAAAGAAGATTTATTACAATAATTTTGTCCCATACATAAGTAGTAAATACGTATATACAGTTCAATGAGGTTGCAATTGTTAGTTAATGATATGTGAATTGTTAATTAGCACCATCAGCCAAGTATGCATAGTAGTCGTCCAATGAAAATGTATAATTCGGTTTGTAAATATTTTAAAATTAAATTTTGCTTTGGAATGAATTAGCATTTTTTGTGGTCTGAAAAATGTGTAAATTAAAGTATACGAAAATTGGATTATTAAGTCCAAGAAATTAAGTAATGAATCTGTAATTATATATTTGATATGAAACTGAAAGTGATTCATAATTCTCTGCATGTACACAAAAATTAACATTTTAAAATGCTGTAATCACTTAACATCTTAATAAATCCCTTTTAATTGTCTAAACACACTCAAGAAATTAATTAATGGTACTTTCAGATACACTGAATTTTGACCCGATTTGAACTAGTTTGCTTACTAACAAGGAATACAAAACAGTATTAACATTTCTTGATTTATTTTTTTTTACAATTTTGTATTTTAAAACACAATTTGTGCACATTTTCTTTTCCGGAAATTATTATAAAAGTCAGAAGTCACTGGTACAGTTTCGTTCTATTGCACTCCAGCAACACATCTGAAATTTTTAATTTTGTAATTAAATTAAATACTAATGATAAACAAGGTCATCCATGTACTAAAACTTTTTTTGTAGGTATTAGGTAACTCTAAAATTTTATGTTTAATTCATTCAAAAATGAGTTCACCTTTTAATGTGAATTCCGGTTTTAGTATAGGAATAAAATTAAATAAATTCAATCAATTTTTTTACAGGAATCGGGGAAATATGGAAGAAGAATGCGCCCATATATCAAAATAGAACTTGTTTTGTAAAGAATAATATTTAAATTAACCGGCTAATTCGAGCATCCGCCTAGCTCATCGGACTGTTCTGATCGCAGAGAATATTATTAGAAATGTCTTGGCCTTTCGACTGCTGTTCAGTAAATAGCTGTTAGGGTGATTAACTTTGGTAAAAACCAAACTTAATCAAGTATAATCAAAATTTGATTATATCGATATGAAAATCCACGTTTATAGCTTACCTATAAATCTTGTATTTTCCTACAGGTACAAATATAAAAAAAACCACCAAAACTCTTTTAAGCAACTTATAATTAAATCAAAATAAATTATTCGTTAATAATTCGTAATCGATTAATTCCACACAATATTCTAATTTTACGTTTGTTTGGACGAACTTTAAAACGTATACTGGCAATCGTATTTATTAAATTCACTCCGTCACCTCACAACATAAAAAATAAAATTAATTTCACAAACTAATAAATTTATTTATTATTGAAAATTTAAAACAAACAGAAATCGATCCGCCTTACTGATCTATTCCATAATCAATATGAATATGATCTGAAAAGGTAAATGTGAGTTTAAAAATAAGAAGTTAAAAAAAACGAAAAATATCGCGCGAGCAAAATTTTCTCTGTGTACATTACATTGCATACAAATTACAAAAAAAGAAAAACAAAAACAAAACAAGCAAGCCACCGCACGGCACATACAAGACAAAAATGTGTCGTAATAATCATATGTGCCCGTAGCGTACGTAATATGTCTTGTTAGTAAAACAAATAACAAGTCTAAAACAAAGAGAAAATTTGTAGCGTTAGTCAATTTTGTTGGTACTCGTATGTGAATGTATTTCATTGTTCGAGGGGATTCTGATAGTTTCATTATTGCTCCCAACAAAGCTATGACGTGCCACACTTGTACTTTAGAACCAGACTGATTTACAATTTGAATTTTGACGAAGAAAAATTAGTTTGATTTTGCTATGCGTTTTGTGCAATCTACTAACCTATTCGGTTTGTTTCAAAGTATTTCCATAATTTCTCTCAGAACTTCTGGAAAATGTTTTACTTCTTCAAGGTTCGTGGTCGTACAGATGCGGCACTTAAGAAAACGTTAAATAAATAAGTCGGAAACGGTTAAATTTGATGGTGTTATGGTCGGTGCAAATAGCCAAAAAAGAAACATTAAGGGGCCGGGAAATGCTTGCTTTGGAATGTTCGCTGTTGGTCGTGCTGTTTGTGTGCTGTTTGTATCATCCTGTTGAAACTACAAAAACTTCACAAGAAATCTATGTAACTAGTCACTTTTTCTCCGAAAAAGCAGTACCAAATACTGATTTTGTTTGGATGTAATGGCCCTTTGGTGCATTACATGCGGATTTTCAGTGCCCTGAATTGAACGTTGTGTTTATTTATGCATCCTAATGGATGGAATTGTCAAAAACATTGACACGGTTATTTTTCGTTCTTTAGAAAGTGTGATCTGCTTCTGTTATTTTGTAAATTTAAAAGTCACGATGATATTAAACGTCATTTTAGAAAAAGAGGTTATTAACTTTTGTGCCACGTTGTGTTAGGGATATCGATTGCATTGTTTTTTGTTTTTTGTTTTTACTGGCGGTTTGATTAAATTACTTATTGCAATTTTTTTGGTTTACGAATTTTGTGATACATAAATACGAGTCAATAAAAGTTTATTGATTTAGTCCCAACCAAACATTTACAATTAGTCATTTAATCATATTAAAAATCATTTAATCATAGCAAAAACAAAAACCAGTGCAATCGATATCCGTTGTTACAGCAGGGTTCGAAATTTGTTCGCTTCGCAGGTTCAAGTGCTAGGAGTAAATGAAAAAAGTAAATCGTTCATCAAATCATTCGGTCAGAAGTCATAAAATTTTCATATTTGGTAATCATATGACTCTATAATGTTTAATTAATTTATATCATTATTAAAAATTTTCACGTCGTTTACATAGTTATGAAATATTTAATAAAACTAAATAATTTAATTTGTTATCTGTAATGGCATCGTGGTGGTGGGGTGCGCACGTTTGTGTAATGAATTTACTTGGGCTGCAATGCGATTTGAGACGAGCTGATAAAATGTAATTTATTTTTCTTAAAATAAATTTATTATCGTTCCTTTTTCTCCAAGCATTAAGCATGATTTAAATTCAATTAAGTCCCGTTCAACGTTTAGATCGTTGAATATAGATGGTATTTTGAGTCCGCTGCATAAAATATAACATTGTCGTACGCGAAAAGTTGAAATCCACCTTTCAATGGCAAATCAAAAAGTCGTTGATATAAATTTTAACTAGATAGAATAGAAAGTAGGTTTAGATATAGGAAATAAGTGGCGAATTAATAATCTTGCCCATTGAACGCCGCACAACATTTTAATTTTTCATCACTTACAGTTCCATTAAAAACAACTTTCTGTTTCCTACCATGTAAAGTGTTTTCAATTAATTTCTATTGCTTTAATATCCGGTTGCAAAACACAGGAAAATCTGGTAGGAGCGTAATTGGCTTGTAATTTTCTAGATTGGGTACGTTTCCGTTTTTAAATAAGGGGACAATTTTGGCTGTTTTGAGATACAAGTGCAGAGCTCATCTATTTATAAATAATTATTTAAGAATTTGGTAACAGATTCACCAAATTTCAAAAAACATCAAAAAGTTGAAGAAAAAGGATTGTGATTATCATGCTTTATACTTGCAAAGTACTCAGGACGAGGAGCAGGACTTCTAGTTAGAAGTTTTTGGCCTACAGTAGTAAACAGGTTATTGAATAAGTTTGCAGCTACTCTAGCATAACTAAAGCACCTAGTTCATTCCATATAAATATTTTCTTGTTGCTGCAATCCTTAAAAATAATCCTAGTTGCAAATTTTCTATCATTAGCGTTCAGGATTACAAACCTTTGTGTATTCCCAGTAGCTCTATAATTAATAACTTCCGATTCATTCTCGTTGATCGGATTTATATTAGCAAATTCCGTACGCAATTTGTTCAAGCAACAATAATATTTTTTATCGAATCTATGAAAAGAATTGCCATTTTTATTTTTGAATTAAATTGTGTCTAGGTTTTATTTTGCGTTTTTAAGCTATATAAACTGTGTCACTTGAATCGTCTATGTGACACGACTATTTTCATGTCACGTGTTGTGACACGACTATATGGGAATTGGGCTTTTGCTCGTTTTGTGTTTTTGGATATCTAGGGCTTAATTCTTGCATCTTGATATGATTAAAATTGATTTTAAATTGATTTACTCTAAATTTGTTGTCTCTATTATCTGCCTCTCTACTTTATTTTAACCCTATAAGTTTTGGTAGGGTTCCATTTTTTCTCTTAACTCTCTGTCCAATTCGATTTCGGAGTTAATCCAGCAGTTATTCATTATTTATTGTTAATTATGAAGTCGTCAAAAATAGAACAAGGTCTTGCTGGCCTGTCAGTAAAAATCAATTTTTATTATGCACAATTAAATAATGATTTATAAACTAATAGTGCATAATCTAGTACAAAAAAATCGAAATAATTTTATTGTGATCCAAATGTAATATAACATATGCACATATGACTGAAATTACAGTATACGATATAAATACTTGCACTGTATTCATTTTGACTATACAAAATAATTTTAATGTTATTGGGCAGAATTCCAAAATTGGCAATATACATACTCGGTAGGAATGTAGTCTATAGTAGTACTCGTACATGTATGTAATAAGGATTCTCACAGCAGACAGATAATTGAGCGGAACTCTTCATAGACATTTTCCTAACCTAAATACTCGTAGTGTTACCCTATGCCCATACCATATAACGTTTCGTTATTATAGCATTCCAAATTTAACGACAGTAAAAAGCCCACATTCAGTTAAGTGAATATACGCCGTAATGAATCGTTTGAATGTTATACGAGTACAATTTTTTATATGCAGCACAACCAAATTCATATTGTTCTAGTTCTATTAAATAATAAAATTATGTCGTTATTATGTAAACAGCATGTCTCAAATAAATTCTGTTGTGTGATATCATTTATTTATTTCGTGTAGAGAATTCGCAATAAAATTCACTTAAACTTAATATATAAATCGATCATATAGATATTAACACAACTAATCTATTCTAATGTAGATGGCTCTTTTATTAATTACCTGAAGTTATACTCATTTTAACCCATTCACGTACCATGTTTTGTATGAAATATTTTGTTCATCATTAATGCATTTTGATAAAGTTCGATGCAAGTAAACGCTTTCATTGAAGCTTAAACAAATCTTTAATGTCGGATATTTAATAAAATAATATCCGGTTGCGAATTTAAAGCACTGAGGTGACGACAATTGGTCTAGATTTTTTTTTAAATATACATGAATCATAATTCTGAGAGAACGATATATTGGAATCGATTCTCGCCGCATGCAGTTGTTTTGATATTTTTTGCTTTCCCTTGGAAAATTTATGCAGTATTCCTGTAGTGTAAAGTATGTATTTTGAATGTAAAGAAAATATTTTTAAATTCTCTATTACAATGTTTCCATGTACCGAGTTAAAACGGGTTTAGGTTCCGTTGAGTTGAACATTTGTTTGTGTTAACTCGTATACCGTTTGTATGAAACCGAGTTATGTTGACGATTATTTTATATTTTATTTCGACAGTTTATCCACTTCCAAGGGTAATTTTAAAATAATTTTACTCTAAATTTGTATTTTAATAGTTTTGTCCATGACTTTACCTTGGTCTTGGTTAATTCGGTCTTGGAAACATGGTATATTTCAGTTGAACAATTGTTTTTTACAGGTTAGGTAATTTGTTATTTTTGAAATTTTTACATATTTTTAATCACGGCAAACTATGTAAAGCTACATAAAGCTATATGTCGACGGTATACTTAATCGATTGAACTAGAGGTATGCTCTGTTCTGTTTTATGTGTTCAATTTTCAATGAATCAAAAACAATAGTAAAAGAGAAGTCGTAAATTGGCCACACATTTGATGGAAACTGCTGACTGACATTTTCTATTTTATTATTTTTCTTATATGAGGATGAAATAAAATTATTCATCCCTAATAAAATTGCTGAACTGACATCTTGACAGGTTCATCTACCTCTTTGTTGATAAAGCAAGTTATCCACTAAATGAAATGAAGAATTCATTCATAAGATTCCAGTTAGAATTTTTAAAATGCCAGGCAAGCCTTCGCTGAGTAGGCCCCAACAATTCCGGTGGAATTGGGCGCCTAGCTAATACTAGGCGCGAGGACACTACTTCACTATCTACAACAAAAATGAAATAAAAGACAAACGAATAGATAGTGGTGTAAAATTTTAATTCCAATACACAAAAAATTAAAACACGGGTTATAACTATGTAGCAGAAATAAATTTAGGAATCTTATAGTGAATTTGTTCTCTGATAAATAAAACGAGCGCTTGATGAGGATCTAGTGCGGGTGTACCCGGGGCAATTAAAGTCATTGAGGACATTTAAGCAAGAAAGCTAAGTTTCCCAAAAGCTAAGAATCGCTGTTTTATTTAGGTCGAGGTGGAAAAATATGACGTTAAAATTAGGCTTAAATCCGCGTATCTTTGTGAAATGAACTACGAAATGAAAATCCATTTCACAAATCGAATATTAAGAAAAATAACATCTAATTAGAATTAGACAAATTGACAAAATCACGAAAATAAAACACATAATTAACTCGTCGAGTTTGGCATAACCACGAAGGCATTTCCGAATCAAACCGTGATTGATTATAAACTCATCATTTTTTTTCTAATTCAGCCAGGTTGAATATAAATTCTTACCTGAAGAAGCTTAATAAAGAATGAGATAAAATTTTGAGTTTTTGTATATTGATGCATTGGCATATATTTTATTATGCCAATAATTTTCCATGTGCGTGTTTGCGTTTTCCCGTGTTGTCTTTATGGATCCTGTACATAATATGACACATATGATACATCTGCATAAAGCTCTATAATATATAACTCGAGTGATGAACATTTATTTCCATTTTAATTCCAATTTAATTGGAAAATATCCATTAAAATTAAATATTTATATTGCCCAATATGTTTATCGATTTTTATATTAGATCCCTTGGTCGCACTTTTCATGTTTTTGTTAATATACCAAGAGCGAACCAGCTAACAGGAGGAGCGGTTAGCTAGAGCTAAAAGCAAAGGAAACCAATTTGTAGGTAATTCTTGCTGGGGTACTGAGCTCCTCTACCTCTCTCTTGTATCCCCCCATCGGCAATTTGGATTTTATGATTGTTTACATCTATGAACCATAAATTTAATTATTGAATTTAAATGCTCAAACAGTATTGGGTGACAATAAGTCTATGTCGTAATCGATTAAATTTTAAAGCAAAACAAGTTATGTTTTCTCTTCAGAATCAGAATAGATATGTGTATTACAGACAGACTCCACAAAGGTTTCTTATGTTTCTAAAATTGTTTCTTTAAGTTGGAAGTATGCGCATCTTTATCTATGTCCCTAAAGTCAAAGCGATTCTTACGTTCGTTGTTATTTGATCCAAACTACGAAAACAACAAATTTTAAAGATACTCGTATAATAGGATTCTGTTTGATAAACCATTAACAATTAACTCTGCGATCTATGAAGTTGCAATTTAAACGTAATCCCTTTTCGATACCTTTACTTACTATAGAACATTCTAAATTGAGGAGGTATGATCTGTAGTGGCCAAACTAGAGCAAATTTGGTTCCGAATGGAAATGGTATTTCCTGTGCTAGGATGGTGTATCATAACTATGTTCAACTTTCGACTTTATATCTCATTTTTCAAGAATGAATTTGCACTTTATTTTGCTTAAACAATTACGTGCAGTTTCTGCTTATCCATATAGGTGTGTGTTCTATCCCGTTTCTATATATTTTGATAAAGTTATGACAAAAAATTATTTTGTTATTAACAAAATAACTCAATCTAGGAAGTAGACCATTGTAACTTTTATTTATTTTATTTTTTATTTATTTTTATTTATTGAAATAACATCATAAGAGACTTGCTGGCATTATGTTACGCAATCTCTATCCCAACATTTATCCAATCTCAAAGTCGCTTGATTCACATTTTATTTTACTAACTTCAACAATTTTTTAACAACCCAGAAATGATGATCGTATCACTGGATCAAATTTGCGCGATCTTTTATGGATTATAAAAGAGCAAAACTGCTCTTATGTAAACATTAATTAAACAAAAAGTTAACTTAAACTTAAACTAATTCTTCGGCTTCAGTCGTCTAGTTATAAATCCTCTCTCATATTATAAAGAAGGTGAACATCTCAATCATAACAAGAGTAACTGATATGAGCTGACCTTTGAGAAATATAGCTGACCTTTTTACAACGACGCGCCGAGTGTTTCCAGGATTTGAAGCACCTTCTGTATATATTGATGAATCGTTGATTGCGAAAATGAAGCAATTGTTATTTTGATTTAAATTTTAACCCAAGTAACACAATATGAGAATAGCAATTTTGACCGCAAAAGGACATTCGTTCCGAACTCGCTATTCTAACGAGTAATACGATTAATACGTCAATTCAGCAAAATCGTTGATATAAGGTAAAATAAGTTTGGCGCCGTAGTTATTACCTCGATTAAAGATTCGATTAGAAACAAGTTCCAGTGATTCTCGATTTGTAGGATGTCATTTCACAGTTACCTTACATCCATATTACATTGTACCGTAAGCTTATCAATTACCTCATCGTTTTACATAATACGTAGAAATCTCTTCGAACCAATTCACTGTATGATACATTTTTTCTTTCTCTCTAATTTTAATTTAATGTTGTATAGTCTCAATTCACACGTGTGAAGTTAGATACGTATTTATTGAAATCACTGTTTCCATTTTAATTATATACTTGTAGACTTTAATAATATCTATTAGTTTATTTCAGACGTCAATAGACTTGTACGCACCAAGTATTGTTGTTGTTTGGAAAATAAATACTTGATTTTAATAAAATAATATTTATTAAGATATAATTGGTTAACTTACTAAAATGTGTGACTAACAATCGCCTCGTTTTATCGGACTTGACATCAACTTTTGTATTAGCTATTGGAAATAAGACGAACCAAAACCGAATGAAACCAATAAATCTGCAAATATTTACATACGATCATTTTAGAAAATTCACTTTACCACTGTGTGTGTGTCTGTATGTTTTTGGTCTGATGAACTAAATTCATTATACCTTCTTGATTGTCACGTATAAAAATTGGTGTATTTTTAATAGTCTTCATGTGGTGATATACTTCATCTAAAGTTTGTACAACAATTTACTGTTCATTCGTCCGCGTCATATTTTTGGTTTTCAAGGTAATTTCTATTTACCGTTGTACTCCATAACTAAATTGTACATAGGTAAATGTACACATAAATAAATAAATATATTTAATTTACCCCACATTTATTTATTAATTAAATACATGCAAGTATAGTCAAGCAAATTTAAGTTGAGTTGTGTTAACTGTTCTATCTTTCACCAGCCTGGTCAAAACTTGCGATTCCTTAGGTATTTATAGGATTTCTTGATTTATATCTTACAGAAGATGTTTAAGTGTAGCATATAGTAAAAAACTAACGCGGAAAGTTTCAGTCCAATCAATCAGTGCCTTCTATAGTACAAAATTTTGGAAAAAATAAACATACTCCTCCTCTGACCGATTTAGAGAGAGTGATTTTTTTTAAAAGTAATTTTTCATGTTTCTTATTTTGCTGCCATCTAGATAATATACGTTGAACCGTCGACTTAGCGTGTCGTCATCATTTGGTGTAAGAGGCCAGTAGTTTAGAACTCCAGTCGTAATTCCCATTTTCATTGTGTTGAAAGCAGAATATTTGAAATTATTGTAGTGCTTAGATTTTTTTCAAAAATGTCGCGTTTCAAATTATTTTACATTTAGATGATTAATTTGTAGCGAAAAATTCTAAAATATATTTTTCACTTCGTGGGATTCCTTGTAGTACAAAAAGATTACACTCCCACCGCTTAATTACGACGCATTTCTCGTTCGGCTGAATGGAACTATTTCGCTACCTACATTCTAAAATCTCGATTCTAATTATCGATAATCGATAAGATAGTAGGCGATATTAAGAAGAACAACCAAAAGTCATGACAGTCGGGGTTTAGATCGCAAGAGACACAGTCTCACAATAAAAATGATGGTACAGTGCGCACAATCGTCCATCATCGCTTAGCCTAAAATAACTTTATAATAAAAATCTAAAATCTAAATCTGATTAGTAAATCTACTACCGTCGCTACAACTGGTGACCCCGAAGCGCTAGGGCAACGGTTAATAAAGCGGTTTGACCGTTATATAATGCTGTGTTTGAACACATGTTTTTAATCACAATGGCTTAATAAAAGTTTAATTGATTAATTAAAGCTAAACATAATCATTGTGCATCAGAAAACCCGTGCTGTATAATAAAAAAATAAAAAACACTGAACAAAATAATAGGCTCACCTAAGCGCCATAAACGTGATAATATACCTCACATAAACTAGAGTAGTGCATCGGATAAGTGTAACGTGATTGTGCGTAATGTACTGATCCCAATTTATGTAAAACCTTAAATATAAATTTTCCTCTAGAACATTAAAGCTCACAATTTGCAAAACCCATCAATTTTGGGTTTGTTTCCGCCGTCACCACTATTCAAAATATCGTACCGGTTTCGACAGGAATACTATGGGACAACTCTGGAAATTCTAGAGCAAGAAGCTTAATTTTGATTCAAAGTAAATCGCCTCTTCACTTAAGATCCATTGTAAAAATTCGAATCTTTGCAAAATTTAGAACTTACTGTAAAGAAACTGGGACTTCCTTCTTTTTTCGGCCAATTTATTCATTTTCTGTGAATAATTTTTTCAGCTAAAAATTTAATTTTTAACAACGTTTTAACTCATTCGTTAACGGCTTAAGTATAATGTATTTAGATAAAATTAATAAATTTTGTAATCGGTTTTCCTGACAGTTTGAGCTACCGTTGTTGTCGCGCCCGTCTCAATAAAAATAACTAATTAGTAATATTAGGACATAGGTTCGCAACATGCTAGACACGATAATCTATTGGGAGACCTTATGTGAAGTCCTAATTTCGTTGGAGCTGACTCCAGGGTCCTAAATTTATTTATTTATTTATTTACTATAGAATTTTGAATAGAATCATACACTCCATTTTGAGTATGCAAACTTATTTATAAAGTTGTGAATAATTTTTTAAAGGTTCTAAACGCAAAGCTTTCCTGCCACACGACCCACAGTGCTCAGCCAAGCGTAAACTAAATTTAAATTTTGTAGCAGCAATCGATTAAAAAAAATATCTGTCCAATCGCTTGACCCGTTTCTTATTTAAATTGTGATCTGTAACGTCCTTCTTTAACTAACAATTTATTATTTCAAAATTATTTAGAGATCGGCCCCATTTTGAGACGAAGCGTTTCGCAATAGGACGTGCAGAGAACCAATTTTATTATTTTAATATTCAACGTTCCCCTTGCAACTACAGATCCTATATGTTACTTTCCGAGATTCTGATATGTAAATTAGTTTTACTTATATCAGGAAACAAACAAAACTTTTTAAACTGATAATTTTTTTATTTTATAAAATATTAAATAATTTTTAATTAATTTTTTATTATTAAAAATAAATTTTCAAAAATTCGAAGCGAAAAAACACATGACCACTCGACAAAAAAGTCAAAGCCATAAATAGTTAATTTAATTATCTGAATTCCGCGATTCATTCGCTATCTGTATTCACTGCTTTCTTTAATTAATTGAAATTCTTCAGTTATTGGCCTTCTTGCGGAAATCACACATTTGGTTCTCACGTTGTCGATCTGAAAGCCAATTTGATGAGTTTTTGATTCTAATGGCAGGAGGACTCCTTCAGAGAAACATTGCCCTGGACTATGTTGAGCTGTTATTATGACGTATTCTTCGATGCTTCAAACAATTTTGGCAATAGCATATTGCCCTGCTATTCATGTTATTTCAAAGGCACCGAAAGTTTGCTTTTGATTTTTACCTAAAAAGTGAATCACTTACCAGTAAGTTACACACAAAAAAATCAGTTTTGAAAGGATATCTAGATAGGACTAAACGTCTCACAATGCATTCTTCTGTATGCTAATTTCCTCCGATTGAATGTCTGTAAATAGACAGACAGGAATGTTTTTTCCAGAACATTTCTCTAATATAATCCTCGAAGTGTATTAAGTCTGAGCGGTTGTTGATATGTTTGGACGAAATTCACACGGATACTTGCGCAAGATGCAGTCGCTACTTATCGATAATTTGACTGCAATAGGCGTTGGCCAAAACTTTGTAACCATTACCTAGAACAAATATCATATAGGTGGATGTTGTGCAGTTTAACCAAACCCACTGTTGCAGGGTTTAGACAGCTATCCTGTATATTTGCTCAGCTATGCCTAAGTGTTTAATTTGATATATGTTAGCTACCACTGGTGAGGTCTAACAATAAAGAACACGTTGCTAACTTGAGTGCTTACTTTATGCTATACCTTTATTATTACCAAAACGGTTTATTTATACAAAATTAATAGCTGCACGCAGGGTGCAGCTTGAACGTATTTCTAGAACTCCCTCTTCTTCAATGAATGTGGGTATTATTTCTTCGCATATTAGGTTGCAGCTGATCCTCGATTTTGTGACGAAGATCCATGCATTATATCTGCGTAATGGAATCCATATTGTTACAATGTCCGCCTTGCTTATCTGACAGCTCGTTGGTAATCCCCCATTTTGCTTAAACAGTTGTATTTCGCAGTTGCTTTCATTTGTGTTATAGTCATACAATGGTAGTTGTATGCCGCAAAGATACTCTTCATTAAGGCACATACAACTGTTAAATTCATCAGCGGACAACAAATAGTTCATAATTGGATTTATATATACATATTCGAGTGGATGCTTTGTTGGAATTGGTATAATATGATGAATAATAAATCTCCCTCTGGACCAAGGGAACTTTCATTTCAAATATAATCGTGTTCCCTAGTTTAATAGTTTTGATCTAAACTATCTTGTACATGATTGTTGTGTCCTTATTTCGAAAGGGTATATCTTGGTTCGGATTCAGATGGTGAACGATCTGACGAAGTGGCTGTGGTGTCTCTAACCTGCCTTGGTGAAGAGAGAGTGGAGAGCCAGACCTATGAATTACTTATGAAACATAATTTTGATAAGAATAGTGTTGGATGCCTCAATCTTTTGGCTAGTTTCCTCGTAGTTGTGTGTTGTTATTGAATTGACCGTGGATTCCAAATTCGACATTTGTTGTTTTAGAAGCTCCTGTTGGTATTGTTGGTTAGAATTTAGCTTAGTAATGGTCTGTTTGTAAGCTTTGCCGGCTCGTTAATTGAGTACACCGAATAATTCGATCGCGCCCGTGCCAACAAAGTCAAAAGGCGATCTTCGTCTGCGCACATTTTTTTTTGCCTACCGTTCCATATTTCCGTTATATCGATATAATCTGCTTTTATTTGAGAAATTATGGATGTGCAATGATTGAGTGTAGTTTGAGTACTTAGTGTTTGATTCGAACATAACTTGTCTAGTTGTTAAGTACAATGCGTCATACGTGATCCAATTCTGTCCAGTAGAGAGTAAGATTGTAATACGTGGTGATTTTCCATTCCCCGTTGTTTAAACTTCTTTTTCCCGATTTTGTCAAAATAGATGCCAGGATGACATTAAACCTTGTTATGTTAAGATTTGAAGTGGATGATGCTAGTCCCAGCATACAGTATATTGAGAGCGCGTGCAGTAGTAATTTTCAGTTTGTGGTTCCTCTTGTCATTCGCCTAGGTTTCTCGCTCCTTCAATATTATCCAAAGAATTCTTACTATCAGGGATTGCTGATATTTTTTCTTTTGGTAAGACCGAAACCTTTGTTATTGTTAGCTTGTAGAGAGAATTTTCCGGGCTTTTTACGGAGACGACTCGTATGTGTCCATCTGTTCCCGGGTGGTTTCAACAATTCTACCTCACATCCATTAAGAGGAAGGCAAGTGCTTTTCTACGAGAAGAACAACAGAACCCCAATCTGTGGTTCAGATGCCATATTGATAGTCTGTGAATATCTATATCCGAGAAATTCATATCGGGAACTGTGGTTAATGATGAGCCTATTAAAAAACGTCCTGCGATGAGAACTTGCAGATTGGTCATATCTTCAGAAATTGGGCATAGAGGCCTCGAGTTTAGCGCGGCTTCTATTTCGCTTAAAACTGTTGCATATTCTTCGTACGTGAGTATCGTATAACCCAAGATCTTTTGTAAATGAGTTTTCACAGATTTCACACCTGCTTCCCATAGACCACCAAAATTCCATCTACAGCGCGTTGTGTGGCCACTGTGTTATTGAAATTAGTTAGTGGTTGTTGGCTCCAATGAAATTTGTTGCATTGACGCTGTACATGTCGCTACAGAATCTACGCGTTGCACTGAATCTTCGGAAGGCAGCTATGAATCCTTCTGTAGTGAGTTCCGTTACTACCTCTATATGAATTGCCTTTGTTGCAAGACAGACGAAAATCGCCTTGTAGCCCTTGTATGTTTTGTGTCCTCTACCTTTACATGCTTTTATTTGTAAAGCGCCAGCGTAATCAACTCCGATATGAGTGAACGACACATTTTTCTATATCTGCTTTAAGGACGTATTTGGGCTTCCGCCATTTCATGAAAAGTTGCCAAAGATGTGATTTCGCAGAGGCGTCTAATACCACTCTCAACTTTCTCGTAGTGCTGGACGGTTTTAGAACAGCCTAATGTGGCATACAGTAAGTGTTGTTGGTTTCCGATGCACTGTTTATCATTAACATGTGTCCGAGATCTTCATAATTTTTCATAAATTCTCTGTATTGAGCTGCTTTTCTAGTTGTAGAAATTTGGCTGTTGCCATTTTTCTCGTCTCGTTTCCATTAGTGTGGCAGTAGTACTGTTGATTGGTATTTTTACAATGTACCTGCCTGATCAATAGATAATCGTTTGAAAGTGTTTTTGAACTCTTGTTCGCACTTCTCTTCTTCGGAAGTTTGTTTCCACGAGGGATGTAAGTCTTCGATCTCCCACAAGCTTTTGAGGGTTTTCTAGATTCATACAGAGAGTTTTCCTGAGTAGTAATTCCAGTTGATTTGACTGCAGCTTTATCGAATTTCGTATTGAACTGTGGCATTATTGATAAGGTTGTTGTCCGTTTTGTCATTTGCTTTTCGCGTCCGCCAATTTCCATAATTCTCAGCTCTACTTTAGTTGTGTTTAATTTTAAACTGTCAGCTGTTTTTGAAGTGATAAAGCTCGCTTCTGAGCATGGATCGATCATTGCACGTAGATAGTGGCAATAGTACGTATAGTCTTCACTTTTCTCATCTGCGGTAGTATGTATAGCGATTTGTTTCGATTATCTATAGTTCCTGCTTCATTATTTCCTACAGAGCTCTACCAGTAAAACGAGTTGGTTAGAATTTCACAAGGTAACGCTTGACCAATTCATGATATTTCACTCTTACTCCATGGAATAGAACGCGGCCGATTTTCTAGAATACCTATTAGGGTCTCGTAATTTGTTTGAGTAACGTGGCAGTCGTGGTGTCGTAACCTTTGTCGGGGGGTTCGTGGAGACAAAAGTTCTATGTTGTGGTTAAACGAAAAGAATATTATGCTCGATGCGATGTAAGTCAACCGTTTTCTGAATGTCTTTTCGTTTTGATAGTCATTTGAAACAAGTTGTAAGAAGTCAGGGCCATCATTAAGGGATGCTTGGTTAGGATAACGCTTTCAATACAGTTGTTCAGATTTCAGTTATGAAATGTCAATAAGGTTGTTTATTACAAAACCAGCTTTAAATTCGTATTTACTAACATTCTTGCTTTGTCGATTAGTTTAGTTTCTTGTAGTACTATAAGAGACTGGGCTTGTATTACAATGCCTGTTTAAAGTGCGCTGATAAGGCTCGCCATGCGGTTCAAGTTTAGTACTCTACTCATATAGTTGAAGCAAATCCGAAACAAGAAACAAGTCCTCTGTCTAACCTAACAAGGAGTTTTTCCATTTGGTTTTTGATGCCTTATCAGTTAGGTCATTACAAGTTCTCCTTCTATACTTTACAGATATACGCCCTATTTCGCACTCTGGGGTTGTAATGTACAAATTTATACTACTATATACTCGTAGCAGCAATCACTGAAATAATAAAATTTTAATAGTATAAAAATACCTTAACGCTAATCACGACCTTCAAGTACCACTAGAAATTGCAATGTATTGCCAATGCATGTCATAACTATTTATATATGTACACCAGCTAATATTGCATTTACAACATCATTTATGACCACCTGTAACACGACTTTTATTATGTTATTTTCAATTTGGTCCATTCGTAAATTCGAAATAATAAATATTTGATCTGCATGTAAGTGTTGGTAAAATCTTGACGGCCAATACTGTACTTAGGAGTATATTATACTTTTACAAAATCGTTGAGCGAGTAATTAATGAATGATTGAGTATTTGAGTAATTGTAATTAATTTAAATCTCAGAATGTAAATAAATTAACATTCGGTTCTCAATTTTAATATTAGTGTCGTGGTCATTTAGGTTCACTCTATATGAATGGGCCGATCGCATATTAATTAAACAGTTCCCCACCGCTGTATGCATTTTAAATTTATGAGTACTAAAGGTTAACACATTCAATATCAAGATGCTTTATAGAAACTTTTGTTTAGTTTTTTACAATTGAACCGAGACGAGGAAAGAAGTAACATTTCACTTTTATTTTTTGGTTAAAGTTTCTCGTGTTTTGTTGTTTATTATACGAATTTGAAATATTTTTTTTAAACAAAATATTATTGCTATTTTAATTTTAGTTTTCTTTAACATTCGCTTGTGGTAAGACATGGTGAAGTTTGCGTCTAATGATTAACGAAACCATACAAATTCGCGCTTGTAGTGTTTTGTGTGTTCCAATCAAATTTTTTTTATGTGTGTTGTTAATGTGCGTATTTAATTAATTAAAACCGAGTGATTTTTAACAAAAATAATTATTTATTAATTGTGGATAATAAAGCTTGCTCTGGTGCGTTTTACGGATAACTGCAAATTGATTTTGGTGAGGGGTTAATCTCTTTAATATTTTTAGTATCAAGCAACAACGACCTGTTGCATCTTGGAAATAATTTTTTGTGCCAACATAAATTTTTTGTGAAACTTTTTATTGTGTGATGCGGTTATATAACTTAAATTTACCAAAAAACCTTGTGGTGATGATACTTATACATCCATCATATTGCATGAATAGATGGTATGTTTGTTGAGCAGGTCATATGATGTAGTTGTTTGAGGCCATTCAGCCATAAATAATGAACAACCATAAAGAGTAAAATATTTTGTTACTTTATCTGATTGATAGAAATTTTAATATCACATCCAAGTCTAGACTACTGTTGCGATGTTGTGAAATTTTCAATATGTATGTAATTTTTCAATATGTTTTCCAGTAAAAGGGGTGCCATTATTTTGCATGGATTTTAAGTGTATTTATGCAGAAAATAATATATAATGTTGCAAAAAATCGGTGTAAAAATAGTTGCTTGCTGAGAGTGAACTTTGTACGTTTCTCTTACCTGGAGATTTTCAGCACACGAGTGATTATTAACTTTTGACTTCCGACGTCCAAAATTGGGTATTGGCTTATAATTTTCTCCTTGTTGAATAATTAAACAAGAAAACAATCCAAGGTCGTTGACCGAACTGCAGAAAAATAAAATTAGCATGTAACTTTTCCATCATCCTGTATAAGGAGGCTTACGGTTCATCAAATCCACTAGTGACTAATTCTGCTAAGAACTAAATTTGTGATAATAAATTAAAAACTAAACGATTTATTTATGCACAATAGTGCAGTAGAACGATTGATAACACATTTTTCTGTTTTCCGATGGCACAAAATAAATACAGGGTAGCTGAGACCAAGTGTTACCAAATGAAAACGCTGTAATTTTTTTAATTTTGATTATTTTTTATTGAAATTTCGTGGAATATGTTGAAAACATATTACATTTTATGAAAAACATGTGACCTCGATATGACCTCCTTAGGCTCTGATTATTTGATTCAGTCTTCCATAGAAAGCATTGCATGCTGACCGAACGTGAGCTTGCGGAATTTTATTCCATTCTCGAACAAGAGCTGACTTCAATGCATCAACACTTTCGTATTTTTTAGTGGACACCTTACTCTCCAAAATGGACCATATGGAGAAATCCATGGGATTCAAGTCTGGTGAATATGGTGGCCATTCTTTCGACGAAATCAGCCGCGGAATGCAATTTTGTAAAAATTGCTGTGTCGCTCAAGCTTTGTGTGACGGTGCCGAGTCCTGTTGGAATGTCCAACGGTTCGTACCAAAGTGTTTACGTGCCCAAGGTAGCAAAGCATCGTTTAGGATCTTTTGGCGGTACACCTCTTGGCTTACCTTGACTCCATGTTCGATGAAACCCAGAGGAGTGTGTCCATCTGCAGTCACTGCAGCCCAAACCATAACATAGGCTGGTGATTGCTTGCGCATGGCAACTCTTGTGTCCAAATTATCGTTGGACTTGTGCTCTAACCAAACACGATCATTTTGTTTATTCACATACTGTTGAATGGTGAAAATTTACTCATCAGAAAAGACAATTTTTGGAATCTCATCATTTTCGGCCAAGGCCTTCAATGCTCGTGTTCTTTCAAGCCTAACTTTTTTTGTGCCTCCGTAAGATCTTGAACTTTTTGTATCTTGTAGGGCTTCAAGTGTAGTTCATTTCTCAATATGGTTTGAATGCTGTATCGTGAAACATGTAGACGTGTGGCTAATTGATTGGCACTTTGACGAGGATTTCGTTGGATTCGTTTCTTCACATTTCGTATCATTTCTTTTGATGTTGCTGTCTTTTTAGTACTGCCTCTGTTGCGTTTAGCGATGCTACCAGTTTCGTTGTATCGAGTTATGGTTCGATACACAAACATTTTATTCACATTCAAATGCTGAAGCTGACGAACTATTGGTGTTTGTGAATTTCCACCCAAATACAGTGCAATTTCACTATTACGTTTGAATTCCATTACGATTTTTTTATGGAGATATTAATTTAGAACAATTATTTGGTGACCACATGTAAACAACTAACCAAACTTCAATCTGTCAAAAAATTGACGCGCGAAAATGACAACTACACAAATGACAGCAGAGTGAGGTCAGTAACATTTGGTCTCAGCCACCCTGTAATTATTTAGAAAAAGAAAAATTATGTTATCATTCTTAAAGTGTGATATATTAAATATTTCTAGTTAAGCAAAATCGAAATAATTTTTATATAATAATGAATGTGGTACACTGATTTTCTGTACCCTTATCAACGAACCTAAAAAACTTTAAGTAAGCAGGGTATGACGTTCTATGGTATTAGTTTCCAGTAGGATACTTTGTGTGACACTTTTTTGTAGTTTGTACAGTCTGATAGTTTAATTGAACAAAAGGTATACAATTAATTACCGCCATACGTCCGCCCCCTACATGAGTGGATAATGTGTTATTTATTTTGTTGCGCTACATCTCATTGGGAGATCTGGCCATTGATTGGGATTGGTGCATTGAATCCTGGCCGGGTTCTAGCGCTGGTAGATGCTGCATGCTGCTGCTGCATGAGACACACTGGGAGGGGTGGGGGAGGTAGCGGAGAGCATCTCGTTTTATTCCATTTTTTTAAATTACTTTTATGCTGTTCTCATGTGGGCACCCAAATTTGTACTAACTTAAGGAACGGTTGGTTGACGTTGTTGGTGAAGTTGTTGTTGCATTGTCTCTCTCTGTCTGCAGGCAGAGTTTGGTCGCGCACATTAAAATTCAATTAAATTTAATTTTGTCGTTTCTGGTATGTCACAATAAGCAACCTTATTGACAGATTGGAGTATCAATATCGAATGACGACATAGTACCGTTTTAACAAATATCATACAAAGATAAATCTCAGTCATTGTTAAATAACTCGTATATTTTCGCATTAAAATCGATTGACCTGATAAACAACATTTTAACTTCAAATTATGCAATGAAGCTAAAATTATTAAAATTAAACACAGGTTTCAGTATTTGAGGCGCAATGATAACAAGATTTATTATGTAAATAATCAGGAACTAATCAGCTTCAAATGTTTATCTCATCTCATCTTCAATCACATCAACCAAATTAGGAATAGATTAGAAACTTGTGATACACCAACGCAACATCAAAATAATTAAGCTGCACCCGACACGAAGAATGAAGGACCATTACTTTACCTATTAAATTTGAAAAAAAATCTCTCACAAAATTTGTCTTTAATTTGTTTTGATAATTTTAAATTTATGCTTATACTTTTTATCATTTTTTGACTACATCATTAAAGTAAAATGTTAAAATCTCATTAGTTAAACACCAAGCTACCAGGGGGTCGATTTTGTTCAAAATTCGAGATACCACATAGTGGTATGTGTGTTAGTGTTAGTGCGAATGCGCGTCATTTAAATTTTTTGGATATGAAATTTCTAAATTACATTTCCATTTATAATTTAAAATTTGTAAATGCAAATACGCTTTAAATAAACTAAAATTTATTTAATTTTAATTTTAAAATAATTGCAAATTCTGTATTTATGCGGAAAAAACATTTGTTCGACATCGCATTGAAAAAAAAAATTAAAATCGTAACATGTGTAGTTAAATTTTTTTTCTTAACACATTGGCGTACACCTTCTGACCTTCTCACACATCATTTGCATCTCGAATTGTTTATGGATCATTGCTATACACTCTACTCTTCAAGAAACCCCAATGATCGGATGATCTTGGTCGCCAATTGACATCAACATTTCTTGAAATCATCATCGAACTTGGTTGCCAATTACCGTGTTGCGGAAACCAAAGATAGCGCTCACTATTCACTGTTACTGCATCTACACGTTCATTTTCGAAAAATAAGGTCCAATGGTGACATCAGCCTACTAACTATAGGTGCAATTCAATAATTTTATAAGGTAACAAATAAATCGTAAAATTAAATTTTTTTATGTTTTTTTATTTTGCGATCGAAAAGACCCCATTTTTTCAAAGAAAACACTCATTTGGATACCCATATTGAAATTTATTGCTCAGTGATTTGCATGCATACAATTTTTGACTATACTATGGTGGAACAACCGATTACCGAAAACGTAGCAAATTGTGTTCTCTTCAATGACCCACTGCCAATTTCATTGGTTAGAGTGGTAGTTATGACAATAACCAGTCCTTAACGCAATGAGTATATAACAAAAAGAGATTTGTACTGCAGCTGGTATACTCCAACTACTACTCAGTTGGCTACCCCACCCTCTAACAACGCGGCACAATGAATTCTGAGGTGGGCCAATAATTGCTATACTAATTCGTGCGAGGCTCAAAATTATCTAAATCTGCACCCAGGCAAATAATTCCTTTGACTTAAAAGGAAAACTAAAATGCAGAACAAATTTTAAGTTAAAGAAAGTAAACGAGGAATGAAGTAAGCCAGACAAATGGAAGTTCTGAAAAACTCCTCTTACTAGTTTTTTTGAAAACAGAACAATTGGTCGCGTTTATGCTGAGTTGCAAACAGATGGTGAGGAACTTGCAAGATAAACTGATTGGTGGCTTAAAACTAAGAAAATACCTACGAAAAAACAAAGAGCAAAATTGTCGGTAGAAGTTGGGGAGCATTTGCAAGTAAAAGTTAATGCAATTACCGAATTAGTGCGTGAACTTTAACAACGCCATCAACAAGAACAATGTAAGGTAGCCGATTCATGTAGAGCTTTTGCTACAATTTATGTTGAGCTTTAGCTATTTACGAAGATGAAAATAACCGAGCAATTAAGGTTATAGTCTTTTTTACTTTCAAAAAGGAGGTTATAATAGCGATTTCAAGATAAAAGAACTACAATTTCAATACGCAGTAAACATTTCTAAACGGGAACAATTTGAAAATAACCGAGAAACTGAGTTCATTAAAAGCGGGCTTCCTAATTTAGATTTTATATACTTGCGAACTCATGATGGATTCGTTAGGAATTTTGTAACGAAAACGCACATCGCTTAAATTTTTCAAACTTCATTTATAAATACTCTTTAACGCTTACTTAATTTTTCGTTCCATCAGCTTTGCCACATTTAATTGTGTGATAAAATCGGATTCATTTGGGCGAAGCCCTAAAAATATTTTGCGGATAACTTGCTCAAGGGACTATATGGTTGGAGTATACATCATACACTATGTCATCAATCCTTTCAAAACTTGGGCTTGAAACGTAATAAACACTCTTAGTAATGAAAGGTCGCAAACCCTTTGATGTTATGCCTAAATAGTTTCCACCATCGATATGCTCGATGGCCCATATTTCACGGCAAAAAAGACGTGGTCCTAATCACAAAGTGCTTTATAATTGCGCCCAGCGTTTTGTTTAACTATTTTGAAAAGCAGATGTACAATTATGTGGTCACTCCAAAAACTATAAAGGGTTGATTATAAATGCAGATTCTCGGTCTAGTATCGGTAAAGGAGTATTCTAGTTTAAAGTGGCGTTGGTATTTACAAGTTTTTATATTCGTATGTATCCAATATCACGAATATCTAATAAAAAATTCAAACAAAACATACTTTAACTCAACGACATGGATATGTAGAAGTAACAATGGCAAATAATAACAATGAGCTCGCGAACGCGATAACCATAAAAGCAAGAAAAGTAATACGAGTATAAGGTAAATAATCGGTCGTTATATTGTACATATACACATACATGTATGCATATGTAAGATGCTTATGTGATCTGCATGATTGCAAAATATATTTTCGTTTGTCTTATAACATTACCAGTGACTTTCTGTCATTTATATTGGCTTTAAGTTCATACTACAAAGTCGACAATTTTTTGTTGTTGGTTAGTCTGGCATCAAATTATTTACGTTAATTAATCTTTGAGCTATTAAATGACAAACATAGCTTTTATAAACTGTGTCATCGTTCTACGTAATCGTGAACGTAAAATGAAACATCATTTTCTCTCTCTTGTCATTCATTATCAAATTGTAGATTATTGCAAACATAGTATGTTGTCAGTAATCAATGAAATTGAAAATGGTTAAACTCATTTCATAATAAAGGGTGTTTTTTTAGAGGTTCACAACTTTAAGTTGGCAACACTGTTTTGTTTGACAACCGATTTGACAGCTGACATTTGCTTTGTCATTAGTTTGATTTCCCATTTCATAATGAATAGACTCACGCCAGAGCAACGCTTGCAAATTGTTGAATCTTTTTTATCAAAATAATGATTCTGTTTGCCAATCTCATCGTGCATTACGAGTAAGTCCATTTTACGGTCGTCATAATTGATAATTGTCTATGGATCGTTTTCACACCACGTATACTCTAAATGATAATACGCATCCAGTAAGACGTCAAACAGTGCGTACTGAACAAGCGATAGACGCTGTATAGCGTAGCATTGAGAAAGATCCAAATCAATTAATTCGACGTCGTTCTCAGCAACTGGAGATGTGTCTTAGGACCTTGGTTTATATGCTTACAAAATTCAACTTGTGCAATTCGGCCAATAGACTGAAACACAAATTAATATTGATGTTGTTTTTCCAAACAAAATTTTGTTCAGCGATGAAGCTCACTTTTGGTTGAATGGTGTCGGATTTTGAGTGAAGATAATCCACAAGTCTTTGCCGAAACACCATTACATCCGAGAAAATCACTATTTGGGACGCTTTATGGGCCAGCGGAATCATTGGTAAATATGTCTTCAACAACGATGATGGGCGGAATGTTATATTCAACGGTGAACGATATAGAGATATAGAGATATGATTGCTAGCTTTTTTGTATCCCAATTGGCTGGTATAAATCTTGCTGATATGGGGTTCCCACAGGACAGTGCCACATGCCAAACATTTGATGAAATAGTAGTTTCACGTAATGGTCCTGGTAATAATTGGCCACCGAGATCGTGTGATCTAACTCCATTAGATTATATTCTTTGGGGATATGTTAAGTCACTTGTCTACACCGATAAACCAGAGACGATTGAACACGTGGAACACAACATTCGGCGAGTGATTAGCGAGATACGGCCGCATTTGCTGCGGAGAGTAATCGAAAAATGGACCTCCGGGATACGCTATGAACGCCCGAGCCACGGAGGCCACATGGCCGAAATCATATTCAATCATTAATGGCATAAAATTATCTATCCAATAAAGCCAGTAGTTTCAGTGATATTCAAAATGTTTTTCTTTGTTCTTTTTTAATTTAAAATTGTGAACCTCTAAAAAAACACCCTTTACGTCTTGAACGGCATTTTTATACGGACAATCGATAACATTTGTGAAGAAATCTAGTTTTAACAGTTGTAATTAATTCAGTCTTGATGCATTGCATAAAAGTGAGTTGTATCGATATTGTAAACTAGTTGGATAGTTGCATAATTGCTGAACTACATTTTTTTATATTTGTGTGGCTCAATAAATTGATACTGTGTGTTATGACGTGTGAATATTGGAAAGCAGCCTTTAAGAAAAACAGCATTTAATTCAATGTCATTATATGATTATTGTTGTTCGATAATAATAATATTAAAAGATAAATTAAAATGTAGTAAAGTAAAGGCAATATAAGGTTAATGAGTGTCGTTTGATGAACGTATCCGTATTGTGTTCATGTAGGCATGATAAGGCGGTAAATAAATAATTTACCAATAATTGTTAAGAGGTATACTGTAAAGGGATTTAAGGATATTGATTTGATTTAACGGTATTGAAACCAATATTATAACGGTAGTCCAATTCGTGACAAACTTTTCGAGGCTAACACTCCAGAATACGTCTTCTCTTATAATGTCTTATTGTAGGCTTTTCTACTTATTTTGGATAATTCCTCAAACTTGAAATTCACTTAGAGTTTAAACAAATATTTATTATATTACAAGATAGAAACTCGGTTCCAAATTAATCATATTCTATAAGCAGACCCAAGTAGTAAATAACTTTAAAGTTTGATGATCCATGCTTTACGTCGAAGCAATGTCAAAAGTTTTGACAGATACATTTTTTCAAAATTTTATTAAATTTTATTCGTTTCATCGGCACGACCACAATGCGACGTTATATTTCACCAGTCCCCACAGAGGTATATTATATCTGCTGCAACTTTTCTAGTATTTCTATGGCAATAAATAAATGGCATTTAAAAATATCGTAAATATATCGTTGTTAAAGACATGACAACAGAATAACTGTTTTATACAGAGTGATGTGGACTCGAGTACCCTCCTTTAAGGAATGGTTCCTTGTTTGATTTGGAACAAATGATTGTTTCTGAGAGAGAGAGAGAGAGGAAGAATGAGCATTTTCAATATTTATGATTCGTGTCAGCTATTTTAGGGACACCCTGCATATATGTATAAAATATATATATAGGATACAAATATTTTATTTTTAGGATAAAAGAAGATGTGGTACAACTTTTTTATTTTGTTAAAAACAGTTTGCTCTGTTCGCTAAAATACATCCACAGTGTCCGCAGTGCTAGATAAAATAGTTTTACTGCCAAAAGTTAACTTGGTTATACTCTGGTCAATTAACAATTGAAATAATAGTTAATATGACGGTAATACAACCAAAGACCCACTCCCCAATAATGTTGTACCGTATAGTTGTAATATCGGGCTTCAATGTCAGCTAGCCAACCAGTATAGTTAATTATCCAACCAAGACACAACGATATGCTTACCTAACTACCCTTGTTACTTAGGGATTTCCCAGTAATATAAAATGTGGGTATCATATTTCATATGGTTTTACACTTCTGCCGAAAATCACAAAAACAACAAACATTGATGTTTCGCCTTCGGATTTTTAGCGCAATTTCGTCAATTCATTTTTACGTATAACAAACATACGTTCCAAAGAATGATCTGAATATACTTATCTTTGCCCAGAATCAGATAAGATTCATCGAAAATTTTATAAAAGTGCTCTCGACTACTTTCACGTTCTGTGAGTGGAGTCTTTTGTTTTGGAGCAGCTAGTGAAAAGTAGATAAATAGTTGAGAGGTTTACTTGTTCAAAGTCAATTTACAAGTTACCATGAATATTCGCACCTACGAGTATCAAAATTGAGAGCTAACTATACGTTACTCGAAATCAATACCATACGCCATAAGAGGCAGTTTTAGTTCATTTTGTAACTAGCGGACGTTTTTAATTCATTTTTATACCACATTTTTGGCAAAAGAAAACATTCCAACAGAATAAAATCTTAATCTTAAAATGCTAGACTGAACTCGGCTATTTTTTCCTATTTTATTTGGTCCGGATTTCGTGGTAAATGTGTTATGGGCACCCCGTATTTTGACAAAAGTGATTGAAAGAGAGTTTTGAATGTCAGGAAGTGATTGCAATAAGTCCTGCTTTCAAGATAAATTGTTTAGACGACCTTCAGTGGGACCTAAATCTAATTTTGTTTGTTGCAAGAAGATCATCTTCTTCTTCTATAATTTTATTAAGCAACATTTTTGGATGAAGATTAGTTTTAGCCATCGGCCGCAGAAGGAAATGACATAGTCTTCATCGGTGGAAGATTTTCGCTGATAGAGGAATAATGAATATGCACCATATTTGGAGGTACGAACACCAAGCCGATAATTAATAATCATATTCACCAAATGCGTCTATTTCACTATGATTTGTGATTATTTGAAGTTGAATTGGTATTTTTTATAAAGTACTAATGCCTCACTCGTAGAAATATAATATCTCTACCACATTCACTATGATCGACGTTAGTGAATGAAAAGGCCTTAATACTCGTACACTGAACGAACAAATGTTTGAGCCGTCACTATGTTTGAATCTCTGTATCACAAAGGGGTTTTGGAAGCGGCTTGAATGATTTTGAGAAAAACTGCCGAACTGGTTATAAAGTGCCGGGAATGTTCTGAAAGTTTGTTCGGAAGTGTTCCTTTGGGGCCTGCCGAGGTCCGTTTTTAAAATTCTTTGCAGCTAAGATGATTGTGTTAAAAATTGGTTAAATAGAATTCTCGAGTGCCAGCAAGAGATTGAGATGTGTCCTGATTTCGTAAAAAGGATCCTTCGGTGGAGCCCGGGTAACTTATTTAAACTTTTTTTGGCTCACTATTTTGACAAAAATTGGTAAGCAGTTTTCGAAAGAAAATGGCAATCCATTATAAATTCTAGACTTGGATCATTAAAATACTGTTAACACATAAATCATCGCGAGTCTCAGCATATTTGTTGTTTAAAATTCACTCCTAAATTTTAGAATTTTTGCGGCGAAATAAATTGTTTTCAGTTTATGCTCAATATTTCAAAACCTTGCACAGGTAATCAATATTTTCGGTTCGTTTTTTAATAGCTAATTTCATGTTGAGATGTGGGGTTCTAAAAAATATGTATGGGATTGAAAAGTGATTTCAACGGGAACATATGATTTTTTGAATTAACAGAATTTGTTTTAACTGTTTGGTTAACTTTCCGTATAGATGCTACGAATATGTATTGATTTCCTCTAGATGTATGATTTTGTGACTCGTTAATACAGCATGTAAAGAAACCCCAAAGTACTGCAAATGGCTGTTCCGATAAGTTTAGACGATCGTAAAAAAATTTCTTTTTACTGATATTTTCAAATAGTCGGTTCCATTAATGTAGATCGTTTTCCAATCTTTTCGTATATAATGAGTTTCATATATTTTCAACAGAATTATTTGATATTAAGTTAATTAAATATACGTTGGCTAATGCTGTTAATTCAATCAGTGTTCGCAAATTATGTTTGTTATATTCTTAATACTATTTCGAACGATGGTTTTTTAATCGAACCTGTCGTAGTCTCTACTCTTCAAACTCTTTAGTCATAACTGCTCCAATAACTTTAAGGAAGTAGGTTTGAACTACAGTAAAAATCCTCAAAGTGATCCAGGGGCACGAAAGCTCATTAAATACGAGAATACGAGAAAACTCCAGAAACAATCACTCTTCGCAGCATTTCTGGTCGTATTTCGGCAATAACGCGTCGAATGTTGACTTCCAAGTGTTCAATAGTATGTGGCTTTTCAGCGTAGAAAAGTGACTTCACTTACCCCAAAAAAATAGTCCTGGGGTATTAAATCACATGAACGCGGAGGCCAGTTGACAGGTCCATTTCTCGATATTAATCGTTCATCAAATGTTTTTTTCAGTATCACATCCAAACAAATTAGTAATCATGTCTCTATACAGGTCCTCCGTTGACTGTAACGTTTTCACCAGCACCAGTTTTGAACACATATGGCCCAATGATTCCTTCGGCCTATAAAGCACACCACACGGTAACTTTTTGTGGATGTAATATGGTTTTTGAACAATGACTCGTGGATTATCTTCACTCCGAATGCGATAATTCTGCTTATTAACATTGCCATTCAACCAAGAATGAAAATTTTGTATGGAAAGTTTGCATCGATGTCAATATTGGCTTCGGCCCATTCACCGAATTGGCGGCGCGAACGATGGTCGTATGGTTTTAATTCCTGCACAATTTGAATCTTGTGAGCGTGTACACCAAGATCCTTACGCACAATCTTCCATAGATGTTGGATCAATCTCCAATTGTTGTGCACGATAATGGATCGATTCATTTGAATTCTCTTCAATACTACACACTACAGCTACTACCGTCTGCTCGGTGTGCGCCATATGGGGTCTTACGGGGTTCGTATTATAATTTAGAATAAACGTGGTGCGAAAGTGATCCATAGAAAATCAAATTAACTGCTCTGATGGACGATTATGACGACCCTAAAATATGCGTGGCACGTGAAAACCAAGAACTGAACCATTATTTTCAAAGTAAATTTAAACAATTTGTAAACGTTGCTCTGGCGTGAGTCTATTAATGTCAAATGGTAAACCAAACTAACTTTATAACGTTTAAAACAAGTATAATTACGAGTATCATTCAGAAAACATAACAAGAAAATGTAAATTTTCCATATATTTTTCCGCCACAACTCTTAAAAACCTAAATTTCCGCCTTTGAGGATTTTTTTATGGAGTGAACTCATGGCAGAATGTTCAGTTGTGTTAGATGGGTAACAAATCTGCATCATTCGTTGTGGGGCAACGCTTCTAACGATTAGAATATTCAAAGAATGTTACGAGGAATTTTACGACGTTTGATAATTCGATATATGAAGGTAAACGGGTCACAATTTTGTAATTAGACTTAGTAAACGGTTTAAAAATTCAAAAATTTGTTACCGTGTTTTTTGGCGAAAGTATTTTTGGTTTTCACTCTGCTAGTCGCAGCAGAATGGTCAGTAATTCAATATCAAAAGTCATTTTTGTTGGACTTAAGTCTTCTAATGCAATTGTTTAAAAAATATTTTAAGAGCTAAGATAGCAGACAATTTGAAGCAGTAGATATGTTTTATTTGTTGGGGGTACAAATAAGTTTTGAGGGATTTACAAAAGATAACAACTAGTATTAAAACACATCGGGCCATCTTATAACTATATTCATGTTAAAGCGTCATCATTTCGCTCTTAAAATTAGTATGTGCAATTTCGCTGAAGTGTAAACAACATATTTTTTGTGCTCTAACCATGTCAACCTTTGTGCCAACAAAATACAATTTGCGGGAAGCGCGGGTTTGGGAGCTCGCTGAAGCTTTGGGAGTGACTTAACAAGTGATTAAAATCCGTCTCAAGACCATGGGGATGGTGCAAAAACAAGGAGATTGGGTTCTGTATGAACTCAAGCCAAGAGACGTCGAAAACTGTTTTCTCACGTGCGTTACAACTGCTCTAAAGACAAAATCGAAGTTTTTTTTTGCATCAATCGAGACGGGATGATAGGGCGGGACAAAAATTGGTTCCACTATGACAACCTAAAGCACAGAAATTCGTGGGATAGAAAGCTAATGGCAAGAAGGTAATGCCGAGCATCTGGTGGGATCAGTTCGAAGTGATCTACTTTGAGCTACTCCAGCCCAAAGAAGCCATCACTGGAGAACGTTATCAACAACAATTGACGCCATTAAGCCGAGCATTGTAGCTCAAACGCCCACAATATGCCAAAAGACATGACAAAGTGAACTTTCAACACGACAACACTCGGGCACATGTTGCAAGAGTCGTCAAGGAACCTTTGCAATAGAATATCCTAAGCCACCCGAGGTATGCACCAGACATTGCTCCTTCCGGCTACTACTTGTTCCGGTCGATGGCTCATAGCCTGGCCGAGCAGAACTTTACTGCTTACGAAGAACCCATAAATTGGGTCGATTCTTGGATCACCTCAAAATGGAGGAATGGAGGAATGGAGGAATTTTTTCGACGCGGAATCCTGAAAGCCTGAAAGATGGGAAAAAGTCGTAGCTAACGATGGACAATACTGTGAATAAAATACATTGTACCGATTTCTATCAATAAAGTGTCATAGTTATACAAAAATCTCAAAACTTATTCGTACCCCCAATAAATTGTTTTTCGGTCGGCCTTTAAGCAGTATAAATATAAGCAAATACACATATCACTGATACACACATTTATAAGTTATTTCGTTCATTAGCCTCAACATGAATTTTATAATAAATTAAAATTTAAATTTTGAAATCCATTAAATATTCCGGATATTGGGTTTGTATTTCTGTACGAACTCGCTGTATAATATGTCCAGTATAGTTAAGTTAAGGTAAACACAGAAAATATATTGACGATTTCAGGTTTATGACACTATGAACTTAAATTTTTACCTTGAATTTATTCTGCTTGCATGACTAGGCCAAACACAAATTTACAACTTATAAGTATTATACCGAGTTTTCAAATTAAATATTTAGATAATCATCATTCTGTTTGCGAGTGCGTACGTACTTCGTGCATAACCATCAAACTATTATTGGATTCATGATATATATACATAGATCGGGGTTTAACCCTCAGAAACAAACGGATATTGTTTGGAAATGCTGATTTAGTGTCACAGCTTACAAAAATTGAAAACATTATCAGGTTCAAACTGAAACGTAAAATATTAAAAATTTACTTACTGACATTGGTTCAACCGTAACATATCAGAAAATAAAATTGTGTTGCCGACAGTAAATAACGACTTCCTTCCGTTAAATGGCGATGCTGTAGGGAGGTTTTCCTTTCTTGCAATCCGTTTTTGGGCCGAGGTTGTGTTGTTTCACGAAGAACCATCTACACGTTGCTTAGCTCCATGCCAGCCTATAGTACTGGCATGTAACCGAATATTCATGGCAAATTAAAATTTCGGAATTCTGCACTCCGACAGGGAGTGAAAGTTGTGTTCATTTTCATCACAGGGGGATTCGAACCCGGTACATCTCCAGATCGAAACGCCAAAGCTTTAACCACTGTGCCGTTTGGTCGGTATACTTTTTGCTTTGATTTGCGATAAACTGATCTTAGTCAAATTTTGTGATCACATTAAACTTTTTAAGTTTACAGAAGTGAGAAATTTTATTTGCTTAAACTTTATATGCCGTTACCTTACCTGTGCGAACGTTAACCTATCTACGTGATTTGTTGGAGTTTCAAACTAAGTGCGATTTGTGTGTTCTAAGATATAAATTATTTTATGGAGGTACATTTGTAGAACTTGTAGTTCGATACTTGGTACTGTAGAGATTGCTGTTCTTTTCGGAAATTCCAGGTATCCGTTTCCTAAGATTTCTGGATATTTTATCAATCTTGTTTTTAATACTTTGATTATTTTAATCACATTGTATTAATGTTCGAATTGCAACAAATATTCGAACTTATAACGGTTTAAAGCCCAATTCAAATGTATAATAATCTTTCCTCTAGTTCAAACCTGCTAAAACTAATCTAAGGACGAAATTTTCATCAGGCAACATTCTGTGAAACTCGTATATCGAGGCGGCACAAGACAATATAAGTCGTAAACGAATTAAAGAAATCTGTTTGCATTTGTAAGGTCATGCTTTGAATAGAATGAGATTATATACAGCAATTTTTGCTGTAAGGTATTCGACATCGGCAGCTACCTTCAATATATTGTATTTTCTTGAATTTGAATGAAAATTGAAGCTTTCAAGCGAATATCTTGTTTCGGTGTAACCTCGCACATCAAAAGAGCAACAAATAGTTTATGTCAAGTAAATGAGTAGCAAAAATACTGGATAAAGTGTTTGAAGCTGGTTGTGGCATATACGACCTACAGATGCGTAGGATTGGCTGCAGAATGGTCTGTTACCACTGAAGAATATGGCAACGATTTAAATTGTTTTATGAGCGTTTTTATAATTAAATTTAAATAACGATTATTTAGCTCAAAATTATTTTTATTATTGTGTCTTTTGACAATGGAACCGAAAAGGCTTTTGTAAGCTAAAGAAACAATAATACAAATAATTTTGAACTAAATAACCGTTATTTAAATTTATCATTGTAACGAACTCTACTTTACACAGACACCACCAAGGATTATCGTCCCAATGATCGCGTTTATTATTCTTAACGGCACGCAAACACAGTTGTAATTTCAATGCATTAATGCAAGTTGAACAGTAAAATGTGAACAAATAGTGAAATAGTGAATAGTGAAATGTGTAATACAAACAAATAGTGAATTTGTTAAAGAAGCTTAACGTGTTTGAAAACTAAAATTTGCAACTTTAAACGCTGAGTGTTTGGTGTCAGAAGTGGAATTTTGGAAATACCAGCAATGATTATAACCATAAACTCCTAGACATCGGAGGAATTAAGAGATAAGCTCCGGAGCCACTGGCTTTTAACTGAAAGCAATACAAATGGGCTCATATCAATAAATAAATAGCGGCAGAGCGCTATGAAAGAGGATACTGAAAGAAGTAGTGATATAGATGGGCGTAAATAGTGACAATTATCACTGGCGCTATTTAGAATGAGGCCTTTTACATCAAATGACGAGCAGCAAATCCAGCCGTTCTTATAGCAACTGCCTACTCCTGAACAACATTAACCATGCTTTGTCATGGAGGATATGTTAAAGGCACTCTTGCTACAACTAAGGGGGACCGATACTAAAGTTGATGCCAAGTTAGGCCAGCAAAGTGTATAATCTGAGCAGCAAAGCGCCCAATTGACATAATGTGAAGATCGAACAACTCGATAGCGTATCCAAGATCTTCAAATTAAAGAGCTTACAGGAGAGATAAAGTCCCTAGAGGAAAAGGAGTTTGCACAGAAAATTAAAGAAGTCCATTGTCCAAATGAGAATTTGAGTAATCGACATACAATTTTTAAGTTTCGAATGCATACGAATCTGACTGAATAAATAAATGTTTCTTCATTTGTCCTAAATCACAACAATTTTACTAGGCGCATTTTTTGTACAATGTTTGATTGAGAACACCGAGTTCTCAAAAAAACAAGCATAAAATAATGAGGCTATTGTGTTGTTAAAATCCGGGTTCTATTCGATTTACTAAAATTCTTGGAATTACTTGTGAGTAGATGTTTAATGGAATGCAAGTTTGCTTGTTAGAAGCAAAATGTACAAAAATAAAATTTTTCGTTGGCTAGTTATGAGAAGGTACAAGTACTTGCGAGTACTTTCCAATCGCCAGTGGAATTCGGTTAAATTTAATCATTATGTATTTCATTTTCACATTTGTACATAGGGGCTGGATGTAAAGCTAAACTCTCTATGTGCTTGTGACAGTTGTTAATTTTTTTGGTTGTAAAATCTGTAAATGTATTTATTCTTTAATATATTTGCCAATGAAGATTTCGACATCGATTATTTTATTTTTAATCGGTTTGACGATTTGTACCCTCTTAAATTATTATTCGTTGGTTAATAATAAAATCACACACATTTGTATGATGAATGCGAAGAACACTAAAAATAGGTTTCACTTTAAAGTAACGTCAGATAAGAAAACCAGTTGAAAACAGATATAAATTAGTGACTACCGCTTTCGAGAGTGAAAGCTTATTAAAAAAAGAAAACCAAAAAAATTTCGTACCGTTTTAAATTTCGTCGAAACATAATCAGTAATCACATATTATGTTTAAAGTATGAACGGACAGTGCGTGTGGTCGAATTAAAGAATAGAGAAATTGAAGTGTTGCTTGGTAGTCGGTGATTCACGGAATTTTTTATAGAATTTGTATGGGGCTGAAATTTTATAAAATGTCATATGATTGTATTAAATATGCACATTTATCCCCCTACTGAAAACAAAGGACTAGAAAAACAACGGCAATTGTTAAGATTTGTATTTTTTTGTATCAGTTGTATTATTATACATTACCTTCCAAGCCTTCAACACCAACTATGGGCCCTGGTCTATATGTTTCAACGAACGCTGTTTAGGAATCGGTGGAGACAGTTCATGCTTTTTTGACCTATTTTCTTGGCGTTGCTGTGCCATGCCATCCTATTATTAAGACCAAGAACCAAGAGGCCCAGTCTTGATAGCTGATGTAGATCGCGCGTAGTGGTTTTCTATTCTCTATTTCGCAGATCTATTATCGGCTTTTGCTGTCGCTTCTACAGTAATCGGTTTGTTCTGGGTTTTAACGACTTTACCAAACTTACCGTTTTCCCTCTTTTATTTATTGGCAGTACACTGTTATATATATTTTGGGAAGCCAGATGTTTATTTTGAGTAAGATAGCATTTTCCCAATCTTTCTTCGACAGTATCTTCTACTCTGCTTTCCGTGGTAATTGTATTTGCTTTGGATTAGCAGGGGACAGCTTATTGTCTCGAACGTCTCGTCATCCATGGCAGTTAAAGCGTTTACTGTAAAATTTATCTTAGTTTCTTTATTAAGATTTACTAAAGAACTACGTATATAACTACGAATATTCATGACACAAACCTTTGAATTTTTCAACCGGTTTGACGTTACCTTCTTCGATAATTGTTCAGCTATAAATCTTATCAAATTCTGTTAATAACATTTTACAGTTTTATTGTTTTCGCTTGTTGCAGAATCAGACGGTGATAATTACCATGACGACACTACCACATCCATTTATGTTTCACCCCGAACCGCTCGAGGTGCCAAAAGAACATGCCAATGAAGTTGAAGAAATTTATAAATGGTAATTATAAAATAATATTGGTTCATAAAAATAAGTGAAACTTGTTTGTAAAACTTGAATCAATTAACTTTATACACGTACTCGTATATAGTAACAAAATTTATGCATAATAATTAAAAAAATCAAATTTGCATTTTAATTAAGGTTAATTGTTTTCTTTGTAGGATAAAAGAGCAGCCACATTTAATGCCATACTCCCGGAATCATGCTTACTTATTTTATCACGCTTGCGTTTATAATCTCGACCTAACGAAACGAGCACTACAGCGGTATTCGGAAATACGAACAAAAGCACCAGAGTTGTTCGCAGATCGTGATCCGTTAGCACCAGAAATGCAGCAGGTTTTTGAACTCGCGTAAGTTTAATGTTAAACGTATTTCTTAAATCTGTAAATAATAATTAAATAAATATGTTTGTGTTTAGGCAAATGGCCGCTATGCCAAAACGAACGCCCGAACAGTATAATATTTTGCTTTACCGACTGCATGATACGGATCCATCAAAAGCGAATTTCACTCACGCCGTAAAATTATTCTGTATGTTTAATGATATTCGAATTGTAGAAGATGAAATTACGGAAGGGTACATCGTTGTGTTCGATATGAAAGGATTACGTTTTGGACACTTAACCAAGTTATCAATAAGTGTAGTACGGACATATATGGCATATATTCAGGAAGCACATCCGGCAAGATTGAAAAAAATTTATATAATTAACACATCATTTTTTATTAATCAAATTATGGCCATAGTAAAGCCACTCATCAGAGGGGAGCTGATGAACCTTTTGCAGTTTTCATCCGGACCTGCATCATCTGTGTTGCCATTAGATGTGCTGCCTGAGGTAAGATTTAATTAAATATCTTGAGCAAATATGGTTGTAACTTCCACTGTTTCACTAAGCCAGATGGTAATTTATTCGGTAGATTATCGCAATGAAATTTCAATCAATACTCGTATTTTATCATTCCATTTGCATTTCCAGAGTTTAAAAGAAATTTCCTGTGGACCAGTAGTAAAACGATGAAAAAATATGTTTATGTAAATTACTAAATGGTAGATTAAAACTACTTTTACCTATTTTTTCAAGAAAAACTCTCGAGAAAAACTTTTTAAAACTTCCATTTGCTGCAAATAATACAGCAAATTAAAAATACTTGTCTCATTTTTATCTTTTACTGCTCCAAAACTGTAACTGTGTCATATCATTATACTGTATTTATACACACTTAGGACTATAGATACTTCCTGACACACAAATTTACATACTTACTGAGCCACGCTACAAATTTTCACTGTAATAAATGAATAACAACGGAAAAATTTATATAGAATGGAAAATAAGGAAGAATACCATGAAAAACTTTTTACGGTTTGTGTTAAATCGGTATGTACGACTAAATATAATAATGCTAACAATTTATCCGTGAAGCTTTTCATAGTGATGGCAGCGAACAAAGACACTCAGCATAGGTTTTTCTCATTCAGGAAAACTGAAATTTTCAATTTATAATTTTTATTTCTTATGCCAGGCGCGTTTGAATATAGAAATTAATTGTTATAGTCGTTTTTGGTTTTAACCCCAACGGAACTATTTAGTTCCGCATTGCGTTTAAATCGATACAATAGTAGGACAGTGCTACACATTTTACTTAGTATGTTAATTGGATCAATTTTAGACCGCCACTATATTTTGCAGACAACAATGAATTGCTAATAGGAATATGTAATCAGAAGTGCACAAGATCGTAGGTTTCTAATTTATGTCGCACTTTATGTTAGAAATTCGTTCGTTAATCCGTCTTTGGTGTTCAATTATGGTTGTAAACGTGAATTCCGGGTAACGAGTACCTGTTCGCCTACGCTATTTTTGACATAAATGTCAGCAAAGAAATCCAAATATTATTGAAAAATAAAGTGAATAACAGGGTTAAAATTGCAAACCCGTGCACTTTATTACAAGGTTGAAACAGCCAGTGCAAATAACACAACGATATTTTGAACACATAAATTAGAATGTCGAATTTAACAGCAATAATCATTTGTTTTCATTTGTTCATTCCGAGATCTATGAATAAACCAAACAAATTCGTCCATGGTATATGATGGCCAATGATTTATCAGTCTCAAAAACTACAAACGGAAGATTATAATAAAATTTCAAATTCTCTTCTAAGGATAGTAAACACATATTTGTGCGTGTGAAAACAAAAGCTATGTTCGCGATTTAAATGATAAAATTAAAGGAGATCCTAATTACTTTTTTTAAACCAAATGCAAAACTAATGGTCACCCTGGATGGTATTTAGAGATCAAAAGTCTTCGGACCCACAGATCATAACCACTGACTTCGACTTCGTCAGTCACTGTAAAACATTGGAAAACCTATTTAAGTTCGAGTTTTCCGTCAGTGCACATCCAATATATTGAAAACGGGGATTAAAGGTTGATAACAATACAAGTTATCTCCGCTGTACCGCAACGCTCTCAAAATTGACAAAGTTATCGAATCACTTGACGATGCCAATAAATTGCAAGAAGATGTCGACAATCTAGCGATTTGGTGTGAATTTAATTCTTTGACACTCAACATCGAAAAGTGTAAATCTCTCTCAGTCCATGGAAAAGCCAAACCTGTTTCACAATAGTACACGATAAATAACTTCTTCAGATAGTACTTCAAACTAAGGACCTAGACTCTAGAGGTTAGTTTCTATAGAAACATGCACTTTACCAAGCTCACTTTACCAAGCTGTGTATTGCTACAGCTAACTCCATGCTTGGTTTTATCAATTAGTGGACGTTTGATATTTTCAGTTGGAGACAATTACGATCCTATAGTGCTCATGCATTTTATACTATGTGTATATTTTTTAATGCAACTCGGGCAATCAGGCTTAGCCCGGGGATCTCAATTACTTTTTACTTTGCACACTCTTCGTACATTAACTTTCATGTCAGAGTAAAATTTGAAGAACCGGATATACACGGTGTAAGCACAGTTACAAATAAAAACGCTGTGTGCAGAGTAAAGTTACTCAAGTTGAATAAAAAAACACAGAGTATTTTTAACAGCACAATGACGATGGATAAAAATGTGGTTAATTTGATTGATTGTAACTCCATATTTGATTTCCACGTAGCTTTATAGATTCGCTTATATAGAAAGTATATGCTGGCTATGTATGTGGTGGTGAGTTTCCCGGTATTGTTTGATGCAAAACAGATGCAGTTGTCGAGTAGGCGGCAGTCATGAATAACATATGTACCTCATCACGACATTAAAATCATCGTGGGTGACTTTCGATCTCATAGGACATCAGTCCTATAACAGCTTGCACTTCGCTAGTAACAAAAACGGCCAACGCTTCACTGACCAGGCGATAATGAACAATTTAGTTGTATCAAGAAAAAAAAATATAAGGGAAACTATCATTTTCATTCAATAGAAAAGCACAAAAGACCATTCGATGGAAAGTCGATGCTTTATAAGATCAAGCATCACTGCAGAGTTACCAATCACTGACTATCTAGACCGGCACAGTAACAACGACGAAACTCTTCTTAACATCCAGTAGCAGTGGCTAGCTATGCAGTCAGCGATAAGTACCGTGGCGCAAAATGATATCGGAAGAATAGCACCGAGATCCCGTGCATGATTGGTTTGATGACCAGTGCCAGAGAGAAACAAGAAAGTTAGAGGGTCTGTTTTGCTAACTCCAGATATCTCACTAAAGACTTCCACTTAAGAAGTACTGGTATCAAAGATGGTAATGGATAGCTGAGGACCTAGTTGATGTTCTCTCAATACAGCAAAATTATACAAACAAGCAATTGCCCCACCATGTGAAGAGGCCTTTGTCGAATTTCCCACAGCGGAGGAGCTGCGTCTTCAGCTATTAGTAGACTGAAAAAGGGGAAGTCACCCGGTCTTGACAGAATTCCCGCAGAATTGATTAAGATCGGAGACGCTACTCTTGCATCAAATATATTTACGTTTTCAACGTCTATATTTGAGACCAAAAAGAGCTGCCGGGAAATTGGAACCCGCGCTCATATGTCCGCTCCACAAAAATGGCATTTTATTCCCAACCGATCGACCTAGGATAATTTTTGAAAAATATTGGGAGTACAATATAACGATACAACAACTCCGGCAGGCATATGACAGTGTTAACGGCGAGAACCCGAATGGCTGCCAGACACCGAGTTTTTTAGACCCAATCAAGGTCTCTGGAGGACCACAGTGCGATTGTCAAAATCCCAAAGCTAGAGAGAGGAGAGAGAGAGAGAGAGTGAGAGAGAGAGAGAGAGAAGAAGAGAGGGTTGACCTTGTTGGTTTTCTTTAGGAATAATGATTTTGAATTATACAAGACAGTTTTACCAAAAGTTAAATTTCACGCTTTATATACATTCGTGGTAAAATAAAGTCGGGTGTCGTGTCCAACATATTCACCTCACAATTTTTTTTGTAATTAAATAATAACTCAGAATTTATAGATCAATTGCTTTTCTGGAATAAGAAGATGAAACATTATGCATCGCGTAATCCAAAGGTACCAAAAAGTAACCTAACTTGTCGTGACTAAGAAAATCACAATTTACCATTCATCACAAGCGCGTAATCAACAAATATACCCATTACAAGCATATAAAGGATTAGTAAACATATCACATTTCATCACTTAAAATCATCTTTTAATTTCCAATTAATTTTGTGTAACAATCTTAGACTATCTTCGTTAAAACATCTTTCAAGTAAGAGGCTAAACAACAAAAAGCACGAAAAAGGAAAATCGAAATCAATCAATCATTTTTCCTACTACTCACTTCCACATCCATTTACGGTTTCCTTGACGTTAAAGTTTAACTGGGCTAACTATAGGCGTATAGCCGTAGAGGGTTCACGAATTAAAAAAAAGACCATACCAGTTGATAAGTGAGTCGTACGATAAGGGAATTATAGATATTGATTTTTAATCAACAAGATTTTCTCATTCGATGTCGTTTCTTATCACGTTATACATACATACATAGACTATAATGATGATGACGAGTGTGTCAAAAACAATCGCATGCAGAATTTCCATATACTCTCATCGTATAATGATCATTAACCTAAAAAAAAATGAGGGAACGTAAAAAAAATGTTTTGTTAAGATGTTTGAGATTTACAATTATCACGTCGTCTTACATATTCAAGTGGTGGCACGGTTGCAGGCAATTTTTGTTTGTAATTAATTTTTTTTTTGTTGTGTTTCAGGAATATGGTGGTGAGCTAGATAAACTCGAGTTATACTATAAAAAGCAGCGGACCGATATGGAAACAATTTATCGTGACTGGTTAATCGATTCGGGTAATCTGAAAGAAATGCCGTTGGACGCTAGAAATTCAAATGACAACATAAACAAAACGATAGGAACAACTCCAGAAAGTAACAACAACGAAATGGAATGCCCTGCGTAATTTTGCGACACTTCTGTTTCCCTAAAGATTATTTTAGGAACCATTTTATTATACGCTATGATAATTTATTAAATTTACCATAGTAAGTTGATTGATTGTTGAATTAAATTTTAAATAAGGTTAATAAAAAATTGAAAAACGGGTGAGTTGAAAATGGAATGAGTTTTTTTATAGCTTTTCCGTGCAACGGTCTACACTAATCTGCACCACCGCAACAAACCTTAAGACTTTAGAAAAACTGTAGGTACATGTATATTAACTTTATTGAATACTAACCAAGGTATTAAACCCACTAACGTTTTCGTCCGTACGAAAATGTTTCACTTACATAATTTAGCAATTGAATATTAATTTTTAATCGTAAGTAAAAGGAAACTTTTAGAAATTGAACGTCAACAACCACTGTTGACGTGGTGGGCAGTAAACATAATTGGATATTTCTTCTCAGATAAATATAATTAAATTTTTTTATATCCTAACAAGAAATTCAATCATGACGTCAATTTATGTAATATATAGCGAAATATAGTGCATATAGGGGAGACGATAAACCGATTAGAACCGAAGAGGTCGGTGTATATAGATTTTTTGCTACTTGGCCTCAAAAAATACTTGCTAACTATGTACTCGTATATAATTTTCCTGTGTGTGCACAACACTTGGTTGTTTTCATATACGTCGTTCTGTTACAAAAAATATTTTTCACCCATTATTAATGAAAACTAGAACCACTGTTGTTGGAAAATCGATGGAAAATATACATACGTTTATACTACACTTATATGCAAAACGTGCGAGAAAGGGATAGAAACATAATTGTTATAATTAATTATATTTAATGTACATTAACCCTTTAATAATATTAGTAAAAAATCATTTAATTTATTGATTTTTAGGGAAAGAAATTTTGAGTGGAACAGGAAAAATGTGGAAATGAAATAATATAATGAAAATGTGGTTGTTTCTGAAATCATAAACATTTCTAATGTATCAGCAGTCAGTGCTGTGTATTTTATCGGGTAATCTGGATAAAATAACTAAGGTAATTTTATTTTTTAAAGTATATTCCATAGATTGGCATACGGCAAAATCTTGAATTTAATTTATAAAATATCGGACGGAAAATTCAAAATTTCGCATCCATAACCAAAGTGTCAGGAGCTGCGGTTTTTTGAAAGTCATTTTTAGAGTTCGTGGTAGATTTCAATGAATTTTATTCAAAGTTAATTTGAAATCAAATATATAGGCAGCACTTTCAAACAAACAATGTATACCAAAAAATATCAATCATAAAAGTTTGATGGTTTTCTTTTAATATCCTTGTTCTATAGAGGGTCTGTTATTATACAGAACTGATAAGAACTGAGAATAACGATATCACAAGAAAACTATATAGATAGAGGACATAAAGGACTATTTTATCTATAAATTGACTAAGTTTGACTCAAGCTATCGCGATCTCGAACAATTGTTTTTTTAAAAAACGAAAGGTTCATTTTTGTGTCAGGTTCATGATCCATCGAATTGGATTGAAATCGATATTTCTAAATCATGAGTTTAAACCGTTATCGAATTCATGAGCTTATACAGCAAAAACCAGCTCTTATTACTGCTGGAGCTCTGCAGGAACTGCCTCAAACTTAACTATTCAACAGTTAATTGCGAGCTTAATCAATCATGCAAACAGTGCGAGGGACTACATCATCAATTGCTGCATATTGAAAAACAAAGAAAACTAGAACGACAGAACATCATATTACATCGTTACAAACCACTGCTAGTGAAAGTAGCAATTAATCACGGAGATGGCCTTTATCTATATGTGCAATTATAGATCCTTGCTCACAATCAAGTTTTGTCAGTTCAAGCGCAGTCGACAACTTACAATTAAAACAACCAAAGCAGATTTGAAAATTATGGGAATGGGTGCAAATAAAAAGAAACGATCAAAAGGTCAGCAATATTATCAATAATGCCTCTTTTCCACTCAGAATTTAAGCTGGACAAAAGCCTTTGTGCTGACCCGGTTGACAATATTCCAGTACCGATACTAAGCTACTACTTAGTAACACAAATCTTTTATTAAACAGGTGCAAATTGTATAAACTCTCAAACGGTTTTGGGAGATCGAATATTTACACCATCGCAGAAACAGATGTCTGAAGAAGAGAAGTGTGAACAGCATATTCAGATCATTATTTAGATATTATACAGATTGCAAGTATCGATGTCATATTAAATAATTCTCCATATTAGGTGACCATTTAAAAGGTAACCAATTAACCAAACCTAATGTTATTTATATGCCGCATCTTTATGTCCTAAATCTATCAAGTACTACAACAAAGTTAAGAGTGTTCGATGCCACTGCAAAATCAACTAGTGTGAAATCACTAAATGATACAATGCATAACGGGTCGAAATGATCTTTCTGCACATCGTCATGAGGTGGCGGAAATTCAAATACAACAACTTTCATTCAAATTTCGTAAAGTATGAATCAGAAGAAGGCAAACATTTTCAACATACATCGTGGCGTAATTTACTAACCGCCCTAGAAAAATGGATTTTCATCTGTCTTTCAAGTATTAAAAATAACTTTTTGTTCATGAATTGATGATAGAATGCGATACGGTAAGAAAAGCGCTGAAAATTTGAAGTCAACGGATGAACTGCTCTGAAGTGGCGGTTACAATCTGAGGAAGTAGTCGATTAATCATGAGAGTGAGAGCACCGAGACATATAAAATTGAACTTGATGAAACCATCAAGGCTCTGGGATTCAATTGGAAACCTAAAACAAACATCTTTACGTTCAACATAGACTGCCTGCACATTTTGGCCAAGTAATAAAGCGGATAGTATTTTCAATGACAGCAAAATTATTTGATTCACTCATATATTGCTCAATGATCAGAAAATATCAAGATGGGTGAGGTTTACAACCTTGTAGAGGTTCAGTAGGTACCAGATAAACAACAGGCTTCAACTTATGCATGAACTAACTCCACTATACATAGTACTCTCGTGGATAAAATGTGATATGCAAAAATAAAAATCGTACGTTCCAAAATCAACAACGTAACTGAACCAGATCAATAGCAAATCAAATGACAAGCCAGTTGATTTTGCGAGTCATAGTTCGCGGTTATTAGCGATTATGACTCGCGAAATCGGCTGGATTGTCATTTGATTTGCTTCGATACCATTCGATCTAGTTCAGTTACGTTGCTGATTTCTGACACTCTATTTGCAATGTGACAGTACAGCTCATGAAAACTAGTTTAAAAGACAAAAAAATTTACGAGAATTAAGTCCATTTTTGGATCAACGAGATATTCTGCGAACGAACAGCTCAGTAAAACAATGGTCAAGCATGCACTTCCAAAAACCGGAGTAGGTAAGTGAAACTTACGATGTTGTGTATATATAGGGTTTTCCAATAAGAGTGACATGATCCAAACTTTTCTCGCAATAATTCAATTGTTGCACTTACTGTGTGGCACGTAGCCCCGTCTTGTTGGAACCAAATGTTGTCAAGATCAACTTCTTCTAATTTCGGCCATAAAAAGTTGGTTATCATCGATCTATACCGATCTCCATTGACAGTAACACCAGCTTCATTTCGAAAAAAATACGGACCGATGATTCTACCAGACCAAAAACCACACCAAACTGTCAATTTAGGTTAATGTAATGGTTTTTCATGAATAATTTGTGGATTTTCTTCGCACCAGAATCAACAGTTTTGTTTATTTACCGCACCACTCAGATGAAAGTGAGCCTCATGGGAGAAGATGATTTTCTTAAAAAAATCGTTATCGTTTGTAATTGCAATTTGTAAACGTTGTTCTTGTGTATATCTCACCATGATGAAATTGTAAACATTACTAAATACAATGAAACAAAAAATGACAGATCATGACATATTACAAATGGCCGAAACGTGACGTAAAAATCATATCATTCCTATTGGAAAACCCCTTATAAGAAATATTCTACCATAAGTGCAAAAATTGCAACCATGTTATTCTATATGTATCACAAGTGTGCAACCACCAAGACCATTCACTCACACGGGGGTTGATGCGGGTCTGTTTCAACTAAAGGACACGTAAAGGATACAAAACTTACAAAGGCTATACAACATTATGCAGCGAACACTGCGAACATTCGTTGGAGCCAACAACACCTAACTCAAAAAGACACAGAAAGCGGCAATAGCTGAGTTTAAGTAAAGCGTGGTCGAACAACTCGCTGTAAATGAAATAATATGGAATTTTGAACCATATCTCCTCATTTTGAGGGATTGTGGAAGGCAGATGTGTAATCGATTTTAAACAAACCGAATAGAAACAGTGCATATCTCCAGACTCCTATTTCCAATCTCTAATAACCGATCTTGAAGTCCTCACACTAGGTTATTTCTTAATAAGCTACTATAGAGTTCCCGCAATGAATCTCACGGATACAAACATTCACAGACGGTCAAGCTGGCACTTGAAGGAATAACTTGAACAAGACTTCTGAAAGAAATGGAATAAGGAATATCTTTGGAGACTACAACAATGTTTGAAGTGGTTATGTGGGAGTGAGTGTGGCCATAGTCAAAAAATAATAAGACCAACTGTGTTCAGAGCATGAAGAAACTGCTTATTTGTTATTATGTAAAATAAAATCTAGGATATTTTATAGCGGTCTACCTGCATTTCAGCTGCAGCTTTTTCGTTATTTGCTAATATTTTGACAAGTATATAGTATTTATGAAAGGAAGATAAAAAACAAAATTAAATTTCAAATATTAGTTCCGATCAGTTCATAAATTCACCGGAAATAACGAGTTTTTATAAAAAAACGCTTATTTCACCATAATTGGGCATCTCTATGGTTCAGTTAAACTTTCTCTACAAATTTGTAGAGTCACACAAATTTGAAGATTATAAAATTTCAACAAAGGTTGACCTTGTTGGTTTTCGAAAATTTAAGTGGGAATAACGATTTATGATTGAACGAGACAGTTTTTGCATTTTACTTTCGTGATAAAAGAAAGTCGGCTGTTGGCTACAACAAACTCACTCCCACCCCAATTTTACAATCTGCTTTAAGTTGCTTAAGCTGTATATACATAATCACTGAAGAGTTTGCGAGCTTACACAAAGTCTAATGAATGATGTTCTTAGAATCGTTAATCAACTTCTACCTAAATTTTCAGCAACGTTTATTTGAAACTTTTTGTCTTAGATCTTGATACTTTCGATCATTTCAGAAGAAATGCGTAATCTCGAAAAGAAATACGTTTAAATTAGGCTAAAATATTGCGTCATTCCAGTTTGATCAACGCTTAAATTTGAAACATGTTTTCACTCCCAGTGGAACTCTGTACATTCAATATTTAGCGCAGAATGAGATTCTTGTGGTTTGGTTTGACTCTCTGATTGATTTTTCAACAAGAATGTCTGTCACCACGTGACCATTACAAGTTATAGCAAATATAATTTTAGAATTATAAACCCTTTTTGCTATAATAGTTATACAATTTCCAATGGTGAAGAATACGCTTACGGCTGATTTGATACCATGCTAAAGACCTGCTTTAGACGGCAACAACTAAATGATTAAATCTTTTACCATTTCGCCAGTATATTTCTTTCGTTCCAAATCATTCACCACAATATCACCAACAGTTGGCAACCCATACGTACCATTTGCAGTTCAGAAGAAGGATTAATTCTGGTCTAGTTTACTATTCTACTGTTCGTTGATTTTTGATTGTTTGGTTTTTGGAAGCGTAGGCACTTTGAAAATATATAGTACATATCCAATTTAGGGAGGTACGAACATATTTAGATATTATTTGGTGGCAAAGTGTTTTTACTTAACAAAGTTCATTAAAGACATTCTGATTCATGTTAAAGTTAATCGTGCAATAATTATTCAGGTAGACCGTAGGTTTAGTGCTCAAATGGCTGGTCTATTTATAATCACAATAGTGAGTAGTTAGATCAATTTATGTAATCTTCCAATAAAATTTTTTTGATTTCTAATTTAATTAACTTTTTTACTGATAAAAATATATGCTTCTTGCACGAATCAGTGATAACAATTATATATAAAATAACCCATAGCAATTGAGTTGTGAATTGATAAGGACAAACAATAAAATTCAAATTCAATTTTCCACATTTATTGTTCATTACTAATCGAAAATTTGTCGAGAAAATTTTGATTTTTGATCGGCAATTATCAAGTTTTGTAGAAAATTGTTGTCAATTAAAGATGACAATGTTGAAATTGCTGCTGTTTAAATGTGATTGTGATTTGTGCAAAAATGTTAAACTGAGATTAAATCGATGTATTGATTGGATATTGGGACTTATTTACGGGCGTGTGAGATCAAACGTTCCTGATGTGATTGAATACAGAATTGAAGCAAACGAGGTAAGTGAGTTTTGTAATTATATATTTATAGTGGGAGAGTTCTTTAAGGTTGTACTCGTATTATTAAAATATAAGTAGATATTCCAATATTAATAAAAATATACCTAACCTATAATAATAAACACCTTCTTATTAGAATCCGTGTTCAGTTCTACCCTGCGTTTTATATAGCCTACAACAGACAAGCTAAGATCGCCATCAGCCCAAGCGCAATCAAATGAATATTCAACTAACGATGATATTTTCTTCTTAAAAACCTTCCAGTTTTTTCTACTCGTACTTACTCGTATTGGAACAAAAAAAAATTAAAATTAGAAAAAGCAAAACACAAAACAATAAAAAAGCAAAATGATACAACTCGAAAATGAAAACTCAAAAATACTCAAGGGAATTGTTTTCCACACTTTGTATCCTTTCCACTTTTGCAGTTTTTTGCCGTAATAATCATCATACGTCTAGTGTTGTTGTGTATACGAGCTTTATATCGTATCCGTATAACAATTTTTCTTCACGGTGCGACAAATTTTTTTTTAGGTTTGGTTTGGATCTTTTCTCGAAAACGAGATTCACTGGTAAGGTACTATACAGGGTGTCCGGCACTTACTGTACAATCTTCAAACGGGTAATATAGTGTGTTGTTACATTCTCCGGTTCAGAAATCGTGGCTCGGAAAATGAGTTTTCATTTATTTAGCAACGCCATGTTCTCATTTTCTTTAAATAATTTGGGGTTGAATAATTTAAAAATCTAAGCTCTGTGAAAATGGAAGTATATATAAGGCATTTGAAAAAGGCTTGTCAGGTAAATCCACAATAGGATTATGCTAACTAAAATGTGAGTTTAAAGTTCAGACTTTAGTAAAATAATAGATTATATCGCCAGTTTCGGCCACGCTTTATGTAAAGTGACAACAAAAATTGAACAACAAATAAGAATATAAATCTAGACAAACTTTTTCATTTCAATACTACCATCTATTCTATCTACAAACTATTATTATTTATACCCTACAGTTTTTATGATACTGCTACTGATAAAATCTTTTATGAGCTCCAAGATTATAAACACAGACATAAAATACACGATATATATGTAGAGACAAACTACACAATAAAATTATAAGAGGTCTTACTTCTAGGCAAAGTAACAGGCATGATATATATATATACTCGTAGGACCAGAGTTAAGTCCTAGCGATATTAAGATATCTTGGACGAGTGATGGCGCGGTTGCGATTATTTTAACACCAACCTAACAGTTAAAGTACTTAACGTACCATCTTAGCTATAACGGAAACGCCTAATATTGAATCGCGAGCTCTACATATATAAAAATTTATTACATATTTCAATTTAAACCAAAAAAGAAATAACAAATATTTCTATAAGGAGTTGCATAATCAATTGAATATTGATAAAACTTTTTTGGTGCTTTTCAGTTCTATTTCTAGAAGATACATTGTATTCGCAAGAAGAAGACATTGTAGTTATGTCTGTGTGTAATATATAAATTTTTCGATTTTCTATTTTCTAACCACTAAAAACACAATGAAACCAAACTAACAACCGTCATCCAATGTGAAAGCAATAAATTTTATTCCTTAATTACCATTCTTTTGGGTATCGTCGTAATACATACGGCTATTTTCGTCGAATACGAAGTGCTGAGTATTATAACTTTGTCGGTCCTGATGCAATGCATTTTATGTAGCGTGTAGCAAGCGAGTAGCAACTGCAACGGTTCCTTGTCTCGATCTAACCGTGTTTCAAAATAATTATTCGTACTCAAACGGTGCTGTACCATAGTTAAAACATTCGAAAAGGTGGCTTTTAGAATCTTTAGGGTATATGTTGTATTGCTATTTTGTGTTTATTTGTGTTTGTTGATGTGAATCCAAACTTTCATAATAATTAAAATTCGAATATGGTCTCAGTTGTCTTCAAGGCACTACTTGTTATGGGGGTCATTTCTGGATCTTTTTCCATGTCAACATAAACTGAATAAGGTGAAATTATAATAGGGTTGTTATGGAACTCCACCTGTTGCCTAGCATTATCATAGGCACATTGTAGCCATAAATTTATGAATAGTGATTCGATTTTTATTGACAGAAAATTATTTACCTAAACACATTTAGCACCTTCAAATCTATTAAAACATTTTCCCAGAAATATTGATTGGTCCCGATGTTGAAGTATTCTTCCTTCTTGAGAGAGAGAGAGTGAGAGAGAGAGAAAAAATTTAATCTCTCCTGAATGTTATTTCTACAGAAACTGAGTTTTGTTCCATTCTCATATATTTAAACTATTCGTAAACTTTATTACTAGCTTGCCTTCTTGCGTGGTTATATATTTGGTATTTGATTCGTTGATCTAAAGACAAATTACTTGCGATGTTGATTAAAATGGTTCACTTTTTTCTTGGAAACGATGCTACGATTCAGAATTTAGAAGTGAGTAATTAGCGTTTAGTTGAGTTTTCGTAATAGTTGCGCATGACTTAGGGGACTCACGAATGTAATTTTCCAAAGATTCAACATACGATGCAAAGGGAATTCGGGACAATGCAATGTTTATAACGGGCGATTGCAAACGTGTCAATTGCTCGGTAGAATTAGATACACATAAAGATTGACAAGAAATTAGAAAAATCAAACCCTCTTACCTGTTTGTGATTCTCCCGATTCTGAATGATTAGCCATTACTATCTATACTATTAATAACTATATTTTAGAATACTTTCATCATTTTACGCTTAAAAACTCACGCTGTATCGCGTGTGCAGCAAATTAGACACCTCAACATTTATGGTTTGCATTTTGGGCCCGCCATATATTGCGAGGGCTATTTATCCAGAATAGTTTTAAATTTTAATTTGGGACCTAACGATATTGTCGAATTAACTAATTGATAAGCAAAGCAAACTCAGTGGCGCTATTCCGGTTCAGGCTTGTCATATATGATATCCAATAGAACGTTAGAACATTGATGGGATTGGTGGATTTGAAAATCCAAATTCCAAATAACATGCAGAATTCTGTTGTTTCGGTAATCATGGAAGAAGTTATATGTAGTTTCATATGCTAGTCATGCTTGGATAGTTGTGCACATTTTCAAATCCTATTTTTATTAAACATGTTGAATTTCGTTATATTTAAGCAGGCATAAGTCAATCCAAGTTATCGGTATTCAAGAACTGCGTTTAAAACTTATTGAATAACTCAGTTTACGGGACAGCGTACCATATTGTAGTCGGGGTTTAAAATAATTCTCAAATTAGCAAAGTGCCAGAATGAGGTTCAAAAACCATTTTGAATTTTTGTACCTTCGAATATGTATAGGGCAGGCTGTGCAATAGCAGCACAAGTTTTTCTGTGACAAATTTCGAGGTTGGTTTTATTTAACTATAAATAGGATTCGCAAGATGGTTTGTCATCAACATTCTTTCAAATTCTATATTTGGCTACAATCAAGAAATAAGTTTATACGACCCTTTCATTTGAATTCAAAATAAAAACGTTTTTAAAAATTTAATTTTTCTTCAATTTAGTTAGAAAATCGTGAGAGTTCTTCAGAGAGTGTATGCTCAAAAAGTAAATTGAAACTTTAGACTAAAGCTTTTTCATAATTTGGAAGGACCCCGTGATTTTTGGACAAAATCGGTCCACCGGAGCTTTTTCGGAAATATTGTGAAAATTATGTATAGTAACTACAAAGATACGTAAAACGATTCTAAATTAAATTTGCAATAAAATTTGCGGGAATGACAATTTTTGGTAAAACGGGTTTATCATCAAAATTCCGGTTCTCTATAGCCAAGAAGAATAGACTGATCAGGATGAAACTTCAGACTTAAGATTTTTTCATTCAATAATTCTAGTGAAATGTGGGCGAAATCTGTGTACCGGAAGTGGCTGCTCCTATGAAAACCTTTCTCGTTTTTAGTAGTTAGTTTTCTCCAAACATAAAAAAAACATTTTATGGAAAAATATTCTAAATTAAATTTGCTACGAGATTTATCCAAAATTGAAGAGGAAATGTTTATTAGAAGGAATATAATACAAAATATAAAAAAAATGAAAACGATATATATGCAGAAGCTTAAATGTCAAAAATACTCGTCATTACAAATGATCGTGTAAAGCCGACTGTACTAGTGCGGGCGAAAAGTAATAATTTGTGATCCGCACGCTAAACCAATCAAAACGCTTGAAATTATTTCTCCTCCATCTCCTCCTGTGCTACTCAGTCCGCAGTGGAGCAACCGACAGGTATAAACAATTTTGCTTAAAAAAGCAAATGGGCAATCTTTTAGCTATTTTATGACAAGTACTTGTCATTCAATGTTTTTGTGGTTAACTTGTGTTCGCCAAATTATAATTTTATAAAGGAAGGGAATACAAATAATTTGTTTTGGAAATCTTATTTATTGATGGCGGTTAAACGGAACAATTGGAAAAGAATATTGAGTATTCTAGACCAACTTCGGAACTGTACAAACTTTTAACGCGCAATTGAAATTTTTTCAGAATATCCCGTTCGGGTGACGCCAGCTAGAAACGCTGATTTGCAATGTGTATCTGCAAAAAGTTTTCCTTCAACTTACCGGCTACATATAGTTTTGCTTTTTTATATTTCTGTTGTTTAACACCTTGAAAGATACAGCTTTTGTGCCAAATTTTCAATACAAGCCCATGTTAATTGTTAAAATCCAGCTTTCATGTCGACGACACATTGACCGCCTCTTATCATCGGCTTTATTAAGAACATTCAATGGGTCGTCCATAATAATCAAAATGCACTGACAAAGGATTTCTAATCAAATCAAAATTTTTGGATTTTATATTTCTATACGGAAAAGTCTTTCGATGAAAATAAAAAATACAGACGAATTTTATTGAGCAAACGCTACAAGTTACTAACTTCAGACGCAGTGAGTGCGGGTAAAATCTCACAGTTGAATCCAGTAGCATTAAATGTGAAAATAAATTTTGAAGTAATGATGCGACCGTTTGGTAGTATTGTCAGTACAAGTAATGACATTAATATTGATAGTATAAAGGTTGCTTATGACCGACCAAATGACATAGTGGTTAAAGCTTTGTCTTTTGGATCCGGAGGTACCGGGTTCGAATCCCGACAGGATGCAAAGGGAATTTTCATCAACAAATTACGAGTTGTGATGAAAAGGAACACATTTATGACCCCCTGTCGGAGTGCAAAACTCATGGGCCGACCCATCTTCCACGCCAGTATAGGCTGGCTAGGCTGGATTCGGCTGGAGCTATGCAATGTGCAGATAGTAATAAAAATCGGACCTATATTCGTGTACGTCCTCGAATTGGCCAATACAGGCGTTAAAAGTAAGGACGTAAATAAGCAAACCGCGAAAGAGTTGGGAGAGCCTTGGCCCCAAAACCGGAAAAAAAGATTGCTTATGGTATTTTGTTGCGTATGAAAATTACAAAATAACACACAAAATTTTTAAATATCATTATGCTATCTAGTCTCGAAAAACTCTCGTCCTTCAAACACTTCAGACCTTGTCATATACGTAGTACATTTTCTATGAACTATTTTAATCGTCAGCATATATGTAGCTTCTTTTACAAAGTAAATGTGTAGAAACTAAAACGAGACAGAACTGATACATTCTACTTGAACCTTTAATGTACTTTTTTGTCTGACTCGCTTTTTTAAAATTCCAATTTGCATTAAAACTTGGAACTGTAAACAAAGTCCTGTTTTTCATATAAAATTACATTTTGAAAGACGGTCGGGAACGGCATTGTGCTTGAGCCTTATGCAAATTAAGCAGGATGGTATTTCGCAAAAATGTCGTACTTTTGTGGTAATTGATTTCTCATTGCTGGATTGGGTCTTTCAAAGCATGTGATACATAAAGAACCAATCCAGCTACGAGAAGTCAATTGCAAGAAAGCTCGTCTAAAGCGATTTGCACGCAATTTTGTGCAATTGATCACGTCATTCAACTTATGTTGACAGTCTTTTCTGAACTGTAAATGGAAGTAATGCTCGTAAAAAGTTTTTGAGATTTAGAGGTTAACGAAATGTTGAAAATAATAAATTAATTTTAATCAATAGTCCGTAATATAATTGTCGAATTCGATTGCTTACCTCCTTTATGATATGAAAAATTTTAATTTTCGTATAACTTTTGAGTTTAAGAGAATTTCGGAAAAGTAAAATATGTACATTTAAATAAATGAATTAAAATTGACTTTAAAACAATAACTTTATAGAGGAATCCGGTGTAAGTTTAGGATTAAAAATTATTATTTTCTTTTTAGTTGCTGGCGAGAAATCCCATTTAGAGATTTGGCCATCTCGAAGTTCGTGATAGTTGGTAATAGTTCTTTAACCTCATTGGTGGATTATACTTTGTTTCCTTATAGTTGCCATCAGGAAGCTGATTATATTCTTCCATTGATTGACCTCAAACAACTGTTCTCTGCTCTTTTGATTTTCCGTGGTTAGAACTAAACCAGAAATATTTTTTATTGGTGGTAAGTTTGTAAATTTTCCAGGAACTTTTTTCTTTTCATGCCTCACTTGTAATTTCCTAATTGATGGTTTGGTGATCGCTACATGCATCTTTAACTCTGTTTACTCCGATATCCTGAAAGAAGGAAAGTAAGTTACAACTATGTATTTCGGTTTTACTAGTTACTTATTTACTGCAGTTTTCGATTTCCGGTCAGCTGCTTTGTAAATGCTTTAGGATTTTTGCAAAAATCTTAGAAGGAACCCAATCCGAGAAACTAATCTCTTACCCATATTACGCACATATAGCTGCCAAAACAAACTTCTGTAATCGAATGCTTAGTATATTGCACAACGATATTACGAAACTTTTTCTGCTTTTTTGCCATATTAAATTATATTAGTCTACTCTCCTATTTATAGGAGTAGAGTAATAAACTTTCTAGTTCCGATTGGTAGTTGGTACAGTCAGAGTGGAACCAAAGGTCATTAAGCTATAAGAATATTTACTAAACAAGAGCCAAGTTATTCCTCCATTACAGCATATTTCATCCAAAATAACTGTTGTGCACCCGCGATCGATAAGGAATTTTTCGTTTCATTTTCTATTTCAGATCGTATATACATCCATTTCCATATGTATCTTAAAAACGTACTTCCACAAAACATTTTTATACCGTTTTTATATTTTCAGCTGGAAAATCTAAAGAAAATTGTTTTCTTCGTATTTTTCATCTCCGCATCGTTATAACTGCCTTTTTGTAAGTTCATTCACGTATTGTCGTATTTTAATACATATTGAGAAGCGAATCGTACATCGAAGAATAAAACATAATAATTTTCGAAAAAACAAAAATCTGTGAAGAAAACAAGGAAATAGATGCAGCAAGAAAGTAGGGAAAATATGTGAAAAACACAAAAAGCTGCTGTGAAAAATTAATTAAAGTTTTTCGATTAAAGTGTTTTGCACTCTACATGAAAATATTTGTCTCCCTCTCTGAATCATTTAATTTAAATTGATATGCTTTTTATATGACGCAACTTCCGTAATTTCATTCCACCATGTTATACACATGTGTGTTTACACATACATACTCGTATATAAAAGTTCTTCTTAAGATTGTTCTTATCACATTGTGGTTTGTCTTTCTTTCCTAAATACATTTAGATACATACATGGGATATATTTAGAAAAATGAACAAAACAAATCGACCTTCTTCTTCGTTTTCATTTTCTTTTTCTCATTTCAAGGGAAGCAAACACACATTCAAGTTTTGTGTTGCGTAACATGGTAAAGGGATTTACATTTTTATTATCTAAGAGGCGGGTGTGGGCACAAACCGAATATTACACGAGCAAAAAATTATAAAAATGATTTAGTTTTTGATGATGTTCTGTAACGTAATAAGAATGGTTTGATATCTAATAAGTTTTATTGAAGAAGAAATTCATATAAAATTTTCAATTAGTTCATCTATATGCAATATGGTAGAACTACGAGGACATACGAGTAGAATATTTATTGTATACACCCGGAGCCTAAAGGGCACACGTGCCTGGCATGTGAAGAACCGCGAATAGCCAACGCATGGTTGTAAAAGTTATGATGTTATTAGTTAGGCATAGAAAGAATTCCTGAATGTTATACAACAATTAGCTGGGATCCGTTCAGAATGGCATAATTTAAAATTGCAATTTTCAAAACAGCATATTTCAAAACTTCATTTTTCAGAATGGCATTTTTCAAAACAGCCGTTGAGAAAATTACCGTTTTGTTTCAACGGCCACACGAGGAACTTTTGAAAGCCTGGAAGCCACTGCCAAGCAGGCAGCAGACATGAATTTTTTTATTAAACCGCAATTTATGCAGCCCAACAATCTGTCTGGGGCAACAGACAACGCGGTACTAAATCGATTAAAGGTAATGGGGAAAAAATTGAACGCAATCCTCAGTTCGAAATATTTTTAGGTCTAAAACTTGAAATATAGCGAAACACTTTGATAATTTAATAATAATAAATAAAAAAAAAATTCAATTAATTTTATATTTAAAAATACGTTTAATTTATAAAATTAATTTTTGTATAGTTGGCTGATGAGTGATGGTGTGGCGGTGATGTTGTCCGCTCCAAAATCTAAAATTGAATCGGTAGGAGAACTTTTTAATTTACTTCTCTTTGCCTAAAACATAACTGCAAAACATTCCAAAACTGAATTTGCAAATTATCAATTATTAATTGTACTGCACCAAAATATCTCGGTACACAACAATACAGTACATTTACACACCAATTGTCTATTTTATTTGTATCGAATATTGTCACACTCGTGACTATTGATAGAGAACGATGCCAATTACGGTAAATAAAGATGTGTAAGTGTACTGTTTGGTCCATTTAAATTGCATAGCCCACGCATTTTTAATGAACATTTTACTTTGTTTCGTTACTCTTTATAATATTCGATACTCATTGGTCAAACTTAAACGTCCGAAATGCCATCTCTTGTCCAATGGATTGATGTTTGTGTAGATGCGTTTTACACGAGTTTGATTTGCAAAATCGATACGATTTTTATGCGTCTCTACATGATTTGATTGTAGAGGTTATTGAAATTAAATTGTCGTGTGTAATGTTTCAATTCTATTTTGATTGCACGAATTTCTTATGTACAAGAATTGTCCATTTGTAAAGAATTCTGTTTCCGGAGGGTTTTCCGTTGAGAAATAATTGTGCGGTGTTTCTTGTCGAGGCCGAAATGATAAATAAATCATAAATTTTCCCCAAATTTTCCTCGTAGTCTCAGTATGATCTAAGCTATTAGAAAAACAACCGAAAGTATTGGTTATTAGTGGAAGTTTATGAGATATTGGCCAAAAACTGAAAATAAATTAATAAACATTTTTAAATTTTCAAAAGGATTGGTTATGAAATGGCCAAGTTTAGTACAGCATGAACAGATCCTAGAATTTTGTCCAAAACTTACTTTAAAATCCCTGATCAATACTACTATTCAAATTTCATCGTCATTCTTTAAGAATGGCGGAAGGACGGAATATTGTTAAATTTGAAGATTTCATTTACCGAGTTCGGAGATCAATCAAATTGTCATTTTAAGGATCACTTTTAATATTTTATTCCGTTGGGCTGTTTTATTTAGTGAAAAAAGAGAAACAAAATGAATAAAATTTTCCGCTGGAAATTATTAGGTGCTGCCACCTGCGACGAGTAGTGTAATCTCTTATTTTCCGCTGATAAATTTTTGCTATCTTATACAGCATGTCCCGTAAACGATCGAATAATGTTGTTGTGGGGAAATTAAAAAAATATATTGGCTGGTAGATAGTGAAGATTGGTAGCACAAATATATTTTATTTACATCAAGTTCAAAAGATACATCAGCTACTATACTATCCGTTAAAGCATCACAAGATTTCCTATAACTAATAATAACGAAAAGAAAGAAAAGAAAGAATTATTAGAAAATGAAAGAATTATTTTTTGGAAGTGCTCCATCTGCAGCTACAACTTTCTCCCATCTTTCAGGCAATTTACGTATTCTCTCTCTGAGGAAATCCTGGTCTTTGGCGGTGATTCAATCAAAAAGCCAATTTTTGATCGCTTCGCGAGAACTGAACCGCTGTTCAGAAAGAGACGACTACATTGACCGTAATAAACAGTAATCTGAAGGAGGTAGGAGGGTGGAGTATAACTTCCCAGGGCTGGAAAGACTACTTGAGAGACTACTACCTTTTAAATAATTTTTCACAATGTTTGCAACATGTGGTTTTACATGGTCGTGCTGAAAAATTACTTTGTTGTGTTTATTCACCCATTCTGGTCGTTTTTCCTCTATAGCTAACTTCAAACGCATTAGGTGTCGTCGGTTGACATCACCATTAATAGTTTCACCTGATTCCAGCTGTTCATAATATATCTCACCTTTCTGATCCCACCAGATATCTCGCTTTGGTTGCGATGGACAGCCTCACCAGACTTCACCAAAGGTTTTATCTGCAGATGATACCGTGCTTCTTGGCCGAAGACCTAGAAATCATGGATAGTTTCATACCGCTCGATCGCTGTGCCAGAAGACTTGGTTTGGAGGTGAACATTAGAAAAGCCAAAATATTAGCAACATCCAGGAACATCTCCATGGCAAATCTCGGAATTGGAGAGCATAATTTTGGTAGCGTTGAAATCTTTAAAAACCTCGGGCCAATTATGGCATCATTGCATGATATATGCAGGCAGAAATAAAAGCCCGAATCGCTGCCGAACAACGAGTTTTCTTTGCTCAAGCAACATTATTGCGATTAAACGTCTATCGTAGTCGTGAAAGCTCGCACTTTAAAAAGCACTCATTAGACTTGTGTTGCACGATTACCTCTAGCGATTGTAGATTGTTATATACCTCCGAAAGGAAGGTCATTCGTTCCATCTTTGGTACAATTAAAGTTGCGAACAGCGAATATCGGTTTCGTATGTACCACGAAATAAAGCAACTTCTCGGAGGTAGCGATATCATCGAATAAACTAAATCCAATCGAGTTAGATGGCTCGACCATGTTGCTGGTACATTACATTATTCTTTAGTAGTTGTCAGCCTCATTTTTATCAAATTGTTGGTAAAATTCAATCACCGCATAAATCATATTTTAATTTCATATCGGGCACGCGGGTTTAGGCAGCAACATTATATGCACAATATATAGTATGCATGGTATGTACATCTTTTTATTCTTCCCAGTCAGGATTTAACATCATTTCAAGGATGTTGTTGTTGCTGTAATTATTTATAAAAAAACAACCTTGTGAATTTCGAATACATAAAATGCTTTCGAAAAAAAATTATTTTGAAAAGGAAGCAAAATGGAAAAAGAATCTTTGTTTTTTCATTCTAATGTCGTAAGGATAAGAATTCCGTTAAGGCGCATGAATACCAACCCCAACTAATTTCTTGTTGTACGTGAAGTGTGAGTAGTGATAACTTTTCGCGTTTCTCTCGGTATTTATATCGTTCTCTTTTATTTAAGGATTGAATTTATTTTAAAAGTATTTTATGTTGACTATAATAGTGTTGCTGGTGCTTGTGCGGTGTACCTCGCCCGTGTCTAATCAGCCACATACAACTCAAACTACTTATTCCTCTTCATATTATGTTTAGAGATCTTGTTAACCGTTTTAAAGTTATTACTTCTATCGGATTTTTACAATTTGGCGCTTGTAGAAAGTTACATCACGACAACCATAACAATTAGGAAAAACCATATAATTTTTGGTTAAAGCTGCATTCGTACTCTTATTTGTTGTCTGTTTGATTTAGCAACAGCACGATGTAGGTTGATGTCGTATACTCCCCATAATAAACACCAACTATTGCTTAATGCTTCAAGAAAGATATTTTTCTTCTTTCTGGAGTGATGTACATTCCAACGTGATTACGTCATTATAACATTATTACATTCATAAGTTTAAAGTATACGGTTTTTTGAAATGCTTTGTTATTCGTGTTCGTGTGTGGGTCAGGTCGCACAAGAATATTTCTTACACCACCCAATACGAATTATTCGTTATTTACTACATTTTTTTAGTGTTTCTGTAATTGAGGAATGAGATTTTATTTGGTTGAATTGATATAGGAATTGATGTCGAGTTTACCATATGGAAGTTAATATATTTAACTGCCAATTAAATTCCTTAATCGTATCGCGTACCTAATATTCTTTTCTTCACCCACGCACATTATCACAGGTATTGTAAAACAAACATCTTCGTGGTAGTACATAGGTTCATACGTCTAACGTAAAATAAATTGTCGAAGCTTTGTACTCTAGGGGAAATACGTAACAAAACAAATCGCTTACATCCCTATATATGGTACCGAAAAGAAAATTCCTAAAATTCATAATCACACCATCGAATGGTTACGCAATTTCTGTTAATTCTGAATAATTTTGGATACTTTGCATTATAATTATGTACAGTACTAAAGCAAAAGCTCACATAGGTATACAAACATTATACTTTTTCAGCAGATATTGCAATATTTTCACAGCGTTTCGTTACCCTCCAGAAAAATTTATATAAAAACGACGTTGAAAATGAAGTCGAGAAATTATTAACTGAAGACTTTAACGGAAAATTATGTAATTAAGATCGTCTCGATATATTCACAACAAGGGAGAGGTTAAACAATATCTTATATTTGGTTATGAAAAGGAAGAATATAAAAAATCTTAAGTTTTATCTGATTGGACTTGAAAAATGGTTAATCAACGGAAGTGGGTGGGAGAAATATGAAAACTATGGACGATTTTTCGCGTTTTATGCCTTTTCAGTACGCACAAAATTGGTTGCATCTCCGTAAAATTTCACGTCTCTCGTAGACAACGATAAAATTATGTGTCTATTTGTTCATATGGCTAAAGGAACCATCAACATTTTCCCGCCAAGTAAATATGACTTTCGGTTTGCATTAAAATAATACAAACGAAGTACTCGGCCATACACACAAGTTCCTTTTTAGATTGAAGATCGATTTTTGCAAAGAAAAGTTTAAAATATTGCCGCTCTTTTTTATAATCAGCACAAGGGGAACACATTAGAATGTTAGTTTCTTTTGCAGGCCGTATTGTTAGGTGTGGGGATGTACCACATAATGTGTCAAAATCAAATAGAATAAATCAATCATTGTTTGGTATGATGTTTATGTGTATCGTGTGTACATTTTCCAGATGCCGATAAATTTTGGAATGGACTTCCTAGCACATCATCATCATCATAATATGTATTGTTGTCGACGTGATAGATAATTTTTTGTATGCTTTGCTTTATATATGAAGGGTTATTTCATGCCATCAGAAATAATCGATTTACTGATATGATGTCAAAATATTTATGTATTTAATGCGGTGGTCGTATCATGATAAAGAATTTTCTCACAACAAAATCACAAATATCATCGACCAAGAGGCCCAGAAGCTAGCGGTCTGGTCTTTTGGACGAGGTGAATGTCTTGCGACACCCATCAGAAGGTGGTGACGATACGAATAAAATTTCAACTTCGAACATTATCGGTGAGATTAATTAGAGTTCTGCATTGTGTATTTCCTCTTCTGTGTGTGGCTTTAGAAAGTTCGTTATACTTTTTTAGCTATCCTATACCAATCCCAACCCAACTCACAGTTGGATTTGGGTCGGGAATATTGGTAAACTCGAGATAAAATGGGGAATAATGAGATATCAGAAATAATTATGGCACACTTAGATTTTAAAGGTAAGTTCACATTGACTGTCTTTTAATATAAGATTATGCCTTTTTACTTTGGTTTCAACATTCCGGACGCCTTATATCGGCTAAATCAACTGGATGAAAGTAAACATAATTTACCAATTGGTTATTTTGCTGCCATCTGGATAAAAACGATAATTTGACGTTTTGCAGATAATAACTCTCCGGAGTGCTCTGTGGTAGGACGATCGCACAAGAAATGCGCTGGGGTTAAATATTTTAGGTATTCAGTGGTGATATCACCATGTCTTTTGTGGTGCGTATATGAATTTTGGTTACCCTCCTAAGATGGTATTTCGCATATTTTACTATAGCTTCCCACAGACGGCCGAAGTGAGGTGCGTGTAGAAAATTACGAGCCCCAATAATATTGGGTCCATTATCGCTATGGTTTTCCTTGCAAATTCCTCTGCAGTTTACGAATGTTAAGTCCGCTATATATAATTCTCTAGTAAGTTCCGAAATTTATTCATGTGAGCTGCTTTAGTTGCTAAACATATAACCGGACGAGATTTCTGACTAATTGTCTGCACCATACAATACATTTTTAACGCAGGCTAGCTAACATATTTTGGTAGCTATATCTTGCATGGAGATAACGTAAAATCTAATCACCTGAAAAGAGGTGAAATGTGTTTTAGTGTTGCTAGCTATAATTATAGTCGCTTTGTTGAAGCTTCAAATTCTTTTCACTAAATCATCTATAATAGGCTAACGAGCTTGTATTAAGCTTATAGTAAATAAATAGGAATTTCTTGAGTATATAGTTTTTATATGATTTTGAGAATTTTTTGCAGCTTCTTTAAATTCTTCTGGGCACTTGGTTGCTGCCTCGGTACGCTAGGTTACAGCTTCCAGTTCATATGTAGCAAAAGGTTTGCTTGGTGAATCTTTAGCTTTAAATTCCGTTGACATTTGGTATTTTCCTCTGGAATTAATATTTGTAGAATCATTTTTTCACGTCACTGGAAAATGTTATTTTGAACGTCTTGAACCGGCTGACTAACGCTTAATTTGTCTTCTGGTGCTTCTGGTCAATGCTTGGGATTTGGGTTTTCTATTATCTCAATGTTGCTGAATTTTGACAGTAAGTAATCTAAACTGTCATCCGAATTGCTTAAAATAGCGTTACATATGTGATTTGTTTGCAATTAATTTGACTGAAGAATTCAATGTTTTGTAAGATTTGTGATCAGCTGATACTCACGTTGCTTGATACTGATCTCTTGATATATACACTTGTTGTTGCTCCAGCTCCTGTGAAACAGCGCTTTTGTTCTGAAATCGAATAGTGTTCTAGACATATGTAATTGGGGGGTTAGGGCTTTAGTGACACGTGTAAAAGCAGTGTGTAAAATTGAACTTCCTAAATTGATGACTAAATATTTTGGGGTATGATTAGACATTTCTGTTTCGTATGACTGAGCTTTGGGTTGAGTCGTGTTTGCTATCGTTGAATTGTCATGAATTTATTCACCTGCAACGCCTTGGCTTCTAATGTTTTGTTTCGAGTGAGTTGGAGGTAATTGAGAACCTTTGATTTGAGATGTTAATGATTCTAATGCATCAAGCCGTTTTGTGGTAAAATCAAAATCTGTTTTAACCGACCAAACGGCACAGCGGTACCGGGTTCGAATCTCGAAAGCGGCAGAATGCAAAAATAATTTTTCATCATCTGATTACGATCGGTGATAAAAATGAACACAATTATGACCCATGGTCGGAGTGCACAACTCATGGGCCAATTCATCTTCCATGTGAGTAGTATAGACTGGCATGGAGCTATGAAATGTGCAGAGAGGGTTCTACGTAAATCAGACTTCTAGCCATATACCTCGATTTGGTAAGCAATGCGTGTATGGTAAGGCGTTAAAAGCGGGCCGCGAAAGAGTTGGGAGTGCTTCGGCCCCAGAACAGCAGGTTGATTCTGGCTTTCCTATAGGAAAAGGAATTAGGAAAAATATTTCATTCAGAAATATCATTTTCTGGCCTACTGAGAAATCATGTTTAATCTAAATTTTTATAATTTAGGAAATATTTTTTCCGTATCGAAATTGGATAGGGAAAATATTTCCAATTTAATTTTGGTTTTGAACACATTTACACCAACTGTTTACCATAGTATACCAGAAAAACATTTTTTGAGACACAAATACTATAATATTTTCTTAATTCCTTTTTCCTATAGGAAGGGCAGAATCGACCTGAAGATGGCATAGATTAAAATATAACAAAAATTTGTTTTAGTTTGTTTTAGTTTGTGTAACTTATCTGCAGAAGCTTAATGTCTTTTATTGTACTCTAACATTTGTGCTATTTGGTGTTCTTTCCCCTGCTCTCTTAATTTTTCAAGTTCCTCAATGTTTATCTTTCATTCTGAAGTGCTTTGACAGAGCTGCTGCCTTTAAAAGATTCCTCCAGTAGGTGGTTTGCGATGGTTTGAAATATTTAGAAAATGCACATATAACACGTGACACATATTCATTGACGGTGTCATGTAGCCATCTTTGACAATTTTGATTTTCCCTTTGTTCTTTTGTAAAATAGCTAAAACGAAAAGTGATGTGAGAAACCTAATCACTCATGCATGACTCGCTTGGTACGTATATAGATTTTTTTCACAGAGCGGAACGCGTGTCATGTCTGAGATGATTATATAACAGTTCTTAGGTGAATCGTATATGACAAGTCAAAAACGATTACTATGTGACTTGCAATCAGTGAAGATGGTAGGGCAGTTCATAAGTGATTCATAAGTTACTTGTCTTAGTTTATTGAATATTTATTATAACTGAGCTTTAGAGAGGGAGAAAATAAATTTATATTTCTGTATTTGTATAATTTAGTTTAAATCATTCGAGTCGTTCAAGTGCGATATCGAATCAATACAGCAAATGATATTGCAATTCGGCAAACACCAAGACGATCATCGCTCGCAAAGTATAACGGCAACGCAAGGAGTTCACCAGTGGTTTTGTCCAGAAAAAGCCGGCACAAGAAGAAGTTTTGAATTCCGCAAATGAAACGATGTAAAGAAAGATGACAGTTGTTAGTTATCGCGCATTGATGACAGCTGTCATTGATCAAAACTTTTAGAGAGTAAAGACAATATTTTCAGCAGGAAACGGTATTTGAGGCATTTGAGAGATTAATGTTTCAAGTTCTACCAGGCCTTAATTGGAAATTGGCGGTGGGATTGTAGTTAAGTACAACGAAATGCAGCCTATCTAGGGCGGAAGTTAACTAAGGAAACGTGTCCAAAGAAGTTAGTACCAGTAATGGATTGGCCTTTGGTGGTAAAATATATTGGTCATACTACCGACGATTTGTGTCAAACTTCACAGATGTGGAGCCACGTGTTTATCGTTTCACCGAAAATGTCAACCATTTGGGAAGAACACGGAACATCTAACAGCATTTGAAAAATTAAAAATAAAATTATGTAGCTTTATAATTTTGCTGTATCCGCAGGCAGGAAGGATGTCCATTTCGGTTACAGGAATATGAATTTTATCGCTAAAGAGCACAAAAGAGCGAATTGTCGCTTATTATAATTAATCTCTCTCTTTCTCTAAAACAAAGAAAAACTAGAGTGTAACCCGCAGAGAACTGTTGGCTGTAGTGGACAGTGTCAAATATTTTCATAAGTATCTGTGAGGGCCAGAGTTTCTATTTCGAACAAGTAACGGGTGATTTTTTAAGAGCTTGAGAACTTTTTTTTAAAAAAAAACGCATAAAATTTGCAAAATCTCATCGGTTCTTTATTTGAAACGTTAGATTGGTCCATGACATTTACTTTTTGAAGATAATTTCATTTAAATGTTGACCGCGGCTGCGTCTTAGGTGGTCCATTCGGAAAGTCCAATTTTGGGCAACTTTTTCGAGCATTTCGGCCGGAATAGCCCGAATTTCTTCGGAAATGTTGTCTTCCAAAACTGGAATAGTTGCTGGCTTATTTCTGTAGACTTTAGACTTGACGTAGCCCCACAAAAAATAGTCTAAAGGCGTCAAATCGCATGATCTTGGTGCCCAACTTACCGGGCCATTTCTTGAGATGAATTGTTCTCCGAAGTTTTCCCTCAAAATGGCCATAGAATCGCGAGCTGTGTGGCATGTAGCGCCATCTTGTTGAAACCACATGTCAACTAAGTTCAGTTCTTCCATTTTTGGCAACAAAAAGTTTGTTAGCATCGAACGATAGCGATCGCCATTCACCGTAACGTTGCGTCCAACAACATCTTTGAAAAAATACGGTCCAATGATTCCACCAGCGTACAAACCACACCAAACAGTGCATTTTTCGGGATGCATGGGCAGTTCTTGAACGGCTTCTGGTTGCTCTTCACTCCAAATGCGGCAATTTTGCTTATTTACGTAGCCATTCAACCAGAAATGAGCCTCATCGCTGAACAAAATTTGTCGATAAAAAAGCGGATTTTCTGCCAACTTTTCTAGGGCCCATTCACTGAAAATTCGACGTTGTGGCAGATCGTTCGGCTTCAGTTCTTGCAGGAGCTGTATTTTATACGGTTTTACACCAAGATCTTTGCGTAAAATCTTCCATGTCGTCGAATAACACAAACCCAATTGTTGCGAACGGCGACGAATCGACATTTCACGGTCTTCAGCAACACTCTCAGAAACAGACGCAATATTCTCTTCTGTACGCACTGTACGCATTCGTGTGGTTGGTTTAATGTCCAATAAAGTAAACTGAGTGCGAAACTTGGTCACAATCGCATTAATTGTTTGCTCACTTGGTCGATTATGTAGACCATAAATCGGACGTAAATCGCGAAACACTTTTCGAACCGAACACTGATTTTTGTAATATAATTCAATTATTTGCAAGCGTTGCTCGTTAGTAAGTCTATTCATTATGAAATGTCAAAGCATACTGAGCATCTTTCTCTTTGACACCTTGTCTGAAATCCCGCGTGATCTGTCAAATACTAATGCATGAAAATCCTAACCACAAAAAAATCACCCTTTAGCTAGGTGGATCAAACGACTACCAGCCTACACATTCGAGACTGAGTACCGACGAGGTTTGTTAGATAAATTGAATTGAATATGAAGCAGAATATGGGTGGGATAAAGAACATTTGAAAGATAACTAGGAAGCTCTGGGTCAATTTGTTCAGTAAGGAGATAGCCGATAGAAAGCAAATAACCGCATGAACCTGGACCCTAAAGTGAAACTGTCAGTTTATTGGGAGCAGTATTTCTTACTGAGAATGGTTGGCGGATGGGTAGTAAAGAAGTAGGAATCAATTAACGGTTACAACAATAAACAGAAAAATTTTGCTACTATCCTATCGAATACGAAAGGTTCGACAAGAATTATAGTTAGAAGATCCTGAGCATATTTGCGAATTAATAAAACATTGGATAAGATAAGATCCGGATTTGTTGGGTGATTTATCGAAAGGACGTTAAAAGTTGATGCAGAGAGTGTAAATTATGTGCTGTAAAGGACCGCAAACTACCACGAAAACTTTTGACAAAACGAAAGCTCGTACCGCATCATTACATCCACAGTCCAAAGGAATGGTAGAGAGGTTTAACCGGACACTAAACGAACAACAGCGGCAAAAGTTGATGCAAGCCAGAATAACTTTAGCCTTTGTATAACTCTATTCTTGAAGCTGGAGAATGAAAAAGACTCGAGAGGTTTGCAGAGGGAGATCTGGTTTGGTTACATCGACGCCAGAAAGAAAGGAATACCACAAATAAAAAATCATCAAACGAATTAAAGATGTTGTCTTGAACATCAGGTTGAACTAGGCACCAGAAGTAAGATGATAGTGGCTCATATTGATAGATTAAGACGTTTTAACACGAGGATAGTGGGCGAATCTGTTCAGGACGAACAGAACTTAGGAAGGAGTAGGGTACCGAATTATACTCTACACAAATATAGCACATGGTGATTGAGTGGTTAAGGTGTACGTCACCATGTGTTATTTTACCAACAGTTGCTGGCTCATGTCATTCGAAGTTTATTATTTTATTGGGCGATTATTATTCTAAATGTGCGAAAGAAATGTAGAAATTGTATTTTTACAATAACATTCCAAGTGGAGAGGAATACTGGAATAACGATGGTAATATTCATCATAAAGAATACAAGGATACAAGGGGATTGATGACTTGGAATGTCCTAAAAGTCATAAATCGCCCGTAGCCAGCAATGGTCTGTGATATTGTGCAATATTCCTTACACGGTCCATAATATTTCACATAAAAAGCCGTTAAATTCAATTGCTTATAAACTGGTTTAGAGTAGTTTAGAGCGGTGTTGATCAGTTTGTAGCTGTTCATAGCAGTTTAGTGTGATTTAGAGCAGTTTAGCATAGTCTAGAGCAATTCAGAGCAGTTTAGGGCTAGGGGTAGAGTAATTTTGAACAGTTTAGATCACTTTGAGGTAGTTGATAGCGGTTCAGAACAGTGCCGAGTAGTCTTGAGCGATTTAGCTTGATAAAGAGCAGTTCAGAGTGATTCGGATCATGTAAAACCGCGCTTTAATTGAACCTCAGGAACTTAATTCCTGTATTTTTGTAATTGGTGAACTACAAATTAACTAAAAATATATTACTTAAATTACAAAACTAAACAATCAACTATTTAGGAGCGTATTTAGAAGAGTTGGCACTCTCGGGATTATTATAGCATCTGCATTTGGAAGGCGTGATATTTAATAGTAATGGACCGGTTTATAGCAGTTTAAAGCCGTTTTGACAGGTTTAGAGCGATTCTTTCATTGAAGTGTTCATTGAACTCTACGCAGATTTTAGTATTTTACAAATTAAATAAATAATAATAAATGTGTTCGGGAGCGAGTGGAAGATATCCACGCGGCTACCATGAAAACAGACGCCAACCCTTGATCAGTGATGATGGTGAATACTTGGAAGAAAATTAAAGAATGCCGACAACTCACGTTGCAAATGTGCCAACAAACTAAGTTGAGCTGAATCGTCAATTTGTATATCGGTGTCGATCGGTAATTCATATCCCTAGAAAGTGACGGTATGGTGTGCAATTTGTGCTGGAGGGGTTTACGAAAATCCGAATAGTTCAGCTGTTACAGCCACTGGCGAACGGTTTCGTGATATGATAAGGAGCCTTTTGATACTGCCAATGGTTTGGTGAATATGTGGTTCCAACAAGACGGTGCCACATGCCATACTGTTAGAGAAACCATGGAATTGTTACGAGAAATGTTTCCGCAACAGTTAATTTCGAAATCAGATGATATGTGGATTGGCCTCCATGGTCACCCGATTTAATTGCTCCCGACTTCTTTTTATTGGGTTATTTTAGAAGAAACATTAGAGAAGAAATTCACATGATACAGTGTGAAAAGTGATAAAAAATGTAGTCAAAAGAGTCGGCATGTGTAAAGCCAATAGATAGCTCCAAACATAAAATAAACGAACGATAATGTTTACATTAAATCTAGCATCTTTTATTTTAAAAAAATTGTATAGCCATAAAAGTAGTACCCTGTATTAACCAAAAATAAATAGATGAGGTCAATGAATTTATATACCCCGGTTGAACACTAGCAAAAACGGATAGAACGGAGGAAGTTGCCGAATGACAGACATAACAAGAATGCCTCTGGAATAGAACCCACAAGGAAGTAGTAAAGTCGGAGCAGAAGCAAAACAGCTCGGAAAGTCATGGAAGGAAATCAAACCAATAGCATCAAACAGTGGTAGATGGTTCAGCCAAGTAGATGGCCTATGCTCCTAAATTGGAGATAAAGGAAAAAACAATAAATCTGTTCGAAAATTGCTCCTGATCGCAGTGACATATTTCTCTTAACCATATGTTTGCCTTAAATTATAAACTCCCTTCTCCATCCCTAAAGGATTCATCATTGTTAGATTTGGAAGACGATAGAAATATAGTTCAAGCCAATTTTCTTAACGTTCTTCTTGAGTAGATGTGGTTCCAAATTTTATAATCAGTTCCTTGTTTATTGAGCAGTTTAACAACAAATACAGTAAAATATTTCTATTTTCGTACATTTTTCTAAATTTTCGTCGCTTTAAATGAATGTTTTGAAACAAAATTACCATCGTCGGGCATTAAGTTTTCGTCGCTATAGCCGGATGGTCGTCTTATCCGAGGTCGCTTTAAATTAATTTCACTGTTTTTGGTTTCTTGGAGAAAACTAACCGACATATTTTTAAAATTTCAACGTAATTCAATTCAGCGAGCATAGGGGAACACTCGCTACAAGTAAGTCTCCTAAAGTATCAAAGCGAGATATTTGCATTAGCACCCTGTATATACATAATATAATAATATTATATCATATGTAGTACAAAGACGAAACGGAGGAAAATTACTGATGAGGAACGGAAAATTTATGTATATGATAAAGTGAATTTAATCAATGCTGAATTTAAAATTAAACTAACAAAAATGAATGAAAATGAGATTTTCTATTTTTCTTTCATTTTGGGAGGGAGAGTGGGTGCAAAATGAAATTCATACTTTTCGCACAAAACGTATACTGTATAGTAAAATGTAAGTACGTATACGATGTAATCATACATTTATTGGCAGGGCGTTTATAAATACAGAAACAGAGTTTATGCTAGTTTCCATGTTTATACTAAATTTAAAATTTATTGGGAAATTATAATTAGATCGTGACTTATGTCAATGGCTTCGTATAAATGGAGGGATGGGTTATAATTTTCCATTACATTTAGTGAATATGTAGTCATGCCTCTAAAATTGATTAAAGGATGAACTTGTTGAATATAATGAAATGCTATGTGTCAGTATTCGGCCCATTCTAGAATGGTAATAAAATTTATACACGATTTACCAAATTAAGAAATATAAATTATTTTAAGAGAAATTCCAGTGGCACGATATTCCAGTGACACAACTTATTCAATGTAATGGACCAAAGAAATTCAATTCACTACGGTGAACATATTGAAAGTCGGGTGGGTTAAGAACTATCTTACACAAAGTACCACCCCATCGTGAATATTCTAAATAAAGAGCTGATATGTCAGAGAAATATTTATTTCAGTCAATGAAATTCAATTCTCATACTCTAACCATCATCGTCATCATCATCATTAACATCAATCGTGTCGTTCGTTAAAATTCTAGTGTAAAGTCTCCACACAAAAATTGTACCACCCAGTACAGATAAAAAAAATTACCATGTACTCGTACGAGTATGTATGTGGAGCTTTTTTCTCCTCGTATCGATCTGCGATTGCGTTCATTGAAAGGTGCGCATTTTGTATAAAATGAAAACTATAAACTTGCGTACTTTTAGGCAAATGAAAAAAGATGGCATATCGTATTTGAAAATGTTGTGTGTGGAAATAGGAAAATCATAAAGAAATTCCCGTGAGAATACATATTGTGAGAGTAAAAAGTTGGAAAATTAAACAAAAGCAAGTGAAGAAACGTTTGAATGGATGGATAATAGTCAAACCAATCGATGTTACCAACATCATCATCATCATCCATATATTATAGTATTTTACAAACGGCAGCGGATAGTGACCCAAATTTTTACAAACGAAAATTTTTTTATTTTAAAATAATTATTAAGTTCTACATAAAAAAAGCTCATTTTATTATTTTTTAAGTTTAGTTTATAGTTTATTGTTATAATATATTTTGTGTTTTTATATAACACGAAACAAATAAAAATTAGAATCATAAAAAAAAAAATTTGGGACGGGCGGGCCGTTTAGTGAAAATCAAAACCGTTCAAATGTTGGATTACCATATTAAAAAAGCTTTTAACCCGAATGAAATACAATATAAAAGCTTTTCGTGAATTTAAATCTAGATTTTATTATAATAAAATAAAGTGTGTGTGATACCATAAAAAATTTACAAAAAATCTATAAAATATACAAGAAAATTTAGTGCAAAGTGTTTTGTGAGAGTTTATGAGTGTGTGTGTGTGTGCCCTGTGTGATAGCAAATCATAAGAATTTTTTTTGCTGGAACGAAACTTGCTTCGAAAATTTAAAAAAAAAAAAAAAAATTAAATATAAAAAATTTATTTTTCAATTTGATTTTTCGTTTATAAATGGAGCCCTATACAGCATCTACCAGAACGGAGATGCTATAATTTTTACGGTTACAGTTTATGAGGTTTGTTAAGTCTGGAAAATTACTAAAACGAGAAAAGTGAAAATATTCCATCTTGAATTTTTTTTTTATGTTTTCTGTTTTATTATACGAGTATATGTGTTGTGCTTTTTATAATTTTTTTTTCGTTCGTTCGTTCAGTTAAAACAATGAAAAATTATTTGTGATGCAGCAACAACAACCTATGAAAAATTCCAACATGAAGGCTTTTAATTTAAAAAAATATTTAGTGTCAAAAAATTTATTGTACATAATTATTTTGTTTCGTTTAAATTATAATTTAATTAAAATTAATTAAAAAAAGCTCGAGTCGTGAAAACAGCTTTTCCCCTTATACATAGGAATAATTTTCATTACACACGAAACTTATTTTTATCGAAAATAAAATTTTTAAAAACTACGCGAGGTGAGTTAAGTTGAGTTTTTCTTTTTTTAACTAATTAATTTTACTCATTTAACTAATTTTCCATTAAATCATACGGGGTTTTTCACATTTTGCATGGGCTTTAGTTAACAAAAAAAAAAACAAAAAAAAAGAAAAACAAAGCTTAAATTCAATACAAAAAAAATTATTCATTTTGTCCTTGTTCATAAAATATCTCATTTCTTCTTATACACATATGTTTGTGTGTGTATTGGTGTGAGAACTTATTATATAAATGTGTGCGTGTATATTATATAGCGGAAAATGGGATAATTATTATTTTACTTAATAAAATTATAGAGCTTAAAATACAAAGTGTATTCGCTTTACTTTTGTTGTAATCGCAAGCTTAATAAATTGCAACGGACATCATTTCCAGATAGTCCGCCTACTGTTGCTGTGCTTTAAGAAACATTGGGTTTTGCATGTAAGATAAAGCTGATATGATATTATTATGTTAAATGAGTTATGTAACTTTTTTGTGTATGTGTTATCTTAAGAAATATTTTATTTTAAAATCGATTGAAGATAACAGAGTTTATAAAAGGAAACATTATATTTCTGTGTTGTTGTGCGGAGCGGTCGACTTGCCTAAAACTTAATTATACTAAGATTTTACTTTGGCGAATTTTATAAATCATTTCATGGGGTATTGAAATTTTTTGTGGATAAGACACCTGCTTTCTAATTATTCGAGTCTCTAGGTTACTCAGCTAATGAATCTTCTAGTATCAATTCTAAAATATTAGGCAACTATTTTCCTGGTTGGGTATCATTATACCTATGAGTAAATATTAGAAACAAATCAACAACAAAACGTTTGTAATCATTTTGCATGAATCATAATTTATTGACTTTTCATAATTTTCCCCTATGAGTAATGTGTACGTTGCCTGATAATTTGCCGTATAGTGATAACAAAACATTATATTTGATTTATTTTCACACACGTATATAGTTAAAAGCAGCAAATAACCTTATCAGTTGTTGGTGATTAAAACAAAGTGATAATTTATATTAGTTTTTGTAATCGAGTCGATTAGATACAGATTTTGAAAATGGAATGACTTTAGATAATAACCCACCTGTATAGTTTAGAATGATATACAAAAACTTTTATTTCTTTGATTAATGTTCAACCACTCTAAAACAACTTCTGACAGCATCTTTAACTGTCTTGTAAAAATTTCCCTTAATGTTGACTGATCCGAAATATAATAAATTTAGTCTTAAATCATTTCAACAATATGCACATAAAACCTCAATAAATTTTTTTTGCTAAGTATGTACATTAATTTTTGGGACTACCACCAACTGTGAATATGTCGTCAATTCACCATCATATCGTATAGAGTATCCTTATATATACGAATATATTTGCATTCAAACTTAATTAATGGGAATCATTAAGTCTAGACATAAAATAAAAAAATGTAAGCACAGCTCACCAAATGATTTTACAAATGTAGCTGGGACCCACCGTTTGCTGTTTCGCCTCGAAATAACCCAATGTCGACATACTCTCGTAATCGGCATTATACATCTGGAGAACTAAAAAAACCATGTTTCCAAAAAAATATTATAATAAAAATAAAAGTAGTAGTGTAATAAAATCAAAAAAATAAAATCGGAAAATCTAATAATAATGTTTCCAGCAACAAACACACATACACACACGTATCCACACAAAACAAACATGGATGATATACGTACATATATAGAAAAAGCTCATTCTCCACTCCATCCCACCCAAATACAAAAAATATGAATTCGTTCCGAATCGATTTTTTCTCGGAATCGTATACTCGACTATCACATTTTGTTGTTGTCGGTAGGTTTTATACATTTTTCGGTTTTTATTTTTGTAGATTCGGAAAAAATAATTTTTTTTGCTTCACTTTTTTAAACGAAGAAGATTTTTGTGCTTTGATTTTCTTCTCGCACAAAGTGTACGAGTAGGAAAAAATCGCTTTTGTGGTGAATATCGGTATAACAAGCTGAATAGCTTAAAATAGAAAAGTAATAAAATTTTTTTTTTAGATTTTTCGTCGACTGTTTTGTCATAAAATCATAAAAAGCTGATATTATTAGTTTTGAAGACAAAGTGAAAAAGTTTTATTATTTTTTATTGTTGAGCTTTAGAGTTCTACTGGTTTTTTTTCTGTGCGGCAACAGCAGCAACACAACGTTTATTTATAGTTTGTACTGTTCATCTCGATTCTCATCACCATCATTGCATTGGACGTCACGAACTAAAATTCGTGGGAGTACAGAAAATTTTGCTTGAAATGACATCCATTACAATTTTAACTAGTTACGGTTTTATTTCATATCGATTTTATATTTATTTTAAAACAATTAAACACGACTGGGGACCGCTATTGCAAGAGATTTTACATATTTTCGTAGTGGACACAGTTTTATTTTAAGTTTGCCTTCTATGTGATTGACCCAACTAGTTTTGAATTACGTTTATATTTTTTTTATATTAAATACATGACAATATTATGATGAAATGTATTAAAATTAAAAATTAAATTAAAAGAGGAATCCTTTATTCCTAAATCTGTCGAAGATAGTGAACCCCCGCACACAATAAATTATACATTAGGTTAAACTGCACACACACATTGAAAAGCTAGATTCGTTAATAAATTATAGAAGCATAATTCTACTCAACAATACATAATTTATGTGTAAATTTATGTAGGATCATAATCTAGAATATTTAATATGATCAGAGCCCAAATTCCTTCCTACTATATATATTCGGTTAGGAAGGGACTGAATTTGGTCCATTATAGCCAACTTCTAAAACTTGCTTCATATTTTCTGTTTGTTTACTAGAATCCACACAAAATAGGTTTGCAGCACAGATTTTCTTTTATTCAACTTTCTTCAAAATTCAGGTTACGTTCCCAATCCTATGTTAACTTATCAATCGGTTAAGCGTTGGCTGAGTTCAGTATAGCATAAATCCGCTTAAAATACTACCACATACCTACATACTACCAACAAAAATTATATAATCTAATAATAAGTAAGCGAAGTTCCATTAGCGATGTCAAATTACAATTAATTATATTGCGATGCAATATATACAAAAACAAAAATCACGTAACCTAGAACCTTCCGCAAATAAAAGAAATACACCAAAAACAAATTTCGTGAAAATCGAACCAGAGACTATTTACATTATTCAGGATAAACCTACAATGTTTGCCTCAATGTTTGCCTACAATGTTTGCCCCTGCACACTTTGCATCCAAACCCCGATGCTTGAATTATAGCCTTACTGCTGCTTCATAGCAGTTTCTTATTCTAGATGGAAACAAAAATGTTTCCTTTTCCTTCATATCAGTAATTGCTGATTGATAAGGCTTCTTATTTTTAGATCTCCGCAGAATATTGTGAACTTGTCTATATGAATTTTTTCATTCGGCACCACCATGCTCCTAAAATGAGCGACAGTAAACATTACGTATAATAACCATCGCTCTGGACAATCGGTTTTTAATTGTGTAAAACGAACTTAAAAGGTTAAAATTTTGAACCTCTACCGATTTCGAACTTTAACCGTAACATACATAACAAATTTATTTTTTGCTGTTTCGGTAACATTTATAATTTTTCACAACATCTTTTTTTTTTTTTATCTCTGGTATCTGTTCTGGGGCCAAGGCTCTCCCAACTCTTTCGCGGTTTTCTTATTTACGTCCTTACTTTTACGCCTGTATCGGCCAGGCTAATTCGAATCTGCACATTGCATAGCTCCATACCAGCCTATACTGGCATGGAAGATGGGTCGGCTTATGAGTTTTGCACTCCGACAGGGGTCATAGATGTGTTCCATTTCATCACAAATCGTAATTTGTTGATGAAAATTCCCTTTGCATCCTACCCCTATCGGGATTCGAACCCGGTACCTCCCGATCCAAACGCCAAAGCTTTAACCACTATGCCATTTTGTCGGTCACAACATCTTTACAATTTTATTTGGTTTATTTTTTGCTCCGATCAGTATCGTGTCCACCTTTCCCGATCTTTGTTCCTCGTTTATATAGTTTAGTTAGCCTCTTTTAACATTCAATTTTTCATGATCATGGAATTGGTAATTTGACTCTATCGTGCCTCTCGTGGTTGTTTTTATAACTCTCGAGTTGTGTACCTGCTTCCCTCTATTGATACCCTGGCAATTTTAGTTTACCACTTTGCCATCCAGGCTCACTTCTTTGCTCGTTTTCCGTGCCCTGTCATTTACAACGCATGAAACTTGATTGGATTCGATGAGTTGTGGGTCGGAAAATTGGATGAGAAGAATTGGAGAAAGTATTACTTGGAGAATGTTTGTAATCACTTTTGGGAATACTCTGGCATACGATCATAGGAAACATTTTCCGTTGAATTTAACAACCTAACGTTCATATGGAAGTATTGGGTAGTTCATGCCACACTACCCAACGGGAAAATGTCACACAGTATCCAAACTGCCACTCTGTACTCCATATATAAAATGAAAAACATTTCATAGGTAATATTAATAAACCAGTTTTATTGGGTTTCGATCAAAATTATATTATTTTTCAGAAATTTTCATTAATCTGATGACGGCAAATAGTCGGAATAGTGGAATTGAATAATAATTAATAATTCGATCAAATCGATCTCATTTTCCGTTTATTGATCAACTTATAGATGTTTAACATCACATATCGCTAACGTTTAGGAGGTTCTGGAGAACTTCGGTCGCTCGTTTTCACGGCCATTAATCGTATTTTATAATGAACGTTCCTCATTCGGCTCGCCATCTTCACTGTTTTCCACCCCTGTCAAACAGGTCATCGACGATATTGAATGACTTAGACAACCTATTAATGGGGTTATTTTCTCCATAGTTTGTGGAATGATGTTCAAGTGCTAAACACTCATGGTTTCGAAATGTTCTGCAAGGCACATGAGTTGATATGTTTTCCAAAATGTAAGCTGAATCAATGTGACCAAGCAGAACGTTACTAATAAAAACCGCGCCTAAGATAAGTCGTCTATTTTCAAGCTTCTGTGGATTGCCAGCCACCAATATCTACTTCGGATGATTCTTACTGCAAACTGGTGGATATCCTATAACCTCTACCCCCTTCCCCTCTTCTTGGTCTGTATCCGTCTACCCTCCGTGGCTGGCGCTCGATCAATTTAAATTCGTCTTGGAAGTGCTCTCACGTCCAAAATCTGAAATCAAACATGCAAACATCAAGGCAAACAAACTATCCATTTATTGCATAAATAACAATAAAAATGTAAAATGTTGATCATAATCCCTACTGGAAAGTAATCGATCAACTCATCGACGCATTCATGATGAATCTTGTAATCAGGTCTTACATGATGCAAAGAATGATGTATATTTAATAAATCAGGCCAAATTCTTGAATATGCAGATGATAACACGCTTCTTGGCCGAAGACCTAGCGATATCAAGGATACTTGATTTGGAGGTGAACAGTAGACAAGCCAAACTTTTAGCAACACATAGGAACATCTCATCATTGAATGATATGTGGACAGAAATAAAAACCCGAAACGCTGCAGGACAACTAATTGTCTAAGCCCAATCAAAATTAATGCGATCTAAACATCTATCGCAGTCGCACAAGCTCGCATTTTATAAAGCAGTCATAGACTTACCTTGAGGAAGATCATTTGTTCCAAATTTGGTCAAATTAAAGTTGCGAACAATGAATATCGGATTTGTATGAACCGCGAGATAAAGCGCAACTTCTCGGAGGTAGCGAGTTTACATCAATTGAGAGAAAATAAAATAAAATAAAGCACTTGGCTCCAAATATCATTGAGAACTTCATTTATGTTGTTGTCAATCGATTCAATAACAGGTATTTAATACGAATACATTTAAATAAAAACTGCAGTGTTACTTGAATACTTAAATAAAATTATATCATTATATCCCTACCAGAAAATGTTCATCAGCTCCCAAACACATCCCTCCCGGAAAATGTTCATCAGGTCTGAAACACATATACTTGCAAAAACTCTCTCGATTTTGTATTGAAAAATCTACAGATTTCATTTAATTTTATGTGTCCGAATCTTGTGTAAGTAAAGCAATTGACGACAACACAAGTGAATATCTCGATGATGTTCTGAGTGAAAAGATATGTTGTAATGAATTTTATCTACGAGAGAAGTAAGCATTTTAAAGGGTGTCTCAGCAAGAGCTAAAAGAAACATTTATTTTTGAATTAAGCAAACATTTTTATTTCAACATAAAGAAAATTAGTTCCGATTAAACGTGAAATACAACATCAGGCAAATGGCCACCACGAATTCTCTGGCACAGGGTTATTCTTTTGTTGAAATTTTGAATAACGTTTTCGCATAAATGTGGCTGTATTTCACCAATAACGCGCCGTATTTTCTCTTTAAGATGTACAACTGTTTCAGGCTTATTTTCATACACCTTTCCTTTACATAGCTCCAAAGAAAAAGTCCATTGGTGTTAGATCGCACGATCTTGGTGGCCAATGTTGATCGCTAGATCAAGAAATGGCACGGCCTGGAAACTTAGTTTGCAGTAACACCATTGCTTCACGTGCTGTGTGGCTGGTCGCACCGTCTTGTTGGAAAAACATGTCCTCCACATCAATTAAATCCAATTCGGGGCACAAAAACTCCGTTAACATTTCGCGATACTGCACTCCATTAACAGTTAGCATATTTCCAGCTGCATTTTCAAAGAAATACGACCCAATTACTCCGCCAGCCCAAAATGCACACCAAACAGTTACCGAGTCTCTGCGCATAGTCCCTTGGCTTGATTTCCTGCACCAATTGAATCTTTTACCAAAATTCGTTGCATAGTGCTTCTGGAAATATTTAATTCTTGATCACGATGCCGAATGGAAGTTCCTGAATTCTCGGCCACAGATTCCCTTACTGTGGCTATATTTTCGAGTGACCGACAAGGACGACGACGAACAATGATCGTCTGATCCATCAGCGTAAATTTGGTCTCAAATTTTGTAATTAAACGCCTCACTGTCGATTCATTTGGCGCATTATAACTGTTTTCGCAAAACTTTCACCAATTTTGTAATGTGTTTGTTGGTTTGAATACGTCTCCATATTCTTAAATCGCGTAGTCTGTACGTGACAACTGTCAAAAAAAATCACCGTACAACTCGTATTAACAAAATGGCGGCAAATTTAAATCCGGTGGTCTTGCTGATACACCCTTTACTTTGGGTGTTCTGCAATTAATGAATAATGTTCAAAAGTTGATTAGTACCGTGGCTATTATTGCTTTTCTAGCGGTAAAATCCGGTTGCGTTTCGAGAAACAATACATTTTTTAAACGCTACATAAATGTTATTCTAGTAAAAAATTTAGAAGTGATTGAACATAAAATTTTAATTTCTTTTCGATGATTGATAAAATTGTAAGACAAAGCATACCATAGTCATTAGAAGTCAACAGTCCCATATATAGACATGGTTTTTATAATGGCCTTGGTATGTTGTTTAATACAAAATGCCAAATGGTCGGTCCTTCGGTTCGATCATATGAATAATACGCAATAACCATGTCTATATATGGTGCTTTTGACTTAATTAATTTTTATTATTAATTAATTTTAACCACGCAACAATTGTTACGGAGAATATTCCGCCTAAACTTATGCTATTTGTATATTCGCGCAGATGTAATGGGTTTTCCAATAAGAATGATATGATTTTTAAGTGGCGTTTCGGCCATTTGTATTATGTCATGATCTGTCATTTTTTGTTTCATTGTATTCAGTAATGTTTACAATTTCATCATGGTGAGATATACGCAAGAACAACGTTTACAAATTATTCAGCTTTATTATTAAAATAATCGTTCTCCAATTGCAACAAAATCATCTTCTCCGATGAGGCTCGAAAACTGTCGATTCTGGTGCGAAGAAAATCCACAAATTATTCATGAAAAATCATTACATTTACCTAAATAGACAGTTTGGTGTGGTTTTTGGTGATAATAACCAACTTTTTATGGCCGAAATAGGAAGAAGTTGATCTTGACAACATTTGGTTCCAACAAGACGGGGCTACGTGCCACACAGCAAGTGCAACAATTGAATTATTGCGAATCATATCACTCTTATTGGAAAACCCTATATATAGTTTTTGTTAATTGGTAGAAATTTGGCTTCGGTATCCAGTGTTATTTTAACAAACCGACTTAAGAATGTGCTGCATCTATATAAAAACATAAGTTAATCCAACAGCTCTAAACGAATATGCCCCTTTAACAGAATACACCACATTAATTACATGAATTTCTTTTAGAACTACTGTATGACTATCCTAATGGTGTTCATTCGTTAGGTCACACAAAACTTCATTAAATATATAAACGACTTTAGTCCCAGTCACAGAAGAAAGTTCATGTGAGACTTCATTGAAAGATTTATGATGAACTCATCGATGAGTTCACCGATTTTCTTCCAGTAGGGATAATCGTGAAAACTCGCACAACCATGTTGTTTGATGTCGTATTGAAAAAACTGCTGATTTCATTTGATTGTAATGTTCGAATTGCATGTAATTAAAGCAACAGATGACAACACAAGTGAAGTTCTCGATGATTTTCTTGGTCAAAAGATATATTGCATATTTCTCAATGAGAAATTATCAATGAAACCGTTGATAATGTGTATTAGTGCAAGGGCTACTATTAGTTTTGTAACGGTAAAATCCGGTTGTACTCAAGGAGGCAACTCATTGTTTAAAAATTATATAAATTTGTTAGTCAAACAATATTTTTAGAAGTGATTGTATACAACACTAATTTTATTTATTGGATATTTTTTAAACATAGTTTTATGATAATAAATAAATATAACAAATATAATACGAGTATGTAGACCATCTCCAAGCCCCTTAGCCCAAGTCATACAATCCCGTGTCCCTTATTGACAGATTAGAGTAAATAAATTTCTGCTTACATGAATTTCAGTAGTGTTTTATGTCCCTAATTAAGATACCATATTCCGTTAGAATTGGTTTATCTCTCTCTCCTTCGATGTGTTATCCTCAAATTTCCTTAAGGACATCATTCGTTGGATCACATAGAAATTCATTAAATATATAATTTAATTTAGGCTCGGGCACACAGAAGGCTGTTCATGTAAGATCTCAGAAAGATGCATCATGAACTCATCGATGAGTTCATAGATTACCTACCAGTAGGGTTGAACCAAACATTTTATTTATCGGTGTTTAGTTTATTTATTTGATATTTCAAAATCATTAAGTTTATAAATGAATTTAGTCCCGAGTAAAGAAGAAGATGAAACTTCATTGAAAAAATAATCACGAACTCAATTATGTTCTAGTAGGGGTGTAATGAATATCGTTGTTACAGTTTTGCGTTACTGTATTTGGGATCTGATGAACATTTTCCGGTAGAGATAGCACCGAAACACACACACACACACTTACATGACTTACGCCATGGCGATAATTCAAATTTTACACCGTAACTATCGCATCGCGTTAGAACATTATAAAGTAGTGGTTGTTGAAGTAGAATCTTCTCAGTAAACTGCCATCAGCTTATTGAGGGATAGAAGTATTGATTTTGAAATATCAGGTATAACATATTTTCCAAACGCTTGCAATTTTCTGAACTTTCCTTAACAATCAGTTACGATTACGAGTTCTGAAACAGTATTTTATTTATAAACCAATACCGGTTACGATTTAATTAATTAGTGGCATATACATATGTGTAGGTACATATCATTAATAATATTTTATGATTTTTCGAAAACAAAATGTCTCTGGACCGCACTCACAACATTTTTAATTACAAAACTTCTGCCTAAGCCATAAAGGTCATAAATTTGTATATAAAATATAATTACTGATATTTTTCGTATTGTTGCTTACATAATTAACGTCCACCTCGGCCATTTTATTACACTACAATGAATTTAGGTACCTTAGAGTTTTGCGGTTTGCCATAATACATACCCGTAATAAATACTGTGATTTCCATGCAAAAGAAAAGTTTGCTTTTCAGTATTTCACATTTCGTTTAGTTATAAGTTAGAAAGTTGTGGACTTGTTGTGGTTAATTAAATATAAAAATAAAACATCCTACACATAGTCATAACATAACTAAAGGTATAAGGTAGTAATTTTGCTGGGTGGGCCGGATCTCCTAAACGTGAAGCCTATACCATTGAAATTTTTTTGCATGCTGCTGTAGTAATTAGTTAGTAATGAGAATGACATAGTTTGGCATAGTCTTCCGCACTATATGTAGATAGAAAAATCCAATCAAAATTCTGTGCATATATCGGATAACGGGATTAGTTAAAACATTATTGATTTTCTCGTCTTTTTGTTGCAGTTTTAGTGTATATCGCTTTTTTCATTCATTTTCAAACCAGATGGAAATTTAAAATTATATTTTTTTACATAGCGTTTTATCTTTACACTTTTGAACAATTTAATGGTTGATAAAATTTACGTCAATTCAATTAAAACACGGTTTTGATTCGTGTTGCAATAATTAAACGGTAGTATGCGTTTATTGATTTGTATAGAATAAATATGACAAACTCGGAAGACACTGCCTTTATAGCGGGCACTTGTTCTTGCTGGATTGAAAATTAGGCTTTTGTAATATCGCAAACTGAAAACTAGTATAGTAGAGATATTCAAATTTATATTAATTTTATGCGGAGACTGTTTTAAAGATCTCTAAATTTCTGGTACAATTTACCTTAAAATGCGAGTCCATTTGAGATATAACGACGAGTAAATTTGCAATTTGTCCCTCTGATACCACCTATCGGTCAAGCTACTATCAAAAATGTTCAAAGCTTAGCAAACCGACCAAATGGCACAGCGGTTAAAGCTTTGGCGTTTGGATTAAAAAAAAAAAAAAAAAAAAAAAGCTTAGCAACCGTTGGTTAAATATCTTAACAGCTTATCTTTGCATACCAAAATTTCCATAAGTCGTCACCGGTCGGAATACTGGTCGATTTTAATCATTTTCTTCTATATTCGTTCATTGATGGTTCCTATTTAACTTATCGCGGCTTTTGGCCGCAAGTTTATATTTAACAGCATTTTGCATATTGCTATCTTTAAAAGACCTTAAAATGGTTCTCGGGAACGGAGGAGTTGAAAATCCAGAATCACCTTACCAACGAAGATTGTCTGATTTTAAAACACACGCTTCAGGTTTCAGGCGCTAGAGCGAGGATTTAGAAAATCAATATACCGAGTTTTTACGAATATCTGAGTCATTAGGCAACAATGTCAGATACCACAGATAGGAAATCCTTTCAACCGTTTAAGGAATCATCAGTATGAAATTTTACTATGGTCAAACCGCTAAATCATAACATATGTAGCCTATTAGTAGGATCCACCGAAGAAAATTCATTATTTTATTTAATAAGATTTGGAAACCATAAAAAATATCTATCCATATTTTGCGTGTAAATTAAACACCGATTAGCAAAGAATTTTGTGGAGAGTCTAAAATTGAAATTTTGACCTGTTTTCTATTTTAAAGTTCGAGTTGCCTGAAGTGAGGAAGTCGTAAAGCGAAAGTTTCTGGCTGAAAACCTATTAGGGGTAGCACTTGGCCTTAGCTATGGGAAACTGTGGGACGGGGGGATTGAGTTATGTTTGCTAAAATCAAGTATGATTTTACAAAAACATTATTGAGATATTAAATATAAATAAGAGATTACATATAAATTTGCTTGTTATTTTTATTTATTTAAATAGTACAATCTTACCACATGATAATTTATTACTAATGATGATCACGCACTTATTTGATACAAATAAGTGGAGCTAATGTGGGTTTACAAGCAATCAATATTCTGCTGCCAATACCGAACCTTCCTTTATTAGATGACTAGCTCATGCGGTTTAATTCTTTTAAGGCGTGTCAGTACTTGTGTTATGTCAAGAAGTTGTATTGCTTTACTGTTGGTATGTGTGTAAATTCCTGGAACATTTCATCAATCCATTTAATATTTAGGTCGTTGTGTAATTCCTCGTTGGTTACGTAGCGGTAAGCATTCGTTATTGCACGTAGAAATTTGTTTTGACAACGTTGAATAATTAAACGATTTGATTGTTTAGTATAGCCCTAGAGTTGGATACCATACGTCCAAATTGGTTTAATTATTGATTCGTAGATAAGGCGTTCACAGTACAGGCTAAGCCTAGAATGTTTAGGACTATTAGTCAGGACATCTCACGTTCTTTCATTTTAATTTGCTCTGTTTTTTATCTAACGTGGTATTTCCAGTTCGATCTTGAATCGAGATGCAATCCAAGATATTTAGCAGATTCAGCTTGGGGAATTTATACTCCATTGAGAAAAGTGTGGAGGTTGCAATTTTTGTGTAGCAACGCGGCACAGACTGATTTCAGCTCGTTAAGCTTTATTTTACTTGCTGTAAGTATTCAACTGCTCTTGATTCTACGATTCGCTTGATGCCAATACTGCGGGATCATCAGTTCCAATGATGGTTGTTTCCGTTGTCGGTATATCGGAAGTGTAAAGTAGATATAGGAAAGGCCCTAATATGCTACCCTGGGGTACGCCCTGCTAAGGCTAGGTAAAAGTTGGTGTACGTTACTTCATGTGATACTCTAAATTTTGTGGCACTAATTTACTTATCTTGTAGATAAGACCCTCATGCCACGCTCCATCGAAAACCTGTGATAAATATCAAAGTACGGCAGGGCAATATTTCTTCTCTTCAAATGCTTGTTCTATCTTTGCAGTCACGCGATGAACTTGAATCTAAACCGGAAGTCAGGTATAATGATCATTGGTTTTCGTCGTTTCAATAATAACTTCTCAAACAACTTTTACATAGTAGGTAACAAAGAGATCGACCTGTATAATGCAATTTGGTCAACTGGTTTGTCTGGTTTTTTATCATGATTATTTGTGCAACCTTGAAACACTCAGACACATAAGTCGAAAGCAAGCATTACATAGTGACGACTCTCTTTGTTAACCCCTTAAACAGCGTTGGCGAGTTTTCTTCAATTCCAGGTGACTTTTTGGGATTCAAATTCACATTTATTTCTCGTGCAATTTCTAGGGGGGGACACTTTTGATGTTGGATGGAGATCTATAGACTGGTTTAGGATTGATCCTAGATTGTATGTCGCGTGGTTGAAATACTGATACCAGATGTTGTGCAAGCAGTTCTGCTTTTTCTTCGTTACGTCTCACCCACTCTCTTTTTATGTTCCTTATAAGTAACACATGCATTATTGGCCTGTTATATCTTTTAGTAGCTTTCCAAAGATAATAATTTTTGTCAGCTTCAGAACCCAGTCCTTATAAGTAATTTTCAGTACAAGCTTCTTCTCAAATTTTCTTTTGCCAATAATGTTTCTGGTTCTATGTCATATGCGCCTTTTCATACGCCTTTTTTATCAGTTCTCGAATTTCCAGGGTTGTTGATCTCTCTTGTTTAGTTTTAAGACTAACTTTTAACTCAATTAGATTGTCCAGTTTCTCTTTAAACAATTCCCAATCCGTAAATTTGTTAGTACGGTTGAGTTTCATTTTCTTTTTAATGACTAATGTAATAGAGTGTGATCGGAACTAAGGTCGTCAATGCCTTCAACTTCAATGTAATTTGGAACAGTCAATCAAATCAGGAACTTTGTTAATGTCTGTAGGCTAATAAGTTGGTTTACGCGGTACATATATTCACAACCTGGCATTTCTATTGCACTTAGGAGTTTTTTCCTTTTCCTGGTGTTATGAGTCGAGGTTCCCAAGCAGTATGTTTGTCGTTGTAGTCATCTCCTAAAATAAACCTTGGTCCAAGTTTATTAAAAATGTTGACATATTGATTTCTTACGTTATTATGTCTTGGTGGGCATAAACGGCTCTTTAATTTCTTCTTGTTGGAAATGTAGAATATTTTGTTTGATTAAGATTGCTGTCCCTCCTCGAGTACGACTACTGGGAGGCAATGTCTAATAGGCTCTATATCCCGTAATTTTGATAAAAAAAAATCTCTGTAAAGTGTTTTAATGATATTAAAGCTACATCTATTTTGTTGGTTCTTAGAAATACATCTAGTTCTTGGGCTCTTGCATTAAGCCCGTTAGCAATACAGGCTATTATACGTATGAACGTTACAGTCATTTACTTTTTATGTTTTAGCCGTTTGATTGGTGGCTTGGAATTATCTTTCAGTTTTTCCACCCTGTTAGTAAACTGCCTGAAATTTTGTCTCATTTCTGCCTGAAATTCGGTGAGCATTTTCATTATATTACTAATAGTTGGCTCTTTGAGCACAGGTTTCTGCCTTCTTTCTTAATTTAGATTAGGCGTAGAGGCATTGTACTACTGTTATTTTTCTCGGTAGTTGATCATTGAACTTTTTCTGATACACCTGGTGTCCTTTATAGCTAGCCGGATGTCCTTTTTCTCCGCACAGTGCACAAGTTGGTATAACATTTCGTGGCTTTTAACATTGTTTTGTTTGATGGTTCGCTGCACATTTGACACATTTGGCTTGATTATTGCAGAAGTCCTTCGTGTGTCCTAACTGTTGGCAATTCGTACACTGAGGTATATACCTATTGCCTTTTTAGGTGGTTCAATAGATACCTTGCAATATAGCAGGTTCTTAATTTCGTATATATCCTTATTGTTTTCTCCCTGCAACAGGTCTACGTAAAACAATGAGATGTGTCTACTAATTTTCTCATTATTAATTGTCGACTTTTTATGAATGTTGATAATGTTGGTTACTTTATGACCATGGTCCTCGTTTGCTGCTTTGATCTTTAAGTATGGTATCCCTTGTTATACTATATATAGTAGTGTACTATTCTTGTTATTGGAGCGATACTCTGGAGCTGAACAGAGGGACATAATTCTCGAACGATTCAATTATCAGCTGATACAGGAAGTGTTAGGAAGTTTAAAATCTGCTGGGATAAGGAATATATCATACGGATTACTAAGGTTAATTAGTGCGTCTACAGGTTCACTAGAATGAGGTGGAATGTAAGCTATCATTATAATGAATGAAGACAAGGACAATTTTACACATACATAACCTTACCTCAACTGCAATAACGACTTCGCCTCATGTAGTTTTAGTACTGGTATATGTAGATCTGTTACATCTTTATACAAAATAATCATCGAGGAAAAAATCTGTTCTCTAGATGGCGTCTTTAAAATATATTTAACAGATGATGTAAGCGTTAAAATTAGGCTTTTCTACAAAATAGGATCCTTTGGCTTTCGAAAACATCCTGATAACGTTCTGGTAGTAAAATGTGAACACTCTATCGAAACTATTTTGAGGGATGAAAGATGAGGAATTACGAAAGTGCTGTTGATTATGATGATTATGCTGTTGATTATGAAGTTTGTCGCTTTGACTATTCAATGAATTCACACAAGGTTGGAGAGAAGGTTGGGGAGTGTAGTGTCGCATTTTCTGATTTTTTTTGACGACAAACTGGTCCCATGTTTAAGATTTTACTAATTCGTCATCAATCTCACTATGACTTTCCGATGAAGCATGAATTTCTAACGAATTATAACGGTTTCTGACCATCTTTCTAAGGCACACATATGCTTTGGAAACTTATGAAAAATGCACCATCCACAATTCGAAATATTGATTACACATTATCCAGGAATGGAATAGTAAAAGGCCCGTTTTATATTACCTTTACCTTTGGAAACTGAAAATAAAATCAAAATAATTATTTTGACAATCAATTTTTTTTTGTTTCTTTCATGGCATTTTTGCTGCCTTCTGGTAGCGAGCTGTAATGATTTTTATTATTTATTTCTGTGTTACATAAAATATAAATAATAGGTTTAATTTAAATCATTTATTAATGGATAAGGAAACATGTTATCTCCTTTAGCTCCGATTTAGGAGCATAGAGCGAATACTAGACTTGACAATTTCACTCTATTAGTGGCTATTAGTGGTCTAAAGCATTTGTTTACTAATGAGCTCTTGAGGGTTCCTGTAATCTCTGCATGAGTTTCTGTCTTACACCGTATTACAGCAGTACTGATTTTACGCATTGAACATTCGTGGTTCGTATAGCTTTGTACTTCTTGACAGGACGGGCATAACACAATTTATAGATTATTAACTGCATTTCCCTTCTTTATTTTTTGTTTCTCTTTTTCGTAACATCATCGTTTTTCCACCACTATGGCCTTAACAAATGTTGGAGAAAGAAAAAATATACCTTTATATTTTTTATACCTTATAGGGTGGCTGAGACCAAATGTTACTGACTTCACTCTGCTGTCATTTGAGTAGTTGTCATTTTCGCGCGTCAATTTTTTGACAGATTGAAGTTTGGTTAGTTGTTTACATGTGGTCAACAAATAATTGTTCTAAATTAATATCTTCATAAAAAAATCGTTATGGAATTCAAACGTAATAGTGTAATTGCACTGTATTTGGGTGGAAATTCACAAACAGCAATAGTTCGTCAGCTCCAGCATTTGAATGTGAATAAAATGTTTGCGTATCGAACCATAACTCGATATAACGAAACTAGTAGCATCGCTAAACGCAACAGAGGCGGTCCTAAAAAGACAGCAACATCAAAAGAAATGATACGAAATGTGAAGAAACGAATCCAACGAAATCCTCGTCAAAGTGCCAATCAATTAGCCGCACGTCTACATGTTTCACGATACAGCATTCAAACCATATTGAAAAATGAACTACACTTGAAGCCCTACAAGATACAAAAAGTTCATAATCTTACGGAGGCACAAAAAAAGTTAGGCTTGAAAGAACACGAGCATTGAAGGCCTTGGCTGAACGTGATGAGATTCCAAAAATTATCTTTTCTGATGAGAAAATTTACACCATTCAACAGTATGTGAATAAACAAAATGATCGTGTTTGGTTAGAGCACAAGTCCAACGATAATTTGGACACAAGAGTTGCCATGCGCAAGCAATCACCAGCTTATGTTATGGTTTGGGCTGCAGTGACTGCAGATGGACGCACTCCTGTGGTTTTCATCGAACATGGAGTCAAGGTAAACCAAGAGGTGTACCGCCAAAAGATCCTAAACGATGCTTTGCTACCTTGGGCACGTAAACACATTGGTACGAACCGTTGGACATTCCAACAGGACTCGGCACCGTCACACAAAGCTCGAGCGACACAGCAATGTTTACAAAATTGCGTTCCGCGGCTCGTCGAAAGAATGGCCACCATATTCACCAGACTTGAATCCCACGGATTTCTCCATATGGTCCATTTTGGAGAATAAGGTGTCCACTAAAAAATACGAAAGTATTGATGCATTGAAGTCAGCTCTTGTTCGAGAATGGAATAAAATTCCGCAAGCTCACGTTCGGTCAGCATGCAATGCTTTCTATGGAAGACTGAATCAAATAATCAGAGCCAAAGGAGGTCATATCGAGTAGTAACATGTTTTTCATAAAATGTAATATGTTTTCAACATATTCCACGAAATTTCAATAAAAAATAATCAAAATTAAAAAAATTACAGCGTTTTAATTTGGTAACACTTGGTCTCAGCCACCCTGTATATACCTTTAATGGTCTTCTAAGGGGTGGATGCATTCCAGATCTTATGAAGCATGTTAAATGTAATCTAGTTTTCTTGATGCGTTGACTAATGTTTCACCTGCTTCGACTACATTACAACCAAGTTATATGAGCTTGTCAGCATCTTCCATGATTCGAGTCTTATACCCGTTATCTTCTGTTAACTTCTGACTTTGGGCTTGCGTTGACTAGTTTTGCACATCAAAGTGTCTAGCGCTATTAACATGAGTATAGAGGAGATAAGGCACATCCTTGCCTAATTCCACGCGTGTTGTCGTATTTATCATTTTGGTCCTGTTGTATTGAACTCTATTTGCAGCCAGTATAAGGACATTTATTTCATGAGTTTGATAATTTAATTTGGAATGCCTTCAAGGATTGTGTCTCTATAGTCATTGGGACAATATTTTTTCTCTTCATTTTTTATACTGATCAGATAGATTATTTGAATTCCTCTAATAATTTTTTATTTAATAATTGCATTCCTTTCACTACTGTTTATTTTAGACCTAGATCTCTCCGTGGATGACGCAAGAGAGTTTGAGTATTATGCCTGTTCGGTTTTCAAAATTTCGTCTTTGGAAAATGAGCCCTAATTCTTGGTCTTATCTAGCTTACAAGCAATCTCGAAATAGAGTGGCAGGTTTAATTTGCACCTATAAAGGTGCATCTATATAGGTGCTGCTTTTATTGATTTCAAAGCCAATGATTTTAACCTTTATCTAATTAACTCTAGTTCCGCTAATCCCAAAATTATTTTTCGTTTACAAATATATCTTTTGTCGATTTAAATTTTGCAATTTGGGAAGTTAAAACGCCATCCACTGGTCTAGATATGGTTAGTTTAAATTCAGTTAAGCGAATTTTCTCTATTATATCAAGGTACTTGTAACACATTTTCAAATTTATCTTAACGACCTCTTCATATACCACTCAGTGGAAGCTGAGTAAAATTATTCCTATTACTAAAATTAGCAAACCTTCTAAGCTTTCCCATTTCCGCCCTATTAGCATATTAAGCTTTAGTTTGCTTAGTCTTTTTCAATCGGGTTTTAGAAGGTCCCACTGTACTACCAGAGCTTTATAGAATGTTTGTGATGTTACTCGTCGTAGCAAGAGTAAATAGAAATGACTCGTCTTACTTTGTTAGATTTGTCTAATAAACGCTCGATTCAATTAACCACCAATTTTCTATATTAAGCTTATGTCGAACTTTATTTTATCTCTCCCTGCTGCTAAATTGCTGCTAATAATATAAATGATGATGATTTGGTAAGAATTTCTAATTGGACATTATCTAACCTTCTCGCTGTTAATGCTCGTAAATCACAAAGCTTTATAATATATAAAAAACCTATAGATACTTCCTTTTTTCCTGGAATTTTTCTCGGTGATTCGAGACTATTTGATTAAGGTAAGCAAAACGGTTTTTGGAATGCTTAGTTGTTTGTATAAAGTTGCAGGATTCACTGATAGTAATTTTAAAAATATGAGTTTTCCCAAAGATGTTTCAATGCTTGTACTCGTTTCATTTTTAGTATTAGGAAATATGATCATACTTCTCTGTTTTTACATTTGATTTTTGGCTGTTGCTCAGTTGACTTTTGAGTTAAATTCCATTCTCTTAGATATTAAGAGATCAGCGTGGCGAGCTTGAATGACTTCGATATAGATTCGTACTTGATTTTGCAAATAAAACACTCAGCGATTCAAGTTACAAATTTTATTCTCCAACACGTTTAATTTCTACAACAATTCACTAACTTCACTGGTTCACTGCTCACTAATTCATTTTTAGTGTTCACTGTAACTGTTCACTTATACTGTTCACTACTTTTCGCACTATTTAGTTTTCATTTTATAACTTTCACAGTTTTTACAGGTTAAATTACAACTGTTCCTGCTTCTAAAATTGCTCGCGCTTATATACTGAACTATCGCTGTTCGAGATTGTTCCTTTTATTGCATTTGGCGATGTGTGCAAATTGCAATTTTAAATAATTTGCTTGTAGTTGTATTCGCGAACATTCCACGTCAAAAATTCCTCTATCTTGATGATTAACACCGTTGTTAATTCCAATATTTTCCGTGAAGATTATCGCCGCCGTTTACAATTGCTTTCGTTATCTTCATATTTCCCTCCACTTGGAATGTCTTTCTAAGCACTAATTCTCATCTGTAGTGGAAGACTACTTGATGCGATAACATCAATGATGTTAAGAATAATAATCGCTTAATAAAATCATCAATCGACTCCACCCAAGTTGGAGTGTGGGTTGATAACACTTCCCCACCTCCCGACCGCCAAGTGATATATACATTCCTATATATAGTAGTATTCGTAACAGTATTATTATTGTGATCATTTATATTATTTTTTTATGTAGTCTGTAAGTTTTCACTTCTTGCATTACCCTTTATAATAAATGAGCTTGAGCTCAATACGGAGCATTTTAGCATGGAGTGGATTTGTTTTTGAAAAAATCTGAGTTTTTATGCGTAATGGGAGTATTCTGTTCATTTATAATACTTCCATATGGGCTTTTCATCTACCAAAACAAATGAATATTTCGTACAAGACTATTGCGCATAAATAATTCGTCCTTACGAAGTCTGCTAAAGAGCCATGGAATTAAATGTCGCGCGATATTCTCTTACACGGACAATTATTTTGAGCACAACGCTGATTATTGCGCAATAACATTGTTCGTGTAAGGGAGCGATTACGTTATCATGAAACGCTACTTCTAAGAACTAATGTAATTAATTATATTTAAACGTATTTCAACAAAAACTATCAAAATCAAATGCAGACTTCCACTAACCCAACACCTCTTACTCTTGTATAATTTTCTCAAGCATCTACCATAACTTTTGTATTTTCTTTCTGGAAAAATATCTGGAATATAAAATCACTCAATGAATGGTCATTTTATGTGAAATGGTTTTAAGAGAAAGCACTTTCCACGGGAAGTATAGCAAAGTTAATCCTAATGAAAACCTTACAGCTTTCTCTATAAATTGGGAGATCTTTGTGAAATGTGATAGACATCTATGTACTAATTTTTGCAAAGATGTTGAAAAGTATAGCATTTACCGACCAAATGGCACAGTGGTTAAAGCTTTGGCGTTTGGTTCGAGAGGTACCGGGTTCGAATCCCGATAGGGCCAGGATGCAAAAGAGAATTTTCATCAGCAAATTACGATCTGGGATGAAATGGAACACAACTATGACCCCCTGTCGGAGTGCAGATCTCATGGACCAACCCATCTTCCATGCCAGTATAGGCTGGCATGGAGCTATGCAATGTGCAGATGGTGACAAAATCGGAACTATATCCGTACGTCCTCAATTTCGCAGGCAACTGCGTAAGGTAAGGACGTAAATAAGCGAACTGCGAAAGAGTTGGGAGTGCTGCGGCCCCAGAAAAAATTGCGCAAAGATTCAAAAAAAAAAGTATAGCATTTACAAAAAATGACAAAGAATTAGAAGGTTCAAATAAATTTAAAAAATTTCAACCAATAAGGGTTGATCTGTTGGTTTTCCGAAGTTTAGTTTAATTTGTCACTTTAAAAATTATTCGGGATCTGTACACATAGATCGTAATAAAATAAAGCCGGGTGTTGGCAACAACTTATTCAATTCTCCATGCTTTCGGCAGTGTTGGTGTTTTCACTTGAGAGATTGAAAGTGTTATATTAGAGTTAGTATTTCTCAATGACTTAATGTTGAATTTCTGCCGAATATTTCTGTATTTTTAACCACTGCTGTTTGATTTTGAGGGTCTCTATGAGATTCTCTTTTCACTCTATTGTTAATTATTTTCCATTTTTTTGTATTAGACACCGCTTTTACACCAAATAGGTGCCAAATAGGATACTAGGTTCTCATCTCGATACATTTATCATTTACTTTCTACGAAAATCCCATGCGGTCACCTAAATTTGTACTAAACACCTAACGATGTTCTCTCTATACCACTCCCCCTCTCCCTTGTTAATAAGGGTTAAACTAATTTTACTACTCTTTATACACTTTAAAATTTAAATAAAGTGTAAGATATTTATCTTTAAAACAATATTCAACTATAACAAATATTCCTTGAAAATCAATGACGAAGACCACAACTACGAAAATTTTGTACATAAAAATCCGGCGGAAACCCCTCTCAAACGTCTGCCTGATACGAATTGATGAAACAAATTTAAACACTCATCTTTTATAATACATTTCAACACAATAAGCACTTCGTTGCGTTATGATCATAATACATCTTAAATTTTGCTGTTGTGTATCCATGTTGCCATTTGATATATTTCTCTCGCATAACCACAACATAAGTCTTATTCCATATTTTTCGTTTAAATCAATCAATCATTTTTATGATAAGATAATACATATATTGATTCACTCAACTAAAATTTTCCAAATTATAAGACCTCACTTAATAATTCTAATCAATCAAAGTGTTAAGTGGAGAACCGCGGATCGTTACATTCGTAAGATCCATAACAACGCGAAATTGTAAAGGGATACTACATATTGTAGCACATGTAAATGTAAATTTAAGGCGTGGCATACTGGGTTAATCCCATTTGATCGGCGCACCGTTTCTTAGACAAGACGACCAGCCATGCTAAATGACATCGAATGAACCTATCGTTACATGAACTAACGAAAAATTCCGATTGTGTTAAAAATTTAAATGGCTTACTTAGTAAAAGAGCCACACTGTACGTTTGCAGTACATAATATGTACGAGTATATAGACTCAACATGAAAAGCGAGCAAAAACTTGGAAAATCAATAAAATTATATTTTTATTAAATTATCTTTGTGTTATACATTATTATATAAACTGATATTGGTTCAATGGAAAGCAGAGATAAATAATTTTTTTTAAGTTGAATCTCTTTAGTACTGTGTACTTGTATGTATAATGTACACACATATACACGTGTTGTTCTGTGTACGTATCTAAGTTATACCTAATATTTAATTATGAAAACACTAAAATGGGAAATTATGTAAGAAATGAACCTCCTACACAGATAAAATAACAAGAACTAGATAAGCAAAGCAAAAAGGTCTTAAGATAACAGAAATTAAATAATCCAGAACAGAAAATACGAAATGATTATAGCGTAAGCGTTTGTCATGTTGAAAGATTATTATCCGGCTAGAAAAAATTCTGGTGTTCTGGGAACCAACGTCACAAAAAATATCATTAAGAAGACATTGCAGGCAGGACTAATATATCAACTCTATAATTTATAATACAAAATTCAACTCTTCTGCAATTATTTCAAAGGGTAGGTTCGATATAGTAAACAAAATATTTCACGAAAAACCCATAAATAAAATGACATTTAAGAAATTTAAGTCTTACCCAATTATGAAGAGGAACAAGAAAAAATGAAAATTTTCAATTGAACTGTGAACGTTTTTCCACCTCAATCCCAACACACTCCTAGTATATATTATATTATGTATATACATATTTATTTTATTCAATTTTAAATTGAAAATGGATTACAACATGTACTTTTCGTTATTTTCTTTTTTATTATTGAATTTCAAGTCACACAATCACTTTTATTTTAAATTAATAATGGCAAAAAACAGCAATAACGAATGGATGCGCGTCACCGCAACAATTACATCACACCACCGCACAACAAAATTCATGAAAAAATAAATTTTCCAATTCAAAACCGAATTTGAATCACCTCACGCTTTAACCAAAATTATTATTTTTTTTATCTGGTTAGGATTAGACATCGGGACTTTATCAAATTTAAACAGCATTTAGTAAAATGGGGAAAATTTATAGTGCAGAAATATTTTTACCAATTTTCCATTTATAAAACATTATGTTAAATTTGATTCTTGTAGCGTACTGTGGTATTTATTTATATATTAAATTATATTTAATTATGTATAGCGTGTGCAATTATTGAACCCAGCGATGTGCAACCATTTTGGCATCATATGTTTCATCACGTTTAAGCGTAATTAATGCGTTTAGTTTGTTTATGTGTAGAACAAATCGTCACACATTCCCTACTTTCCTAAACTTTTCAATATTTTCATCAAACAATTAATAAAAAACAGAAATTTTTGTTAACAACTATACATTTTTTTTTACTGAATATTTGTTGCGGGGCCATCTCGAGCCACTTTGTCCGGTCGTTCGTAATACAAGAAAAAAATAATTTTAGTTTCCGGTTAAAACATGTTTCCGTGCCTGCCGCTTGGAGGCGTATACTCCTCCACTATCTTCATAATCGTTCTATGTCTAATTGAACACTTATATATTCATATATACACGTCAAGTAAATTAAAATAATAAAATTAAATATAAATATAATAATAATAATTTGCAAATTATAATTCAATTGATAGTGGTTTGCGATTTAACCCAGGCTTTTCACTCTCCTAGCCTCTTTAAATTGCTGTAGGTTAACTCCTTAGCTCAAAATTTAAAATGTTAAAGTATTTTAAATGAATTCTAACCTTTCTTGACTATACAACTGGCGTTATAAATTAGATACTTTTAAAATTTCCAAGATTATTCGAGATTAAAGCCCAAGCTTAAAAATCGGTGTACAATGATTGCCCAAAGGATTGCCCAATTGTCGTACAATGATTGCCCAATTGTTATGGAAATAAATACACACAATTAGACGAAATATATAATCCAAGCTACCTTAGAACCTCCAAGATACACTTAATTACGTGTCACTGTTGTTTAACACCATAGCCAATAAACTGGAGCCTTTCTGATCATCTGATTTATAACTATAAATACAAAAAGGGAAATTAATGATATTATCGATAATAAAATTGCGTACAATTCGCACAACAAATCCCAGCTTGTTGTTCCCTTTGGAAAATAATTTCAATGGAAATTCTTGAAAAGTCTTAACTCACAAATGCTTCACTCTTAAGAATTGTCCCATGTTGGTGCTATTTGTTGATATAATTTGTCTTATAGTAATTGTATTTATATGGAAATGTCAGTAGAAAAAAATGTCTATATGAGTGCTGCTTTTGTCGGTGAATAGAAAAATCGCGTAATAAATAGTGGCGAGCTCCCGAGGCCTGTAGTTACCCAAAAAAGAAATTTCTTTGTGCGGTCGACATTTAAATGCTCAAATTTGTCTAAACTAGTTTGTATCTTTATTAAATTTGAATACCCAAACTTCGATAAATTAATTTAATTTACTTATATTGCCCCTATGTGTAACATAAATAAACTAATTTCTTAGTTATCACCATCGAGGAATAAATATATAAGAGAATCAAGTAGTGCAAATTTTATAAGCCAATTTCTCCGAGGTTAATCTTATTTTATAGTTTTGACATATTTATATACGCAAATTAAATTTTTTGCTATATTTAATCCATATATACGTATCTTATAAACATATCGGCATAGTTATTTTATAGTTCATTGTTCTTGTTAGGCTTATGCAGATTGCCAATAGTAAAATAGATTAACCTCGCCTTCATTATTTATTAATTTGCCATCTAGGGACAATAAAGAATACTCATATTTAATCGCCATTCCGGCGTAAAAATAAAAAACATATCGTTTGACGTAATTTTGAAATTTTAAATATTTTTAAACAAAATTTGCTATCTTCTAAGTCATTTCAAAACCAATCTCGATAATCGTGTTTAATACCCCGATTTTATGTTCCTTAACACCCTGATGTAAAATATTTTCGCGGTTTGGAGGTAAACTATAAATAAAATTGATTTTTACGTTTCTGAAACACGATCAACTGTGAAACCTAACCATAGACAAACGAAATATTTTATTTCGATAATAATTCATGTATTAACTCATGTATTAACACCTCAATTATATATTTAACTTCATCGCAAGGATCGTTTTAGATCAATAGGTAAATTTTTGTGTTCAAAATTTGATTTTTAGTGCGCATCGTTGTTACAATTTGAGTACCAAATAGCCTTAAAGTAGAAATAATCGAATTTAATATAAAATTATTCGTTGGTAAAAATCTGATTATAATTTTTATACTTGCTTGAAATAGTTACCTAACTTCGATAACCTCGCAGTCAGAAAGGAAAAAACTGCTACTCAAATTATATCGAACTTTTGATTTAATTTTATTAGCTATAGCTTGATACGTTATACCTGCTTATCGATGCTGCGTGAGTTAATTAAATAATAATCAAGAGTTAGGGAAATTATGTTCACGAATACAGATTTTCAAATTCACAACTAAATCTAAGTTTGATAAACATTTATGAAAAATTTTCATATTTGATAAAATATAAATGTAAAACTTTCCTTTTTTATGTTTTCACCAGCAACTTTTCATGTACATATACAAAATTTACATTTATAGATCATAACACGAAATCGTAAACACACGAAGTGAAATTTCTTTAAATTTAATTTAATGTTGCAACGGCATGCTAACACGCAACGTAGTTGTATTTTCCCTAAAAACTATAAATAAAATGTTTCATGCGTTGGAATACAAATTTATAGAAACTGTAAAACAATTACTCCATTGTGTTAGGGGGCAGCCCAAATTTGGAAAATTTAATTTTTTTGGTCGGCCATTGACGGACTGTAAAAATGTTTGACGGAACCTATAGATTTTTTGAATCGTCCAACAATCAATAACAGGAAAATCGTTTTATTTGACGGTAATTATTTAATAAAGGTAATTTTTAATTAAGGCTATGGCGACACTCAAAATTTCTAATTTAAATCAAATGGCTTCTCAGTGTTTTAAAGACTGGGTAACCATGTCGATGAAAAGGTTTAGACATGACGGATCTCAAAAAGGTTGAACTTTATTCACCATGCTTATTCAAAACTCACCACAGTTATAGAAACATATTAGGAATTCTTATAATTTTTATAAGCTTTGTTTTTTAATTAAATAAAATGTTTTTGAAAATAATAATAAAAGCTTAATTAAAGTTGATTTGAAATTTGAATATGGCAGCGAAATATATCTGAAAGAAATACGCATCTGATTTAAAGAATTCAACGTTTCATTATGTCGAAACACTACCTCGATAATTAATAAACAAAACCAAATCAAAATTTCAGTTAACTAAACTAAAACTAAAATAATTTTTTTACAAAAATTAAAAATGATACCTCCACGTAATACGGATCCCGGGCGTTCCTGATACACTGTACAAACTGATCACGTTCTAGCAATCGATTTTCATAGTAGACTGCACATTTCCTCAGGCAGCCGATTTTATGGATAGTAACTGCCGTATCTCCAGAGTCATGCTCCGTTCACTGCCTTGATGTATTTTTTGATAACTCTAATTGATAAATGTATTGTTGCTCAAACCGAAGAATGGAGCCTCAACCACTCGTGGTTCAAAAAATGTAGTCGGACAATTAATCATACACGTATGTTATCCGTATCCCATAAAACGATCTTTGACTTATCACCAAAAGTTTGTATTGGAGTTTATATATGGTATTGAAAGCCGTATTTTAGTTTTCTGTGAACGAACCGGCAACTTTAGTTTTCAATTCTTTTGAACTTAGCTGCTATCGCACGAACCAATACCGTATTTGCCAATAGGGGGTCGATTTTGTTCAAAATCCGAGACACGAGACATGACGATTTCGTATACGTATAAGGAGTATACTCGTACTATACAATTTTATATTAGTGTGTGTAATTTTTCTGTGGTTTTGGTTGTTTGGTTTCTGCGAATGAAAGCATCAAAAATTATGAATCGGTACAAATCGGTTCACTTTTTTGGTGCTTATGTCGTTTTGTTTTCTCAATTTTTTGACATCTCCCTTGCTTTTGAAAAGGCGAGCTAAAACGTTCGCACAAATGACTGCTATAGCAGACATACAACTTTTTCGTTTTTCAACATATTCGCGCAAACAAATTTCATTTTTAAGGAATAACTCGACATATTTTTCAACTATCAACAATACATTCCTTTCCGTGACGAAATATCATTGCAATTACAAAATTTATCAACTGTGTGATCCTGAGTAGTACACACATTTAGAAAGTGTACGTCAATGTGTTAAGAAAAAAAAATTTAACTACACATATTACGATTTTCATTTTTTTCAATGCCTGTCCAATAAATGCTTTTTTTCGCAGAAACACAGAATTAGAAATGTCATATCCAAAAAATTTAAATGACGCGCATTCGCACTAACACAAACACACATTTGCGTTTTTTTTCTTTAAGTCTCAAATTTTGAACAAAATCGACCCCCAGATAACAAACTCATTTCCTTTATTTATTATGACTGGCACAACGACAAGTTCACACATTTATCAATGGATATAAATCCAAACTTAACAAAAATTTTGTTTTGTTTTAATACAGACCGACCCACACCCGTAAGGCAGAAATTATATTTTGTTTGGTATGCTTCTTGTACCTGGCTACCTGGATATCACATATAAATTTTGTTATAAGCTGGGGCCATTCTATTGTGGCTCTGTTATAGTTTTTGCTTCACAGCTCGATGAAAGACTTTTTGGTGTCGGTCTTCTCCAATAAAGACGATGTCTGCCTGTCAATTATTTAACACTCCCCCTATTTTATAAAGGTCATCATGCCATCTACAAATAAGTTGATCGGTTAACCCATCTAGTTGCATAAGCTACCACATAAACAGACTTACCAGTTAATGACTCTTGGACGATTTCAGTTAGATCAAAAATAAATATTATATACGGGAGGGGGGGGGGGGCGGAGAGTGGCGAATAATTTGACATGTTTCAGAGCCTTATAGGTTAGGCTTTTCCATCGACACCACCACCAATGTCTAAGACACCTAGAAGTTAATTTCCTTCCTTCCTAGAAGACCCCACTGAATCTCTAAGATACCTATAGAAGTCAATTTATTTAAATTTCTACATCAGCAAAAAAAATGTTTGGTACGGACTTACCGTGGTGAATTTTGAATAAGAGTGGTGAACCAACTTTTACATGATTGAGAGCTTTCATATCCAAACCCTTCCACCGAGTCTATAAGACATATTAAGGTGTCGCATTATAAGTGAATATAAATTCGAAAATTTGAGTGACGTCATAGCCTTAAATTTCATTATAAATAATTATCGTCAAATAAAATGACTTCCCTCATATTATTGGACGATTCTACATCAATAAACATTTTAAAAAAATATCATTTCTACTCGCAGTATTACTCGCCAATTGACGTTTTTTCAATGGAAATAACATCTCACGAATTGTTGATAACGTGGCTTGTGGTCCAGCATGCATCAATCTAAAATGATACTCGAAAACAAATGTATTGTTAAAAGACGTGTTGATGGAAGTATAGGATTGGTTGAAGAGAGAAGTAAAGTAATGTCGATTATGTGAGATGGCCACTGGCTCGTATATCTTCATTGAAAGCTTTAGCTTGAATAATTTTGATGACCTTTCACATTCTCTTCAACTGACTGTGAACCAGAAGGCTTCAATCTAGAAGAGTTGCCTCGTTGTCGACTGTATAAATGGCAGTTATGAATGAACTGATTTAACCGAGCCCTGGTATTATGGAAACGTCAAATTATTTTTGTATTTTTCCGAACCATAACTTCATTTTTCTAAATCTTCCCTGATTCGACTTCGATGGGACCAAAAGTTTTTGTTCGAAGTTTCATGTAGCTCATAGTGTTCAAATTAAGGTATTAAGGCACCAAATGTTGATCCAAATTCCAAACTAATTGAACTCGCAATAATTTTTTAGCTACTTCATAAAATATGACATCTTTGTTATAAACCGAAAACTAACACTGATCAATTTTGTAAAACAAAGTAATTTTAGGATAAATAAAACATTATTGTTATAGGTTATGATATTTGACCGCATGTGTTGCTAGCAAAATTGGTTTGCTTCTGTGTTTTAATAATGGGCTTAGCAGGGAGGAACTCTAACTATAATTTGCGAGTTATTTAGAAAAGGTATTTAACATAAATATTTATATCGATCGATTTTACCATTTTGTGAGGTTAAGTCAAACTTTATAATCTTTTATAGTTAAAAAATCAAAACATTTCCGGGCATACTCCATATAAATATTGTGTCCAGTTAATTGTCTAGTTCGATAAGGAATTTTCTTAAAAATTATCTACAATTATCCTTAAATGAATCAAACTGTATGTATTACCGAATTAGTAATAAGTTTTAGTATCAATTTTAATTCATTAAATAATTTAAAGGATTTAGAATATTTTTGTAGACGAATAATAACGCAGTGAAATACACATCATTCGTTTACAGGTTTTATTACTCATGAAATTTAGGGGGAGGTGTAGGGCGTAAATGTAGAGGTGTGTATTTTGTTACAAAATGTAACATGTAAAGATATATGTTTTTGTAATTCTGTTCATTTAGCTAGTCATTTATATCGGTATCGGTTATATTTAGATTACTATTGAAAATTTGCAAATAAAATATACAGAAATTAGTATTCTCCAAATCCACTGTAGAAAATTTGTTCGTACACTCAGCGAATCATCTTATTTCGAAATTAGGTTCAAATGGGTTCGGTTCTCTATTGCACGATTCAAAGAATAATTCGTTCTTGATTTGTATGTACATAAAATTAGAAATTTTGTAAATCTTTGATATACTGTATAATATATTAGCATTAAAGTGTGAAATCTGTAAATGTGCATTTATATGATCGGCTATAAAGAGGTTCAATGTTTCCGATATGTTTGCTCACTCCTCCCCCATATTCCATCAAACTCATTTATTCCTCATCAGTGGCCTATAAGCACCATACGGGGCGCAGTTACTTCCCACATGTCCTGTGAGAGTTATTGAAACCGTTAGCCCCTACTATATATAAGATATGGCTGATTGTGGATCTTTATTCGCGAAAACTATATTGTTTATCCGAAAATAGTTTTGGTACCGGTTGCAAGAGGTTGAGGGGTTAGTTTAATCATAACCGCGGTAGAACTTGTTACATAACTATACTCTTCAAGGTGCTCGGGATTATATCCGCCAAATATAAATTTTAAAAGATTGATTGTTTAAACCATGAAATTAGACGAATCAAATTTTAAACCTACTCGAATTTTACAATTTTGATTGATCATTTCTATTGAATTTTTGAAATCCTTGGTTATTCAAAATCCTGTTGTTATGAAAATCTTGTTTTGCTGATGAAATTCATATCAAATAATTTGGATCAAGTTTAGTTTGTATAGAATCGGCTAGGTATTCTATTAAAAAATTTGGTCGATTGGAATTCGGTGCGTTGTTGTGCAAGTTTATGAGAAGGATAAAGTATATTTCGGTACTTAGTCATATCTATCTGGAATTTAACCATGACTAGTGGAATTTAACTATTTCCGACCATGATGAATTCCTATATTAAGGACCGCATTGAAATTTCAACATGAAATTTTGATTAATCTGATCATGCTGATTGTAACCGTAGCCTTCCTTAACATGTTTTTGGTCGAATGTTAGACGATGTTTTGGAAAATGGCCATGCTGAATAGAATTTTGCCATTTCATAACCAATTAAATTCGGTATTTTTACAATCCCATAGAATTTAAAAATTAATTATGAATTATGAACCAGTTCAGGTTTTTTAATCTGAACATATTTTTATCTGAGTAGAAGTCAACTATCTGTTAATCGGGTATGAACAATTTTTTCTTAAAAAATCATGCTCCGCAAACGACTCTCGTGGTTTACGTTTATCCTAAAACATTAATTCAGGGCAAATAGCACTTAGTGAAAGGTTGGAAGTGATCGTAATCATGCTGTTCGTAATAATCCGGGTTCTTCACTAAATTTAGCGTCTTTGCTGCCGGGGCTGCTTAAAAGTAAAGGTTTTTTTTCTATAGCATTTCCTTATACGAGTATCTCCAGTTTGTCCTTCAAAGAGCATTTCGGATAGGAGCATTATTGCGACGGTGCATTTCGATTTTTATTTCAGTACATGCCAATATTTAAAACTAAGAGTGTGTTTCAAGTGCTTTCAAAGCCGCATACAAAATTAAAACGTTAAAAATTGAGGCGAATAAAAATTTAAAAAATTGTATCTGCTGCAAGAGCTGATACAAATTTTATATGGCTGACAAAAATAGTTGTTTGTATACAGAAATTTGTCATGTACAAATTTTGAGACAAATCGCAATTACATATGCAGATGTAAACTGACCGTAATCGACTAATATATTTTGCAATAGTATTTATTTTACATATTTTCATATTTAAATTTGCTATATACGTTCACAATTTAATAAGCAACCATGTTATTGTCAACATTGTACCCAACTGAAACAGATAAAAAGTTTGAAACGCGTTAGACTTTAGCAATAGCTAAAGCTAACCCAGTTTCACAGATTTGCCACTATCTGTTCGGTACCCCACGCGGCATTGATTCCCGCAGTTCAGTCGAGTAAAGGGGATAGTGTGGAATAGGAATACCTCAGATTGTGGCCTAGATTACCGCATATACATATTGGGGAACAATAAACGGAAAAAAAACACAGGAACAGGAATGTGGTTCTTCTTTGCTCAGACTCCTATTAACTATGGTTTTGAAACTATCTTCAATTTTGGCTATTCATAAACATGAACAATCCGTTAGTTTCATTCAAATTTAGCCAACACGGCGACATAGAAACATTTTGACTCTCAATGCGAACATGCAAATCTGAATATTACACGGGATATAGGTATTGAAATGGTTCTCAAAAAGTTTCAACTCAACTTAACTCTACTACATATATGAAAACGATCAAAGCCATTTTGGAATTAACGAAAACCTAGTTTCAACTCATCCTAATTATGACGTGGTTCGTGGAAGTGTGGTATATGGATGTAGACTACATAGCATGCAAAAAAAACAATTAGACAAAAGAAAAGTAATCGAATCTTCATTATCAAACTGAACTCTATCTTAATAAATATCGAGATAAATATTCCGATTAAGGAGTTTTACGGATAGTCCATCCTGTAAAAAACGACTGTATAAAGTATTTAGCTAAAGGCGAATAAACACAAATACTATTATGTCTATTTATAACTCTAGTAACCCTCAATTTATTATTTTCGATGTAGTCTGGCTAAATTTTTAATTGACGTATGTACTTTTCCGAGTCACACTGTAAAATTTCCAACTCTTATACCCACATAACGATATAAATACTGATTCATCGTCGTTTTAAGCTTAACACAAAAAATTACTGTGCATATCATTCGTCTAGACGCATTTTAACACAAATTTAATTGGAGGACATATTAGCAAGGCCCGCCTACATCTCTACAATATAATATTAGTCGCTAACGTCATTCTTAAAATATTAAGACGCCAAAAAGATTGTTCTCATTTCTTTACTCGCATATACGATTACAAACGTTTCTATGCACAAACAAATTTTGTAAAATCCTAAAGTCATTAATTATATAGAAAATTGAAAATGTAATGTTAATTTTAATTTATATGGAAATTGTAAAGTTTATTTCTTGAGTACTCCATTATACACATAACTGTTGTTAAGTCGATAATCTTAAATCAATTCAATAAACGCATAAATATCATATAGGTTAAAAAGGTTATGGAAAGGAATAAGGATATAAATGTGTCACCTTCACATACTTTTATAAAACTTCAAATGTGCCAAAATAGATTTTTTGTATTTTTAACAACAATTGAATTGTTCAACGTCGTTTACGTTTATAAGTAGGAATATGGAATGATGGGTTGAGGCGAATACAATGTGATATATTGGTGGTCGGAATGTAAACCCTGCCAAAAGTCGTAAGTACAACAGCCGGTTTGGTTTGTGTCATCGAAAAGCGGCATAATTGGCTTAGAAAATCGGCAACAATGGGCGCTTTCATCATGTAGTTGGTACTGATCGGTATCGTATTATACTGATACCTGTGCCGGGATGTTCTAACATCACTTTTTCGATATTTTGTTGAAGTTTATGTCAAGAATCAAACAGCGACTGTTTCGTTTATAAAATTGCCAATTCTATTGTTATTATAACAATATCTCCCTCCGGTATTTCATTCAAGTGGCGAAAATAAATTATTTGGCGATGGCAACTAGTGTAGAATCTAGCAGGCTGGTAAATGATAAAAAGACCTTAACGGTTGCTTAACGTGTATAGTATTATTGTTGTCGCATTATCTCTCTCTTTGTCACGTTCACAATTTTTTCTTACAGCTCCAGCAATTTTGGCATCTCTTCTACTTTTCAAAGGCGGCGGTTATGTAACTGATTAGTCTTTAACATTGAAACCAGATCCATGTATGGTATTAATTAAGGATGTTGATCAGCATTGTACCTCATAGTCAATTTATAAATTAAAAATGTTGATGAAAAAAATTTAAATAATTACCGTAAAATAAAATGACTATCAAGTCAGTGCCAATTGCACAGTTTAATATTGTTTATTTTATAATGCAGAAACTAGATCAGGAATCAAACGTCAAACTATTACAAGAGAAGAAACTCAATTTTCCAAAAGTCAAATGCGAATCTACCTCTCTTTTGGAAAGTAGAGATTTTCTGCGGAGCTGTAAAAACTTAAACTATAGTTTGCCTCTGCTTAAACTTTACTTTACTTTTTTCAATTGCAAATCATCGCATGTGGCACAACACAAAGGACGCTGTAATAAAATCCTAAATAATTCGTGACTTCCTAATTACATACTAATTTAAATTTCTTTATTTCTTTTTTACATTACAGACAATGTCTTACGATCCATTAGGAGTGTCTGACGCTATGTTGGACTCGCTTAGTTTACAACTTCGTGAAGCAGAAGCTCGACGAGTGGAAGCTGAACGCGCACATCAGGTGAGTTATTTTGTAAGGTGAAAATTATACGTACAATAACATCTAATTATTACGATTTGATTAAAAATAATTATATAGCATTTAAAATAAAACAATTTATTTCTTTTTTTAATTTGTCGACTAAATAAAATTGAATGAGAGGCACTTGTTGAGCTTTAGAATAAAAGTTTTTTTTTAATATATCATATTTCTATTTTTAGTTTATTATTCCATATAAAAAAAATCTCATTCTCTAACTACATGCACATACCAGTATTATACTGACTGACATAACGAAGTTGACTGTAACCTACTACTTTACTATATATGGACGTATTTTATGAAAAAGCTCTCTCTCTCTCTCTCTCTGTGTGTGTGAAAGTTGATACAAATTTTATAACCGCTTTTTCGACATCATTATTAGCATTACTGTCATGATTACATTTTCTAGTTATATTCTCGAGATAGTAATTTTGAGTATTATAGTTCAAATGTAACAAATGTGTGTATTGTATAATACAGATAGCATAAAGCTCATGGTTTTATGTCGCCGCATATCTCCATACTTGTGGTGTTATATTGATTTTATTCAATTTCTCTGTATACACGAATATAGAAACAGCTTTTCTAGCTATGTATGCATGTATGTTTTGACGAAAGCTTTATTACTGCAGTCATATTTACCATTAAAAAATCAAATCAGGATTTTTATTGGCATACGTACCATCCCATATTACATTCGAACCTCTTAAATAAAATTATAGAAGCTCCTTTGTGTAAAAATTTATTAATTTCAAACAATTTTAGTAAAATACTTATTCATAACTTTTTTGGGTGAAATAGTAAAATCGCTGGTAAACTAAAATTTATCGCATAGTGTACAAAACACTGAATATTAAAGCAACAAATAAAAACTCAAAATGTAATAAACCTCAAAACTTCATTTTATTCCACTCCAAATGAATCAACAATATATACCCTTAGAAGACTCCGTTTTTGGTCAAATAAAAACCTACATTAATAAACACACGTATTTTATTCGACTGAGACAAATTCCAAATAGTTTGACGACTCATTCTAAATTAACACATTTGTTTTAAAAAATTCGTATTTTAACAGTGTAACGGAAAGGCTTGAAATTCGAATTGGAATACATTTTCGAATAGATTACATAATATTCTGACCGTACGCTGATGGGAATCCGATTCTAATGAACTATGCTAGGCCTACAACAATATTTATGTTTACGTTTGAAATGTCATTACCAGCTGTCCAAAGACCCGCGTCTATAGACGCTAAGTCCAATATTGAAGAGCCTAACATTTATTTTTGTAATTTTCATGTTCCGTGATTTGGAAAAAAATATTGTTTCGTTTTGCGGGGTATTAGCAATTTCTCCAATTTGATTTTAAATTGACATTCCCCAAAAAGCAGTGGTTAGGTACATTGTGATATAGTTGGCGAGGATTGACAGGACCCTGATGGATTTTGTGATTTTTACTGAATACAGAAATTGCCGTTTCCCTTCTAACATAATTTTCCGATATATCAGACAAGTTTCTTTATTTGTGATGGGATAATCAATTCAATGTCTTAATGAGTAGGAAAACATCAACATAATCGTATCTCTAGATCGATAGTTAAAAGATTTCTAAACTGTCAAAGCTTTGAGGATGCCTTATTGGTCGTCTCGAGGATAGCGGTTTGCGGGATCTGTTTGAATCGGTTTTTTATTTATTCCTACCTTTACAAAATCGATACTTGATTACTCCATCGCTAGTCCCAATGAATGATGGGGAAGAGAGGATTTTATGTTCTCAACTTTGTTCCGATCGGGAATTCTTATCTAGAACTTTTTCTGAAATTTAGTTGTTTTTATCATTAAAAAAATACGTAACGATAATTATAGAAATTCATTTGCCAGATTTAGTTTGGTGAAGTTACTGCTATGACCTGGTCTGTTGAGTTTTATTTGATTTAATATTTTTAGTTGTATAGCCCTAGAAGTGATCATGGCTTTGATATGTAAGTGCAAGGCTATGAGTTGTAAGAAACAGCGATGGGGCAGGCTTTATAGCGCCTGTATCGCTTATACAGATTAACCTCTGAATTTCATTTAGTGTTTTGCAAGTTTTCGTTTGCTCTGCTCTTGGCCACCAAGCTAAGGCCGCGTACAAATTCACCTAAAATCAACGTTTCGCCAACAATTCGTTGACAAGTGAAATAAGCTTTCTTAGCTTTGTTGGTGGTATACTAGATGTGGGTGTTCCAAGTCAGTTTTTGAACAAAAATAACACAAAAATATTTAGCTTTAAATATTATTTGCATGGTTTTACGTTGCAACTATAGCGTGGGATCTTACTGCTCTTCAACATATTAATTTTCCATTCTAGGATGAAGAAATTAAAACCGCTGCCCTTCTTGCGCCTTGTTATTAACAAAGGCACACAAATAATAGGTCTGTATGACTACTCATAGTCTCTCCTGCTTGTTGGAACGTATTCCAAACTAGAGTTGACCCTCTACAGCCTAACAAGTAGAGCTTCTATTAATTCTGTATCTCATTAAAGAATTATGGTGGTGCACCCCATCTCCACTTGAAAGTCTGATTGAATAAAATTGAGTGCGTAATCCTCGCTAACTTTCTGATTAACCATATGTTATGTAGTCGGGGAAGTGACCTGTCTATAATAAGCTAATAGACACCCCTTTTCAGCTGGAGCAATCGTTTATTGGCTTGGTCTTGTTAAATAATATACGGTCTTACCTTCTCTTAACTTCAAGGTCATGATTCCAACAGGGAACATCTCTACTGCTTCTGATTCGAAACATGGGGAAACTTGTATGGTAGTGTCTATTATTGCCACGGTAAGAGCATTAGCAATGCTATCGAGGTCTGTGATTTTAATCCCCGTTAGGTTATACTGACGTCTGTCGGTTCAAAGCTTCAAAGGTTCGCTGTACCGCATTTATGAAGGTCGCATCACTCACTGTGTAATTTGATCAACAAAATTTAAAAGGCTGCTACCGGTGTTCCTGCCACCCTTTGATAGATTTGGTAGATGTGTCTAAAGCGATAGCGATGTGTACTTTGCCTCTCGTATATTCTATTATAGACTACTCGTAGCTTACTTATTTTGTTTGAAATTGCGAAGCATACTGCCGTTTTCTGTCCAAAGCTCTCGTATAAGTGTCATGTCCCTGTTTTTCGATATAAAAAAACTGCAAAGGCTACGCTCGCTGCCATTGAACTATGCAGGTTAATTTGCCTAGTGGTTTCACAGAGCTCGCCTCTTCTTTTGCCGAATGTGCTCGATACGCCCTGATATTGCGCAGATCTATTATTAAAACCAGCAACACCTGGTCCCGAAGACTCATTGCGCAGACTCGCCGTTGCTTCTACCAATCTTTCAGATTTATCCTGTTTATTCGGTAGAATCCTGCCCCTCTGTGTTATTTCTTCAGTAGGAACAGTAGGAAGTAAACAGATCCAAAAAGACAATTTACTTTGTAGTTAGAGGCTTTAAAGTTCCTTGTTTTGGACCAGCAGGCGCCTGTTGTTTTACTTGTTTGCCTTGTTTCTGCAGTATGGCAGTTTGACGAATAAAATTTGGGGGCACAATATTCCGTCCCCCCCCCCCTTCGTGCTGAGCCATGTCACTGTATCTTCATTCGGTTAGTTAACGGGCAATCAACCATTCTTCATTCTGCAGCTCAGAACGTATGGCCTTACACCATTACATTTACAGCTCATATTGTCGTGAAAGCTATTGAGGACGGGACCAAAGGGCTCTTGACCTCCGGGATTTGTGTATTTAGAGGAGCACCGTCCTCATAGTGTTTTTCACTAATACTATCTATATAGTAAATTTAATGAGAAAGGAAAGTTTGACATAAGAGCCTCTTGCGGCAGTAATGATACTTGACACTAGAGGGCGTTGGGTATTCGGAGTTTCTTACTAGCGGCTAAGGTGTAATTTTGGCAAGGTATCCAGTGTATATATAAAATTTTTAAGACTATCCGCTAGTTATGATGTCCGATAAGGCCCTGCGCGTGAAAGCGATTTTCACCAAATTTACTGAAATCTGATAACGGTATCTGAAATTGGCAATCAAATCTTAATTCTCTTCTAATTTACTTAAATCAACAAGTCCCTGGAAGAATGAGTACTGAGCGTGGAATTTAATATACTCAGCTTCATATATAAATTGATATTTATCGACATTAAAGCTGAACTAGAGGTATTCGGAAATTCATTTTGCTTTAATTAGCTTGTCTTAAAACAATTAAGGAAATTAAGCCAAAGACGCTTCCACGTGTAGGGCCATATACCAAAACGCAACACTCGGATAGTCTGAGAAATTATAGTACAAATGCTGGATACCATGCTAAATATCCGGCCCTCATTGTTCCAACGATTTATTGAATTAAAATTACTTGGGAAAATGTTGGGTAAAGAAGTGCTGCTTATATTGAAAGGAGTGTCCTTAGGAAGTTACATCATTTTCCAATGGGTCTGACAAAGTGTTCCATATGATTATAATGTATAGCTTTAACGGGCGTTAAGTACATTCAAAAATAATTCTAAATATTTCTATGCATTTAGCATAAACCTAATTGATGTTGCTAAAGTGCATAGACCCACAGTAGTGTCGTTAGTCAGTTTTAAATTTTCTAATCGGCCTGAAGCAAAAAAATTGAAAAGAGACAAGGGCGCCAACGAAAACTGTTTAAATAAATTTTCCCGAGATAGGAACCCATCGATTCTTGGTACTCGAAAACCACTTTTCATCAAAGTCGCTCGAGCTGAGAAAAATACCTGTCGGAAAATTATTTCCAAATTAATCCCGAATTAAATTAAATCCCTCAGTATCCCAGAAAATATTTTTTAAATAAAAATCACATACAAATTCTTTCCCCAGTTCCCTATACCCAGGGGAATTACAAGAATAGTGCCATTGGGTTCCATCGGACGAACCTCGATAAATTTTCCTGAATTCAGGGCCAAATCGGCTTATAGTACACGAAACCCTTTTTCAACTATTTTCATCTAGTCGTTTGAACTGGATAAATAACTTTAGAAAGTACCTAACGATAATTATAAAACAAACTTTATAATCTAATGAAACACAATGTTAGACTCCATGATAAATTGACACAACTGTCTAAGATACTCCTTTAGGTCTAAGCAGTTCTGCAACATCATTGAAGCAGATATCTGGAAAATATTTAAAATAACATTGGATGGTACCTAAAGCGCATTGAAAATTCATATGTTCAAATCTCATGGAACACCCTGTCAGACCCATTAAAATATCATTTAATTGACTAAGAGCACTTTAGACCTTAGCATTCCGGAAATACCAATAAAATACTAAATGCCTAGAAAGTACCAGAATGACATTGGAGAGTACCTAAAGCCACTCAAAAATCATTAATTCATCAATTTTAATATCATAGAATAGTCTGAATACTTTTACCAATACTGTTACAATTAATTTGTTATCGGTGTGCTTTTGTAGTAATTTGGATAATTTTCATTAGCATCGATGCGAACCATGCAAAGTATTTAGTTTAGGATTACTTCGTTCCAAGGCTCCAACTGCATAACAAATCATAAGTATCTGGTTTTAAGTTTATACGAAATGAAGTTTTTGTCAAAATGTAGGCTGCTTCCCATCAGTAATACAATTGTTTCAAAAATTATTAAATGCCACCAATTTGAGTGAAATAAACAAGAATATGAGTGTAACCCTATTATTTTTAACAAAAATTCACTCAAATCTTAGGGTTTCCGTGATATCACTTCCAACTACGCCAATTATTTAAGTTTTTGCACCTCGTGAATAACTGGGCCTCTAGCATGACACACAGTTTTCTGAAATAATTGTTGTTAGAATTAGAACGAAAACAGTGTTGTATGGGAATGAGAATAAGCCGTGAAAGAGATACAATTATGAAATCAATTTATGATGACGTCACGATTTTTGGTTTTAATTAATGATGTGACGACAGTTAGAAATTGGCTGCGAAGTTCATTTATATCACCTGTCACAGAGGGAGATTCTGATTTATCGTTTATTTTTTTTGTTGATCAAAGATAGTAATGGTAACATTAAACCAAACGTCTCTTCCCCGTATTTGTTTACCCTTAGAAAGACCAAAATTTGACGGCATGGATTTAGCATAAATCCTTATGAAATTAGCTTTAATTTTCTTTTCTCCTTTTATATTTTATGTTCTCGTACTCTATACAGAATTTTCCTTTATTATTATGTTTATTTTCTGTTATGTTGTGTATCTACAAATTTTAAATCTGGAAATTCATAAAGGAATGGTGGCGTGGCATGGTGTTGTTTAGCCCTTAACATAAATTTTTTTTTTAATAATTTTTAAGACAAAATATAAATAAATTATTTTAATTTTTTTGATTTGAATTTTTATTTTTATTTATTTTCCCGGCGAAATCCTAAATGTACGATACTATACAAAAAATAAAATATTATGCAAAAGGATGCTCTGGCACAATTACGAGGTATGTCAGTTGGATTGCCGAAAAGCAGTGATGTGTTCGAAAATTTACAATCAAGAGCTAGAGAATTGGAAAAAAAGGTTAGAAATATTCTTAACAAAATAAGATTTATTTATAATGAAATTAAATTTAACTTCATAAATAATAAAACTAGAAATTTAGAAATTTTTTAATAATACTTGTTGTGTTTGTGTGTGTGTGTGTTTATGTATGTTTATAAGTGTGTAGAGTTGTAAATAAGCTTAGTTACTTAATGTTGATTTGAAACAAAATATCAAAAATTGTTAGAGTGTGTTGTCATAGTTAATGTATAATTTTATGTGTTTAATATTTAGATGTTTTAGAATTTAGAAAACTTGTATATCAAGATAAATAAAAACTTTAGAATTAAGTCCACGTTAAATAATATGTTTATTTTATTATTGTTATATATATATATATATATATATATATATATATATATATATATATATATATATATATATATATATATATATATATATATATATATATATATATGTATACTTAATTGTATATACAAAATTACAAAAACTATATAAACTAGAGTTTTCCTCACCTCACATTCACCATTAGGTTAAAATATTTTTGGTGACACTGAACCAAACAGTGGATAAAACATTATTTTTTTATATGAACATAGTCCAGCTCGCCCCTACCCCACACTTAGTATCGCTTTTCATTTTGTTTTTGAATTTTTATTTTTTATTTTACTGTAGAAATTTCTAAAAATAAAATTTACTCTTTGCTAAAAATATATCAATTTTCCAACCAAAGCTTTTAATTATGTTTAAGCGATCCAAAAATACATGTACAAAACAGCTGTATACAATTACAAAAACAACTAAAAATATTAAAATGCGAGTACATATTGAAAAATAGATTTTCATTTTTATTTTATAATATTAACAGACATGAATTAAAAGATTAATTAAATTAAATTCAACAAAGTGGTCATTTTAATTGATTATTTGTGATGAAACTGAAAACATAGCAGTACGATTGAGCTTCTGATTTTGTTGATAAATGTACATACAACAAGTCGAATGGAACGATCTAAAATTTGTTTTGTTTTTATGATTAACGCGATTCGCGAGTTCCCATCAACCATGATTGGCCTTTAGAATAACAAAATGTAATCTTCTGCGTAATACAAACAGGTTTAAGTCACAAAAGTAACAAAACAATTTTATGAAAAAAAATTTAATTGAAATAATTTCAGAAATTAAATTAAATTAACCTGTCCAAAGTGCAAATTAAATTAGTGTAGGGAAAAGCAAAATAAATTAAATGTTTTGCCTGCAACTCATTTTGCAAATTTTACTGATTTTACTTTTAAAATATCCACTGTGACTTATAAGTACTTAGAATTGAAAAACACTCAAAAATTGAACTTTCATAATGATATTTCAAAATTTTTAATAAAAACCAATATTTCTACACTATTAAGTAAAATACATTTAATTTTTGTGAATAGTTTTGAGTGAATTTTATAAAATGAAATTTTTTAGAACAAAACACACTACGAATCGCACAGAGGTGATCGAAGTGGATCTGAATTAGTATTTAATAAGAAACCAATCTTTCCTAGCCACATGCTCGGAAATCTCTGAGCTTTTTGTTATTTGAGAGAGAACATCGTTGAGTGCAATGGACTGCACAGAGTTTGATCGAAGTGGATCAATAATATTTATAAAAATTTTGAGTTTGTTTTTCAATTCTAAGTACTTATAGGTCACAGTGGATATTTTGTAATATTTGACATAAACTTCACTCCGATCCAACCAGCAGAAAATTTTATTTGATAAGCAAACTTCCCCTTCATATTTTATTTGTTCCCCGTTGAATTACGTAATTTATTTACCTCGAGTAAAATTTTAATCTTTTGGTCCATTGAATCCTAGGCAGATTCCCAGGTCCGCTGGAAGATGCACACTGCTGCAGGATGAGGCTTTTCACTGGTGCCGAGATGCGGTTTGATCTCGCTTATTTTCCATTTTTTTTTAAATTACTTTTATGCTGTTCCCATGCGGTCACCCAAATTCGTACTAATCCAAGCAATGATTTCTTCACGTTGGTGATGAAGTATCGAGTTAGTCCAGCAATACCCGCCTTTTATCTATATTGTTAAATGTGATATTTTCGGGTCGATTTGTGATGCTATCATCGAGCGCCATTGCAAATCGGATGCAGCTTCTCTCTTTTTAAATATTTCACTGCTTTTAGATGAAATCATCCGGGAGGCCAGTTCGCTGGTTTTATCATAACTGTAAATTCTGAAGCGTCAATACTAATGCGATGCAAAGCATAGTTGTATTCTTCACTATTTTTCATTTTAGATAAGATTCTAATGGCATTGTGATCATTTAGCTGGACTGTTGTTTTCTAACAAAGCTGATAAATTGTTCATCGGTAAATGACTTGTGTATCCTACTTATAAATATCTATCGGCGAGGTTTAACAACTGTAAATGTTTGAGATAATCATGACAAGTTGTTGGGCTCGGTGGCACATTAGCAATTAGGTCGGTGTCTAATTGATTGATTGATTGATTGAGTGTATTGAAGGACATCCCCGATTTAAATTGTATCCCAACAGGTACTAGTGCGGGAGTCTGCTTCTTCATTAATAATCGCCTAGATGAAAATTAAATTATCGACCAATTTAGTGACGCGATTATAACAATAATAATTCCCAAAGGCTAATTACTCCTTCCTGCAAGTCGATTCTGGCTTTCCCTAGAAAAAAGAAATTAGGAAAAATATTTACTACTACTATATTACTATATTTAGTACTATGGTAAACTGTTTGTGTACATTTTTAAATGGGAATATTTTTCCATGCCAATTTCGATACGGAAAAAGTATTTCCTAAATTATAAAAATTATAAGCCAGAAATTAAAAATAATTTTGATAATAAAAAGTAATTGAAATGAAATTCCAAATCCATGGCGACTCCAAATGCAGGAAGCGTTCCTAAGGCGCTAGTTAACCCTCGTTATGTATCTTGGAAACGAATGGTGCTATCAGGGGCGAAACAACTCTCAACAGTAAACGCTGTATGTTCCTAAATTGAAAATAATGGGAAAAAAAGTTACTTGAAATATTCAGTGAGCCAACGGTGATATTTTATTAGAATTATGAACCTAGAGACTTGTATGATCATTATTTACTTTAACTGAATATAAAGTTCAACTTTTTAACGAAGCAACCTGTAGCACTATTCTGGTAATTCCCCGGGAATAGGGAACTGGGGAAAGAATTTATATTTAATTTTTATTTAAACATTTTTTTTCTGGCATGCTGAGGTAAAAAGTTAGTGTTAATTTTTTTGAAAACAAAATTAAATGGGGAATAATGTTCCCTGCCAATTTAGATATGGAAAAATTATTGCCAATTTATAAATATTTACTTTAAACTTTTCTCCTCAGTAGGCCGGAAAAATAATATTTGAACAGCAATTACATATAAATTCTTCCCCAGTTCCCTACTCCCGGGGAATTACCAGAATAGTAACTGGTGAACTGTAAATTATTTTAAAATTTGTTCTGACTAAATCATACATTGAAAGAATATCAATTTTTCCTACTCACTCCATTTTAAGAGCCTTATAACATATATTAAGTAAATACGTTACGTTTAAAGTGACTATTTGGTATGGTTTTACTACCTAGTCAGCATCAGCTGTATTGGTTAACGGAAGGCATAACCGTCATGGATACGCGGCAAGTAGCTGCAACTCCTTTCCATTCAATCCTCCCAAGGTGAGTACACAATACTACGGATATTTAGGTGAACAATTTTGCACTATAACGGTTACATATATTGTACATAAATGTGCTTTATTACCATATAAAAGCTTGGGGTCAAATTTTTAAATGTGAAGAAAGAATGAACTCCATCTTGGAATGGTTCCATTAACAAAGAAATCATAGAGTTTTGATGATTGCTACCAGAAATAATAATTTTCGATCATTTTTTACATACATTGTCTACACGTGTAGAATATTAATTATCTACGCGGTGTGGACAATACGGCACATCACTGGTGCTGACGGAATGAGCACTCACCTTTTGAAACTGTATTCTATGAAATTATCAGGTTATGTAGTACGGAACTGTCTATAAATTATTTGAAAGTGGTATTTTTCCGATAAAATTGGCGATGTTTAAAAAAAAAATGTAAAGCAGTGGAAGTAAATCTGATGCAAACAACCATAAACCCATCGCTATTTTATCAGTGTGTGTGTAGTGCCTCCTTGTTAAACAAATTTCGAAAATTGTATTTTTCTCTAACATATTACTGTTTTCTTTTCTATTGTTCTCTATTTGAGGTAACTGGACTTAAATAAAAAAAAATACAAATATCATTTTTGTTTCGATTTCGAGGTTCAAGAATCAAAAAAAGTAAACTGGGGTTGCATATGCTTGCCTTAGCTCTGAGAAATGCAGTTTTAGAGGGACACAAGCTACACAACCTAGTTTTTAAAATAACCTCGAAAACTTTTTAAAATATGTTTTCCGAGTGCCTGATAAGACTAAGATACTTGAGGGTTCTGGGATCGGTTCCTGGTGGTGACGAGATAAACAGTTACTACCGGATGTTTTTAATGTGTGATGGTTTTCTAAATATCTCAAGCCATAGTTTAGGTTTTTCTTCATAAATATTTTATTTTTATTTTGAATGGTGTAGATAGCAGTATACTGGCAATTTAATTAAGTATTCAAGTTTTATTCACTCAAACGAATATATCAATAGCATCCACCCTTGTCGTTTCCAACCATTATAACTGAATATTTTATCAATTCTATTTCGGAAAAATGTACTTAATGGTCAATCTTGATGGAATAAAGCGAGCTGCATTTACTCGGAGATCCATTTAACTTGAAAGATAAACTGCATATAAACCAATACCAATTCATAGCAATCCACACGCGCGACCACATATCACTTGAAAAAAACATAAAAGAGGTTTATTTGTATATTCATTTTGTTAACTAAATTAGAAACCACTTTTCTGCTGCTATTCTATCCACAAATATTAATAATAATAATAATAATAATAATAACTGAACAATTATATTATTTAATATAAATTTATTAAAATAAGCATAAAATCAACATAATTTCATAGTACAACAGTAACAACAAAATAATTATTAAAAACTATATACTGTCTAATTTGCATGTTAAAACTAACAGGAAAATGTACCTTTTTTATATTTGAATATGTATAATAATATAAAATATTAAATGTTGCACGCAAAGCTCTACAAAAGCTCTCTTATTATAATGTTATATGTGTATTTTGGGCTGTATATATATTTTTATAGGAAAAGTTCTGTCGATTTAAATCTTTTTTTAGTTTTCGTGTTTAAAATTCCGGCTTAACAAATTTTAACGCGATACATATGAACGATGATATCACTATAGTGTGTTTCACATTAAAAAAGCTCTGCACGATCCTGCGTTTTAATCGATAGGACTTTTCTTAATCACATAAATAATATAAATTCAGTAAACAAATTTTAAAATTTTTAGAATTCTAGTAAAGTTGCCCGAGAGCAAATAGCAAAATAACACAATAATCAGGTGCAAGTACTTGTGATTTCGTCTTAATATTTAAATTCTGTATTGATAAACCAGTCCCTCAAAGTTTCTTGTTACAAGTGAAAATATCAAATTTATTGGCGCTATTCGAAGAAAAATTGGAATTCGTTCAAATCCGCACTGAAAAAATAATCTTTGTTTCATATTACCACAGAAAATTACTACAGAAGATCATAGACTAGGAAACCAAAACGCCCATGAAATTTAAAAAAGAATACTTTTTATTTTAGTTTGCTTTGCGTTTAAAGTAAAATCACAATAAATGGTAATCAATTATTTAAAGATCAAATCTAGGCGACATTCTAGGGTTAAGAATAGTCATTTTTTCTATTTTCAAAAGACGTCGCATTTAATTAAAGCTGTATAATAAAACATACATATTTATATTGTTTTAACAACAGCACACATTATCATCATAAGTAAGCCCTGTTATAATAGCTCTTGCAGCTAGCAAAATTAGTTAAACATATAAATTGCCATGAAATTATTATTCGCTCTAACGTGAACGGGACATTTAACAAAAACTAAATTCCTCGTTTTATTCGAACGACTAAATTATTTATGTTGGCAAAATTGGTTTTACTTTTATTGAAAATAATCCATAGTAATTTATTGGTGTTTTGTATTACGCACACCATACAACCAAAAAACTTGCTTTTCGAATTCCATGAACAGCTTCTGGAATAGTTTTCTGTGTCATTACCAAAATTTGTGGAGCTTTGAATAAAAGATTTAAATATTGTGACAGCTATATTGTATTAGCACCTCAACTTTTGATTAGCAAATGTTTAACCATTCTTTGACCATTGAATGATGATCAATCGTGCCTTTCCACACGGATAGCATTAAGCACAAAACCATCAATCAGGACCACAAAAGATTAGTTTAAATTAGTACTCTCAACAATCATAATTTTTTCTAGATTATTTGTAGTTTTTTTTAAATGTAATAAAAAGTGTAATATACGTAATATACAGAGTGTCCCAGAAGTATATTATCAAACGAAGTAAGGTTAAGTTTGGTCCAAACAAAATAGCAAAATAAAACTCTAACAAATAGTTGATAATTAAAAACGTTTTTAAACTTTTTTATATTATTAAGATTTGGGCTCCCGCCGCAGTAAATCTTGCGAGTTGTATAATCAACGTGAATAAAAGTGGAATAACTTTCGAACCAACAATATTTCGATGAAGCTTTATTTTGATATTTTATTTGGAAATAACCATGCCTTACCACCTTACATCGTTTAATCCTTCACTTCTGGAACACCCTTTAAATTATAGCGTGAAATTTTACGATAATCTATAAATAACTTTGAAGAGCATACGATTAAAACGGACTCTTCTTTGAACATATCTTTATGGTTACAGTACAATTTTGTGTTGCCTCGTAGTTGTTTAAGACCGATTTTGAAATATTGGACGACCAATGGCCGAGCAATATAAAATTGGCTGTGAAGTTAGCTGCAAACAATTAAAATCGTTTTTTTATGAATGAAATTGAATACACTCCGTTTGAGAAAAACAGGCCACTACAGAGAAATGCATGTAGATTGAAATAGCCCTTTGTATCTAACACACTGAGAGGAATGCAATAAGTCCCTCGCTAAATAGAAGTTTGACAGGCAAATAACAATTACTTAGTGGCTCGTTTTGCGCGCCATCGTACACTGGTGTACATTAAAGTTAATTTCTTAATAAACATTTCGATTCTTTTTTGTTAAAAGTTAAAATAACACTCCATTCAAAATTATATACTAAATGCTAAATTTAACTTGTGAATGCATCGGACTTGTGTTTGGAAACCAAGGGCAATACAAATTTTAGGAAAATTATAGTGGGCCGTTGATTTTACTGCATGATCGAACAAAGTACTAGTTACAAAATATTTTGTATGGTGTTTTCTTGAAAAAATTAGTTTTAGTCTTTAGCTTACCGGTAAAATAATAAAATTTTTGTGTATCGAATATTATTGTTTAAATTTGCACTTGGTTTCCATACTGTGTTACTAACAACAACAAAATTCAAATTAATACTTGAAATAGTTATTTGTGATCAAATATATGCAACCTATCGGTTTACAGAATTATTTTATTTTAACAATACAAAAACCAATAAAGTATTCAGCAATACGTTGGGATTCAAACGACTTCGACCTCAACTTACTAAATTATGTTGCTTATATATAAGATACCTGATTGTTGCCTGTTTCATTATTATTATTATTTTTTTTTTGCTATTATCTCTTGCTGTAAATAGATAGAATTTAAAATATAACCGATGTAAAACCTTAAACCAAAATGAAATATATAATTTTAAGGCTGCACTAGAGACTGTAAGATGCGAAGAATTACAATTAGAACTATCATCGGCAATAAAATCAAGATCCGGCCGACAGACTACATCATCTACGGCAGGGACGCATCATCACCAAATAGGAATAGGGACATCAAATGCTCTGCCAACAATACCATCGGTGGGGTCAAATGTAACATGGGCTCCCCAGCACATTCAACAGCAAACACCAACCCAGGGATCAGAAATAGATAGAATTATGGCAAAGATCGAACAGGCACGTTTATCAATTGCTAATGTATGTGTTTAGACATTAAAAAAAAATTAAAAACATAACTTAAATTGATTTTTTTAGTTTTTTCCGATTAACTAATAATTTATTTTTTATAATGTTTATTAACAAAAAAATTAATTTTGTTTGTTTTTTTTTGTTTCTTTTTCCATTTACTTTTATACTCGTATAACCTTACTTGAAAACCATGTAAACAACAAAAAAATCAATGATTGTAATGTTTCATATAAAAAATGTTTCGACAATTTTTTTATATACATACAAAACACCAATAAACCACTCAAAAAAAAAAACACAAAACAAAAAAACAAAATTTATTGTAGGACAATCGAATATTGGCCGAATTAGAAAATCGTCGAACAACCGGGCCCATAATGAGTGCATCGCTAGTTAAAAGTGGAATTGGTTCATCAATGATGCCCATACATCATCAATCACAAACGAGTACAAATTATTCATCGATAGCGGGAATTGGTGGTGGAATGACAGGTAGCAATGGTATCGCTGGCATGATGGGTAATAATACAACAATGAATGTGCTTACATCAAGCACAAGTAGTCACGCATTAACCGATGGACCAAATTCATTAACTATGGGCACAGCTGGAGGAAATGTAACTACAACATATACAGGTTCTAATGTATCGCCATTACCGATTAGAGCACATCAAATGAACGCTATGCCACCCTTATGTCAGGTGCGAAATTATTTTTAAACACAAATTAGTACTTTATCTCGATAAAAAGAATTATTATTTGTTTATTATTTTTCATCACCACGACAAATACAATCATTTATTACTAATGCACTTATGAGTTGAATTGGGAAATTATCATTTTTATTTTTATGTTGTTTAACACTATAAACACACACCGAATTAAAACATTGCCTCCAACAAGCTGGGTCCCACGTAATTATTCCCAAATTTAGACAAACACACACACACACACATACATATATCCATGTAATTTTAAACCAACCTAATTAATGTAAATTAGTTTGTACCACCCTGTACATTTTTACTCTAATGGTGACGTGATGGAGGAATTATTGAAATTTATTTTGTACTTTACATTTTGAAAAATGATGACGTGATGGTGATATTAGAAAAATTCTGTCAGAATGCTCATTAACCCCTGTGTTTTAATATCGTAGAGTTAAATATTCACAAGCTTCTCGTTGCACATAATATGTCTAACGATATACACTTTGTAGGCATGTAATTAAGTGAAAATTAATATTTTCGAAATTTTCTAATATATTTGATTGAATGTTGTTCTTGTAAATTAGTATTAGTTACACAAATCTTCTATGATTTCTATGATCTAGTGGATAAGGGCAAATACCTAACTGACTAAGGTAATTCCTCCATAAGGAGCTCACTGAACGATAACTTGATAAACAAATCAATGTACAAATTCATTCATGCAAATCATAAATTTTTGATTTTAAGTTTTCATCTTCAAAAACATATTGAAAAAGTGACATCCACAATAAATGGTATTAAGTTCGATGTGACAAAATTTAATTACCAATATTCGATTTATTTTCCTGCTGCCACGGTTACTAATTACTATACCACTACTACTATTACTGTTACTATCACTATATAAACAAAAACTATTCACGTCATCATTATATCAATATTATCATTTTATTTCATTTAAAATCTTTAAGACAAAAAATTGATAAAATAAAAGAGAGCGGTGGAAAATTAAAAGCTTATTCAACGCCAATAACATACCAAGTACCAATTGGAATTGTCTTCGAACCGTTTCTTAATATACAGCATATAAAATGTTGGGCTATTCTGAATGATAGCCAGTGGCACTATTCTGGCTTTCCCTGGAAATTGGGAATTGGGAAAAATATTTGCATAGCATTTTTGTCTAATTTATACTCTTATGGCCTACTGTTGGAATTAGTTTGGTGTAAATGTTTTTGAAACAAAGATATATTGGGAATTATTTTCCCCTATAGAACTTTTGTGGAGCAAATATTTCCCAATCAACTTTGTTTCGAAAATATTTACACCACATTAATTCCAACAGTAGGCCAGAAATATATAATTTAGACAAAAATGCTATGAACATATTTTTCCCAATTCCCTATTCCCAGGGAAAGCCAGAATAGTGCCACAGATATTTTAGTTTACACCGAGGTGAAGTTAACAAGAGGTTTGGTTTCAAACAAACGAGATTTTGAATTCATTAAACAAAAAATCGGTCGTCTTATCAGACTGCAGTGACTTCAAAAATATGTTTGAGAATATATTTAAAGTATAAACATAATGAATTAGCGAATTTTTATTAATGCAAAATTTTTCCGTGATTTTATAGTTTGGTCACTGCGTAGACTGATGAGACGATCGAATTTTTGTATCTCTTATTATCGAACCCAAACCTCTAGGAAATCTCACCGCGATGTATAACCTTATTTAGCTTTGTCACTACCACAATTTTTGTGCAGCTAACAGATTGGTTTTTATTTAAATATTTTGTAGAATTTTTATAATAACGACATCAAATTTAGAATTTCATAAACTTTTGTGTTTAAATATTTGGTTTTGTTGGAATGAGTCCATTTAGAAATCACAATATTGTAGTAATAAATTACCTAGTGTATAATATTTCTGGTAGAGTTTCTATTTTTATTAATAAAATTGTGTTGTGTTTAAGTAAATTAATATTTTACAGCAGAAAACATTAAATTTCTTTATTGATTAACTAACAATTGTGGGTTGATCAATTTTTCGTAAATATATAATCGTAAATCAGTTTATCGAAAAGCCAGTCATCGTAAAGAGAACTGTTATATGCACGTTATTTTAAACACAAAACGACAAACAACCCCACACTCAAAGTTTCTTGTTTAAATAGCCTTTTACGTGCTGACCTGGTCAATTGTGAGTTTCTAAATGTTTCCCCTAGTCTTCGTGCTAATTTTACAAACATTCGCGCAGTTATTCAAATTATGCTTAACCAAAACCGAGACCGAAAATTAAAGCTGCATTGATTGATGCGAAGCTTCTGCTGAAAAAAATAAAAATTGTCGGAAAAAATTAAGTCTACGATTTAATTTCGTGATCATCACCCAGTACAATCAAACGCGTCCTACAACTTTACTATTCGATAACAATTATTTTTCAGCCATCCGAATAATGCTAGACAATGATAAAAATATTTTTTTCTTTGCAGGGTGTAGAATAGTCGTACTCACATTGGAACGATTCCAAACGAGTAGAGTGGGTAGCTGGGTCAATGACATGAAAAAATCCCACTACACTATTCCAACACCATGAACCATGTAAATGCAAATAACTCTTCTAAAAATTAAGATAACTCACTTGTTTTCTATAATTATGATATCACGAAGTTCTTCGTTCTTCTTTAGAAGTAGGAATATGATGCATCGTATTTTACATAACGTTGGTGGAATTAAAAAATAATGTTGTTTAACGTATGGGTTTTCTTGATGGCACTGATGGAAATTAGGAAATTTGTTAATGATCGTCTGTCCATAATATGAATGACAAATATGAAGAATTATGTTCCTCATTCTTTAAAAGCAAACGCTAGATCGACCGCTAATTAATAATTTTTGCACGGGAGTGTGGTGATACGGGTGTGAATGGTTTTTTCAAAATAATCTGCAAATTTTATTTTTGTATTAAGCTGTATCGAAATACTTCGTTAATGGTGGGATCACTTAAGACTGAATTCAAATATCAAAATTTAATCGTCGATATTGACTTCGTGTTGAACGTTGGCTAACAAATGCATATTTCCCATAAGGGAATAATGTTCTCTTCCCGTCCTCGCAATCTTCAGTTCTTTGAATATTTCAATATTTCATTTCAAATATTTTAGCAATACGTTTATTAGCGCAATATCGCCAAAATTAAGCATTATTAGATAAAAGAGTTATTTTCCTTTACATGATTCAAAGATATGTGTTGTGTTAAAAATATCGAAATACATTCAATGGGGTCATTTATGTGGATATGTTTCATCATATTGACCCAGCTACGCCGCTCTAATCATTTGGACTCGTCCCAATGGGATGCCATTTATGTATAAACTCGGAAAAGGCGATTTTGACGAACTATATAAATTTCTCACCGATTTTAAGTTTCATATTACTGTCTCAATTTGAGACGAAAACATGAAACTTAAAATCTTTTGACATGAAACTTAAAATCGGTGAGAAATTTATATAGTTCGTTAAAATCGCCTTTTCTGAGTTTATATATCAAGAGACTCTCAAAAGAGCAAAGTATCGTAAAATGAGGAAAATTATTAAATACGAAACTGCGGTTCGAATTAATACATTTTCGTCGGTTCTTTGAACATCAGACAATAATAGTTACCAAACATCTAATCATCATCCATAAGTCCGCCTTACGGCCGGCTGTTCAGCGATTTTTCTTTATATTTCATATTATCATATAAACATCGATAATGTTGCTGTGTAGGAACGATTTTAATAATATTGTAATTAACCAAAACAATATCTATTTCACTTGATTGGGATCACCTTACTAAATTTTATGAAAATGCAAGTTTCTGTGAATAAATTGAAGTTTTATTTTTTGACATGGCGAAACTTACCTCCAAACGGATTTGAACGCAAATTGAAACCCCTACTATTGATATTTGAATCCATTAATTTCAATTTCATTGGCCTGTGTTGACCTCAATTTTCATTTTTCCCCACTACTGTTAATGCATCTCCGGGCTTCAGTTTTTCAATGTATAACGGAAAACTAAACTAACAATCCTACACATAATTTGCTTACGGTTGTTAAAACTAAACAAAATTAAAATCTTCAATTTAGTTATTTTCTTCACGACGAATCCTTTCGAGCACCACAAAAAGAATTGGTCCCGAATGAGAAAATCAAGAAAACATGGGTAATTTCTTTCAACAAGAGATGGTCCTATTCAAATGGAAAGGAGTGTGTTAACTTTGAACAACAATAAAATAATCGAATGCGTATGCAGTAGTAACCCATCAAAACATTATTTTATTATTTATTATTCGGTTCTTTCATAAGTTAGAACTATGCCGCGTAGCCGAACGCCTAAGTTAAACGAGTTATTTCAGTTTAACGAAAAGTCACAGATCCAACGATGACATTAAAATCATCAAAAATTTGCTTTAGTACAAGTCTTCTTTGCTTCATCAATGCTATAACCTTCCCGTAAAACGAGAGTCATCAAAACAAATTTCGTGAAAATCTTACCAGCGCTGTTTAATCATCAGAAGACCTACATCTTTGATAAAACTTTTGATTGAAATACTCGTATCTAACATTTAAAGTATTCGATTAAACATCGACATTTTCTAAACATGACTTGCCGAGCCAAGGGAAAGGTGTCGGCGAATTATTTTAAAATCGTTGAGATCTCAAATATCAATTTGCTCAAAATTTAAACATTTTTAAAATCACTTTTAAAGTTTCTTTTAATTAAAAACAGTCGACATTAGTCGAAGGACTAGCTTCAAGCGATAAACAGTTTGTGACGCTGTAAAATGTTTTAAAGAAACTGGCGAGAACTTTGAATGGTATTCGGAGCGGATGGCCTTGGGACGACTATGCCTGAGGACGTCAATGAAGTTTGCTGGAGAATCAGGCGAAAATAATCGATATAAAAAAGACAAACAGCTAGGTAATAACGAGTTCAGCTGCCACCGCACCATAAAAAGGCAGTTTCAATTTCGCAACACCTCGATAAATCAGGTCAAATGATTCGTTTAGAGGCGTATTCTCGAATACATAAATGTTCTCACAATATTCAGAAAATTTAACAATATTGTGATTTTATGTCGTATCATGTAAAACCAAAGCTCCAAATATTCTATCTTGTGAATTCGGCAGTAAAAATTGATTATCGTCAAAGCCACAATATTGCAATTGCATTTTCCGTTTTTCAATATTGTACTCGTATATATATGTACGCTAATAAAAAATTATTTTAAGTGGATGCGAAACACACGTACATGGTCACTGGTGGTCACTTGAAGAAGTTCTCTTTAGAAACAAAGAGATTTTTGCTCAAATCGGCAACGATTAGGATGCAACTCCATTGGTTTTCGTCGACAGAAGCGACAAATTAAATACTGCCTATATGTGAGCAACGCCAGACTCGATGAACTACTCGGTAAGGCCAATGAAGCAGAATATCTCAGGACGGTGTTATAACTCAGTAAATGGGCCGAAAGTACTTAGATTCGTGCCTGAGACGGTATTGCAGTTTTAAAGTGTGCAACCAGCGTCATTAATTTCCGAAAGCGACGGATTAAATGTATTTACACCGCTGGAAGAAATTTTGAATTTTTTTTGGTTTTTTGATTAACTTTAATGTTAAAATTTTATTATTATATAAAAATACAATCAAAAGAAACACGCGAAAATTAAACGCGAAAATTAAAAAAAAACATGAAATTTGGTATTTTATGACATCAGCTGCATATCATTAGGAGTAGACCAGAGAATGATTCGCTCAGTATTTTTGTTCATGAGAGCGTTTGATGGAGCGATCATGCAACAACAACCTCATCACTAGGTCAAGTAACCTTCGGTTAATACAAATTTGGTTGACCGCGTTGGAACACAAAAAACAATGAAAAAGGAAAGATTCGATAACATCTCATTTGTCTATTATCCCCGACATGCCTCAACTATAGTCTCTAAAGGACCTGGTAAAGATTTAATGGACACTCAATACAAAGATAATTTGACTATTGTAACCTCTATCGAACAAATCCCTCCATAGGTTGTAGAGCGTAAGTTGAAAAAATATAATAAAGTCAAATGATTTTTGAAGCGCGTAAGAAGAACAAAAATATAAAAACTATTCAGCCGTCTCTCTACGAGCCTGCTCGCAATTTGAACGAAAGAAGCCGATGCACTCTCTCGTCCTTATTTCTAAACCAGGCAATATGTCCGTAGGCGATTTGAATAAATTTTAACAAGCAAAAAGAAAAATAAATAAATTTCGTTTTTAGTTTTGCTACGTACTCAGTTCGAAAGCGAACAAAAGTTTCGTAATTGGATAAATCACAGGCCATACCTAATTTGATTGTAGCCGATAGGTGATAGAATAAGTAGGATTGTCTGTTGCGCTCTTAAGTTTTTGATCTAGATCTTCTAAAACAAACGATTTTGAACTAATCAACCAATATGTGGTGAGGTCCTATTTTTCGAAGCCTCGATTAATTTATATCCCATTTTTAGGAAAAAATAATTTATAAATTATATTGTTTATTGGGTTAAGATTTTGCAATTGGAATATTAGCTGATCAATTCAACAACTGAAGTAAAACATTCAACAGGAGTAAAACGTCGAAGTGAACACATGAATTCAATAAACGGTCACTTTGATTTAAAACAGGAATATCGAATCGTGTATGTGCGGCTTTATTAACATAATAAATTTGGCCAATTGAATGAAATTTATCGAGTCCAATTAGTCCAGGGCGAGAAATTTCCAGGCCATCGAGTCCAGGCCAAGAAATTTCCTTAACTTCCTTATTTTAATATTTTGAATTTTTGAGATCGATCGTTGAGTGCTTGTCGTATAAACACTATACCTATTTCTTCGCAACGAAGAATTTAAACCGCAGTAATGTAAAATTCTTGAATAAATCAAATGCAAGATTGCGACAGTCGAATGAAAAATGAACTTTGAACTGTTTGTACACGACACCTACTGTAATGAAATTCTTGCAGGAAATTCCTTCTGATGCTTTAGTATTTGTGATTAGGAAAAATTGCAATTTGTATCACTTATATAAAAAGTTTAAACCTCGCACCCCAATTATGATGGAAGTTCAATAAGTTCGTTAAATCTTTATGAAATAACGGTTTTAGAATTAGAAATTTTGTTTTTTTTTATTCCCCTATTTATTCTAGTAGCAATAACAATTTTCCTGCAAATCAATTGTTTCATTAATTTCTGGGAGTGATTAATGAACACGTGTTTTCACTATTTGAAAACTGGAACAAACAAAACAAAAATTGCTGTTACTGTTATTTCATATAGATTTACCAAACTTATTAAACCCCCTCGAAAGTATTAGCAAAAACCAAGTTGGTATAACGTAAAAAATTGCATATTATCACAATATTAAGACTTTAATTAATTATTTTACATCAACAGCAACTCTCGAAAACCTAAAATAGATTAACATAGCAAATAGACCATTATATTTATAAGAATTGTCTGAACCATCCTCCAACCACCTTCTCATAATGAAAACCACAAACTTCAATAAGGATTGCTTCTAAAACGAAAACATCGTATTCGTAAAGGTGGTTCTAATTGAAATGTTGCTGCTAACAAAACGGGCCTACTAAAATTATTTTTTTATGTGGTTACCGCCTTTTATTGGTACAATAAAAAATCACTAGATGTCAGACTATTTGCATTAAAAGCTAATAGAATTAGCATAAATTTAGGAATCTGAAGAGCAAATTTTAATGAATAAAAATATCTATATAAGCAATTTCTAGTAAAATACCAGACTCAAATTACGGTTCGCTGACAAATCTGGACAATCAATCATTGGAAGGTCGAACAAAGCATTATTCTACAAACCAATTAAATTTTTCTTTGATACACAATTTAATTTGTGAATTTGAATTTCTTTCAAACAGCCTAGTTTTTTTAAAAGAATTATTTGTTAAGCGCTTTATCGCAAAAATTTTCATTTCTTGAACTGCATCACGCGTTTGCCTCGACGTTTTAGTTCAGTTTTTGGATTTCAGCTAGTGTTGCGGCATGTCTCACTGAACGATTAACAATTTTATTACTATTATATTATTTGTAAAGCAGGGATAAAGATTTATAGAAGCATGGAAACTGACAGGAGAACATCCCAGCATAGATTGTTTAATTTAATTCAAAATTGTTTGTTTTGGACGTAGCCTAGAGCTCCGACTGAAGATCGTAACAGACGATTCCACTGTTGGATATAACCAAATATTGATTTTTATATTAGTTTTTTTCCCTTCGACGAATGTAGTAGCTGAGTAGATCTCAATCCATAAACTATAAAATATGTTTGGGTGTGTGAAGTAGTATCAGATTGCATGCATTACATTGTTTGTTTATGCGGTTCTGACACTAGCCCAGCAGTAAAAAAAAAATATTTGGTAAATACAATAATTAATAACTACTATCTCTGATTTATCCGTTTATTAGACACCAATAATTTAGTTCACTATAAATACGGTTACCTAACGGTTACCTAACGACCAACCGAAATTCTGAGTCTGGTCAAAGCGAATTAAAAATGTTTTTCTTTTTATATAATCAAACCGACAATATTTGAATAAGTTTTTAACTCGACCAACGCTAAATTAATTGGTCCATAATCACACAAAAGAAACATTTAAGAGTAAAAAACCACTGGCTTCTCCACTGAGACACATTTTATAGTTTTATTTTAAACTTTTTAATTTAGTACTCTACCTGTACCAAAAGTATACCAAAAATACTTAGAACATTTTTTAATAGAAGTTAGAAAATATTTATGCATGTGGAAGTTTTAATTTTACAATAAAATTACAAATATACAATTAATTAACACAACATTAATTTTCACAAACATTATTTTTTTTGTATAATATATATCTAGAGTACAACTATGCCCGTCCTATCACTTCACAATACCTATTCACTACCATCGGGTTCAGCTAGTTATACACTTGGTCTCAGTGGTGCTCCAGTTGCATCATCATACACTTACCCAACAGTAGGTTCCGTATCCACGGGAGGAGTTTGTAATGTACTTGGAACGGGACTTACAGGTACCACATCCGGCGTAGGTGGCACAGGTGTATCAAGTATTATGGGCGCAAGTGGTTTAAGTGGATTAACCTCATCAAATCCATTAACATCTACAACGTTGCCATTATCGTTAAGCGGTTTTAATACACAGGCATCATATTCGACATACACAAATCCATTATTAAGTAGCGCAGCTATGAAATTAAAAACGCTGGACGATATTGATTTAGGAGTGAGTCGATTTACGAATCGGGCGGGTACACCATGTTCACCAATACCACCAGCAACATGGGGCATCGATAGTTATAGTGGGATTGATGGAGTAAACCCGGCATTTATGCATACGCAACGTCCATTATCACGACTCGGGGGACTTGATTTAGAAAGTGAGTACTGACCTTCTTCATTAAAAATTATTAAATTATTATTAATTTTTAAAATTTTAATGGTTGTTTTACAAATATTAATTAACTAGCGAGCTTTTGAAAAAGTTTAGCACAAGAACTTCTTTTAATGATTTTGCCGTTTATTAAATTTATTCACTATCTTGTAGATTTTTTTAAGATATTTTAATATAGCTATAGTGTTGTCATAGTTGCATGCAATTTAAATTTTAATTTAATTTTTTGATTAATTTGGTTATGAATAAATAATTTCAATAAAACTGTTAATCAGAACTATATTATAAAAAACTATCCGTCCATCAAATAATTTCATTTCATCATTAATTTTATTATTTTGTATAATTTTTTATTTTCTAATTTCGTTTTCTTTTTTAAAAAAGATCAAATCTTATACTAAACCTTCTTCCTCCTATATATATATATATATATATATATTATATATATAAAAATATATAAAATGTAAACTCTGGTGTGTTATGTATATAAAGAACTATAACTATAAAATATAATTTAGTTTAATTTATAATTATTTTATTATTTATATCGAACGCTTTTCTGATTGGAATTGTTTGAGTTTCAATTAATTTAATTTTAGGTCGAACACATGGACTAACCTTAAATGGTAATGGTGAACCTCAAGTAGATATGTTAGACATTCCAGGAAAAGGAAGATGCTGTGTATTTATTGCAAGATTTTCATACGATCCACCTGAGTAAGAATGTTAAATTTAAAACAAAACGAATGAAATCAAAACTTCACTCCACTATAAAACAGAAACAAATAAAAATTTGACACGCACAATATACTCGGCAGGTTAGAACCTATCCTTTTGGCGGTCCATATTTGGTCAATTGCACTCTTAGATTATTTAAGTCGTAAAATTCAAAATTGTTTATTTACAAACGGCCAAAAGCTTTTCTTCTAGCCTACGATTATAAACATTACATATGAGCCTCCTACACACAAACATACAAATATACATAAATACACAATTTCAGACATAAATATTATAAAACATTTACAGATTAAATTAAATCTTTTCCTGACTAATCCAAACTTTCCAAATTAAACGATGTGCATAATTTTCTACTTTCTGCAGCCAAATTAAATTGAACGGTTGCCAAAAATAAACTTTTTGAAACGTTTTCAATTGCTTTATCCGCTTTAAGAAATTAAACAATTTATTTTCAGAATGTTGATTAACTCTTTATTTTAATCTATATCTATGTATGGGTATAAGAGTCCAGCTAGATAGACCTAATTATATATCATTTAAGAGTGAAATAGAACCGAAACAAAAATTTTCAAACTCGGACGTTCAAGATTTCGTTGTAAAACGGTCTATTAATGATTTTCATCTTGGCTAAATGAAAACCAATTAGAAATTTCTGAATCGAGCTTCGAGGATTATTTAAATCGAACGCAAGTTCGATTTAGCGTCTTCTGACATGAAACGTTGTGAAACACTTTATTTGACAGCTGTCGCTGCCCAATCGATAAATGAATTAAACATTAAAGTTTTACAAAACATATTTTACTAGCCTACATAGCTACTTTGGTAAGCAACTCGAGCCTAGATTCCGACCTGGTCACCAGAAATCGATAGATAATCAAGTATATGTTAAAAATGTAGCGGCTTCTTAAATTACCACATCACAAGCTAAGAAATAAACAAAAGCCAAAATTTATTTGCAATTGAATTGTCGCTAGTAGTAGTTGATTTTTGACACATTTCATCAATACGTTTTATTTTGTAGTGAGATAATTTTAATCTAATCTATATAGATATCTTTAATCTCGACATTTTAGAGTACTAAAGTCTAAAATAAGGCCTAAGCGATTACCTGTTAAATTAGTCTATTGGTTGCTCTACGTGAAATATTTTTGAAGTTATATAATTTAACAATTGTGTGCATATTTTCTCTGAACAAAATATTATCAACACCCTGACCCTCAGGGAGTATCTAAAATGGAACGCCTCCCATGCACCCTTCGGTGCGATTTGTTTCTTAAAACGAATAAGGATTCCTCCAGTATCGGATTAGCATCCCAAACTCTGTATAGTCAATTACAAGCCACCGATCAGGTGTACAGACATCGGCACCTATGCATCGTCCATGTCCATGTCAAGTTACAGTTTGTAAATGTTTGTATAAATAATATTATTATAAATTAGCATATCGCTAAATTAATACATTTCCTTCATTTTTAGAAACCGTAAGCCGCACCTGATTCAAATCAAATTTGATATTTTCATAGTAATAATCGAGTTTATTCCAATTGGTTAGGGTATAGCTTAGGTCTATGAAAGTAACCGAGATCCCGAAACAAATTTCCCAAAATCACGATTCATCGCACTTGCTGAGTGCGTAACATAATTAATCCAAGTTTCGGTCACCGTCCAAATCAACCCAGGGGTTCTCCGCTAAATGGATTTTCCATCGCAATTGATTTCTGACGGTCGAAAAACAAATTCCTCAGCAGTCTCTCTCTCTCTCTCTCTCTCTCTCTATCTCTCTCTCTTTAGCTTTCACATCCCATGAAGGAATTTTACCGCCTGCACTATGGTTCTTTATCCGTCTCGACAAACATGTGACATTTGACGTTTCAATATACTAGATAAATTATTGGAAAAAAAATTAATTAGGTGACGGATGATTTAAATTAATATTGTTATTTATAACAATCAACATTTCGAAAAGTCGTATAGTTAACGCGACCATACATACAACTTGTCGTGATAACGCAACAACGCTATATGGCGTAACATTGCGAAACATGAAGCAACTCAATGTCAAACTTCGAATAAACGCAAAACAGACAATGCTACATGACGCAACATGGTGCAACATTGCGCAACACAGGGCAACATGACATGGTCTAATTAATGACCACTAAACAAATTTTACCAAAATCTGAACTTAAAGTAATCACTTGTTGCCACTCGTAAAACTGTAATCGCCAATTTTTAATAAAACCTTAGGCACGAAAAAAATAAAAAAAGGATTCAGGGCTCCACCGAAGTTCCTCGTAAATGAACTTTTTCGACATACGAACCCACTGCACCCGATTCCTGGAACTCGAACTCCTCCCTTCACAAATTATTATTAAACCATTCGTAAAAAAATTAACAAAGATACTCGGGCCTCACGGGAGAACCTCCTAAAGGAATTTTCTCGAAATAAGATCTCATCGTAATCGATTCTTAAAAAAGGAACCCGAATCCTACCGGAAAATCTTTAAAACGAACTTTCCAGAAATCAGGATCTATCGTCATTGCGATTGTTTGTGCTTGAACCGCCTGAATAAAAAGAGTCAATAAAAGAATTTTCCTGAAATCAGGACCCATCGCAATCGATTTCTGATACTCGAAAAAACCCTTCAATTTTCGGGTATCAAATTTCGTTTCTTTCCCCTTTACCTATAAAACCTATGTAAAGGAGAAAGAAAAGAAGTTTGATGCCGGTATCATGATATCTCGTCTGGACGCATAGGTAGACCCAATGAAAACATTTTTTAGTGCTATATTCGTTCTTGCTCAATAACATTTTTTCATATACAACTATATAAAACTAATACACAATTATTTATTTAATAATTCCAAGTTACTCTATTAATTCCTATCATTGAAAAATTGCAGTTCAAAGATGATCAAAATAAAAAACTGGGTGTCTCTTAGTCGGAAAAGTAACTCAGTAAAAACTAAAGTCAATCAATATGTATAAGTAGTAATTAGGAAGTTCCTAAATACAATATCCTGATCCGCTATCCATCTAGTTCATAAAAATGTCACTAACAGTGCTTTTTTTTAAATTTAAGCTAAATTAAATTTAAAATACATTTGACGCACTTAAATTATACAATTTAATATTTCAAAATGATATTTCAAAAAAAAAAAAAATTTTTTTGTGACGTAGTGATTTTCATTCTCACGATATACGAATCAGAAAAGTAAACTTCTCACTGAAAACACTTTTCATTGTACTTTTCACGGAATAAGAATGAACCCTCCCGCCTCGGCCAGTCTTAAAATTAAACTAACAAAAATTAGACAGGTTCGCGGAACAAGAAGAGAGAGAAATTATTTGCTCAAAATTGATGTTTTCTTGTCGCTATTTTGTACCTCTATTTTAAACAAGTGAAACACCGCCCTGTATATAGTCGCAGTTGTAAATTTTCATCATATTTACTCGTGAGGATAGCAAAAACCTCCGTTTTGAAAAAATTATTCCAGTTTAAGAAAATTGTAATTTTTAAGGAAGTTTAGCAATTAGTTCAAAAAACCAATGTACATTATGATAAATTGCGTATTGAAATTCACTAGTAATTTATTAATGTACATTGTACTGTTTTGTGATGTCCTTTTCTAATCGGTCCTGTTCCGTACCATGCATGTACTGTTTTGTTACATCCCGTTTTGAAATGTCGCTGAAATAAAAGTCGACGGCAATTTTCCTATAAATGTTACGCGTTTTTCTGTTCCAATTTAAAAATATTACTTGGATACCCATTCAGAACTAGTATTTAGAGTATCTAGACTATACCACATAAAGTTGTGGAAATGATCTAAAATCAATCTTAGAAGTGGAAATTGGATTTCGATTGGAATTTACAAATAATTCAATATATAGTAAAAATGTATTAATATACTCGTAAATCAAAATAAGGCTTGTAGGTGACATTTTGACGTCAATGATAATCAAAATTTGATAAAGTTTAAACAATTTGAATGTTTATATTAATTTTTCATTTCTAACAAGTTGAGTGTTAAATTTCTCTTTCATGGGTTTATTCAATAATCCAAAATCTACAATTATTATGCTTCTATTTTCTTAGGGGTTGGTATTTTCGAAGAAATATACAGTGCCACTTATTGCTATTTTATGTTATTGCTCCTGAAGTATTTGGCTTAACGGCCTTGTCTGGCATTTTATTTGCATTTCTCGAACTCGTATAACTTAACGCCACAACTAATGCGACAAGAAAAATATTCCAAGAACGGTTATCTGTTTCTAATAAATGTCAAACACCATTTTATATTAACTAAATGTAAAATTGTTGAATTCACTTATTATTATGTTAAATTTTTTAATTTAATTAATTTCAACTATCAATTTAAAATAATAACAAATTACATGATACGACACTATGACAGCGCCTGTTCACAGATTACTGCAACAGCCTGTTTTTTCTTCGTCCCTTGCCTCTTGATCATCAAACAAAATTTTAGGGTCAACATTTGTTTTCTTGTTTACTCGATTAGTATGAAATTATTTTTTGACAAAAAGTGAACGCCCGAACAAGTGTGCTTCAAATCCTTCTAGATTTTTGAAATTCTATTTTGTTTTTTTGTTTTTCATATCCATTTCATTCAAGCATCCCATATAAAATTAAAATAAAATTTTACACATCCATGGATAAGTGCCACATTTAAGTTTTGCATTGTGAGGCAAGTGTTGTTTGATTTGCGTTGGAACATGCAGTGTGTGTACCAGCTAATTACGGGATCGAATCAACTTCGCGTAACCTTGACTCAATCCATATTATTTGTAGAGTCGGGTTAACTCAATGCTAAAAATTGTAATATAAATACGGATTCGAGTCGAAAAACAAAACAATAAATATTTATAATAACCAATAATAAATGAACGCTATTTTTAGTTCGTTTACGACAATAAGCGTCGGTGCACATCTTCAATTTTGAAAACTTTTTATGTGCGACCAATAAAACATTTTTATGCAACTATTATTATGATTGCTGCAGTGTCATAATTTCATAATATAAATCGTATTCAGCATCATATTATAATTGTGGTTATTACAATCATATATCAAACCATGAACTACGATTGTGCACATATTTCAATGTGTTCAATCATAATTATACCAGGTGCGCAATTAAATTTCCGGGATTTTTGAAAAATGACAAATTTCAATAGAAATATAAAAAATGGTTTATTCAAAGTATTGTCTTTCGCTTTCTACACATTTTTGCCGTCTCTCTGGCAATACAGGAATACCACGACGATAAAACGGTTTTTGGACGGAAACCATTCATCCAACAAATTTTGCACTTCTTCGAACTGGCCAAGTGTAGCCTAGCCAAGCCATGCGCCATCGACCGGAACAAGTGATCATCCGAGGTAGCCATGTCTGGCGAATAAGGCTGGTGCTTTGGCAGATCTCATCTCAGCGTTTTATTGGTGTCCTGGACGATGGGAGTGCAATGACATGGAGCGTTGTTGTTGCTGCAATATCACTCGTTCGTGTCTCGTTTCCCATTCTGGCCGTTTTTCGAGCAATCCATGGTTCAGATTGATGAGTTGTTGTCGGTAGCGTTTCCCACTGACAGTTTCATCCTGTTTCAGCAGCTCATAGTACACGATTCCTTTCTGATCCCACCAAACGCAAAGCATTGTCTTCTTTCCGAAGCGATTAGGCCGTGTCGTCGATGTTGATGCTTCGCCAGGTGAAAGCCACGATTTTTTGCATTTGGGATTCTGAAACAAGATTCACTTCTAATCTCCCGTAACAATTCGATGCAGGAAGCTCTTTTTCTCATGCCGTGAAAGCAAACTTACGCAAAATTACTCTTCAATTTTCCATCTGTCTCTCAGTCAACTCATGCGGCTCCCGTTTTCCCTTCTTTTGAATTTTTTCCATAGCATGTAAACATTTGGAAATACCTTAGCGAGTCGTGTTTAATGCCTCCGCAAGCTGATCTTGAGTTTGCGTATCATCTTCATCCAATAACGCTTGCAGCTTGGTGTCTTCAAATGTTTTTGGTCTTCCGGAGCACTTCTTGTCCTCAATGTCGAAATCGCAACTTCTGAAGCGTTTAAACCAATCTTCACAGGTAGTTTTCAATGGTGCATATTCGCCGTTGGCCTCCTCAAGCAAATGACGAGCTTCAGCTGCATTTTTTTCTAGTTGAAACATAAAAGCAAAGCTTCCCGCAAATGCTGTTTGTTTGGCACAAAACTAGACACTTTCGTTCTTATAAAATAAAATTTGGCGTTGCAATATGTGCTGGTATTACAACTGGTTATCGTTAGCAACCGTCCACGCTATGAACCAAATACAACTTTTGACATAAATGACAACTAGATGTGTCACTACACCATCTATGTGTGAAACCCGGAAATTTAGTTGCACACCTAATACAAGTCGCTATTATAAATAATTGAAATAGTTTGTCTAATTATACCATATATTATAAATCCGCAATCGGATGTTCGCAACGATGACGTTTCAATTAGTAGTAACTTAAGCCGGTGGGGGGAGGGAGATTCAGCAAAATGTTTGAGATGTGCACGCTTGTGGATGTGCACGCTTAATGCGCTACACTCGCGCACCATGGCTAAATCTGATCAAATTTAAATAACCTTCACTTACCAAAATGCCATCCAACAGGTTCCGGCCGGCCAAAACTCTTACCATTTATTTTTATTATTTACAAAGGTATTAAATAAGATACTCGAAAATTCCTTACGGTTGATAAATACATCACTGTCTCTTTATATAACTTCGAATATAATTAAGGTGAATTAGAGAGTGAAGTCGCTACTTTATAGCAGCCATAGAAATAAAGATCAACATATACAACACTTGTTTGTATTGTTAATTTTATGCAAATCGGACGGTTAATAGAATTGATAAGCAATCTGAAAATAAAAATATGTACGGGAGCAATAGAGACAGGCCAGTTTAATTTACCGAAAATAGTTTCGATTGTCAAATTATTAAACGAGTGGAAATAGTTCGATTAAAATTTGGAAAAGTTTTAATTTAATCTAACACAGTAATGTTCTTTACAAAATAATCATCATCAAATGATGTCAACAAAAATCGATTCACCCCTCTATACTCTTGCAGTGAATCCGAGGGTGAATTATCAGTATGTGCCGGTGATTATTTATTAGTATGGGGAAGTGGTGAACCACAAAGTGGTTACTTTGATGCTGAAATGTTAGATGGACGACGGGGTCTTGTTCCAGCATCATTTGTACAAAGATTAATAGGTTTTTGAAATTTTTTTATTTTTCAAATTTTGTGTTTTAACATTTTGTTATTTTGTTAAAAATAAATTAACTATTTTTACACACAACTACATATTTGCTTAAATTAATTACACAATTCATACGTAATACAATTTATTTTAGGTGACGATCTATTAGAATTTCATCAAGCTGTAGTTTCTACGCTACGGGATGCAGATGATGGGCCTATAGATCCGGCACCCATGCCCCAAACACATAATCCTTTAGCAATCCATTCGTCTGAGGATATGGCCCGATTGAATGAGACACATTGTGACTTTGGCCCAGACGAAAATGAAGATGATACTGATTCAGGTAAGAGGAAATATTGTGCATTGTCGAAGAGTACAAGAAACAAATTATTTCTAAAGCCAAAACTATTTTAAGCTCCTAGAAAACGTACACCAGAACTCCAAACCAAAAACTAATTTCTCTTTAAAACTTTTAAGAACTATATACATGAATGTTTACTGTCCTCTCTATATATTTAAGTTAATTTTTAAATTTTTTAATTAATCATAATTAACATTTCATTTAATAAAATTTTGCAAAATTTACAAAATTATCTAGTTGTCACAATCGTCTTTAGATGTTATAGTTAGCACATCGAATTTTGCACTAAACAACCCATTTACATAATTAATAGCCGTCCTTGTATCTTTATACCAAAACAAAAAAATTATGTAACATTTGCAAAATTTTGTACCAAAAAGCTATGTTACCATTTGTACCAACAACTTTCTTGTTTGTAATAAAATAATAATTAAATTCGTCCGATCTTCTAACACGAACCGAACCTATTTGTTGGAATGATTTTGGCAAAAACTCAAAAAACTTAATTCAAATCACGTGTTGAGCATTTCTTCGATTAAACGTTCTTCTTAAGATATTCTACTACAGTGAATAAAATTTCATGTCATCCATATAATGAAATTTAAAAATGACTGATGAACAATAAAACAGGAAACTTTTCTAATTGAAAGAAAATCCAACTAGCTTTGCTTTTCCGACTTGAATGCAACACGTGCATTTTACGATGCCAAAAGAAATAAAAAAAAAATATATTTTGTCGAGATATAAAACTACTTTAAAAGGTTGTTCGTTGGCTTAACATAAAAGTAGTTTTCCAGTAGTAAAATTCAATAATGTTTACTGTGACACTCGAAGCAGAGAAACAATATAAAATTATTATTGTTTAAAAAATGTTTAGAGATTTTTGGTTTCTTTACTTCATAAATCAATCATTAATTAAAATTCCTCATTTTGCTAAATCATGATAAAAATTTCAGTCGTTAATGTCAAAATGAATTTACTTAGCTCTAGGTTTACAACGTAGAATTAGAATATTTGATTGTTTTAAAAATTGTTTGTGACTAGATTGTACTTTTAATCTTGACACAGGTAAGCTACCGAACACATCCAGTCACAGACACATTTTTATAAACTTCATTCGCAAATATCTAACCATTTTGGGTGAATTGTTTAGTGAACTGCATATTTTGTTCTTGCATATGGCTTGTAATTATTTCCTGTACATATAATCATTTTGGCACTGTGCTTGAAAAGCTAGATTATGGTTGTATTTTTAAGGTTTCTCACCTATATTCTAGTTTTAATTATTGACAATTTTGCTAACGAAACGAAAATTTTCTTGTTTCTTGTTGCATTTTTAATTTTATGATTTATTTACATTGCGTTATTTGAAAGTTTTATTAGAGTTTTCTACATATTTATATTCTCACACAATCACACAAAGCTTTATACTTGGTCATAAATTGTAGCAGAGTTACTCAAACTAGGGTTTACGGACCCCTTTTGCGATTTATTTAATCGCGTGTAATTTGAGAAGCGCTGCAATAATTGCTAAATCCACACACGTACAATTGTACACGATCTTATTTTACAAAATAATATTTTTTCTAAATTCATGTGACATTAAAAATGAAACGAATTAAATTCTTTTGCGAAAATATTCAAACCAAATCAAAACAAAAATCTCGCGACATTATTTTACTATTATTTAAAAACCCTCCGTGCAGTTGAGTTAATGTTTTCCATGTTAGTTCCTGCACCAAGGCATCTTACGTTGGAGCGTCAACTCAACAAGAGCGTGCTTATCGCGTGGTCAGTCCCAGAACCATCACCTGGCAATCTAATAGAAAGTTATCACGTGTATGTCGATGGAGTTCTGAAAGTAGCAGTAAAAGCGTCCGAAAAAACACGTGCACTAGTCGAAGGAGTGGATTCAAATCGGGTACATAAATTAGATTCGATATAACTCTTAAATCATTTACTAATTAAATAATTGTTTTTCGTTATTTAGCCGCATCGGATAAGTGTTCGAAGTGTAACACAAACACGGCGAACTTCAAGAGATGCTGCCTGTACAATGATAATAGGTCGTGATACCGCTCATTTAGGACCATCCGTGGTCCGTGCAACTCATATAACCTGCTCATCTGCTGTAATATCATGGCTTCCGGCCAATTCAAATCATCAACATGTAGTTTGTGTAAATAATGTAGAAGTACGTACCGTAAAACCTGGAGTGTATCGCCATACAATAACAGGATTAGCACCAAGTACACAATATCGTGTCACCGTACGTGCGAAACATTTACGGGCTCGAGGACAAGCCCCACCGCCAGGACCACCGCCGGAAGAGGCACCCGGTGCATATACAGATTTTAGAACTTTAGCAAAAGGATTACCCGACCCACCACAAGTAACTGTACTGAAGAATATTATAAATTACAAATTAACATTTTTTTATAAATATGTCCTTGCAGGATATTCAAGTCGAATCCGGGCCACAAAATAATACATTACTTGTTACATGGCAACCAGTTACAAGACCTCCATCGTCTGGCCCAGTAACTGGCTATGCCGTATATGCCGATGGTAAAAAGGTTACCGATGTCGACTCGCCTACCGGTGATCATGCTCTAATTGATATAGGAAAATTAATTGGTTTAAATCCTCGTGCCGTAACCGTACGAACAAAATCGCGCGACGCACAATCGGCGGACAGCCAACCAACACCAATACCAAGTAAGTATTTTCATACTTTCCGTTTAAATGGTGTCCTATTATTGTGTTAATATACGATAACTACATAAATTACACGCTACAAAAACAATTTTTATAGGTTATAAACATACATATTTTAGCTGCTTCAGCCTTATGCATTTGCATAAAACGTTATAAAAACTTAATATTTTAATACTAACAAATATATTCTACTAAACTAACTGGTCGTCATATTGGACCTGTGATAATGTGTTATGCTCCAACATAGTCAGTTTGTGATCGATGCTTTATCTTACGAAGCTCTACTTTAAAAGATTCTTTCGGAGTCGAAATACTGGCGTATCTTAAAAAATCTTCTACCGTTCAAGTTGTTCTATAAGTGGCTGTGTAAGTGTGTATCTAGCAGCAACGGACCCTATCCCAGACAGCATTAAAATTAAATTTCACGATAAATTTGTTAAATTCTTCGCAGTATTCTGCGTATTCTTCTCGGATTTTCGATTTCACGTTATTTTTAGGGTCCGTGGTGCAAACTGAAAGAGTTCGAACCAAGGTAAGGAAGTTCTGTGATTAAGAAACCAGTACTTGACAACCCCGAAAGCTGAACTGTAAGCAATAATGGGCCGGCACCCACTGACTGTATTATTGGAATAGAGACGGCTAATAAAATGTCCATAGTTCTTCACTATCCCGGAAGTGGACACAGAATTCCGCAGCGCATTCCTATTAATAAACGTCCTATCTAAAGATCTCTTCTAAACGTTCTTCCCGAATACCGAAAATTTGGTATTGAATCCCAGTTTATCATAATTAAATAGTGGTAACATATTTAAACAGTCTACCATCGGTTTGTTTATTTAGACATTATCTTTAGATTTAATTAATAAAAATCGTTAAAATTATAGCTGAGACGTCCATCGGCTCTAGGCCAAATAACACAATTCTCAGAGGTTGGCTCATAGTGACTACACTCTATCAAGAAACTACAATTCTTCCGGTTGTAGAGCGCGCGGTATTAAATCGCTTAATAGAATTAAGTGTTTAGCTAGAACCGTAAAGGCCAAGTCATTAGCATAGTTCTTAGTAATATCAATTACCAGGAACCACAAGACAGGTGATAAAACACCTCCGTAGGAGTAACCTTCGAAAACTTGAAGTAACCTGACAAAAATATAAACGCAATCCAGCTTCGCTTTTGCAATGCTAAACCTAAGAGTAAGAATCCAACTATGGTTTGTTCAATACTGAAATTTGTACAGGCCCGAATAATAACAATAGTTGAAACGATGTACTACAGCAAAGGGTACCAGCCAAAACGACCAAAATTCTTTCTATTACTTATTTTATTTTGCTGGCGCTTCACCCCATAGACCGTTTTGATTTGGCCGTCTCAATAAGATTACATAATTATATTATTTTCGGATTAATACGTAATCGGTCGGCCCAGTGAATTCTATTCTAGCCAGGTTCCCCCTACAATAACTTTCATGTTGTTCCCGTGCGGTCACCCAAATTTATGCTAACGCCAGCAACGGATTCTCGACATGGATGGTGTAACTGTTGTCGCATTATCTCACTCTGCCACGCATCCCCGGAAAGCTTTTCTGTCCTAACCGGGCGGGTTCACAGTAGCGATTAATTGGTCGCACGAAACTAAATTGAGTTGAAAATATCACGGTAATGAAATTAAACATAAAGCAGTAGCACGAAATTACAGAATAGGAAGGGACCTATTGAGTCTAGGCAGAAATTTCAGACAAACTGTTAATTTCTTTACAACAGTTAATCCATAAAACTCTACAAGCAGATCTTAGAGTTATTTTAAATTGTTTTGTGTTGTTAAAGGATTATCCCAAAAGATTAGGTAAGTCCTTTAGCTCAGTTTCTTAAAATCAGAATACCTATAACGCTCGTTCTGAGTCTTTTGAGTCTTCTGAGTTTGATTATAAGAGGATAACAGTTTTATAAAGCTAAAGTGATTGCTATCGCTAATTCAATCAGTTCAATCGCAATTTCATCAGTCGAAAGTATCTTGCCTCATGCAATCAGCAGAGGTTCAACTTCAAACGAGAGGGCCCAAATTTATTAAAATTTTATTACGATAAGGGTAGTGCTTTTATGGTTTAAGTTAAAAGTGATACACCTATATATAGTCTGAAAAAAGAATGTCACTAGTAGTCACTGTTCAACTGAATATCAAATAGAGACAATATAATATCCATCATCTCCCTTTTAATACAATGCCAGATGTTGACTCGTAGCCTTAATTCAGAATTTCAAACTCATTAGTACAATGCATTACTTAAAAATCTGTAACCCATACAACAACTGCGATATATAGCTCAAAAATTGCAGTTAATGCAAATTATGCTGTTTAAATTCAAGTATGGAGGTCATTTGCATCACCTGCTAACCATACAAAAAATAATAAAAGATCTACGACTCTAAAATGATCCTAAACTGCCCCTTCTCGAGGACGTATTAAAAAGTGCATTCAGACCCTGCCAACCCTGTACCCAATCGATTTGTGGTTAGCTTCACTATGTACTTGATGACCTTTCATTTTTCAGTTGAAATATTTGGATACTTCAAATTACCGTTCATAACAACGTTATATCGCGAAGCCTAGGAACCCAAGCATGTAAGAAGAAAGGTTTGGCAGGTTCATTGACCATTAATTTTCCAAGATGTCTTTGACCTTTCATACTTCTCCACAAAACTACTTGAATATCTCATTATTGCTGCAGCATATAATTTTAAGACAATTATTTGTAATTTGTAACATAAAGGACGGATTCGTCAGTCGGTTTCTGTGAAAATAAACTCAAATCGGACAGGAAACCGTTAACGCTAAAAATTGATGTCAATCATCATCAACAACCAAGATAAAAAACGGGGGTTTTTGATCAAAAATATTCATAAATATTTGGTTGTTCCAATAGGTAGTCCAATCAATTCATCGTTACTGTGTTTCTTATCCAGTTTTGCGTACTAAACTAAATAGTTTATTATTACTAGTAATTTCAGTACTTTGGCTTTCATTATTAGGACCGAATATAGTCCAGTGAGTTTTGGTACCGTAAGTTAAAAAGCGAGGACTGCTCGTCAGTATTTTTATCACTGGACCAATTTTAAAGCAATGTTATTTAGACATTTTGGAAAACGTATCAATTCATATGCCTTGCAGAACATTTCGAAACCATGAGTTTTTAGCACTAGAACACCAGGTCGTCTAAATCGTTCAACATCGTCGACGACCTATTTGACTTTAATTTATCAAAGGACAATTCTTAAGGATACGAATTATTTTTTACATTTTTACTTGTTAAATCAAAATTTTATTTATATTTTTGTGTTTTAAAGTTCTTTATTTGATTTTTTAATGTTTTTGTTTTAAATTAAATTCTGAAATCATACATGTAAATCACAGAATAGATAGCCCTCCAGGTCGAATCCGTTCCATTGAAACATTGAAATCCACAGTGCTCATACACAGATATTTTTGTCGCTAATTAGAGAGCATTCCAGTTAAAACAATTTTACTTACTATACTTTCATTTAGTACCTGTCTTCTTAATTACATTTTATGAAAATAACTAGACAATCAATTAACATATTAATACGAAATTTGAAGTAGTGAATATTTAATATATTTTACACTAAAGCAAAAGAATCTCCCTTCCTCTTTGAGGAAATGGTATACTAAAAGTTTTTCATACAACCACACAGAGATACCGCATGAGCACATCAAATCTTGAAATCGTGACTTCTTCCAATTTCCTAATGCAAACTGTATGAGGCCGAGTACATAAGATATTCAACATAAAAATTGCATAACCATACCTATATTAATTAACGAAATGTACCGAAAAAAGGTAAAACTGGCCGAAAAGGACAGACTCACGGAATATGCTCACCCCAAAAATGATCCCAAAATGTTCAGGTGCACTAAAACGTACAGATCCAACAAAAAAAGAACTTTGAACGATTTCTATGCTCTACTTACTTTGCATTTGTAAAGTAATATCTGTAGCTGTTTGGTAATTCGACCCCACACCAATGAAATCTATTTTCGTTTAGAATGTAGCGGGGAATAATTTTTTCATAAATTCAGCTTAATTATTTCCTAAATTGACGTTACATAGGGTTAATGTATTCAAAACATAATTCGAAGTTAATGCGGAATGAATACAAAATGAGAACAAAATTTTATACGAAAAATTTAATATTTTGGATTTTTTTTTATTTCGACTTGGGCTTGGAAAAAATATTAATTTCTGTAGCAAGGCTCAGTATCGGGTGGAACTGTTGGTGAATCGGGATCGAGAAAAAATTGCTACTACTGCTACTATAAATCATAACGGTATCCCAAGTTTGGGTCTTGTAAAATTTCGTCAAAATTGTATGTATTTATTTCGCCTAGTATATAAATTTTTACACCGCGTCATCACAATCCAAACAAATCATGGTTTCAGATATTTAGCCTGTTATTTTGGATACACAGCAACTGTGGTTCTATTCTGGTAATTCACATGTACCTCTCCGAATTAGGGTTGTGGGTTGTAGTGACTAAACCTTGCCCGTGGAATTCCCCTGAAATCATAAATCCCAGATCCATGAGCAACTTGGCTTTCCGTACTTTTAAGGATGATCGAACGGGCGCTAGATGGACGGCCTTTGCAGGTCGCAACAAAGTTACTTCTTTTGTTAGAAAAATTAAGAGAAACTGTGGCTCATCTTTTCAAAACATATTTAGTGCGCTATTTTTGCATATAATTAATTTATTTAATTCTAAACTAAGATTTTTCATTCAACTTTTTAGTTAAAAGTCGATAAAAAAATATCTTGCTCTACCTATTTATCGGGAGCCGCTATCGGGAGCGCTATTCATTTGAAAGGGAAATTTTAAATTTAATTTAATAACTGCTTCAAAAGTAAGTCTTCCCCATTCCCGGTAAATTGCCAGAATGGAGTTACTGAATGGGTTGCTGTTTTTCTGCCAATTTTTTTATTTTCGTTCAAATAATTTTTTTCCTGGTTCCCCATGACAGCCTTACCATAGCGCACGATCACATAAATTGACTAAAGACGGAACTAACACAACTGTCATCTAGGCTCTACCAATAGAAATAAAAGAAAATCTTCTCCATAATTGATTACTGTATTAACGTGTAATAAAAGCGTTGGCCGTCGTAAGGTTTTTTTAGAGTTGGAAGTAGCGATTTATAGTGTACTCGTATGTAGATGTTATACAAGCAAGACGGTTAACGAGATTTTACAGTTTTACCAAAGCATAAGCCGAGTGCAAGTAGCAATGATCAATATCTACTGATCGTAACCGAACTCTCCACCTACAGCAGTTTTGGTAGTTGAATCAATAAGAAGCCTATACGATTTGTTTTCTCAATAAAACGCAATGTTAACGTTTCTGGCTTATTTGTGTAAATCTTTCCCTTCGAAAATCCTCAAATGAAAAACTGTAACGCGTTAATCGAAAGATTCTGACGGGTACGGAACGTTACCAAATCGAGGAATAATCCACCAAAGGAATCTGAATAGCAACAAAGTGATTATGTCACGTACCGTATAACATGCTACACCGTCTTATTGGAACCACATTCCGTCTAAGTCCATCCCATTCAATAACCTATAAAAAGTTCAACCGGATGGTTATGACAACAATATAGATTAATAGTTGACGTTCTAGCAGCGTTTTGTAAAAGTATTGCCCAAACAATTCCAAAATACTCACCAAACATTTTCCTTTAAAGCTATTTGTAAGAAAAAGATTTACGCAAATAAGCCACAAACCATTGAAGTGCTCAAAAACTGTATTAGAGAAGGTATCGCTCACTAATAGAGCCATAATTAATGATGTGAAAAAGTGGTGGGAACTTTGAAAATAATATGGTTATCATATAAAGCATCCGATAAAGGCATTTGGCTGATTATTTTTTATGATACACCTCATTTGAGCATAGAGGTCATTTATAATGAAGTGGGGCAGTTCGTATTTTGCTCTAATGTTTTGATGTATAATATTTAATTTCTGTGTGGTACTTTTATTTCATTCTCAGCCTTTTGGTAACTTTTGAAATACTGCGAGTTTAACAGTTATAGCAAACGAAATGTCAATCCACATTGAAATTGTAAACCATCGAGATTTTGGAATAAATTCTGTCTCCCATGCATACATTGATGGCTCTTCTTACGTTAATCTCGTACGTCACTCACTTAATGTATTTAAGAACCAATAATTGCACTTTAAGCACATAACTTCTAAGTCCCTAATTGCGTTTTATTGAGATAAACAAATCATACAGCCCAATCGAATTGGAACCACATATCGTCCAAGCGGAGATGGTATTCATATATTTTGGAGTTGCCTTTGACTTTAAAGTCAATCGAACTTGCTTTTTAGTTTTCTCTAAATTTAAATTTTAAAAATTAATTTATAAACCGTTAATTTTATTTCTCTAACGTGTTCTGTTTGTCTTCTGTAATGCGTGGATTTCACACATCTTATTATAAATGGGCTCGAATGCTCAAAATGATCTGTGATTCAGAAAATGTCTGTAATTAAGTCTATTCCATCCAATATCTCACAAAAAGGTCATTCGAATCAGTTCCAACAGTGTTTTCTAAAGTGTAGGGCCCAATAAATCCTCATATCCATGCCATAGCTGATACAATCGTTCATCTAATATCTTACGTAATAAAATCTTAAAACTTCAGACTTTTCGTTGTTCAAAGATTGAAATGGTATTTGTTAATTTTGTAAGTTTTCTTCGTTACCTTAATACCATAAATAAAGCTTGTTGGACGTACGTCCATGTGCGTATATTGACGCTTTTGACCAAACTAATTTGTTTGTTTTTTATCCCAGAATTTTGCTAAATGCGATTTATTCAGCCACAAATAGTCAATTAATTTAATTAGTTCTGCCCTTCCGCTATGTAATAGACTAAAATTAGGTATTTGAGAATCCTATCGACAGTTCTTTTAGGGATCTAATAGGCACTATTGCTCCGAAGCCATGCCACATTAATTTTCCTAATACTAAATTGTAAACTGAGCTTTCAACAAAGCGTAGCCTAAGACTTAACTTCCATCCTACTAAGAATCAATTAGGAAGAGATCTCGTTTAAAATTAATACTGCTTAGCAACGACGAGCACAGTTGCTATAATATTAAATTTGTCGTGTTCGAAATTTAAAATTCCGACTACATTTTCCCGAAAATTTACTATGCAGTGTGGTAACAGTATTAGTCATGTATTTCGTTGTCACGTGGGTAATAAAATAACAATTTTCAAGTCGATATCAACTACATCACCCCGTCTTTTAAACCTCCTTATCCAAAATCATGTACTTGGGGATGTAGAAATGAAAGTTAATTATAAGTAAAATCGAGAATTTTTGTTTGAATTAAAAACCATTTTCCTTATATTTTACATTCCAATCACAAAGTCAACAGATGAAAACTATGGTCAAACAAATTTAAATTTCTCTTTAAATATTAAGTGGTGGTATGTGTAGTGGTAACAAAATATTTTTTTTCATAACTAAATTATTTTTTAGCGAGAAAAATATTTGTCCATTCCCACAACATCACAGTAAATAAAAAATGTAGACTTTTAAGCTTCAAAAATAACATCATCCACAAATAGATTTAAACTATTAAAACCTAATACACAAACGAAGTTCATACAAATTTCCCACGAACAAATTTAGTGGGCAGAATATAGAGAGCACATAATGATTAGGAAAACAAAAAAGAATTCCGGAAAATCACCCGATAACAAGTATAAAGGAAGGATGGATGTGTGTTGATGATGAAAATGGAGGTGGTCATATTTTATAAATTTATATATTGAAAATTTTTACTATACCTTGTTGGTTTGAGTTATTTCATTATTTGTTGTTTTAACACAACTCTACATATTTTACTACTATAATTATAACGCATACATAATTTTTCCCATTATTTAATACTATTATAGTATACAGCATAGATAGAAAAATTAATTTAATTTTTAGTTTTTCTGCTTACTATTATTTTTGTCATGAAAAGCTTTTATTATACTACAATATATACTAGAAAAACTCAATTCGATTCGCGCCTATCCATACTATAAAAGTGTCAATTCCTAACATTTTTCACTCTACTGCATGTAAAACACAATAAAATTAATTTGAATTGTTTTTTAAAAAAAACTGGCTCACTAATTTTAGAACGTGCCGCAACCCGAAAAGGTCCAAATATTCAACAACCACATTTAAAAAATCAACGTGGTATTGATGGTATAGGAGGGCAAGGGCCAGGCGGAGGACATTTACCGCATAACCAACAGCAAATCATTGAACATGACGAGAATTTAAGTGACAAAGAAGTATTCCCAGGCAGTATGCTGCAGCACCATCAACAAATGGTAAGTCGTAAAATTCTATTTAAAAACACTTAGCTCTTTTTTGTTTTATTTATTAAAACTTGGTTTTTTTGATCGCTGATCCTATATATTTAAAGAATTGGGTGCTGATTCTGTTATGAAAAATGTTTTTTCAAAATTCTTGTTATTCTTATTGATTTTATAGGATTTTCATATAAAATTATTAAATTTCATAATTTTCACTTTTAATTATACAAAAAATGAAATAAAGTTATTACAGGAGTTATGTTAGCATGAACTTATTAATTTTAAACCATTTTGAATGAATGTACTTGGTAACAGCTCCGAATCATAAAGGTACATTCGAGATGCGTATGTAATTGCAATTAAGTTTTTTAACCGACAGCGTTTCTCAAACTGAAACCAGTTTAATCGAAAACAATTTTAGCCGCATAAGTGATTATATAAAATCAAAACCTTCTTAAATATAAAGCTTTTACTGC